>JACEHZ010000269.1:0-662956 GCA_017893485.1 Hemerocallis citrina
AAAATTTCTTCAAACTGCATGGAGGTCAAAACTTCCTTGATATCTTTCTGATACAATCATACAACAGTGTGGTTTCTTCTGAAAATTGTGTTCACACTTCATTGAACTAAACATCTTTGCTATTTAGACTTCTTAGAGAACAGGGGTTTCACATCTCCATAGGTATTTCACTTACAATAAACATAACCTGTTAATATTTTTCTAAAAACATTTTCAAAGAATACCTTCCAAATAGTAAATTGATTGCAAAATATTTCTTTCCTCAATGCAGGCCGTGGTGGTGAGGGCCACCAGCTGCAGGTTCGAGGTGACGGATCCGGCATTGGAGGAGGCGGTCTTGGTGAAGATTCTACAGGTTTTGCTAGCATGTATGAAGAACAGTGCATTTAATCAAAGAGTAAAATCAGCTAGCCTGAAACACTGCCGGAATTGCAAGGTCTGAAAACTCTTAAAGTTGCATTTCATCATGCCACAAAAGATTAGGTGGGTTTGCTCTATTTTAGTGTCTAACTATTGTTGGTATTGGTTGTGACCTTCATTCCCTAAGATTATGTTCCGTTTTTCAGGTTGTAATTCACAGTATAAGGCTTCCCAAGAATAGTATTGTAGGTGATGTTATCAATGATCTAAAAACTAAGGTAATTTTGCAACTGCAATATCTTTTCTCCCCTTTCTATGAAGGAGCTTGAATGTTTATATTTTGAATGTTTATGATAACTATAAGAAACTAAATATCTCCCCCCTCCCCCCCATCCAATTATTAACTGATTGTTTCGAAGAGGTTGAGTTGTCTCATCCTAATGCTGAACTTCGATTGTTGGAGGTGTTCTACCATAAAATTTACAAGGCAGGGTAGGACCTGTTTAAATGCTTTGCTTTTATAGGACTTATATATGTTTTATGGCAATCGGATTACTGTTTGAGATCGTTACAAAATTAGGCAAACGATGAATTTGGTTGGAAAATACTAATTGCCCCTTTTTAACTTATGTGTTACCTTGACTTTGTTAGTTAGGAAGTTGCTTTGTAGTAATCAGTAGTAGTTTCATCGTGATTTAGAAGTTGGTAGATTTACATATGTGGAGCATGGTTCTACGGTCCCCACTCTATTTTATCGCCATTATGTGACCATGTGCTGCAGCGTTCTTTGTTTCTTACTGTTTTGGGTTTTTGTTCTCTTTCTTTGGATTGAAAGAAACACTCAAAATACTGAGAAAGGGAGTCAAATTTAGCGATAGAATACTGTACACACATTCAGAGCATCAAATACCCAACAGCTAGATTCTTAGCTGTTCATTTTTTTTTACTTATAGTACTTTCTACTCCAAATTACAGATCCTTGAATCTATCCTTATATGTACTGTATTTTACTTGGTCAAATGATTTTGGTAGTATTTCATTCTTCTTTTAAAATGTTATTTGTTATTGTTAATTGATTCGGTTTACTGCCTTATATAGGTGATGATGAATTCTAAATGTTTGCCAAATGCCAGACAATTACAGATTGATAACTATCAACATTATTGAACATATACAAGTACAGAGTGTGTGTGTGTGTACCTCTGGAATCATAGTGTTTCAAATTGAAAATATTTATGACGCCCAGGGGGGAGGTTCAGTATAGCCATATGCATTAGGTTTCAATTTTTGCTGGCTTCATTTGTTTCAGTTTGAGGTTCATATGTTGTTGTGTTCCATGTGATATTATTGATCATTTGGTTTGGATGCATGCAGTAATTACTTTTAGTAACTTTTTTGCAATTTCTGATAAGTCATTGTTTTGAAAGAAAGGAGACAAGAGACATACATACTCTGAAATGATTACTCATTACTCCTAGGGGCAATCAAAGATGTAGTTTGATGTACTATTTTTTTTTCTTTCACAGATATGTTCCTGAAGGAGATACGCGGCTCTGAAATTTGGTGTTGGAGACTGCATTAAATCTGAGACATACAAGAATGCTTTGTAGTTGGGTTTGGCAATTTGCTCCCTGTCGGCAGTGCTGGACCTGTTCAAAGAGTGTCCATGCAGTTACATGTACAGATATTTTGTCAATTTTGTACTTCTAAATTTTGTAGACTTACTTCTGATGACCTGATATCTACATGTTTAAAAAACCCTGATATCAATATGCATTTATATGCTTAAAAAATGGTTTAAAAAAAATGTGAGCAAAAGACCTTCATGTGTCTGTTATGAATAAACATCTAAATTTTGTATAGTCAATATTTGGCTTCCTGCTATGTGTCTGTTATTGAATTTCTAAACTTCAATAGTTAAACTTTTGTATACTTCTAAATTTCTAAACTTTTGTATACTTACAATTTTGTTTCCTGCTATGAACATGATCTGCATGTGTTTGTTTACTTATCAATTTTGTACTTCTAAATTTTGTAGACTTACTTCTGATAACCTGACATTTATATGTTTAAAAAAACCCGATATCAATATGCATCTATATTTTTTAAAAAATGGTTTAAAAAAATAGTTGGCAAAAGACCTTCATGTGTATGTTATGGATTTCTAAACTTCTAAATTTTGTATAGTCAAATTTTGGTTTCCTGCTATGAGTCTGTTATTGAATTTCTAAACTTCAATAGTTAAAATTTTCTATACTTCTAAATTTCTAAACTTTTGTATACTTGCAATTTGGTTTCCTGCTACGTACGTGACCTTCATGTGTATGTTTACTTATCAATTTTGTACTTCTAAGTTGTGTATACTTACTACTGATAACCTGACATCTATATTAAAAAAAAAACCTCATATCAATATCATCGATATGCTTAAATGGTTTAAAATAAATAGTTAGAAAAAGGCCTTCATGTGTCTGTTATGAATTTCTAAACTTCTAAATTTTGTATAGTCAAAATTTGGTTTCCTGCTATGTCTGTTATTGAATATCTGAACTCCAATACTTAAAATTTTGTTTACTTCTAAATTTCGAAACTTTTGTATACTTACAATTTGGTTTCCTGCTGTGAACATGACCTTGATGTGTCTCTTTACTTATCAATTTTGCACTTCTAAATTTTTTAGGCTTGCTTTTGATAACCTGACATCTATATGTTTAAAAAACCTGATATCAATATGCATATATATGCTTTAAAAAATGGATTTAAAAAAATAGTTAGCAAAAGACCTTCATGTGTCTGTTATGAATTTCTAAACTTCTAAATTTTGTGTAGTCAAAATTTGGTATCCTGCTATGTGTTTGTTATTGAACTTCTAAACTTCAATAGTTAAAATTTTGTGTACTTCTAAATTTCTAAACTTTTGTATACTTACAATTTGGTTTTCTGCATTGAACATGACCTTCATGTGTCTATTTACTTATCAATTTTGTACTTTTAAATTTTGTATACTAACTTCTGATAACCTGACATCTACATGTTTAAAAAAAACTGATTTCAATATCATCTATATGCTTAAAAAAGTGGTTAAAAAAAGTAGTTAGCAAAAGACCTTCATGTTTCTGTTATGAATTTCTAAACTTCTAAATTTAGTATAGTCGAAATATGGTTTTCTGCAATGTGTCTATTATTGATTTTCTAAACTTCAACAGTTAAAATTTTGTATACTTCTAAATTTCTAAACTTTTTTATACTTACAATTTGGTTTCCTGCTATGAACAAGACCTTCATGTGTTTGTTTACTTATCAATTTTGTACTTCTAAATTTTGTAGACTTACTTCTGATAACCTGACATTTATATGTTTAAAAAAACCTGATAATAAAGGAAAAATACAACTTTTATGAGAAAAATACAACTTTTATGAACAAGCAGCAATCTACTAAAGACAAATTGTAATTTAGATAAAATTTTAAACATGAAATCGTCCACATAACAAAAACAAAAAAAATTCAAAATAAATTTTTTTACCTGATGAAGAAGAAGAACCCAATCAACAAGAACCCAATGAACAAGAAGAAAAACCCAATGAATGACCAATCTACCAAGAACAAATTGGAGAAATTGAAGAAATTGAAGAAAACCGGTGTCGATTTAAATAAGCGGGAAAGAAATCATACCGTTTTAGACCATCTTGATCTTCGTATGGCGAGCGGATCCCGCTCGCCAGATTTGGCGAGCGGATTGCGAGGGAAATTGAGATCGCCAGGATAGCGATCTATTTGGTGCTTCCGTTGGAGAGGATATTTGGGGATTTAGGTCGCTATTTTGGCAAAATGGAAGAATAGCGATTATGGTTGGAGATGGTCTTAGTACTACAATTCATTTAATTTTCAGGCGTGCATCGCACGTGCATTATACTAGTTATTATTAGGGGCCCCAAAAATAATCATTTGAGCCTTTAAATTTTTTTAAAGAATTATTTGGGTTTAGACTTAAAAACTTTGAATTAAATTTGAGACTTTAAATTTGGGTGATTTAAAACAAATTTATATATTTTGTATATTTTGCTTTCACAATTTGCAATTTTTTTGTATACATGTTTTTTTTATTTTTTTTTGGGAGTTCGCCTCAGGCCCTCGGGAACTCAGGGCCGGCCCTGGTGAGCATCTTACCCAATGAAGATTCAGGAATATCTCTGCAGTGTGTCATGCTTGTGTTTCATTACTTGTACATGGAAACTACGATGATTCAGCTCCAACTACTTTTCTTTACTCTACTCCCTCCTCTAGATCCGACCATACCCATCCTAAGGGATATATATATATATATATATATATATATATATATATATATATATATATATATATATATATATATATATATATATATATATATATATATATATATATATATAGGGAAAAAGGGGTATGAGCAACTTGCTCATTTAGTAAATAAGCAATTGATGATGTGGCATACATTTAATTGGAAAATCATTAAAAGGGTTAGTTGTCCAATGTATCACATGCATGCCACATAATCAATTGCTCATTTACTAAATAAGCAAGTTGCTCATATCCCTTTTACCCATATATATATATATATATATATATATATATATATATATATATATATATATATATATATATATATATATATATATATATATATATATATATATCTATATATTACTTAGTATTTTACACGTGCGATGCACATTTTAAAAATGATAGTTTTTTTAAAGTAAAAATTCAGACGGAATCTGGACTTGAACCTAAGACCTTTTTTTATAATAGTTATGCAGGCGAGTTACAAGCATTGATAGATTTACAAATGATACTATGGCATTCTCTCATTATAAATATAAATATATATATAATCTCTAGTTATTTTTTTGGGTTTTAACAGGTCCTCTAGGTACTTATGATAGTTCCTCTTCCAATGTCCTGTCTCACCATAGTGGAAACATGTGCCCTCCTTGGCCACCCCATCCTTAGGTTTCAAGGCAGAAGTGCTGAGCTTGAAATTATCCTTGCCCTTCCCCTTGTCCTTGGATTTTTAATCTGCTTTTTACCCTTGCCCCTACCTTTGGCCTGTTGAACCATCATAATGATATTTTCCTTACTAATATTTTGTTTAGCAGTTCTCAACATGCTTAGCAGTTCTGGCAGGAATTTGCCAATTTCATTCATGTTGTAATTCATGACGAATTGACTATAACTTTCTGGTAACGATTGCAAAACCAAGTCAGTGGTCAACTCTTGACCCAAAGGGAAACCAAGCCTTTCAAGATTTTCTATTTACCCAATCATCTTGAGCATATGAGTTCTAACAGGGCTTCATTTTGCCAATTTGCATTGAAATAATGCCTTTGAGACTTCAAACCTCTCATGCCTAGCCTACTCTTGATAGAGTCTCTTGAGGTTTATGATCATGTTGTATGCATCCATGTTCTCATGTTGCTTTTGAAGCTCAGAGTTCATGGTGGCCAGCATGAGAAACCAACGTACAATGCATCATCTTGATGCTTCTTATGAGCATTCTTTTCGGTGCGAGGGGCACTTGTAGCAGGTGGCTCGGGAATAGGCTGCTCTAGAACATACAAGTTTTTCTCATGCTTGAGGACTATCCTCAGGTTCCTGTACCAGTCTAATAATTTTATCCCGAACAGTTTGTCCTTCTTAAGGACAGAGTGCAATGATAGGTTATTTGATGAGTTGGATGCCATGTTAATCTATCATCAGAAATACGCAAAGTGAATATCATGGCTAAATTTAAAAAAGTATACAAAGGTTTGGGCCAGTTTAAAAAAAAGTACACAAAGGTTTTTTTTTAAAAAGGACACAAAGTTTAAATTAAGTCCACTAGGTTAGTTAGGGTTAGTTCGGGGGGGGGGGGGGGGGGGGGGGGGGTTATTTAAACACCTGATTAGTTAAGTAATATTTTTTTAAACAAAATAAAAGACTAATGTGATTTTTTTAAACAAAATGAAAGATGAAAGTGGTTTTTTTAAATCCTACTTTAACCCTAACCCTAGTTAACTCAGTGGACTTAATTTAAACTTTGTGTCCTTTTTTTTAAAAAAAAAACTTTGTGTACTTTTTTTAAACTGGCCAAACCTTTGGGTACTTTTTTTAAATTTAGCCTGAATATCATTTCATTGAAATATTTAGCAGAAAAATACAAAGTAAGAAATATTTAACCATCAACAGAAATATGCAGAGTATGTATCATGACATTAAAATATTTAATAAAATCTTTTATTAAATATACCTCATTCTATTTTTTATTCAAATAAACGACCATCAGCATTGACTCGAAAAATCTCATCATAAGATTTTATAGTAGGCTAAGATCCACATTTCACCTTGTTCTGAGTCAGCTTTGGTTGATCACCCAAAATTCATTTATTTAGGTAGGGAACACTTACCAGTTATATCGTATGCAACTCTTGGATAGTTGAGTGAATAACACTTATTCTAATCTATCTCATAGACTAATGCCCAACTCTATGCCTTTAAACTTTCAATCCTATTGAAATAGTCTAGTTAAGTCAGACCCAATGGTTGGCAGTTGAATATTACTTTTATCCCATCACGTCTCACCAGGATAGATAAATGCACCATGCTTTGGTAGGTCTACACTTAATCGATCCTAGCCTAGACAAGTGTTAGGCATTGGAAGACATCTTATTATGACTTAATATTTACTTTGAAGGATTTTTGTTATTTTATTAATTTATCTCACCAGCTATTATCCATTAGCATGCCAAACCAACAAAAAAAAAATTGCATCTCATACAACATAAAAGCATAAAATATATGTGACATGGTTGTGGCCCATAACACATTTATACTCTCAAGCCAATGAGAGTATCAATAACCAAACATAGAGATTATAGCGTCTTCTCCAAGCAGCTTCCCAGTCAAGTTCTTGTATGATTGTCAATTTCTTGCCTCCTCAATGAGATTACATTTATATATAAAGAAAGAATGTACAATCGGAGTGTATAGAGGAAAGATTACATTGAGAATGTAGAGAGAAAGGCACAACACGCAGGCCGTATTCAAAATACAAAAATATAAACAATACATAAGAGAACATAAACCATGCATCACAGAACTAAGCCATGCATCACAGAACTAAGCCATGCATCATATAACATAATAAACAAAGAATATTTATGATTTTATTTAGTTTACTTAAAAAGGATAGGTTTTCGGCAAATTAATATTGTCCTACGCAGAGTTGGCACGGGGGTCAAGGGGAGGCCGCCCCTTGCGGGGTCGTGGGACAGCGCCTCGGGGCAAAAAATTGCCTCATCATCCCTTGTTACCGCCAGAGCATGAACTCTTCATGTTTTAAGAAACCCTAACGCTACTGCAAATGAAGGAGGTACGAACTCTTCATGCTTTAAGAAATCCTAACGTCACTGTAAATCACATCTTGCTGCTCCAGGGTTTTCAATGATTCCAAACCGAGGGCTACCCTAGTGTGGCAACTGTGTTAACAACCAACACATAAACGAATCCTTATATTGCAACTGTTGCAAAAATTATTTCACATATGAATTTTTCTTCCAAAAGTGCGAACATATCATGAATAATAACATATTATACATAATCAAATTATGGTTTTGCAAGTGGCTCTGATACCACGGTTAGGTTTCGAAGGTAATCATAGATTAAATACACAGTGAAAAAATTTAATAAAAAAAATCGAAACCTAGCCATGGATCCATGCGAAAACCATAAATCGTGTTTAGGAGTTATACCTTGAAGATGGATCTGTTGTCTCCACAGTATGCCGATCACAACACTACAATATTGTGGTGCCTTTACAGTATCCACACGAACGAATCAAATCAAGTTTTCCTTCATGCTGCAGGAAGGGGATGCTGCTTACGATCTCTCTCTCTCATAATTTTTGTGACGGCTAGGGTTTTCTCATGTGTGACTTTTCCACAGATACGTATCATATATATAGGTGCAGAAAATCAACTCTAAGAGAGTAATGAGGCTGTTGGGCTCACAATCTGACCTGGGTTAGATTTGTGTATGGTCATTTGAACTTTAGTCAGCCCATTTAATCTAATTAAATGTACAACCAATATCAGGAGTCCAAGTCTTACTTGGATCCCCAATTTCGATCCATTTGCTGAGTCCAAACGGCAAGGTTGGTGCTAACTCCCTCATGGAGTTGCCTCAACTGGCCTGTCGGGTCCAAACGACAAGGTCAGTGACAACCCCCTCTTCGGGTTGCTTCTGCAAAATTGTCGGGCTCAAATGGCAAGTTCAACGACCAACTCACCCCTAGAGTTACTCCCAGAACTCGCCTCCCAAGCGGTCTTGTTCCACAATGATTTAGGAGCTCAACTCATCCCTAGAGTTGCTCCTCAAACTCGCCTCCCGAACGACTCTCTCCTAGAGCCCGACGATGCTCTTCATCTCGCTTGCCTCTTGAGCGGTCTGCTTCCAAACGAGTTCGGAACTCAACTCACCCCTAGAGTTGTTCCCAGAACTCGCCTCCCGAACGGCACTCTCCTAGAGCCCAGTAATACTCTTCATCACGTTCGCTCCCTGAGTGACCCTCTTCTTCACCAACACCAAGTTCGGAGCCTAACTCGTCTAGAGATGCTCCACAAACTCGCCTCCAAGAACATATCTTCCCAAGAGTCATACAAAGCTCCTCTCGAATTCATGGAGGCAAAGATATTGCAGACCCATTTTGACCCTGAAGAATGATGATTCTTCAACTGACTTCTGAAGAGAAATTGTAGATCTTCGAGCCAGCTTCGAAAAAAGGATTACACGCTCCAATCGGATCTCTGTATCACCGGGAAAGCTAGTTACAATGCAGCTCACCGAAGCCACTCCAACGTTCGAAGACCAGATCCGGGCCCGAACGAAATAGGGGCTAAATGGCATTGACCAGTCAACAGTCAACGGTGACCAGTCAGTGGTCAAACACCACATGTTGCCTCACCATCGTTCACCAGTGCTCGCCGAAGGCGCCACGTCGTTCGCCGAAACCCGCTCTCCAAAAACCCAGAGCTCCTCCAAACTCATCGAACTCCATTCTCGGTGAACCCCCCGCCATCGTCGTCGAGCTCACTGCCTCCATGATCACTGAGCTCCCTCGCGGAAGATCGATGCTTCTTTGAGCTCGAAACCTCACCGATCTCCACCACAATGCTCCACACCGCCGAGCTCCAACTCATCGTGCTCCAAGCAAGAAGCTTCGCCGAACACCTACTCCTCCTTGTCGAGCTCAAGTTCTTTGCAGAGCTATTCTCCATTACCGCCGAGCACCAACTCCGAACAAACCTTAGCCGAGCTGCTCCTTCTTCGCACCTCGCCGAGCTCATACAAACTCCATCAACCTTGCAGAGCTCCAGATTGGCCGAAGTCCTCTCTCGCCTAGCTCACGCCGAACAGAGATGCTGCCCATGCCTTGACAGACAAAGACTCTGACCTCCTCTCTCTCTCGCCGAGCTCAAAGTGACGTTCGTTGAGCTCAAGGCGATGGAGTTTGTTCTTTTACGAGCTCAAGGTCGTTGCCGAGTTGCTCCTCCTCCACTTTGCCGAGCTGTGTCTCCTGTTTCAAGAGCTGAGAGGTGTTCAAAATTCCTCCGCCGAACTCCTTCTTTGTCTACCTCGAGCTAAAATCGCTTACCGAGCTGCCTCCAAATCTGCCGATCTGCCACCTCATCGAGCTCCTTGCTGAGCTGCCTCCTGGCAGAGTGAGTAGCCTCATCACCGAGCTCCCCAACCTTTGCCAAAGCCTCGACTCAAATGCCAACCAAGAGAAGAAAGTCCCTCCGAGCTTCTTCACGAAGCTCGTCCAAAGCTCCAAAAGCAACCGAGCTCCCTCGCCAAAGGTCGGAGCTTCGTTAAGCTTGAAACCTCGCCAAGATCATCTCTACGCCGCCGAGCACCACAATCAACGAACTTCCCCCCTTCGTAATCGAGCTCTCCTTGCCGAGCTCCTCTCTTCGCCGACCTCCGTCAACCCTACCGTGCTCAAGCTGATCTATTTATTGGCCGAATTGAGAGGGAGGAAGAGAGGCCGTTAGTCAAAGAAAAAGTCAACAGTCAATGTTGACCGATTCAACGGTCAAACATTGACCAAGTCAACAACCAGCGGTTGACCACCACGTGTCAGCACGCCGAACACCCTCATCGATCGCCAATGCGCGCCGAGTAGACAGGAAACCGATCGAAAATTAAGAGAAATGGCTCTCCTCCAGATCTGCCCTCAATACTTGATCAAAGGCTGATATGCGATAAGAAAAAGTCAACGGTCAATGTTGACCAAGTCAACGATCAGCATTGATTGCCATGTGTCGATGCACCAAACGATCTTATCGATCACCGACGTGTACCGAACAAACCAGAAACTGAGTGGGAAATGAGAGAAAAAATCCTCCTTCCGGTCCGCGATCGATCCAAATTGACTATCCAGATTTCTCCACGTCATCAAGGTAATTTCTTTATTTAATTATAAAATCGAATTAATTACTTAAAAATTTCGAAAAATAATAAAAAGTTTGAAATAATTAATTAAAAAATTCCTTAAAATAATTATTAATTCTTGAAAATATTTTTATATTCCAAAAAAATAATTTATTTTTAGAGTAATTAATTAAAAATTAGAAAACTAATTATTAAAATTTAGAAATTGAATAAAAAATTCAAAAAATGATTAAAAATTGAAAAAAATTTCAAAAAAAATCTGGAAAAATAAAATAAAATCCAGAAAATTCTAGAAAACCTAGAAAAGCATCGTTAAACCCCAAGAGGGATCTAAACGTCCCTGAGAATGCCGATAAATTCAATTAGCTATTAAAAATAGACGAACTACTCCTCAAAGGCTGTGGAACTCAGTCTTCACAAGTGGGGGGCATGTGATATGAGAAAAAATAGAACCAAATCGGGACCGTTCAAATTAGGCAAAAATCTTAAAACTCTTAGGGGTAAAACGATAATTTCCATTACAAACTGATCCGAAAATGAGAATTGGGTTTTTTCCAAGCACAACAACCCAAAAATGGGTATTCCTTACTAGGTTAGGGTGACTACTCATTAAAAATAAACACATATCATTTAAAGAGTTTGTTAAATTCATGATTATTACTAAGAGACAGTTTAAACTAAATCTCTTATCATAAAGGAATTTTAACTCTATTTCCTTTCTAAAAATATCGGGAAGTAGAGATAAATGATTATCTCGAAACCGGTACCAAAGATGACTATAAATCCTCACTACCCCCATCAGAATCAGGTAATCATTATCTTTCTCTACAAAAGCTCTTTCATGATATTTCAGATTACTGACTTGAGCGTCGGAGGGTTCGCGTCGGAATCAATTCCAGTGTTTTGAACTTTTTGCAGGTCAGCGACAGTGTTGAAAACGGTCAATATCGGCAAGTAGTAAAAATGTTAGCTTTTATTGGTTCCAAAAGAAGTCACAAATCATCTGTTTGCCCCCGCACCAAAATTAGCAGCAACACCAGGGTAGCCCATTTTTGTTGTAGTGGACGGAGGCTTGACAAAAATCAGCACTTTCACACTTTCTCCTACTTCCAGTTCAACAACTGACCCAATTATTCAATCGCCCGACGAATCAAACTCCAAATCGAAGTTCAAACAATATTTGCATGATAGTAAAAAAAAGAAAATAATTCCTCCAAAATTAAAACCTTAAACCCTAATCTAAACAGACAATAGAGAACTCTAAATTAACCAGAGATTGTACATAAACCCAACTTCCATTCCATATGTCTTATCTTAATTAATAACCAATTCAAACTCCAAATCAACATTCAAACAAGATTTGCATTATATAAACAAGGTAAATATGTAATCACTCTAGGAGTAAATCACCCTACGAGTGGATAGGGTGATTATGCAGAAATTAAAAACTAAATAAAATACGTAAAATAAAGAGATAGAGTTAGAGAAAGCAAACAGTGCAAGTACGCAAGACAGAGTAATATAACGTGGTTCGACCCCCGGTCTACGTCCACACCTCTTACTTATAGCAATTCTCTGCCACAAGAATTCCATAATACTTAATACCCCATACAATGAGTTCAAGTTATTCAGGCCGAGAGACCTATTTCACCCACATGACTTCTATGCATAAGCACCGTAAAAACGCTTCTTATTGAAGCAAAAGAGAAAGAAAAATAGCATGAACGACATCTTAACTAAGAAAATAATAAACACACATACTCTCTTGGTCGTTCAATCGCTCGACGAATCAAACTCCAAATCGAAGTTCAAACCATATTTGCATGATACCAAAAGAAATATATAATTCCTCCAAAATTAAAACCCTAAACCCTAATCTAAACAGATAATAGAGAACTTAAATTAATCAGAGATTATACATAAACCCAACTTCATTCCATATGTCTTATCTCAATGAATAACCAATTCAAACTTCAAATCAACGTTCAAACAAGATTTGCATTATATAAACAAGGTAAATATGTAAAGCACTCTAAGGGTAAATCATCCTACGAGTGGATAGGGTGATTGTACGGAAATTAAAAACTTGAATAAAATGTGTAAAATAAAGAGATAAGTTAGAGAAAGCAAACAATGCAAGTACGCAGGACACGGCGATATAACATGGTTCGACCCCCGGTTTACATCCACACCACTTACTTGTAGCAATTCTCTGCCAGAAGGGTTCCATAATACTTAAAACCCCGTACAATGAGTTCAAGGTATTCAGGCCGAGAGACCTATTACACCCACATGACTTCTATGCATAAGCACCGTAAAATCGCCTCTTATCGAAGCAAAAGAGAAAGAAAAATAGCATGATCGACATCTTGACTAAGAAATTAAAACAACGCGCACTCTTGGTCGTTGATAAAGTATTGAGTTCAGAAGAATTAGAGTTGAAAAAGATGAACAATTCTCTGTGAATTCACCTTTATTTATATTTATAGAGTGACAAATAATTTCTTTCTAAAATAATGAAAAAGAAATACAAATTTTTTTGTGTGCAAGTTGCGGTCGACTGCAATAATGAGCAGTCGAACCGTCAATCTCTCAGCCCGAAGTCAGAGAGGTTGATAGTTGACTGCATCAAGAATAAGTGCGATCGACTTTTAAGGACCGTCGACTGTGTATTATTGTGGTCGACAATACACAGTCGCTCGGGGAATTGTTTCATGTGCAACCATGACAGGGAGACGGTGGACCACTTATTCATGACTTACCAATTTGCGATACAACTATAGGAGGAACTGCTGCTCAGATTTTGTATTTCTATTCCTTTACCGGAGTCAATTCACACCATTTGTGGAACCTTGAGGGATGTCAATATTTGCAAAGCAACATTGGTATTTGGAGGAGTGGGGAGCAATATGGTTAGAAAAGAACAATAGAATATTTAGGCCTACATACAAGCACCTTATGCATCAACAACTATCATACATGATTAAAGCTAATATGATATTCTTGTCTCAAACAGCATGTTGGGAGGTGACGAAGAAGATTAAGGAGATGTATGCGGCGAGCACCACTTCCATATATGAGGCAGACTTCCAAGATACGATAGGGACACCAGATGGCGAGTGATCCGCATGCGGAGCACCTTTGGCCACATACAGGTGTATGAGGTCTTTTTGACTAGGTCGGAGCAATCTCACGCCGATTTTTTGTATTATATCTATGGTTAAATTTTAAAAAAACCCCACTGAGTTTTGGGCCATTTTAAAAAAACCGCACTAAGTTTTTTAATAAAAAACGACACAAAATTTCAAAAAACTCTGCTGGGTCAGTTAAGGTTAGGGTTATGATTAGTTCGGGGGGGGGGGGGGGGGGGGGGGGGGGGGGGTTATTTAAATATCTGATTAGTTAAGTGGTGTTTTTTTTAAACACAAATGAAAGATAAATGTGATTTTTTTTAAACACAAATGAAGGATAAAAGTGATTTTTTTAAACCCTATCCTAACCCAACCCTAACCATAACTAACACAGAAGAGTTTTTTGAAATTGTGGAGTTTATTAAAAAAAACTTGGTGCGGTTTTTTTAAAATGGCCCAAAACTCAGTGCGGTTTTTTTAAAATGGCCCAAAACTCAGTGCGGTTTTTTTAAATTTAGCCTATATCTATGTATGTTATTGTATTTTGGGACGTAGATTTCCATTGTACAGGGGTGGGTTTTCCTTTTTTTTTTTTTTTTTGCTGAAAATGAGTTTCATGATCAACTTGTTCGTGTTCATGAACATCGTACTTTTACTTTTGACTGTATATTTTGTTAAAAGTCTTATTAATTTCAAGCGGCACATCTCCCCCAAACAAGCACCAAAGAAAAGAAAATTGTAGAAGACTAGAACCCTAAAAAGTTGTTCATGAACATGACAAGCTGCTCGTAACTTTGTTTCCAT
Organism: Hemerocallis citrina; assembly: GCA_017893485.1. NCBI lineage: Eukaryota > Viridiplantae > Streptophyta > Magnoliopsida > Asparagales > Asphodelaceae > Hemerocallis > Hemerocallis citrina. The sequence goes on from JACEHZ010000269.1 coordinate 14,764, forward strand.
GCTCTGTATGTTTTTAGAACATCGCAAATCTGCCTCTAGGAAAGAATTTCTCTTGAAATCCTCAAACGTCTTTCTGATGAAATTGTGAAGAAGCTTTTCATAATTCAGACGTGCGGAGCCAGCCACTAGTTCAAACACAACATTAAGTTCATGCTCATAACGATGAACATCATGCTGCCACTTTTGTTGCTCTTCTACCCGGGTTTTCTCCAAGTTTAGAATTCTCTGATTCTTTTCCTCGACCATAGTGTTCCAGTACTGGTGTTGTAAATGGGCTTCCATGCATGCTTGTTCCTTCTCGACATACAACATCTTAGCCTTTCGCATTGCCCGCTGGATCTCTTCCATATATGAATCGATACCGGATGGCGCCTGTTGTTCCCTCCAAAGCCCACCACCCCTCATCCTTTTCTGCTGATTGTTCTGATGGAATTGGGTAAGATCATCATCATCCATATCAACATTCTCAATATGTTGCTTTCCATTGTTTTCAAAGAAGATTGAAGGACCCTGATCAGGGTCAAGCATCATGCTCTTATTAGCATCTATACCTGCCGACAAAAAATCTCCGGTATTTTGGTCGAGTGAGTTAACGCGCTGACCATAAGAAACCTGAACTGTCTCCATAGCATGAAGAAGGTCGGTCGAGGTTGACGTCCCCAAATTTGAGAAATCTTCATCCCCCTTGCACAAGTTTTCAAACTCCATACTCTTCACTTCATTTGAACTGCATCTCCTCATGCAGTGATCAAAATGTTCAGTTCTCCCTTCATCGACCCAATCACCCACTTCACCCCCCTTGCAATCATCAACACCATCCATGAAAACCCCGTTCTCACCCAATCCCAAACTCAACCCTGGCCCTTGTCTCTCACAACCCACATCCTGATGCTCTTCGAAGCTCCTCTCATAATTGCCTTCACAGTCCTCCTCATCCATTGAAGCATCCAGGGAAGAATCAGGCTCAGGAACTAGGACTTCCGTCACTTCTGCTCCTCCCTCAAACAGTCCAGGCTGCTGGTATTTCAACAAACACTGGAGGTGTGAAGCATAATGACAGCTCCCCAACCTCGGGGCATTCAAAATCTCCTTTTCAACCAAATCCCACATCAACCCAGCCCAATCTACCTTTCCCGCCTTCCCCTCCTTCACCATCTGCGCCGCAGCCATCACCTCAGCAGGAAAAATAAACAAGTCATCCTCATCCTCATCATCAATTTTACATATAGGTGGAGGCCAATCATTGAGCACTACCATGTCACTGCCAATTACAACCGTGTGGACTTCAAACTCCGCCCTCTTGACATTTCGTCGAAAACTCAATCGGAGCTCAAGATTAGGAAAAATTGTATTTGAGACATTACCACAAACACTTGATGAACTCATCTTTGAGATTTTCTTAGCAAACATGAGCTTCTCCTCAATTTATTCAATTACAATGGAGAATGTTCTAAACTTCTCTTCATAATCATCCATCAAATTTGTTTCCCATGTCAAATTCTTCTTATCTAAAGCTATTGCTGCTTTATCATCTTTTTGATTTTCACCTTCAACAACATCACAATCTTCCACTACAACATCTTCTTGAATTTTTCTTCCAAGATAAGCATCATCAATTTCAATTTCAAGAATGCCAAATTGATCAATCAATTTCTCCCTTCCTTGATTTTCCAATTCATCAAACACTTTCGATGACTTATCACTTCTATAATTCTCCATTTCAAGAGTCTCCAAACTATCAAAAACTACTCCATCCCTATTCTTTTCACAAGAAACAACATCAATCACATTTACTTCATCTACAACCATCGATTTGTTAGAATCTTCCAACTCAGTAGAGTCAAATTGATCTATCAATTTCTCTAAGAACAGGGACCAAGACATTTCATGGATTCGTGGTTTGATGTGCCTATGAAACCATTGTGAGGTCCTCCCTCTTAGATGTAGCGTAGCACAGTTCAGTTTTTGGGACTCAGAAATCTTATGAACGCCAGGGATCTCATAAAAATCGAAATATTCCTCTATTTCACAAATCCATTTCCTTGGATCACCTTCTTTAAAAAAGGAAAACTTTGGAAACTTCCACTTAACTGGAGTTCCTTCCAAACTAATAGAGGTGAGATTAGGGTTAGTTACCTCGATTGATGGGATTAGATGAGGAGTTGAGTGAGGAATTGACTGCTAAATTTGCTGAGAGTTTGGCTGCTGCATTGAGAACAACATCACCTCCATTCTTGTTAACAATACCTCAAGTTTCTCTTCCATTCTGGTCGCCGATGCCTCAAATCTTTCTTGGAGTGAATCAAGTTGCTTCTCCATTAATGATGTTTTGAGAAAGATTACTCGATTCCTGACATCGTCCCACCCGAAACTTTTGGTCGGGGATTCGAGTGCGGATGCGGAACTGGAACGGGTCGGGTTTGTGAAAGAGGGTTTCCGGTAATGGGTCTGGTTGCGGAGGAGGTTGTGGGACCGGATGCGGAATGAGGGGGAAGCGAAGGATGCGCTGGAGGATCGACGACTCTGATACCAAATGTCAGGATCTTCGATTCCGACCAGCAATATTCCGGCAGTAATGGAGAAAGTAGGGAGTAAGGGGTTGAGTGAGAGACTACCTTAATGGGGAAAGAAGAGGTTGAGGATTGAGAAGATAGAGGTTAGGCATTTAGAGAGACTGAGATTGGGGAAGAAGAAGAGGATATTGAAGAAGAAGAGAATCTGAGGAGAAGATTAGGAAATTTCCTTCATCATACCAATAACGTATTACTGGTGGGGATTTATAGAACATCCCAATTACAAGACACGTGCAAAGCACACTATGACTACAAATTCAATTAAGTGCACTAAGCACGTAAAACAGAAACAAAATAGCAAACACAATCAGCTGATACAAAACACAGTCGACTGACAGACGGCGTCCCTGACACAATAATCTATATCTCTAATATTGTAATGGAAGAGTAGGGATTGTAATTTGTAGACATTCAACCTCGTGTATTGTCCGTGCATAATTAATATAAAAAATGTCTCAGATTTGAAGGTAGACTAAATCGAAAATTTTATGTTTAAAAATATATATTTATTAAAACGTGCATCGTACGTATAATTTACTAGTAATCTCTAATCTCTAATCTCTAATATTATAATGGGAGAAGGCCTTAGTGTCATTTATCATTTTGTCATTCTCCCAACATGTGCAAAACACGTACATAACTAATATAAAATGAGGTATAAAACCGGGTTATTTTTAACTAAACTCGGTCTTTCAAAGTCCGTGCGGTCATTTTGATAAATACTTTCAAAAGTGGGTCAGTTTGGTAAATACTTTCAAAAAGTGGGTCATTTTGGTAACAAGTTCGGTTTGTAGAAGGAAAAAATCCCAATTAAGAACTAGAGACCATTTAATTACGTAACAAGTGTTACATAATACTAGCAAACCACAAGCACCAACTTGATTATTTGAAAACTATGTCTAATATTAAATTATTTTAAACTATTACTGTATAATCAAATTAAACTTTATCGGAACCTAACTAATAGTAATAGCACTTTACACTAGTTAAAACACAATATGAACAGAGAAATATGAAATAAATGAAAATAGTAAATATTATAGTTAACTGTTGCCGCTAAATCTGGTGTGGGGGCAAACAGATAGTATTTGTGGATTCTTAGGAAAACTGAATAGCAAACCCGTTACCTGTTCCGTCGGAGTTTGACACTGACTCCTGCCTTACACCTGCAAAAAGTGCGAGACACCGGGGTTGTTCCCGGCGACGCTCCCTCCGACGCTCAAGTCAGTAATCAGGAATGATTATGAAAGAGCGTGAAAACTGGAGAAAGATTGATTACCTCTTAATGGAGATGGATGGGGGGTATTTATAGGCGTCTTAGGGACTGAATTAGGAATGTAATCCCCATGATCCAATAAGGAATATTCTCCTTGTAAACATATTAGGAATGTAATCCCTAATTCCCAGTGGAGGGATAGGCATGAATCAGGACCGTTGATTAGGATTTAATCAGAAACCCTAATTCTATCCCTCTGGATCGGGCTTTCTGCTGGTTGAAACCCACACCCGATTGAGGTGGATCCGTTTGCGGGTTAGCAGGTTTTCGAGGAGGAGAACCAGTACCCGCTTCAGACCCATTGGTAGGTGAAATTACCGTTTTACCCCTGGGCATCAAGATTCGTGCCTGATTTGGACGGTTCCGATTAGACCCCATTTTTAGCCATATCACGAGCCCCCCACTCCCGAAGACTGAGCTTGATCAGCCTTTGAGGAGTAGTTTTACTATTTTAATGGCTAGTGGAGTTGTATCGGAGCCCAAATGGAAGGCTTTAAATCTTGAAGGAGGTAGTGTGGTGATTTTTCAAGTGGATTAAACTCTGAGTCGCTCCTGAGCTCTCATGGTCGTATGGTGTTCTCGTAGGAATATCCCTTTAACTTTGCGAGGTGTCAATTCGTCGTTCGGGGGTCTTAGAAGATTGTTCTTGGCAATAATCGCTTGTTTGGGGACTAGAAAATGCTTCCCCACCTCTACAATTGCTTTCCCAGAGTTCTTCCTTAATTTCCCGAATTTTTAATTGTTTTTTCGCAATCTCTTGGTGGCCAGTTCAGCCTTTTTTCTTCGTTGTGTGGCCTACATGTTTGTTTCACACTTCCGACCCCTTCCAGCGCTCGCTGCCCAGGAGGCCGAGGTCTGTAGGTGGTTCGGCACCTCTTTCCGAAGGGGAGAGGGACCTCGGCTAGGTTGTAAGTGCTGAGAGGGAGTTCGGCGAAGTCCGAGGTCCAATCTTTCCTTGTAATAGGGTCGGTGCCAAGAGCGCTCGGCAGCTGGTGCCGAACCCTAATTTTTCCACGTAATGGGGTCGGTGCCAAAAGCGCTCGACAGCTGGTGCCGAACCCCAATTTTTTCCCGTAACGGGGTCGGTGTCAAGAGCACTCGGCAGCTGGTGCCGAACCCCAATTTTTTCCCATAACGGGGTCGGTGTCAAGAGCGCTCGACAGCTGGTGCCGAACCCCAATTTTTCCCCATAACGGGGTCGGTGTCAAGAGCGCTCGGCAGCTGGTGCCGAACCCCAATTTTTCCCCATAACGGGGTCGGTGTCAAGAGCGCTCGGTAGCTGGAGCCGAACCCCAATTTTTCCCGTAACAGGGTCGGTGTCCAGAGCGCTCGGTAGCTGGTGCCGAATCCCAATTTTCCCCCGTAACGGGGTCGGTGTCAAAAGCGCTCGGCAGCTGGTGCCGAACCCCAATTTTTTCCCGTATCAGGGTCGGTGTCAAGAACGCTCGGCGGCTGGTGTCGAGGCCCAATTTTTTCCTGTAACGGGGTCGGTGTCAAGAACGCTCGGCGGCTGGTGTCGAGGCCTAATTTTTCCCTGTAATGGGGTCGGTGTCAAGAACGCTCGGCAGCTGGTGTCGAGGTCCAATTTTTCCCCGTAACGGGGTCGGTGTCAAGAGCGCTCAGCAGCTGGTGCCGAACCCCACTTTTTCCCCGTAATAGGGTCGGTGTCAAGAGCGCTCGGCAGTTGGTGTCGAACCCCAATTTTCCCCTGTAATGGGGTCGGTGTCAAGAGCGCTCGGCAGCTGGTGCCGAACCCCAATTTTTCCCGTAACAGGGTCGGTGTTAGTTAGAATTCCTGAGAATCCTAATACTCTCACTATGACCCTTCCCCTATGGGACATGGGACGCTCGTTTTTGGTCCCAAAGCTGAATGAGAAAAAACGGTAGCTGGTGCCGAACCCCAATTTTCCATCGTAACGGGGTCGGTATCAAGAGTGCTCGGCAGCTGGTGCCGAACCCTAATTTTTCCCCGTAACTGGGTCGGTGTCAAGAGCGCTCGGCAGCTGGTGCCGAGGTCCAAGACTTGGCATTTTTGGCGTAGTGTGCACTGCGAAGTTGGTGGCTTCTGCGCAGCTGGCAGACGCGGTAGTCATTAAATGTGATGGCTTCTGAACTTCTGACAGCTCTGACGGATGAGATGCTCATTTAATGCTGTGACCTCTGAGCTTCTGTCAGATGGGACAGTAATTAATGCGGTGTACGGCTTGGCATGGCGCACAAGGCGACGATTGGGGTCGCTTTTGTCGTTTTGCGCGAATCGGCTGGTAGTACTGGCCCATTAACCTCGTTTTGTGCGCCTCTCTCTATAAAACCTCACCCCCCCTCTCTCATTTTTCACTTCTCTTCTCTTTTGCTCAGGCGATCTTTTGGTCTAAGCGAGTGTTTCCGGTGGTTGACGTTCGTTTTCTGGTGAAGTTTCCGGCAGCTAATCTTTGAAGGTAACTTATACTTAGTTTAGTTCATAAACTATGTCTCTTGCTTCTGTCTCCGAATCGACTTCTTGTTCCGAGCCCTCCCTTGAAGTTGTCGAAGCCCGTACTCCGAGTCGGCCAGACAAGGGCAAGAAGGTGTTCGGCAAAGATTCGATCATGGAGGATCCGAAGCGTATGGGGGAGTTTGGCAGATTGCCGGGGCAGCTGACGGGTCTCCAAAGAGTTCGGGAGCTTCCGGAGGAGCACGCCGAGCGCATAGTTCATGGGAGGGGGAGGTCCTTTGAGGAGAATGCGGCGAGGGAGACGACGGAGGCGGACGAGCGGTGTCGATCCTTCGTGAAGAGGACTTGGGAGTGATCCGGGACTGTTTCCAGATCTCGGATGAGTACGAGCTCATGTTGCCGGGTCCCGGGGTTAGGGCCAACTCGCCGCTGCCAGTGACCATGTATTGCTGGTCGGTCGACGCCTTCATCGCCGGGACTCGGCTACTTCTCCATCCGTTCGCTGTTACTGTGCTGAGTTGGTTCGGGGTCAGTCCCATCCAACTCATGCCGAATGCATGGAGAGTGATAAACGGCTTCGTACTACACTGCCAAGCCGCGGGGATCGAGCCGGAGCTGAATGTGCTTCGGACAATCTATCGGCTCCACCAAGGTAACAAGTCGAAGTACCGATACTATTTGGCTCCAAGGCATGGCGGCAGGCTCGTCATATGCCCCGACTCCATCAAGCACTAGCGTGAAAAGTTCTTGATAGTGCGGAGTCCGGAGGCCTGGCCGATCCCCTCCGGTTGGGTTGAAGGGGTGCCGAAAACGGCGAGGGCGCTGCCAAAGCTTCGTCCTGAAGAAGAAGATGCGGTCCGGACACTTCTCGACCGGCCGAAGTACGACTGGAAGGAGCTGACCGAGGACATCTTGTTCAAGGGGGGGCTCTACCGCGTAGATCCCAGTACGCGGCTTCTTTTTTGCTTTGTTTTTCATATTTTATTTTGCATGAGTTCTGTTGTTCTGACGAACTTTGTTTTTAATGCAGAGGCGATGGACTACGACGCGGTGCTAGCTTTGAGAGCAGGCCTCGCCAGCAAGGCTCCGAAGAAGCGCAAGAGGGTGGCCAGCAAGTTGCCAACCCCAAAGACTCCGAGGGTCACGGAGACGATCGAGGTGACGGAGACCCTCAGTAGCCCGGTCGTTGCTGGTGCAGGCGCCTCAGCATCAAATGCTGGGGGCGGGTTCCCCATCGCCGCAGCCCTAGGGATGACGATCCCCCGTTGTCGGTGGCGGCCGAGGAGCTCCTGACTGAGGAGCACAGGAGGATCCATATTCCGGACTGGCAAGTTCGGAAACATGATGGATTCCTCGGCAACTCCTTGGTGAGCATGCAGGCCGTCAAGCATCTGACGACGCCGAAGGATCGCGCCGCCATGGAGGCTGTGCAGGAAGGTGACGACGTCATCGAGATCGCTCGTTCGGCCGTCTCGGTAAGCATTAGATTTTTTCCGTCGTTGAATTTCTTCAGTCGAAATTTTCCCAACTCTTTAAGTTCTTCTCTCCTTGTCCCAGATCGCCGTCCACTTCGGATACCTCACCGAGAGGTTAGCAGCTCTGGAGAAGGAGCTGAAGCAGGAGTCCGACCAGGCTCGAAAGGAGGCGACTCGGATGGGGAACGAGCTTGACAAACTCACGGTCGGTTTCGAGGCGAAGTCGGCGAGGGTCGAGTACCTCGAGGCGCAGGTCGTGAAGCTGGAGAGCGACCTTCTTCGTCAGAAGGAGGAGGCGACCAAGCAACTGGCCGAGGCTGAGGAGGCTAAGGCTGCGGCAGTGAAGGGGGCAGAGGATGCGACCCTGGCGAAGGCGCAGGGTTACCTCGCCCAAAACATGGCCAAAGCTTATGCCCAAGCCATCGCCCGTCACCCGGGTGACGGAGACGTACCCCGACGTGGACTGCTCGGGATGGAGACTATTCCCGGGACACATTGAGGGCTTCGACCATGAATCAGAGGGGGAAAAAGAAGAAGGGGAGGACGAATCCGAGACCGAAGTCGGAGTCACCGGCGAGGTCCCGAACACCGCGGTTACCCCGCTGGCGGTGGTGCCCCCTCTCGTCGCTCCGGGAAAGAGGTCGCGCCTTGACCCCGTTACTTCTGTTCTTCTTTTTCTTTCTTTTTTTGTTTTTGTAATGCCTAATCGCGGACTGGCCACCGTTTTTTTGTCATGAATGAAAAACTTTTTGGGTTCGATTCTGTCTATCTTTTCTCAACCATTCTTGGTAGTTTGAAAGTTTGTTTGAAAATTCTTGAAGTGTTGGACTTCGGCAATGTTTGAAATTTTGTTGTTTATCTCAACTTCTTTTCAGCTCGTGGTGGTAACTCAAGACGTCGAGCCCACTCGCTCGGATGACAATGCTCGCGCCGAGGCTGGCTTAGGGGCGACGAGGCTGTGCTTGGCGAGGTGCCGAAAGCGGCTCTATGAGGTCGAGCTGGGATTGCGCAGGGCCGAAAGCGAACGGAACCATCTTCAACTCAAGCGAGACATCGAGATCCGGCATCTGGAGAGTAGGATCGCCGAGATGACCCCCTTAGGAGAGGACGAAGGTTCCTCGACCGCCTTTAGCAACGGGCTTCGGATTCATTGCATTCGGCACAACTTGTCAAAAATAATGGTGGAGAGGGACGATCTGCTTTCTGAGATCCGCCACCTGCAAATTGTAGAGACGGAGCTTCGGACGGAGGGAGAGGGACTGACGGCCGAGGTGGCCAAACTGACGATGGAACGGGACGAGCTGACGGCCGAGGTCGATGCACTGAAGAGGGCTACGGTTGACAAGAGCATCGAAGTCACTCATCTTCGCCGTCTCATAGCCAGTCGCTCTGGTGTGCTGGACTCCGCAATACCCCCTCGCTTTGAGGTCGATGTAAAAGACGACTCTCTGAGGGAGCGGATTTCCGAGCTAGAGGCGGAGGTCGCTCGCCTGAAACCGCACTCGGGGCCAATCAACGTCAGGAGCACTTCGTGTACTCGCGCGGAGAGTGATCGAGGCATCACGTTTTATGAGCTCGCGACCCGTCAGCGCATCGGCCATCCTAGTCCGGGGGACGCACAAAGTGCTGTGGCCATTTCGTCGAGCGGAGCATCGGTCGGAGCGGCTGCTAGGAGTGGTGCCGAGGACACGTCTCAATTTGCCGGACTGAGGTCGAGCTCCGGAGATAAACGTCGCCGCCCTCGAGTGTCTTTGAAGCGGAACGCCCCGGTGCCACGGAAGCGCTGAAGACCTTGTTTTTGGGAGCTTTTGTATTTAGCCTAAGTGTAATAAGTCAGCATTGTAACTTTCGCTTTTCAACGCCTTATAATCTTTGTTGTATGGAAGAGTCGCTTTGCACGGCGTCCCAATTATTAATAATATTTCTTTCTCAAACTCGTGTGCTTCTTGTAGCTTTGTGTAGTTGTTTCGTTTGTGACTGTGTTCATCGTGCCGAGGTCCCTGAGTTAGTCTTTTGCTCGTGTGGGGGTCGGCGACATGAGCGTTCGGCCGGTGGTGCCGAGCTGCGCTTCGGTCACTCAATCTGGCGAACTGGCGAGCTACTTCAAGCTCTCTTAGAAGCAAACTCGCAAAGTAGAGTCGAGCCAAGTGTTGGACTCCGAACCATCGTCAGATTAGTTCAACGGTTGTAGGAGCAATTCCAAATGGCGAACTACTTCTAGATCGCTTAGGAGCGAACTTGCAAAGTAGAATCGAGCCAAGTTTTGGACTCCGAACCATCGTTAGATTAGTTCAACGGTTGTAGGAGCAATTCCGAATGGCGAACTACCTCTAGTTCGCTTAGGAGCGAACTTGCAAAGTAGAATCGAGCCAAGTTTTGGACTCCGAACCATCGTTAGATTAGTTCAACGGTTGTGGGAGCAATTCCGAATGGCGAACTACCTTTAGTTCGCTTAGGAGCGAACTTGCGAAGTAGAATCAAGCCAAGTGTTGGACTCCGAACCATCGGTAGATTTGTTCAACGGTTGTGGGAGCAATTTCGAATGGCGAACTATTTCTAGCTCGCTTAGAAGCAAACTTGCAAAGTAGAATCGAGCCAAGTGTTGGACTCCGAACCATCGTTAGATTAGTTCAACGGTTGTGGGAGCAATTCCGAATGGCGAACTACCTCTAGTTCGCTTAGGAGCAAACTTGCGAAGTAGACCGAGCCAAGTGTTGGACTCCGAACCATCGGTAGATTTGTTCAACGGTTGTGGGAGCAATTCCGAATGGCAAACTACTTCTAGCTCGCTTAGGAGCGAACCTGCGAAGTAGAATCGAGCCAAGTGATGGACTCCGAACCATCGGTAGATTTGTTCAACGGTTGTGGGAGCAATTCCGAATGGCGAACTACCTCTAGTTCGCTTAGGAGCGAACTTGCGAAGTAGACCGAGCCAAGTGTTGGACTCCGAACCATCGGTAGATTTGTTCAACGGTTGTGGGAGCAATTCCGAATGGCAAACTACTTCTAGCTCGCTTAGGAGCGAACCTGCGAAGTAGAATCGAGCCAAGTGATGGACTCCGAACCATTGGTAGATTTGTTCAACGGTTGTGGGAGCAATTCCGAATGACGAACTACCTCTAGTTCGCTTAGGAGCGAACTTGCGAAGTAGAATCGAGCCAAGTGTTGGACTTCGAACCATCGGTAGATTTGTTCAACGGTTGTGGGAGCAATTCCGAATTGCGAACTACTTCTAGCTCGCTTAGGAGCGAACTTGTGAAGTAGAATCGAGCCAAGTGTTGGACTCCGAACCATCGGTAGATTTGTTCAACGGTTGTGGGAGAAATTCCGAATGGCGAACTACCTCTAGTTCGCTTAGGAGCGAACTTGCGAAGTAGAATCGAGCCAAGTGTTGGACTCCGAACCATCGTTAGAGTGAAGAGTAAAGGCAGAGAGTTGTAAACAGTTTTCACAAGTAAGATATGAAAAAGTTTTCTTTATTGACTAATGGTCAGCTGCTTCTAAGGTTGCGAGCCATTATTACAAAAGAGAATAAAAGAAAAACAGCACAAGTAATAGGAGTGGAACGGTTCGACATCCCAACATACTTAGAGAGGCGTTGGTGCTCTCTCTTGGTATTTTAAGAGATGGTCGGCATTCCAAGTCCTGGAGATCTCCCTGCCTTCGAGATCTTCTAGTCTGTATGTGTCGGGCCGAACCACTTTTGCAATCTTATAAGGTCCTTCCCAATTTGGGGCCAATTTGCTCTTCTGTCCTGGGAACGAGATGGCTAACTTTCTGAGGACCATGTCCCCTTCTTTGAGGTCCGTAGGGCGGACTCTTTTATTGTATGCCAACTCGATCCTTTTTCGGTAGATTTGTTGACGGATGGCAGCTCTTTCTCGGATCTCATCTATCAGGTCTAGCTCTGCTCGGAGCTCTCTGGCATTTTGCTCTTCTTTATAAGCTGTTAGACGAGGAGAGGGTATTCCGACTTCTAGGGGGATGACAGCCTCGGACCCGTATGTGAGATTAAATGGACTCTCTCCTGTGGGGGTCCGCTTTATGGTGCGGTAGTTCCATAGCACGTTGGGAAGCTGATCGACCCACAAGCCTTTGGAACATTTATCCAATCTCTTCTTGTAATGCCCTGATTTTTCATTAATGAAAAATTATTTTATTTTGCACGTAGTGTGCACGTGCAATATTTTGGTTGAATTAAATCTTATATTTTCATTATGATGGGTATAAATAGTTAAATATGTGCTTTCAATTATTTTATACAAAAGCCTTCTTTTAAATGGATGAAAAACCTTTTCTTTTAAAAAGCCCAAAATGTAATTCATTTATTTTATTTTAAAATAATTATTTTGGCCCATAAACTAAAGCCCATGAGTCAATTTATTTTTAAATGCAACTTGTAATGTAGAATACAAACTAGAGTTTATTTTTTTATATAAAATAAAATGTACAATTTTGGGGCCTAGTTGCATGCACGTGCACTACACGTACACGTGCAATATGCACATTCTTCCCATGGCCGGTTGCATTCTTTTGGAGGAAAAATCAAATTTGTAATGGTGATCATGGTGTGGTGGTTACTTGGATGAGGGTAGTTATTGCAACTCCTACTTTCATCTTAGCCCTCCATCCTACAACCAACCAATTGATCCTAGCCCTCCATTCTCTTTGATTTTTAGTATAAATACCCCCTCCCATGGCTAGTTATCCTTGTGCCTATTAATCTTCCCAAACCTATAGTCTAAATTATATTGTCTAGTAGTGATTCTTGTAAGTTAAAAGATTGAGTGTGTGTGGGATTGTTCTTGCAACACTAAGGAGAAGAGGGGGCCGGCATCAAGAAGAGGTAGTGTTCGGTTTTGGGGTGTGCTTGGAGGTTCGTGTGCGCACATCTAGGAGGAGGAGCAATTCATCGCAAGGACATTCGTCTAGGAGTTGCTAATTGTGTTTGTCTCTCCATTTGAGGTGGGTAGATTTTCCATATTTCTAAATTAGAAATGCATGCTAGATTAAATTGAATGAATGAAGCATGAAAAATATTAATAAGAGTACACTTTTAATTGGAAAATTGACCTATGAATTGATTGGAATGTCGGTGTTTCTCATGACTTCTAGAATAGAATTCATGTTAGAATTGAGTTTGAATTGTGTATGCATGTGTAGACTGAAGTGATAAAATGACCGCTCAATTGAAATCTTTTCATGCTATATGTAATGTAGAAAATGTGAATGACTGATAAAGAAATAATGATATTTAGAAAACTGGAAACGACCTGTACAGTCGACCGATAATATGAGCAGTCGACTGACACGAGAAATATAAATTATGTACAGATCGGAATTCCATGAAATGATGCATGTTAAATCCTGATATTCTAGCATGCTAAGTTTGGAATTGATGCTTATCTCTGTAGACAAGTAATGAGGAAAAGACAAGTGTGTGATCAGAATTGTATTTGAATAAAAGAAAATACTAGTTATGTGAAATTTACTTTTAATTGAAAACTATGTTGTGATGTTGATAAACAGATAAGAATCACATGGTTGTGTGGACAATGTACATATTGTAGTGTGGCAAAAATGATGTGTGCTTATTGAAGAACAGAATAAAGAAATGATCTCTTAATTCGAAATTAACCCTGTTCAGTCGACCGAATGTATGTAACAGTCGACTGTACTGAACACGAAAAGTTGTATAATTGAACTACCCAGGACAACCGACTGGTATGAATGACAGTCGACCCCCCTGTAAATGATAATTGAGATTTTGAAAGCTGCGGAACAGCCGACTGACCATGTGCAGCAGTCGACTCTTCCGAGCGATTATTGAAGAACTTTACTTGACTGAACAAGTCAACTGGATGAGCTCCAAGTCGACTGTTCAGAGTACTTTTGGTATATCAGAAATTCTATGATTTGTTTATAATAAAGGTTATGAATCTTATGTTGATTATTGATTATGACAGTAAATTCTCTTTGTCTTTGCGTGAATTTACATGAAGTGAATCATTTATTAGAATTTGTGAGAGTTGTATGAATGAGAAAGCTATGAACATGAAAAAGAAAATCTATTAAGATTATGAAAAATGAACTTATGAGCTAGTAACGCTCAATGTTGGAAATTGTGAATTTGAATTGAAACAAAAGAGTAGCTAAGTCTCCCCCGGCAGTTGGAAAGAAATGAATTGAATTGAAATGAAAGACCAAGGTTGGTCGTATTTGAATGAATGAATAAATCCGGTTTAGTGGAGAGGCTAACTCTAGAGCTTTGATTTTGTTCATGATTTTGATAAAAACTAAGGATTAGTACATAGTGGAGACGTGATGAAAGTAGGAGAAAAACACGAGTATGAGGGCCATTGGATTGGCGGTGTGAGAGTGATCCACAGGCTGCCTGCTTGATGCGTCAAGACATGGCGTGAGCACTACTCCAGAATTATCGTCCCGGTGGCGACGCTTGTGGGATGTTTGGTGACTGCAAGAGGATCGTGTGCCATGAAGTGAGGCTGAATTGTCCATAGGTTGCCTGCTCGATGCGTCGTGTCAGTGCGTGGGATTCCCCTCCAGAATTTTCTGTACACGAGCTTGTACTCATAGATCATCTAAGATACCTACCGTAATTACGGTAGTAGATTAAGTCATAACGAGAGATTGAACCCTACAAAGATGAAGAACGATTAAGGGCTTGCCCTCGGACCTATGTAGTATGGGATGCATAGAATCCGAATAAGTACGCATTAGTGTCATGTAATATAAATAAATACATTAAGGACTAAGTGCACAATCACAACACGACATCAATAGGGTAGTCCCTTTAGTTTGATATGTGACAAGTTTGTGTTTGCTAAATATGGAAAATAAGTTATACTATTTCCGGCATAGAGAGGATGGCCGTGTATAATGATCGTCGGTTGAATAAACTGACGTACCCACAGTCTTATATGCAGGTAAATGGCTTGATAAAGATTAAAGAAGAACAGATGCTTAAAGATTATTCAATGTTGTAAAATTTTACTTCCGCTGTGCAATGTAAAGTGTAATATTGATGTAAACTCTGATGTAAAGTGAAAAGTTTAAATTTCCTTGTAAAATTGTACTAAAGGAAGCAGAAAGATCCTGTAGAACATCTCGAATTCAGTGTATTTGGGATTCGGGGCGTTACACTTCTTAATGCCGGAAAGGAGCTGTCGGTTAGCATTTTCGGTCTGACCGTTCGACTGGGGATGAGAAACGGAAGAGAACCGGTGTTGGATGGCAAGGTCTTCGCATAGAGCTCGGAAGGCAGCCCCGGTGAACTGGGTTCCGTTATCTGTTATCAGGACCCGAGGGACACCGAATCGGCAGATCACGCTCTTCCAGAAGAACTGAACAACCTTGTTTTCGGTGATCGTGGCCAAGGGCTCGGCCTCTATCCATTTTGAAAAATAGTCGATCGCCACGACTAGGAATTTGAACTGGCCGGGAGCTGGCGGGAACGGCCCTAGTAAATCCATCCCCCACATCGCAAAGAGGATTGGACTTGATAGGGAAGTGAGTGGAGCTTGTGGGAGGCGTCGGATGTCGGAGTACCTCTGGCAGGAGCTGCATTGTTGAACGTGTCGTTCGGCGTCTCGTAGGAGAGTGGGCCAGAAATATCCGTAATTCAACACTTTGCGGGCTAGAGCTCTGGACCCCGCATGTGCCCCGCCGATGCCCTCATGAAGTTCTTGCAGGGCGTAGTCGGCTTGCCCGGGGGAGAGGCATCTGAGGTACGACCTGCCGTCTACCTGTGTGAAAGAGCATTTATAAAGGATGCCTCCGATCAGTGTGTAACGTTCGGCTCGAGTTCTCACTCTTCGAGCTTCCTTGGGATCCTCGGGGAGGAGTCCGTCCCTTAAAAATTCGACGAGGGGCTTCATCCAGTTATCCTCAAGCAGGACGGGCAGCGACTCTAAAGAGTCGGAAGTTTCATCCTCAATACTTGGCCTCAGAAGAACCTCGATCAAGACGGTCTGCTCGAGACCTTGAAGGGAGGAGGAGGCCAGCTTGGAGAGGGCGTCGGCCTGAGCATTTTCTTCTCGGGGTATTCGTTGGATGAGGACTTCTTCAAACAGTGCCATGAGGCTCCTGACCTTAGCTAAGTATTTGACCATCCTGTCATCACGTGCTTCATACTCGCCGAGAACCTGATTGACAACTAGCTGAGAGTCGCTGAAGATCCGGAGGCATTGCGCCCCTACATTTCGAGCCATTCCAAGGCCGGCTATGAGTGCCTCGTATTCTGCTTCATTGTTCGAGGCTTTGAAGTTTATACGGAGGGAGTATTGGAGGGTGAAGTCATCTGGGCCTGTCAGTATGACCCCGCCTCCGCTTCTCTCGTTACAGAAGGATCCGTCCACATAGACTGACCAGACCGTGGCCCCTTCGTTGCTTGGCTAAACTCGGGGATGGTACTTTCAACTATGAATTCTGCCAGGGCCTGAGCCTTGATCGCATTCCGAGGCTGATAGATTATATCATGCTGGCTCAGCTCGATTGACCACTTCATAAGGCGACCCGAGGTCTCTGGCTTGTGGAAGACCTGCTTCAGCGGTTGGTCGGTAAGGACGACCATCGAATGGGACTGAAAATACGGGCAGAGTTTCCTTGCGACCATCACCAGGGCATAAGCCATCTTTTCTATTCTTGGATAGCGGAGCTCGGCATCCCGAAGTACCTTGCTCACATAGTAGATGGGCTTTTGAGCCCGGTCTTCTTCCCTTACTAAAATGGCGCTGAGGGTCTGCTCAGAGGCTACCAGGTAGAGGTAAAGGGGTTCGCCAAGGATTGGTTTGCTGAGGAGGGGAGGATTGACGAGGTAAGCCTTGAGTTGGTCGAAGGACTCCTATTGCTGTTGACCCCGTTCAAAACCTTTAGCCCCCCTGAGGGCTTTGAAGAAGGGGAGGCATTTCTCCCCAGACTTCGAGAGAAAGCGCCCTATGGCGGCTAGGCGGCCTGTTAACCTCTGAACTTCCTTAACATTCTTGGGAGGGGCCATGTCTAGTATGGCCTTGATCTTCTCAGAGTTTGCTTCAATTCCTCGTTGGCTGACCATGAAGCCGAGGAACTTTCCTGACGAGACACCGAACGCACACTTGTTCGGATTGAGTCTCATGTTATGCTTTCTCAGAGTGTCAAACGCCTCTTGGAGGTCAGTTACATGATCGGGACCTTGGATGCTTTTTACAAGCATGTCGTCAACATACACCTCCATATTACAGCCGATTTGAGCTTGGAAAACCTTGTTGACGAAGCGTTGATATGTTGCGCCTGCATTCTTCAGACCAAAGGGCATAACCCTGTAGCAATAGAGGCCCTGATCGGTCACAAATGATGTCTTCGGAATATCCGGGGGGAACATCCGGATCTGGTTGTAGCCTGAGAAGGCGTCCATGAAACTGAGAAGTTCATGTCCCGAGGTGGCATCAATCAGAGTGTCAATACTCGAAAGAGGGAAGGTATCCTTGGGGCAGGCCTTGTTGAGTGTAGCGCCCCGATTTCCGACACTGGAAAACCGAGACACAAGCCAAGATCTTTGCTTCAATTAGTCACAATACACAGAAAAAACAGGAGAATTTAAAACTTTTTATTCAATACACAATATGTTACAAGTCTGAATACTGTACAACAGTAATGCTTTACAATGGAGTTACAATAATGCCTTTACATTTCTAAGTATTACAACTTTCACATCTTACATCAGAGTACCTCTCACTTAACAGATAATCAATACATATACTGCAGCGGAACTAAAACATAATACTGACTCCTTGCTTTCCTGGCCTTGAGTCCTCTTGAATCTCGCCTTTGTACTTCGGCGATCCAGTACCTATGGAAGTGGGGACGTCAGTATTCACTGACGCTTAAAGGCTGATCATATAGCAGCGAATCTTCCAAACAATATACACAATATAGCAATAGTGTTGGTGTAGTTTAAGTGTTCGTGAGTGCTATGACTAGACACTAATGCGATACTTAAAATAGAACTAATTGTACACAACCCGTTCCTGACAATACTCCATGACTCTGTGAGGTTGCAGAAGAGGTCAAGTCCCCTTATGCAGTCTGCTTATGGTGTCTCCGTTTTCCACTACTACCCGGCATGCCGGACCTCACTCAAACAAGGTTGCAGGTGCGGTCTAGTTCCGCCACTGCAGTCATATAGTGGTGTCCATGTTTGCCACTATTGCCCAGTGTATCGGGCCTTAATCCAAAATCCAAATCATAGGGTTTCGCAAGCGCAGGGCAGCGCGAAGCCTACCCTGTGGCACCCTTTGGGGTATCGCAAGCGCAGGACTGCACAATGCATCCTGTGGCACCCCAGCCACGGTATTTCAGGAATTAACAGAGCGAGATACGTAACCCGTGTCCTCAACCTGTGAGATGGCACCGTACGTATCCCTTTGACGGGACGCTTCCTATTCTAATGTCAGCAAGTCTCCGAAAGTAACATGCAGCCCATAAATACATGTGACTCCATCTCAAGCCGTTTCTCCATATATAGGGATTGAACCCGCGTTATGAATTCTAATTGTACACAACCTGTTCCTGACACCCTACACGTGACTCGCGAGGCTGCAGATGTGGTCATGTGCCACTGTTGCATTTCGCCCGTGGTGTCTATGTTCGCCACCGCGACCCGGCTAACCGGACCTCACTCAAAATAGACGAACCCAATATATCGGGCGTCATAACAAAAATCAAACCATAGAGTTTCGCAAGCGCAGGGTAGCACGAAGCCTACCCTGTGGCACTCTCTGGGGTATCGCAAGCGCAGGACTGCACAATGCATCCTGTGGCACCCCTAGCCACGGTACCTCAGGAATTAACAGAGCGAGATACGCAACCCGTGTCCTCAACCTGTGAGATGGCACCGTACGTATCCCTTTGACAGGAAGGCACAACCCTGTACACCACCTATGATCTGCCTCAAGGGACGAGTTAGTGTAAGGGGCCCCCTACAACTGACCCCTCTCTCCCGGCAAAAGGGTTTAAGTAAACTGATCCTTATAAGTCACTATCCTAGTGATGTCCCTGACTCGAACAATCCTAGGGATGACGATATTATAACACAACGTGCTAGGCCTTAAATTAGGCTTCGCAAGACAACTCTGCTAGGCCGCTCAACCTAGACTTACCAGAATCCCTCAGGACCCGGTTCGTGGCTCATCGATCCAAGACTTTGGCTGTGCGAATATACATGCATGTCGCTACCCTAGACTTGGATTTCGTCTATACTCCGGTCCTCGATCAACCTACCCTGGTTAAGATTCGACGGTACACAAGGAGTGACTCCTCCACAGTCCCTTAGGGTAGAAATCATGTGTCTTGATGGTCGATAGCCCTTAGGGTGGTAACATCACCCTAGACGAGCACAACTAACTGTGTACTAGCTAACAAGCTATACACGAGTAATAACCACATACGAGCCAACTAAGCTACGTATGAAACAATAACTACCTACGAGCCAGGTAGGCCTCGTAGGAGATAACCACCTACATACCAGCCAAATAAGCCGCGTATGAGACCAACAGCTACGCACGGGCCGGTCGGGCCGCGTACGAGACAACCACCTACATACGAGCTGACTAAGCTACGTATGAGACCCATAGCTACATACGGGCCAGTCGAGCCACGTACGAGCACAACCGTGTGCAAACAACCATACAGGTAATCAATCCTAGAAGCAACCAAACGTGCTTACTAACACACTTCATCTTCTATTATTAGAAGCAACAAAAGAATCTACTAGTAATCTATGATCGGTATTGTACTAGGGAAGAACCGAAGGCGATAAAATGGCCTTTATCGGGCTAACTATCCCTAGTGGTCTTCCCAATCCTTCTTACTTCAACCTATAGCGCCTTAAGTATGGCATACAATTACAAGCAGCTTCCTACGACAATCAATCATATAACACAACCACCATGATATTCCTATGTATAAATGTGATTAATGCTTTATGCTTACATTGAGCTCAAGCATGAAAATCACTAATGTCCTTAATCATAAAATTCTCTATAGTCAATCGTAGGTTACCAATTGACCATGGAAGCCTACTACTTATCATAACCAACCACCACCCAACTAGTATGAACAAGCAATGCTCCAAGGTATAGTATGTAGTTCTAACACTACTCCTACAACATTCTAAGCAAGTATTACTCTAGCATGGTATAGAATCCAACATAAATCACTACAACTAGTCATGGGTAGTTTCTTTACCCTAAGCATGAACATCCTTAACTTAATATGATCAATAATTTGCATGATCCCTACTTACTTAGCATGAATCATGGTCGTTCACTAACATAGTATACACTTCTCTACCATTTATCTAGCATAGTATACAATTTGCATACAATTTAAACTAGCATGATATGCAAAATACTTACAATTAAGCTAGCATGATATATGATTTTATCATGGATCCTACAACACTCTAGGCACAATAAAATTTATCCAAATATGGTAGGAAACTCTTGGATTG
This sequence comes from Hemerocallis citrina, assembly GCA_017893485.1. Taxonomy (NCBI): domain Eukaryota; kingdom Viridiplantae; phylum Streptophyta; class Magnoliopsida; order Asparagales; family Asphodelaceae; genus Hemerocallis; species Hemerocallis citrina. Next base: position 35,030 of record JACEHZ010000269.1, read on the forward strand.
AATCCTACACATTCTAAGCATAACTAAGTCACCAAACATAATAGGAAACTTTAGGAATGAATCCTACAAATTCTAGCATAAGTGAGTTACTAAACATGATAGGAAAAGGATCCTACAACATTACCAAGCATGCTAGGAAAAGAATCCTACAACATTCTAAACGTTAAGCATGGTAGGATATTTTTAGAAAGTCCTATAACATCCTAAACATAAAGCATGATGGGATAATTTTATAAAACATCCTACATCTAATTAAGCATGGAATCATGGTAGGATATTTTTATAAGTAACCCTACAACTAATTAAGCATGAATATGGCTTCTAATTATTTTTAGAAGCAAAGCTACAACTAGCTAAGCATGGTAAACATGGTAGGATATTTTTAGAAGCAATCCTACAACTAACTAAGCATGGATATGGCTTCTAATTATTTTTAGAAGCAATCCTACAACTAACTAAGCATGAATATGACTTCTAATTAATTTTAGAAGTGATCCTACAATATAAGTAGCATGAATAAGGCTTCTAATCATTTTTAGAAAAGATCCTACAACATAAGTAGCATGAATATGGCTTCTAATCATTTTTAGAAGTAATCCTACAACATTAGTAGCATAAATATGTCTTCTAAATATTTTTAGAAGTAAAGCTACAACTAACTAAGCATGGATATGGCTCCTAATTATTTTTAGAAGCAATCCTACAACTAACTATGCATGGATATGGCTTCTAAGTATTTTTAGAAGCAAAGCTACAACTAACTAAGCATGGTAAACATGTAGGATATTTTTAGAAGCAATCCTACAACTAACTAAGCATGGATATGGCTTCTAATTATTTTTAGAAACAAAGCTACAACTAACTAAGCATAGATATGGCTTCTAATTATTTTTAGAAGCAAGCTACAACTAACTAAGCATGGATATGGCTTCTAATTATTTTTAGAAGCAATCCTACAATACTTGAAGCATAAATATGGCTTCTAATTATTTTTAGAAGCAATCCTACAATATTATTAGCATGAATATGGTTTCTAAATATTTTTAGAAGCACTCCTACAACATTATACTACTACTACTACTCCTATTTTAATCAAAACATAACTATCTACTACTACTACTACAACATACAACTTTACTACTATCACAACATACAACTTGCTACTATTACTACTACTTCATTCTCATAAAAAGAATCACAACATACAACTTACTACTATTACTACTACTTTATTAATCAACATACATGCTATTACTACTTCATTTATTACTTACTACTACTTATTATTTTAGCTTGCTACTACTTAGTTACTTACTAATCTAGTGATAAAGAAGAGATCATTTTTATTTTATTTTACTTTACTTTTAGTAAAAAGAAAAGATAGCTACAACTAGTGATCAAAATAAAAAGAAGATCTTTTTAATATCTACAACTAGTGATCAATTAAAAAGAAGATCTTTTTAATATCTACAACTAGTGATCAAATAAGAAAATCTTTTTAATATCTATAACTAGTGACCAAATAAAAAGAAAAGATCTTTTTAAGCTACAACTAGTGTTTAATAAAAAGAGAAGATCTTTTTCATATTTACAACTAGTGATCAAAATAAAAGAAAAGATCCTTTTTAAGTTACAACTAGTGTTTAATGAAAAGAGAAGATCTTTTTCATATTTACAACTAGTGATCAAAAGAAAGATCTTTTTAATGTTTCTACAACTAGTGATTAAAAGAAAGAAAGATCTTTTTATTAATTACAACTAGTGATTAAAAATAAAAGAAGTATCTTTTTAATTAATTAGTTCTACAACTAGTGTTTACAAGGAAATATCTTTTTATTAGAACTTATGTTCTTATTAGTCCAAGTTTCATAAAGAGTCCTACAACCCATAATGGTTGTAAAATGAGTTCATATGCTTATGTGAATCAAGTCCTACAACCAACCATGGTTGTATGTCCAACATTATGCAATATGTAAGTTTTTAGTCCAATAACATACAAACAAAAGATTACAATACTAAAGTTATGATCTTTAGTACTTACTACTACTACTCTTCTTTTTCCTCTTTTACTTACTACAACATACCACACACTCAACCCAAAAACAAAACAAAACAAGAAGGTAGAAGAAGAAGAAGTCCAACAATCAAACAACAAACAAACAAACAAACAAACAAACAAACAAACAAGGAAATCAAGTAGTGAAGAACCCCCCACCTTATTTCTTTCTTTGATGGAAGAACTAGCTAGTTAACCTTCTCCTTCCCCTAGCTTTTAGAAAGCTTCTAAGAACCCTACAATAAAACTCTCTTTTGTTAGTATGAAACCTCTCTTTCTTTTCCTTTCTTTCTTTCTTTCTTTCTTTCTTTCTTTCTTTTGATCTTTCTAAAATGAGAGAAGGAGGAGAAGGAGGGGCTATTTATAGAAGGAGAGGAGGGTGGAAAGTGTAAAAGCACACACACACTTTTGCACAAAACCCCTCCCATAAAAATGGGCCGGTCCATACCCTAGGAATGTAGGGGTGAGGTGGAGGGAGGTGTATGTGGTGGAGGTTGATGTGGAGGAGAAGTTTTCTAGTAAGGGTTTTTACTTACTCTTCTTATGCATACATAAACCCTAGATTAAGCCTCTTAATCAACCCTAACCCTCCTTACTAGGTTTTGTCCTAGCAAAATAAGTGTTGTCTAAAATATACAACACATAATTCGTATAATGTACTAATCGTCATACTATTCGTATGTGCGCCTATATGTCCGTATACCAGAAAATCTTTGCATATTCCGTATAAAATAATTAAATCTTAGAAATAATAATAAAATAAATTTTATTATTAGTTCGGAAGATCACGGTATCAATTTGATACAATACGGATATATACTGGCCGATATCTGGATACAGATAGTGTCTAGGAGCAAACCGGGTAAAAATCGCCAAAATGTTCTAATTTTGGAATTAAAACAAAATAATCATAAAATAATAATAGAATAATAATTTATATATGGTAATATCCGTCCGGGATATTACATTGAGATCGGTAAAATCGATACAGATCCTCCAAGTCCCGCTAGACTTCTTCACCATTACTACATTCGACAACCACTCGGGATAGTTCACCTCTTGTATGAACCGGGCCTTCAAGAGCTTGTCCACCTCCTCTTTTATAGCTAGCTGTCGCTCAGGGGCGAACTTGCGTCTCTTCTGCTGAACCGGTTTGGACTCCGGAACAACGCTGAGGTGGTGGACCAAGAGCTCCTCGGAAATTCCGGGCATGTCTGCAGCAGACCAAGTAAAGAGGTCTCGGTTCCTTCGGATGCAATGTACAATGTCCGAGCATAGGGTGGACGGGAGGGTCTTGCTAACAAAGAACTTTCGAGTTGGATCCTGCTTAGAGAAGAGCACTTCCTCCAACTCGTCCACCGGCTCGGACGTTAGCCGGGCAGCATCTTGGGGGATTTCTAGAGTTTCTAGGGAGAGGACTGGACCGAGGGTAGAGGTCATATAGCATTTGCGGGCTGCTTCCTGATTGCCTCTTACTTCCCCTACTCCGGCCCGAGTGGGAAACTTCATCTTGAGATGGTACGCCGAAGGAACGGCTTCTAGAGCTGCTAGGCCGGGTCGGCCTAGGATAACATTGTAAGCTACAGGGACATCCACAACCATAAAATCCATTGACTCCGTTCGGGTAGTAGGAGTTTTGCCAGCGGTTACATCGAGGGTGATTATCCCTTCAATAGTCACTGGCACTCCCGTGAACCCATGGAGTATGTAGCCGGTGGGCTTAAGTCTTTCTCTTGACAGCTTGAGGCCTTTAAAAGCGGTGAGGAAGAGGATGTTAACGGAGCTGCCGTTGTCCACTAGGATCCTCTCCACTTTGAAATTCGCTATGTGGAGATTGATGACGAGCGCGTCACAGTGAGGGGTGCGGACACCTTCAAGATCTTCGTCTTAGAATATGACGGGCACTCCGAGGCCTTTGGAAGGAGGGGTGGGGCGGACTGAATTGACTTCTCTAATGAATGCCTTTCGAGAGGAGTTTGAGGAGCCCCCCATTGGGCCCCCATGAATGAGGTGCAGGACACGCTCCTCTTCGAAGTCGGGCGTTTCATCGCGCTCCGGACGCTTATTAGCTCCCCGAGGCGGGGGAGGAAGGTCGGCTCGGTCCTTTCTCATGAATCTGGTTAGCTGCCCCCTCTGGATGAGAGCCTCAATCTCATTCTTCAAGGCCCGACAATAATTGGTGTCGTGGCCATGGTCCCGGTGATAGCAGCACCACTTTTCTTTATCCCTTCTTTTGCCGGGGGTGTTCATTTTTGGAGCAGAGGGTATGATTCCTTCTTTCTCAACTTCCATCAAGATGGTAGAGACATTGGTGGTGAGAGGAGTAAATTTCTCGAATCTGGGGGGAGGTCGGCGTTGGCCGGCATTATCCTTCTGGAGCTTCTTTGCTCCTTCTTCTTCTGTTCCCTTTCTCTTAAACCCGGAGGAAGACCCTTCCAAGTTAGGGCGGTGCTCGGCTTCTTCGGCCCGAATATACTTTTCACTTCGGAGGAGGAGGTCAGAGAAGTTCTGTGGGGGCTTCTTGGCGAGGGAGGAGCGGAGGCTGGAGTTAAGGACATTGGATTGAAATGCTGCTGCAGCGACCGACTGGTCGAGGGATGCTATTGACCTGGCTTCAGCTGTGAACCTCTTCACATAGTCCCTCAACTTCTCACCCTTCTTCTGGTGGAGGTACAGTAGCGAGATGCTGGTCTTCTCAGTTCTACGGCTACTTACAAAATGGGTGACAAAGAGGGTTTTGAATTGCTCGAAGGAGAATATTGAGGATGGGGCAAGGCGTGAGTACCATTCTCGAGCTGGACCCTTGAGAGTTGCGGGGAAGGTTTTACAGAGGAGAGCATCAGAGGCTTGATGGATAAGCATTAGGGTCTTGAAGCTCTCGATGTGATCGACGGGGTCAGTCTCCCTGGAGTAGGTCTCAAATTGAGGAGGCTTGAAGCCGATTGGTACAGGTGCATCCATTATGGTTCGGGAAAAAGGAGGTCTGCTAGGACGAAGGGCCCTTACTCTAAGCTCTTCTTCTTGGTCTAACTGACCCAAGCGCCTCTCCATCTCATGGAGACGGCGGTATACAGCGTCATCCCTTCGTCGATAATCAGGCGAGCCTCTAGACTCCTCTTCGTATGAGGGAGAGCGGGGGCTACAACGACGGTAGCTCCTGGAGTGGCGAAGACTTTGCACATGCCGGGAGTTGCTGGGAACTGGAGGAGGAGATGGGGACTGTCGGCGAGGACTTCGGACCGGAGGAGGAGAGGGAATCCTTGGAGCATTGGTGTAATTAGGACGGAGGTTGAGAGCTTGTAGGACGGTTGCTTGGAACTACTGGAACTCGGCATGGGTGATGGGTGCCTCATCGTTCCTAGGGTGTTGCCGACCGGCAGGGGAATGCGGTTTTCTTCTGTGATGTTCGGGGGACTCTCTCCGCTCCCTCCTGATCGGGGACCTTCTGTAGTCTCGGCGGTGGGGGCTTCGCTCATCCGGACGTTGTTGGCTGGAGGCTCCCTCTCGGGCCCGCTTCTCATCCAGACGGTGGCGAAGATCCACATCTTTCGGCCGATTGGGGACTTTTTGTTGGAAGTCAGAAGCTCGGGGATTATGGGAAGCCATAGAATCCGAAGAGGCATTGTGGATGGATACATGGTCCGGATGGAGAGGCTGTTTCTGAGGGTTAGGACCCTTAGGTGGTTGTTAATTCTGAGGAGGAGGAGGAGGAGGAAGGTCCTGTTGGAGTGGGTCTTCCGCTGGGGGAGGAAGTTGACCCTGCTGTTGGGTAGGTTGGATGGAAATTTCTTGCTGCTGATCGGGGTTGGGTCCTCGGTTGGACCCTCTGGATCTGACTTTCCTAGGAGGCATGGCCAGAGAGGATCTGGCCAACAGGAAGAGAGGAGGCTGCTATTCGTATGTTTCCCACAGACGGCGCCAATCTGTTGCCGCTAAATCTGGTGTGGGGGCAAACAGATAGTATTTGTGGATTCTTAGGAAAACTGAATAGCAAACCCGTTACTTGTTCTGTCGGAGTTTGACGCTGACTCCTGCCGTACACCTTCAAAAAGTGCGAGACACCGGGGTTGTTCCCGGCGACACACCCTCCGACGCTCAAGTCAGTAATCAGGAATGATTATGAAAGAGCATGAAAACTGGAGAAAGATTGATTACCTCTTAATGGAGATGGATGGGGGTATTTATAGGCGTCTTAGGGACTGGATTAGGAATGTAATCCCCGTGATCCGATAAGGAATATTCTCCTTGTAAACAGATTAGGAATGTAATCCCTAATTCCCAGTGAAGGGATAGGCATGAATCAGGGCCGTTGATTAGGATTTAATCAGAAACCCTAATTCTATCCCTCTGGATCGGGCTTTCTGCTGGTTGAAACCCGCACCCGATTGAGGTGGATCCGTTTGCGTGTCAGCGGGTTTTCGAGGAGGAGAACCAGTACCCGCTTCAGACCCATTGGTAGGTGAAATTACCGTTTTACCCCTGGACATCAAGATTCGTGCCTGATTTGGACGGTTCCGATTAGACCCCATTTTAGCCATATCATTAACTATGAATGTCAATAATAATTACTTAACAACCACATTTTAATCTTAAACATTAAAGAGAGAGCTCCTGACCTAGGCCACCATCTTTTTCGGAAAGTACTATTTTCCTTCCATAGACTTTGTGTCTTAAATTTTATGAATCTAAAAAAAATTTTGTAATTTGTTAAGTGTTTGCACCTTTAACTTTAGTACTGCAACCATTTATAGTATGTTTCCCTTCAAAATTTAAATTCCTTTAGTGTTGCACAGTCAGTAGAAAAATTTTGGGCCAAAAGATGGAAGCTACTTATACCAGAACTTTGACAAATTGTCCTCTTGAAAATCAATTTGGAGCAACCATAATATCGAGACAAGGAATGCTATACGGTTCCAGATTCTACTTCTCAGGGTGGACATGAATGATTGTAAGTACTCACACGACGTAACAATGTCAATCTTCTTCTTTTTCCTTTTTTACCTTAAAGAATCTTAGAAATTCTCAGTAAAGAATATGCATCACTTTTTTGTTACCAAATATGCCAAGGTCATGAAATTAGTTTAAGTTAGTTTTTTATTAATTACTTAATTAAGGAATTTAGTAAAATTTGCAGCTACCTACTTGTGCATACATGTTTTGATGTTCCATAAACACATATGTCAGTGGACTCAACTTGAGTTGGCGACACATGCTTATAGAGATAGATCTTTGTCAGAAACAGGTAAGATTAAAGAAAATTTGTATCCAGCTTGGATTTAGAACTCTAGAATGTTATACACACAAACTCCATATTCATTATGACAAAATTCCACATTAATACTCCTTATATAATGATTTGTATGTATGCTGGCCCAATCATTCATGTATACACAAGTAGGTGGACATCTGATTAGTTAAGTGGTGTTTTTTTAAACACAAATAAAGATGAATGTGATTTTTTTAAACACAAATGAACGATGAAAGTGATTTTTTTAAACCGTAACCCTAACTAATACAGTGGAGTTTTTTGAAATTTCATGGAGTTTATTAAAAAAAACTTGGTGAGGTTTTTTTAAAATGGCCCAAAACTCAGTGCAGTTTTTTTAAATTTAGCCTATATCTATATATGTTATTGTATTTTGGGACGTAGATTTCCATTGTACAGGGGTGGGTTTTCTTTTTTTGCTGAAAATGACTTTCATGATCAAACTTGCTGGAGTTCATGAACATCTTTAATTTTACTTTTGGTTGTATATTTTGTTAAAAGTCTTATTAATTTCAGGCGGCACATCTCCCAAAACAAGCACTAAGGAAAAGAAAATTGTAGAAGACTAGAACCCTAAAAAGTTGGGATCATATTTTGCATTTTTTTTTAAATAACTGATCATATTTTGCATTAAGGGCCCAAAATATATCACCAATTAAATTAAACCCTAAATGTCCTAATTAGCAACTAACAAACCTAAACTAAATCAACCCATATTAATCACAACCCTAAAAACTTGGGATCCAAGTTTTGTCTCTTTCCTCTTCTTCTTCTTCTTCTTCCTTTATTTTTTATTTTTAATCAAGTTTTGAAATCCGAAGAGATGACTTTTTTGCTTTTTCTGAAATATATTATTTTTTCTAAAATCTCAACACAAAAAACAAAAAACTGTCTCTTTCTTTTGGGCCCGAATCTCACAATCTTTACAGGATCCGAGGCAGCCCGTTAGCCCTAATCAATCCTTGTCCATATTCTTAAAAAGGAAGGCGGTGTAATTAACAAGTTAAATACACTAGATTAACAAGATAAAATTAACCATCTATAATCTATATCTCTTATATTGTAATGGAAGAGTTGGAATTGTCATTTGTAGACATTCAATCTCGTGCATTGTCCGTGCATAATTAATATAAAAGAGGTCTCAAGTTCGAAGGTAGACTACATCGAAGATTTTACGTTTAAAAATATATATTTATTAAAACGTTCATCCTACGTATAAATTACTAGTAATCTCTAATCTCTAATCTCTAATCTCTAATATTATAATGAGAGAAGGCCTTAGTGTCATTTGTCATTTTGTCATTCTACCAACATGTGCAACGCACATACATAACTAATATAAAATGAGGAGTGTAAAATGAACAGGACGGTCTGTCATCCGTCCGAGTCCGGCTCGAAAAATGATCCGACCGTAGACCGTCCGAACTGTTATACGAACCGAACTCGAACAAATTACTAGGTCCGATTCTTTGCCGAGCTCGAGCCGGATATAAGTCCGTCCGAGTATTATTGTGGTCTGATGCTTTATCGAACCGAGTCCGCACTATAAAAATTTTGTCCGACCTAGACCGAGCCGGACATAATCCTGTCAGGTTAGAATTTCGGCCCGAGCTTGAACATATTGTTGTCCGATCCCGTCTGGTCCGATTTACAGCCCTATATAAAATGAGGTATCCAGTTCAAATCCTCCCTACATCAGAGCTTTTATTTTTATTTTTTAAAATTATTAAAACGGGCATCCCACGTATAAATTACTAGTATTAGTAATGTCATTAATATTAAGACACCAAATCCGAATCGAAAATTTTGCCGCACTGCCCCACTTTTTGGAAATATTTAGCGATATGCCCTACTTCCCAAAACATTTAGCGAGATACCCTTGTCTATGACACGTCAGCAAGAAACGTTATTGAGAAAAACGGCATAGGTTATTTCCATGCCGTTTTTCCCAATAACGACATCTGTTTGAAAAAAAAATTGCATGCCGTTATTTGGAATAACGGCATCGGTATATTTGTCTTACAAGTGTGACTCTTCTAAGTTTAAAAAGTTCTAAGTGTGAAAAAAACTTATAAACAATGCTGTTATCCTGAATAACGGCATTCGAATGCCTGATGCCGTTATTGGTGATAACGGCATCAGTTATATATCAATATGCACTCTTGCCGTTGTTTGGAGACAGAAACAATTGATAAAAAGTAAAAAAAAAAAAAAAAAAAAAAAAAATTATAACTGATGCCGTTATTCGGAATAACGGCATCAGTTATATATATATATATTTTTTTACTTATTCATCAGAGAGGATGAATAATAAGTTACTTTTTCATTAAAAAAATTTATAACTGATGCCGTTATTCCAAATAACGGCATCAGTATTGAGAATGCCGTTATTTGAAATAACGGCATCTGTTATAAGATATTTCATACTTGCAATTTTTTCCCTAAGTGGAGACTACAAGCTCTCGAAAAACAAAACAACCTATGCCGTTATTCCAAATAACGGCATGCAATTTTTTTTCCAAACAGATGCCGTTATTGAGAAGATTGGCATGGAAATAACCTATGTCATTTTTTCCAATAACGTTTCTTGCTGACGTGTCACAGACAAAGGCATCTCGCTAAATGTTTTCGAAAGCAGGGCAAGTCACTAATTAATCAAAAAAGAGGGCAGTTGGGCAAAATTTTCATCCGAATCCCACTCTTGTCGGTTTCTGCAAACTTGGTCTCCAAGTTTTCCACGTCTATATAAAGAGCGACAGTGCGTGAGCAAAATACCCACACACGCCCAAAAAAAAAAAAAGCAAAAAAAAAAAATGGAGATTTTGGTGAGAACTCAAACCCCATCGGAAAAGACGACCGCGTTCGAGCTCGCCGGCGGTGACTTCACCGTCGAAGCCCTCAAGTCTAAGTTCCAGGAAGCTCTAGGTATCGAAATCTCTCTCTTAAAGATGCATGCCACCTTTTTAGTAGTAAAGTTGTCACCTTTTTTGGGTTTCTAGGGTTCGGAGCTGATGAGCAGCCCCTGATCTTCGCCGGAAAGGAGATCGAGAACGGTGAGATTTGCTATTTCTTTGAAATGTTGGAGATATTGAGTAGGAAGTAGGGTTAGGGTTTAAAAATCTCAGGTTGCGTTTGGTTCGTTGTTTTGAAAACACATTTTAAACTTAGGTTTGTAGAAAAAAATTATAAATGAGTTTTTTGTAGATTTTAAACAAGTTTGTTTGATAAATGTTTTTAGAAAATGAGAAGAAAGGGAACATGATGTTTTTTTTGGAGAGATGAAGAATGTATTTTGGAGTTTTCTAAAAATGGATTTTAAAATGAGAATTTTCCAAAAAAAAATTTAGAAACGATGTCCGAAAACACCTATACAAACACACGATTTTTAGATTTTAAAATTTTAAAAAATTGAAAACAGGTTTTAAAACCCTAAACAAACACTAGCTTTTTATGTTAATTTTGATTTTGGGGTTGACTGATTGACAAATTATTTTTTGGGACCCCTAATTACGATATATATTTTTTTATACGTAAAATACATGCCTATATTTTTTTTTTTTGACGTAATCGGATAGAGTCGAAAGACTCCAGCCGGAATACATGCCTATATTTAAAACGAAGAATACAAATTTAGGACTCCTAAAAGTGCAAAAAAAATTGGGACCTGAGACGTCTGCCTCACTGGCCTCAAGATGAGGGCCGGCCCTGCTGAGTGAATAGTAGGATAGACTGATAGTGAAAATGGCGGGCTTGGGTTTGGGTTTATGTAAGTTCTGTGTTTAGATTAATAGTATATGTCTTGTTTCGTGCTTTGTTTTGGAGTAGTTTGAATCGTTGATTAACTGAGTAACTAAGTAACTAACTAACTAACAGGGTCAACTGGAGAATTAAGTGAGAAAATGCTCATCTTTGTCAAGTCCCCATCTGGGAAGTTGCTGGCCTTTGAGGTCGAGCTCGACGACACTATTCACACCCTCAAGGCCAAGATCTACGAAACTGAAGGTGATGCATGCAATTCACCACTCATTCTCTGTTTCTTTCTGCCTCCTTAATTAATTTTGTTGATTAATTTTTATAATTTGCTCTGTCTGTTTGATTGTTTGTTTGTGTTTACAGGGTATGCAGTTGAAGATCAGCGTCTCGTCTACGCAGGGCAGCAGTTGGAGGATGGGCTCACCGTCGCTGACTACGAACTTGCTAATGGTATATTGTTGTTTCTGAGATATATATTATTCTTTGATTGATTTAATTTTTATATATATAGATTGATTAATTAATGACTGATAATTGAACAATCAGTCGGTATCTGATTGTTCAATAGGAAATTTGTATGCGTCACATCTAATAGGGGGAGAACATATTACAGGTGTCATCATCTATAAGTTTAGCTAGGAAAGGGATTAGTTAATGTTGTAGGCTTAACTGGGTAATTGTTTTCTGTTTTTCGTTCTAGGAACAGATAGATAGATGTAATATATTTGTAATACTTGTTTCGTTAATAATTTATTAATGAAGCGGTGACGCGGTTACCTTTTTATCAAAAAATAAAATAAATGGTTTGGGTTTGATTTGTGTTTTGTGATGAATAGAGTCGACAGTGGACCTGGTGATGAGGCTGTTGGGTGGTGGAAGGGGTAGGTTTCGGATTCCGCCCTACCTGCTGGATCTCGCAAGGAAGTACAATGAGCAGAAGATGATCTGCAGAAAGTAAGTTTATCGAATTTCATTTAGTTTTCATTTGTATCCTTCATTTTGGCTTTGCAATTCTTTTAATTCATTTATAGAAACTATTGCATACCAATTGTTAGAAACTTGTTTAGAGTAATGGGTTAGGTACATTTTCTTAATCCTTTGCAATTGCTTGTACAGTTAAATAATTTATCTCAAGTATTTGTTTTTCTTCATTCATTTTCCTATTTAGCTCATGGATGTGTTGCAATTCAGTGGAATCTTGCTTTCTATTTCTTTTCATGGTATATACGATGATTTCGTCCATTAATTGTGTTCTGTAGGTGCTATGCTCGTCTTCCTCCTAGGGCTACGAAATGTCGGAAGAAGAAATGTGGCTATAGCAATCAGGTTATTTCCTTTCTATAATATATCTAACATGCTTTGCGTTAAAAAAAAAAAGAGTAACGTGCTCGTCATAAAATGTAGAGTATACTCGCATTACACTGCATTTGGATCCTAATTTATTTGTAGAATTCTAATAAGATGATTTGTATTACCCTTGTTATTTTCTAAAGTGGAGCATGCCATGTACATATATATTTAAATGGAATTATCTGTTCTCTTAGCTCGGTCTATTAATTAGATTGTATAATCTTGCATTTGTATGTACTGAGTTATTACTCATTAACCGGAGAATCATAGACTAATAAAATAGTCTAAGTACTGCATGATTACTTTAATAAAATTCAAATCTCATAGATATTACTGCAAATGTATAGATTAATTTTGAGATATATTGTTTGGATTGAAATTTCGGGAATTCATGAAATCGCATATACAGCTACAGATCTGGCTTACATTATAACCTTCCAGCATCATTTATTTAGAAAAAATGTAAATTATCTATGGATATGAATCATCTTAATTATTGCTTGCATTTTCCATACATGTGTATAGTATACTCTGCTTTCATGTTTCTAGAGTCAAAATAAACAAATTATGTACTGATATGTACTTTAGTCGTTGTATTTATTTTTCCAAAGCTTTCTTTTTGCTGGGGACAAATTTGTGATCTTACAGGGTTTTTTTTCTTCTTCCCAATTTTGTTTTTGCAGTTGAGGAAGAAGAAGCCTTTCGTTGCTAAGGATTGGGCTTGATCGTTTATATCAATCTCCTAGACTGACTGACTTCATCAGATGGACATCTACAACTATCTATCTAGCTCTATAGTTTAGTTATCTTGCTACGTATTAAGTTTCGTGATCCTTTAGACGACATTGATCTCATGAGTTTTAAAGTTGATGTTATATCTAAAATGCATTAGTACTGTTGCTGAATTATGATTTCTGGTGATTTTGTTCTTAATATATTAATGCTATTTAGATGCCTTTACTTACTGCGCGCGGAGAAATATAATTAAGTTGTTTAATTATCTTCTGCATGAATGTGTATCATGAATGTCTTAATATTTTTCTTATGTCATTCCTGAGAAAAAAATTTAGATCTTTAAGTGTACTTATGCTGCTGCATTGAATTAAATAATCTTTACTCTATGGATTTATAATCCAACTTCTTCTTTTCGATCTTCATACAGTTATAATTTATTTGTGGGTTTTGGAAGGGAAATTCAAAATTGCTCCAGTTGTAAAGAGAGCTAGCTTTTATTAGCAGCTGATATGGAATAACTGAAGATCACAGACTATATGTGATGTCATGATTGCTAGCTACTCTCTTTCTCTAATTAGTAGCTAGTGCAGTATCGAGTACTGTTAGTTTAAGACCTAAATATATATGAAGCAGTAGTTGAAAAGGGCTGATAGAGATCCATTCTAAGCTAATGAGAGAGAAGAGGATGGGGATGATTTCTTCCTTTTAAATGTGTTTGGTACTCATTTTGAGTTGCAAGTGTAGATAGGGATGGCAATTTGGCCGGGTCAATCGGCGACCCATCCGCGATCCGGTCCACCAACCCGGCCCGTTAAATTGCTTTGCGGGTTCGGGTCGAACCCGGTGAACAGTACCGGGTCGACCCGGGTCGCAATTTTCGTGAATCGAATTCGCAAAATCCGGCCCACGAACCCGGTCCAACCCGTGAATTTGACCCGCCAACCCGTGGGTCGACCCGTGACGGGTTGACCATTGACCCGCGGGTCGAACGGTCAAAAATCACACCGTTGCTGCTGCTGGCCTTGTGCGCTCTGTCCCAGAGCCGTTTGTTTTTTTTTTTTTTTTTTTTTTTTTTTTTTTTTTTTTTTTTTTTTTTTTTTTTTTTTTTTTTTTTGGTTGTTGTTGTTGTTGTTGTTGTTGTTGTTGTTTTTTCCCACTTATTTAGCCTATAAATATCCCCCAAAAATTTTATAAAAAATCACACCTCACTCTCTTACTCTCTCTACTATTATACATCATTTGTAAAGAATTTTTGAACAATTGTAGTATTTATCAAACTAGTGTACAAGGAGGCATATACACGATCAAATTTCGGTCGTATCGGAAACAAAACTCAACGTCTTCAACTCTCTTCAACCCTCGTCAAATCGACTTCAACCTCTTCTCAACTCTTCAATTGCGGAATTGGCAAAGCGCTCCTCCATCTTTTCTATTCTATTCTTATTTTAACTGTTTTTTTTACATACGCGTATTCCACGGTGAACGGTATCAAAATATCTCTATCTCTCTCGTTAATTTTTTGTTTGCGTTATAGTTAATATTATTGTTCGTTTTTTTGAACTTCTCTATCTCAACCCTCTTATTTTTTAGATTTTTTTTTGTATAATTCACCGCTCCTACATTGTATATTTTTTTTACATACTTTACTTTAGCATATTACTACATTATGTCTAGATCACGGGGTAGCGGTCGTAGCAGACAAGATTCCTCCTCCTCTTCACGTAGGCCACCAATTGTCCCAACTAGTGAGCCCGCCCAAGATTACATTGATCCTACTATGGAACAATGGGGTACACACGAAATGGATGTTGTAGGTGACATACAATTAGAAGAAGAAGAAGAACAATAACAAACCGAAACCACACAACCCCGTAGTAATAGAAAAAGTAGAGGAGAAACTAGCGATTGGCATAAATTTTATGATTATATCCCGGACGAATATACTCCGGGTATAGGTTTGAAAGTGTGTAAAACATGTAGTAAAACATACAAGTTCAAGAGGGGTGACGGCACCGGTACAATTAGTAGGCACATACAACATAATCATAAAGAACTTCTTGATCAAATACAAGGCCAACAAAAAATCAACCCTAGGACCGGTCAAGTAGATAGCCACCCTTATGATCCCGAACTTGTTCGTCGGGAAATGGCCCAATTAGTCATTAAGGAAGAGTTGCCATTTTCCTATCCCGAGAGTAGGAACTTGAAAAATTTTAATCAAACGGCCTTAAACCCTCATTTTAAAAGAATTTCGAGAAATACTTGCAAATCGGATTGTTTTAAAGTGTACATGGAAATGAAGGACGCTTTGATTGCAATTTTATGGAGTTTAACTTTTAGGGTTAGTTTAACTTCGGAATGTTGGACGGGTGTCAACAATATTCCAACGATGGAAATAATCTGTCATTGGATCGACAATGATTGGATTCTTCAAAAAAGAATCATATCACTTGCGTCATTGCCGTATCCCCATAGTGGCGCTGAAATAGCAAACCGTATTATAGAAATTTGTGATATTTTTCATATTCGCGATAAAATTATGGCTATTGGTTTTGATAATGCATCTAACAACAATGTAGCAATTACTACTTTAAAATCTGTATTAAACCCTCCATCTGACAATATTTTTCATGTTAGATGTGCATGTCATATTATAAATTTATGTATTCAAGATGCATTAAGAATAGCTGATCCATATATACATAAAATTAGAAATTGTGTACATTTCATTGCATTAAGTCCAAGCATTTTACAAGAATGGAAAGCTTGGTGTAGGGTTAGAAATGTTCCTTTTAGAAAATTTTCAAAGGATGTTAGACACCGATGGAATTCTACTTTTGATTTACTAAATGTTGTCACCGATTATAAAGCAGTTGTAAATGATTTTTGTATCGCAAAAAATATGCACAATTTTGAAATGACTCCCAACGATTGGTTTTTTGCCGAATCTTTGTTGAAATTTTTAGAACCTTTTAAAACCGCAACTTTAAAGTTTTCAAAAACATATGAATCTATTTCTAGTAGCATTTTTATTGAATTAGTTAGCATGATGCAAATATTTAACGAAATGTTAAATGATCCCTATATTAGTGACATTGTAGTACCTGCATTTCAAAAAATTTTGAAGTATTATTTTCCTCCTCCTATGTTGATTTGTGTTGCTACTGTTATGGATCCCCGTATCAAATTAGAAGGTACGAAGAATTTGATACAAATGTTTTTTTGGATATTTAGAGGACAATGTAGAATTAACAACTGATTGCACTACTTTTTTAGTTCAGTTTGAATCTACTTTAAATAACCTGTATGATTATTATGATAGACGTTTTGCTTCTAGTAGTACAACTTCTGTAGTTAGTTCTTCTTCTGGTAGTTCTAAAGGTAAGGGTAAAAGTAGAATTGGTGATAGAACATTTAGTTTACTTGAACAAATTCAATCTAAAAAACCTAGGACTAATCAACCAAATGAATTAAATTGGTATAACCAATAGGATAGTGAGCCTACTCTTTCTCCACTAGATATTTTACGATGGTGGAAAGAACATGAACACACTTTAGTATTCTGTCAGTTATGGCTAAAGATTTGCTAACTACTCCTGTCTCAACAGTTGCTTCCGAGAGTGCATTTTCTACAAGTGGCAGGGTTCTATCTGATTACAGGAATCGGTTAAAGCCCGAGGCGTTAGAGATGCTCGTTTGCACAGAAGACTATCAAGTTCCACAAGTGGGAGCGACTCGGCCGAAGAACAACAACAACAACAACAACAATTGCTTTGCTTGTTATGTCAAATTAGAAAACTTGTACTCAATTAAAATTGTATATAACAAATATGTTATTGTATAAAACTTATTTGTGAATTGAATTCTTCATTTCGTTATAAATTGTTAAAATTGTATAACTTAAATTCATATGAATAATATTTCAAAATTTGTTGTCAATTTCACTCTTTCAATCTTATTATTATTATTACGATTTTTATTGTTTATTAGTATTATTACTTACTTAGTATTATAATTATAATTATAATTATTATTTTAATTTAAGCTTCCAAAAAAAATATATATATATATATTAAATGTGCCAACCCGCGGGTTGACCCGGCCCAACCCGGATTGAACCCTAAAGGGTTCACGGGTTGGGCGGGCCACCCAAACGAAAAAAAGACACGGCCCAGCCCGGCCCGGATATGAGCGCAACCCGGCCCGGACCGGTCAAGCGAACATGCCAACCCTTACGGGTTGGGCCCGGCCCGGCCCACGTTCGCCACCCCTAACTGTAGAGTTGCATTAATTTGCAATGTTTCTACGTGCAATGTTGGCTTTCTTTTTGTAAAGATAATGAGTGCAAGTTGGATATTGTAATAAGTGATCATTCATTTTGCAACTACTGTAGTTGTAACATACTTTTTAGTTGCAACATAAAAGTCGTTTACCCAAATATGGCAATTGTGCCCCAGTTTGCAAATCAGTTGCAATTTTGGCACAACTGCACTGCATTTGTGTTACCAACTCCTCCTAAATAATCTTATTAGGAACTCTTCTTCCTTGCATGCGCTACAACCAGTGTGTATATCCCCCAGCGAGGAGAGAAGGCAGGGCGCAACGGATGGTAAAATTCAGTCAGACTAATTTCAGGTGGGTGTGCATGTACCGTGAAGACAGGGCACGGTGGATGATAAAATCCTGTCAGACTAGTTTCAAGTGGGTGTGCATGTGCCGTGGAGGCAGTGTATAAAGCTAAACTGACGTACATACAATTTTGTTGGACCGAGCTTGTTCGTTGGCCCACCCTCTAGGATTGTTGGAGGAATTTGTTATTTGTACGGGTCATGTTGCTTCTGTATGTTTTATTTTCTGTCTGTAGTTTGTACTTTGACCCAGTACTCTGGATTTGTTTCGTTAAGCTCTTATTAATAAAACAGGGTGGCCATATTCCACCTTTTCCTTCAAAAAAAATATAAAAAAATAAAAAAATAGTATGTATATCTCTATCTCTATCTCTTCTCTACTATTATAATGGGAGAAGGCCTTAGTGGTATTTGTCATTGATTTTTTTTTTTTTTTTTTTTGTCATTTTGAAGCCAGGTGACCCATTTTGGTAAATATTTTTGAAAGTGGACCAGTTTGGTAAATATGTTCGGCAGTTGATCAGTTTGGAAATTATTTTCCTTTTTTTGTCCTTTTCCTTCTTCCCCGCGTGCACGTGCGAAAGTGGCCCAGTTTGGTACATATTTTCGTCAGTGGATCAGTTTGGGAATTATTTTCCTTTTTTTTGTCTTTTCTCTTCTTTCTCCACGTGCATCGCACGTGCATGATACTAGTATTATTATAATGGGAGAAGGCCTTAATGGTATTTGTCATTAATTTTATTTTTATTTTATTTTTTTTGTCATTTTGTCATTTTGAAGCCAAATGACTCATTCTGGTAAATATTTTTGAAAGTGGACCAGTTTGGTAAATAGTTTCGGCAGTAGATCAGTTTGGAAATTATTTCCCTTTTTTTGTCTTTTTTCTTCTTCCTCCGCGTGCGCGTTCGAAAGTGGACCAGTTTAGTAAATATTTTCGACGGTGGATTAGTTTGGAAATTATTTTCCTTTTTTTTTCTTTTTCCTTCTTTCTCCACGTGCATCGCACGTGCATGATACTAGTTACTATAATTGGAGAAGGTCGCAGTGTAATTTGTCCATATCCCAACCCGTGCAATGCACGTGCTGGTAAATATATTTTTTTCCCTTTTCATTCCCCACCAAAAAAAATTTTCCCACATGCACAGCACGTATATAATACTAGTATATATAACTTGTTTTAATAAGTCCTTGATGACACAAAAAAAATTATAATCACTTTGTGAAAGAACATTTTAAACAATTGCAACAAAAACACATACACCACATGTTCTAAATTATCTACGTGTATCCAAATCTCAAATTAAGTTAAATCTCCAAATGCAAATCTTCTCTAAACCTTTGGATTCCATATTTGTGGATCCAATTCAAACTGAACAAAGACTCCAAAGTCCAAACCATATAAATAAATCTTCTATTTTGTGAAACTTGCGAACCAAGTTTTGCATTTTAAGTCAGAGATCAAACGCAAATCCTTGTCAAGTGGAACTCTAAAACTTTATTGGTAACTAATAACTAAATTGAATCATGCATGTTAACTGAATTGGTTACTAATAATTAAGGCATTCACATTATTTGAACCATACAAACTCTGCCAAATTTTCTGACTGCCTAAACGTACCTACAAATCATCTCCACTTTGATCACAAGAAAAAGGAATTTTTTAATGCCATTTTTTGAAACCACTTACAAAAAGAGCACAATTATCAAAATATTTGCACTCGTGGACTCAACAACTAAACTCGCACTTCCCAACAGCGAGTTTAGTTATTTCACGCTCATCGTTGGGATACGGCGAGTCTAATTATAATTTTATTAGAAACTCGTTGTTCCCAACATCAAGTTTAATAAAAAAATATTTCAAAATCACTCATCGTTTCCAATAGCGAGGATCTTTGTACTAGACTCACTGTTGGGACCAACGACTACGAAGATTTTCACATTTTGCCAGAGAGATCTGTTGAACTTGGTGAAATTTCAAATGAACCCCATAGAATAGCTAGCTATTCCCAACAGCGAGGACAAATATACTACACTCCGTTTGGAAAATAGAATTTTGCTTCAAGAACACGCCGTTCCCAATAGCGAGCGTGCTTGTACTAAATGCGTTGTTGGGAACAACGACTGTGAAGTTTTTGTAATTTCACAAAGAGTGAAATCTCTCTGTTGCCTCCCAAAGAATAACTCGTTCTTCTGAATAGCGAGAGGGAAAAGACTAAAATCGCTATTGGAAATGACAAGTGTACTGCTACAAGCAGCAAACTCGTTGTTCCTAACAGCGAGAAGAAAAGAGCTAAACTCGCCACTGGGAAGGACGAGTTTACTGATTGAAGAACTATAAACACTTGGTGAATTCTCAAAAAATTGCTTTCGCTACAAACAACACCACAACCACAATTTACAAACTTCATTTGAGGAACCAAAATAAGACAATCTCAAAAACTTCTTGTAACATAAAAACTTCTTCAATTCACATACTTTAATGAGAGGAACCAATATAGCACAACTTCGTAGACAAATACAAACACAACTTCATATAGAACCAAAATATTCATCATCATAAGCAATTACCAACAACACAACTTCTAAGAAAACAAAAACATCACAGCTGCACAAACTACAAAAATCACATCTTCATAAACAACTAATCATGATAACATAATTTGACTCACCTTTCACACTCAAAGAATAGCTAAAACTTTGACAACTTCACAACTTATCAACATCACAACCGCATCGAATAGAACCCAAATTGACAACTTCCGTAACCCAGCATGTACCTGGTTGTCTTCTTACGATGTCGATGTGTGACAACTTTACGCTTCTTTGGAGTTGGGATACTTTGTGTTATTTGGGATACGAGAAGCTCATCGTCATGAGGTACTCTTGGCTGTTCGGAACCTTTCCCCTCATCTTGCGGTTGAATCTCTTCTTTCAGGTTGTGTTGGCGCGGTGGGAGGCGGTGCACGTCCCCATTGACTTGACAAACAATGTTGATCCATAAATGTATCGAATACGGGGTCTTCACCAACCGCATCAAGAGATCATCTACATGGTGCTAGAATCTCGTGTGCGAACTCTTTCATAGCATCAATCACATCGGATGCAGTACTTGACAAACGACGAATGACACTTCTTGCAATCTCCCATGTGTTCTCTGCCTATAAATTAGATGATGTAATATATGAACAAAACAAAAATAAAACTGTTATAAGATGTGTTCCGAACTTGTGATACGAATGTACCAACAATCATATAATTATTAAACTTTCTTACCATGGTTGCCAAAGTCTTCGCTTTTGGTTGGAACATCGGTTGTTGGGATGAGTGGTCGGGAGATGGTTCCCTATCTCGCGTTGATATCGGAAGTATCACTCGGGCGGGTGGACTAATAGGAGGTGCAATTACCAACTGCGTGATCCAGTAAACCATGCCATGTACGCATCATGCATTTTTCCATCATACGGAGGAATTCCACCAATGATCACTTTGTTCTGGCGTTCATTCTATGAGTGGACATAAATACAGTGATTTCCGGCGCAGTCTGTAATACCCCGTATGAGATGGACCTTCATGGTGGGCTTAGTAATTAATTTATGGTTAGATGGGCATATAAATTTGGTAGTGTGTATAGAGCCTATAGAAAGAATGAATTAATTACTATGAGGCCATGGTGTTCATGGTAGGTGGTGGTGACTTAGTCCCACATGGAATGCGAGTTAGGAAGAGGCACCGACTGGTCATGACATCTTTTGAGAGGCAGCCTGTGGTGGGCAGCTGTTAGAATTTGTTTGAGCAGGGCCCGACGCATTACAAATGGCATCCGAACCGACTTTCGACACCGATTGTGGGTAAGAGTGGGTGAGATGTATGCCTGAAAGGGAGCTGAGGTCAGTACGCTGGTAGTGTGACTAGGGACAGTACGTTAGTAGAATCAGGTTACTCCAGTCCACATCGGCTAGAAATGGATCCTGGATTAGGTTGCAAGTTTTGGGCTCAGCGAGGACGCTGAGATCTCAAGGTGGGGTGTATGTAATACCCTATATGAGATTGACCTTCTTGGTGGACTTAGTAATTAATTCATGGTAAGATGGGCCTATAGATTTGGTAGGGTGTGTATAGCGCCTATAGAAAGAATGAATTAATTACTATGGGGCCATGGTGTTCATGGTAGGTGGGGGTGACTTGGTCCCACATGGAACGTGAGTTAGGAATGTGTGTGAATATATTAGGAAGCGTATGATCAAGAGACACCAACTAGTCATGACACCTTTTGAGAGGCAGCCTGTGGTGGACAGTTGTTAGAATTTATTTAAGCGGATCCCGGGGCATTACAAATTGCATCAGAGCCGACTTTCGACACTGATTGTGGGTAAGAGTGGGTGAGATGCATGCCTGAGAGGGAGCTGACGTCAGTACGCAGGTCCCGGTTTATGCGAGGATACTGAGTTCTTAAGGGGGGGTGTAACACCCCGTACTTAAGAGGTGTATATATATAATATTATATGGAAATATAATATATATATATATATATATATATATATATATATATATATATATATATATATATATATATATATATATATATATATATATATATATATATATATATACTAGATTCGCCTGTGGGCACGTGCATATATATATATATATATATATATATATATATATATATATATATATATATATATATATATATATATATACTAGATTTGCCTGTGGGCACGTGCCTACGACACGTCTTCAGAACGATACAACATATGAAAAGCCTTGTAACAGTAAATCAACAATTATGTAGCTCAAGTTTGAATAGTATGACAATAATTAGTTGTAGATAAAAGTCCATATTTCCATTAGTATATGTTGAAAAATAATTATAAATTGGAATGTAAAAGTCCATGTTTCCATAAGAGAGAGAGAGAGAGAGAGAGAGAGAGAGAGAGAGAGAGAGAGAGAGAAATAATTAAATAAATAAATGAGTTGTTTTGGGGAAATTTGAATTTGAGTTTTGGGGAAAAACTTTTGAGAGGAAAAATGTGTTTTGTGAGGTTAGCTCTAGGCCTTTGATTTTTGGGGATTAAAGGAGATCCACTTGATAGCTTTCTTTGTGTTTTATTATATAGATATATATATATTTGTGTGAGAGCCTATAGGATGTCTATAGGCTATGGATTACTTAGATTAATATGGGAGCCTATAGAAGTGTCTATGGGGCTTATGAAAATGTGGCATTAAATGAGAAATGAAATGAAGAGAAGTATGGTGTGTTGTGCTTGGGCATGAGTTGGTTAGTCTCACATCGTTGGGGGAGGAGAGAAAGTGAGTGTATATAATTAATAGCCAATGATCAAAGGTCACAAACAAGCTATAGCACTTTTTGTGAGGCAGCCTGTGGTGGGAAGTTGTTAGGATTTAGCTGAGCGGGGCTTGGGGCGTTACACTCGTTGCTCATCCCAAGCTCTTCCCAACCACCGCAGCCCTCGACGGCCATCAACCGCACCCCGAACATCTCCCCATTGCCACCTCCTCTGTTAACTACTACCAATACACTGAAGCCTGCATCTGTTGCTGCCGGTTATTGCTATTTTCGCTGCCTTCTTGTGGCCGTAATTGTTGACGTTGTCTTGTTGTCGTCACGTGTTGCCGTCCCGTTGCCACTGCCTTCGTGGTCGTCATTCTCGCGGTTATCGTTACCCTTGCTTGTGTTGCTGTCCTCGCTCGCTCGTTCTAACTTTCACGTAAGGCAAACATCTCTTATACACTCTTTTTATTCCGTGCAAGTATTTTCTTTGAAATCCGGCAAGTAGTTATTCATTTGAATATCGTATTTAATTGAATTCCATTATTAATTCATTAATTTCTTCATAGTACCATCGTATTGATTCACAGTCGTCTTATCGTGCCATTGTTATTGATTTAAAACTTGAACCGTAAATTTATCGTATTATTGAACATTCAAATATACTGCCATGTCGTTTGCCCGAGTTTGTACTGAGGTTTCGACCCAGTTACCGACACTAAAACTTAGAACTTTGAACATAGAAATTGTATTGCACTGATTCTTAAATCCGGAACATTTTACGGATTCATAGTCCAGTTTATAGATTGTAAGTTATTGATTTTTTAGTACTGTCATGTTGTAATTTCCAGATCCGAAACTGTGCACAAAATTCATAAAGAATTGATTGATCGATCTAGCTTCTGTAACTGTATTGTATTGTGTGAATATGCATTGAAACTGGAAGAGAGTATACTTTCTAAAATCTCTAACAGAATCGGATTTGTATTCCTATAGCAGCGGAAAAGTGAATTTGAGTACCAATAGGTGCTGCTACCTAGAACTTGCATTATTATGTTTTTTTACATAAAAAATCATTATTTTCTATATTTAATGAATTGAACTACATATATTCATGTATTGCATATCCATGATATCTTCTTGATATTGTATTGATACTATCGTTCTCATCGATTGTACCCATTGCATAAATCTTGATACCACAGTTCTTGTTGATCGTATCGATTGCATATTCATGATTCATGTTAATTAAATAATAACAAGCCGGGATAATAAGGGTTGACTTGGTAGTGAACAATCGGAGACTGTACTCGGATGAGGAGTTCGTGCTTCCTTATATTGTTATCGTTATCTTGTATCGTATTGTGGATAAATTCTCATTATGAATCGTGGATTGTGGACTTTCGTTATTGTTATCGTCCCGAGTACATGATCTGTAGAGTTCACCAGTATAGTCTAAACGATGACTGTTTACATGCACCGAACATGTGGTATGAGACACAGTATTACGTGCATTAGATAGGTTAATAAAATATTGATAGACCTAAAGATCATCGACTATTGATTCATTGATTATAGATTATTGTTTATCGACTATTGTTTATTATTATTTTTTTTTGAAGAAAAGGTAGAGTATGGCCACCCTATTTCATTAATAAGAGGTTAATAAAACAACCTCAGAGTACTGAGCCAAATACAAGGTCCTACAACATAACAAAAGTACATAACTCCACCCCAAACATGGGGGGGTGGGACAAAAGAAGAACAGAATGAGCAAAACATACATGCGTCTAAAAAAAACATATCAAATACCCTTAACAAACCCTGGGGCGGTGGGGATCTATCAGCAGTAAAAGATCAAGCTGTCAATCAGTCGATCGTCGGGACTATCCCCACTTCATCATCATTATCATACTCCTCTATATGGAATACACTCGCTATCCTCCCTTTGGGACCTGCTGCGGCCACATTAGCCCAAAAGAAAATAAAATGCATAATGTGGGTTAAATTACCAAAAATATTATTACAATTTCCGCGAAAATAATAATTATTCCTGTCTAGCCAAAGGACCCATGTCGTAGCGGCGATAACGATAAACCAAGCTTCTCTCATAGTTCTTCTCTCAGTAGAGAACTTTGAACCTACCTACAGATCCTCATACACACTAGGGTACTAATTCGTTCCCAAGGCGCTGAGTACCTCAACGAGTACTGCTTTTCTCCTAGGATACTGTAAAAAAGGGTGGTCTCTAGTTTCGGGGGCAGCATGGCAGAACCCACAACAAGAATCCACATTCGGTTGGCGTTTAGTAAGGTTTTCTCTAGTCAAAATCGCATCGTTCAGCACCAGTCATAAGAAAACTTTGATTTTCAGCGAGGTTTTCGTCCTCCAAATAACGCTCGGCCAATTTGGGGTACATCCCCTAAAGTGAATGCAGTTATACATGGAGTGAACGGTGAACGTGCCGTTATTTTTCAGTCCCCAAGATTTCATATCTGGATTCTGAGAGCAACTAATTCCAGCATTGGTGATGTAGGTCTGAAGTTCCATGAGTCTAAGCTGAGAGCCCGGGTCCAGCGATTGTTTAAAGACTTATTTCCAGGCACTTCTTTTCCAGACTGCGACCACCATGCAGTGCAGTTGTGACGCATGATCATATAAATCGGGGAACAGGGCTCTAAGTGTGTAGTCACCCCACCATTTATCCCACCAGAATTTGGTTAGTCTGCCGTTACCGATAACTGATGTCACACAACTAATGAAAGGCTCGTAGGCCTTAGCGATACCTTTCCAAAACAAGGAGACACGTGGGCCTATCCTGAACCCACAACAAGTATTGTTTATTGATTCTTGACCATCGACCATTGGCCTCATTGACTATTGTTTATCGATTATTGTTTATCGATCATTGATTATCGAATGTTGATTTTATTATTGACTATTGTTTATCGATTATTATTTTACTGATTATTAACTATTATTTATCGACCATTGTACCATTGATTATCGACTATTATTGTAAACAAATTATGTACTGATATGTACTTTAGTCTCTGTAGTTTCTTTTTCAAAGCTTCTATGTGCTATGGACAAATTTGTCTGTCAGGGTTTTTTTTCAATTTTGTTTATGCAGTTGAGGAAGAAGAAGCCTTTCGTTGCTAAGGATTGGGCTTGATCGTTTATATCAATCTCCTAGACTGACTTCATCAGATTGACATCTACAACTATCTATCTAGCTGTATAGTTTAGTTATCTTGCCAAGTATTAAGTTTGGTGATCATTTAGAAGACATTGATCTCATGAGTTTTAAAGTTGATGTTATATCTAAAATGCAGTAGTACTGTTGCTGAATTATGATTTCTGGTGATTTTGTTCTTAATATATTAATGCTATTTAGATGCCTTTACTTACTGCGCGCGGAGAAATATAATTAAGTTGTTTAATTATCTTCTGCATGAATGTGTATCATGAATGTTTTAATATTTTTCTTATATCATTCCTGAGAAAAAAATTTAGATCTTTAAGTGTACTTATGCTGCTGCATTGAATTAAATAATCTTTACTCTATGGATTTATAATCCAACTTCTTCTTTTGGATCTTCATATAGCGATTCAGAAAATTTATTTGAGGGTTTTGAAAGGGAAATTCAAAATTGCTCCAGTTGTAAAGAGAGCTAGCTTTTATTAGCAGCTGATGGAATAACTGAAGATCACAGACTGCCGCACAGATGTCATGATTGCTTGCTTACTTGCTAGCTACTCTTTCTCTAATTAGTAGTACAAACTATATATGATTCAGTAGTTGAAAAGAGGTGATAGAGATCCATTCTAAGCTATCGAGAGAGAAGAGGATGGGGCTGATTTATTCTCTTTAATGTTTGGTACTCATTTTGAATTGCAAGTATAGTTGCATTTGCAATGTTCTACGTGCAATTTAGGCTTTCTTTTTGTAAAGATAATGAGTGGAAGTTGGATATTGTAAGTGATCATTCATTTTGCAGCTACTGTTGTAACATACTTTTTAGTTGCAACATAAAAGTCATTGCAACTATCTGGGGCTTGTGGCTAGACCGAAATAACTTCTATTTTTGTAATTGCAATTATAGATTTCCTGTCCTTATGCATAAGATTTTTGGTTTGATTTTGGCCTGGGCAGGTCGGGTGGGAAATAAGAAGAAGCTATGCAGGGAAGGATAAGATGTGGCAACAGTTGGGGATACGAAGTAGCGATGGATGACTACTCTGTTCGATTTCTATCTGTACTTTTATTTTCTACTTGATGCATCAGACTTTTAGATGCTAGATCTATTTTGATGTTTTCTATTATTCTGTATTGCACGTGACAATCCTCCAACTCTTATTAAAACGTGCATCGCACGTGAAAAATACTAGTAATAATATTATAATGGGAGATTTGGGGTTGTCATTTGTAGACAACCTATAATTTGTAGACATTCAACCATCTAATCTCAACCATTCATTTTTAAGTGAAAATTATATTAACCATTCATTTACTCAACTGTTGTTAATTACTATAATACCCTCAAACTTCAAATTTATTTACGACATAATTAATTACAAAATTGTCACTCATATTAAATAAAAGTTTATGCCACTAGGGATAATTTGTAAAGAGTATGTGATGAGTAAATGGAGATCTCAGGTTCGAGGCCAGATTACGTCTTATTATTTACTATATATATAAATTAATTAGAACGTGCAATGCACGTGCAGATTACTAGTGCATATTATCTGAATTGGTTACTAATAACTAAGGCATGCACATTATTTGAACCATACAAACTCGGCCAAATTTTCTAACTGCTTGTACGTACCTACAAATCATCACTGCTTTAATCACAATAAAAGGAAATTTTTTGAATGCCATTTTTTGAAACTATTTTGCAAAAAGAGCACAGTTGCCAAACTATTTGAGCTCATGGACTCAACAACTAAACTCGTCGTTCCTAACAGTGAGTTTAGTTGTTTCACACTCGCCGTTGGGACACAGCGAGTTTAGTTCTAATTTTATAAGAAACTCGTTGTTCCCAACGGCGAGTTTAGTAAAATATATTTCAAAATCACTCGCAGTTTCCAAAAGCACTCACAAACATAATGACAATCTATCTTTATGTGCTTTGTTCGCTCATGAAAGACCGAATTGCTTGCAATGTGCAATGCACTTTGGTTATCACAATGAAGTGGTGTAGCGCTGGTGAGAGTTACATCCATATCTGATAATAGCCAACGAACATGAACAATTTCTCTAGTAGTGGCTGTCATTGCTCTATACTCAGCTTCGGTTGAAGAACATGCTACAACTGCCTGTTTATTGCTTCGCCACAAGATCAATGAATCACCAAGAAATAGACATAAACCTATGGTAGACCGTCTGGTGGTAGGATCACCTGCCCAATCTGAATCAGAATACGCACGGAGCTCTAGGTTGGATGTGGGGGGCATGAATAATGAGCGAGTGATAGTGCCCAAAAAATATCTGAGGATCCGAAGAAGTGCAGTGTAGTGAACTGATGTAGGAGCAGAAACAAACTGACTCATAATACTAACTACATGGGCAATATCTGTTCTGGTCATGCATAACTAGACAAGATATCCAACAATCTGCCTGTATTTAGTGGGGTCAGGAAAGAGCTCACCATCTTTGCGACGAAGTTTTGCATGAAGATCTAAGGGAGTGTCAGCTGATCGACTGTCAGACAGACAAGTAGTAGAGATAATATCTGATATGTATTTCTATTGAGAAATAAGTATCCCTCGAGACCCATGGGCAATCTCTAGGCCCAGAAAGTAGCGTAATCTGCCAAGATCTTTCATATGGAACTGCTGGTGAAGGTAATTCTGTGTGGAGGCAATGCCTGCAGAATCTCCCCCAGTGATAATCATATCATCAACATATAATGATAGAATGACCCTCTCCTACGGTGATAGAATGACCCCCTTCCCTATGCCGCCCTCCTGCCACCACCTCGGCGTTCCCCTGTGCGCCTCCAGCAGCCCCGACACATCCCCTCCTCTCGAAGACGCAGCCACCGCAGCCCAGTACCGACCTCCACCCTCTCGTCGACAGCAGTAGCCAGAGCACCGCCAGTCCCCTGCCATCTTCAACCCCGTTCTACAGTGCCTCCCCTGCTCCCTGTTGCGCCGCCGTGACAGTAGCCTTCTCCCGTCTCTCCTCTCTCTTGTGTGCGTGTGTTGTTCGTGGGCTCGTAGTTCGTTGTTCGTGAGTCATGTTTGGGTTTTTCGATCGTTGTGTTCGTGGTTCGTGGGTTCGTTTGTTCGTTGAGATCGTAGCCCAGGATTCGTTCCCATTATTCTTGTTCTTGCTTCGTTCTCGTAGTCGGCTATCAGGCAAGTAACTTTTATTCTTTTCTTTGTGTAATACAAGTACTAAATACCGGCTGTAGTGTAGTTGTGTTCTAGAGACAATTCATGTGCAAAACCCTTGTTATATCTTGTCTCTATTGTGTTGACCCGCTCGTAGTTACCTCATTACACACATGACATGATATAACTTAGAGATGACCACTTCTTGATGTATACATGTATGTTGTTCGTATGATATCGTATGCTTAGTTGTGTTATTTGTAGTATACTTATTGTAGACTTGCTAAATACCCTATACCATGTTGCCTGGACATCTAGGACACCATATTTCACGTTTGTTATGATTTGGATGAGTTTCATATGATCTATGTGGATTTTATGCTTGAAGAAGATTTCAGTTTTTGTGTTACCCCATTTTTGTTCAGTATTTTAGACCCTATTAAGGTCAGTATGCTGCCTGATGGAGTAGGTGATCTAAGATTCTAGTTCTTGGAGTTCTTACTATTATTATTCCCTGTTGCTTATTTTGAATAAATGTATCCGGACTTGGATTATTTTTATTAGGCAATGTGACCCAGAATTATTGACTTGTTCAGATCTGGTTTATTTGAAATTTATTAAGCATTGTGTTGCCAATGAAATCAGTGTGGGGGCAAACAGATAGATTTGTTGATTCGAGGGAAGTTGAATAGTCAAACCTGAACGACTTCACCGGAGTTTGACCGAGATCCGTTTGCCATTAACCTGCAAAAAGTGCGAGACACCGGGGTTGATCCCGGCGACGCATCCTCCGACGCTCTTGTCAGTAATCTGAATGATTAAGAAAGAGCTTTAATTGGCAAAAGATTCATTACCTGGTAACAGTGGGGGAAGGGGGTATTTATAGCCGCCTTAGGAACCAATTTCAGTATAAGATCAAATACCTACTTCCCGGTGTAAATGGATAGAAGTGATTAGGACCATTGATTAAGGACAATCATAAATCTAAACCGTCTCCCATCCAGCTGGACTGGGTTTCTTATGGGTTGGAACCCGTACCCAGTAAGGCGGATCTATTTATGGGTTATTGGGCTTTTGGAAAAAAGTCCAGTTCCCATTTCAGACCCGTTTGTAGGTGAAATTACCATTTTACCCCTGAGCTTTAAGATTCGTGCCCGATTTGAACGGTTCCAATTTAAACCTATTTTTAGCCATATCACGAGTCCCCCACTCCCAAAGACTGGATTTGATCAGCCTTTAAGGAGTAGTTTTATTGATTTAATGGCTTGCAGGGTTGTATCGGGATCCAAATGAGGGGTTTTGGATCTTCATACGAGGTATTATGGTGTCTTTCAGAGTTGGTAGCATGCTCAAGGTTGTTCTTGAGCTCTTCTGGACTTTTGGTGATTTTCCTTGATTTTTTATCAATTTTTCGAATCATTTATTTAATTTTGCAAAGCAGTGATCTATTTTTCGAGAGAATTAATTAATTATTCTAAGCCATAATTATTCACCCAGGGGCTCAAAAATATTCCACCGAATATATATTTATTTTTAGAATTTTTAATTAATTTTCCTGAATTTTTAATCATTTTTTCGCAATTTTTAAATAAATAATTCGAATTTATTAAATAAAAAATAGATTTTTTTATATCTATTTATGACGTGGCAAGATCTGGACTGTTCATCAGCTAACATCGCAAATATCTGAGCGATCTGACGGTTTGAGTAGCTCGGCAGCACTTTTCTCCGCTTATGGAGGTCGGTGCCCTGTTGCTCGGCGCTTCGTGAGCTACCGAGCTACGTGGCTAAATCTGGAGCGTTCATCACGGCACGAATCACGATGCGCAAGGCTCAGATCACAAGAAAATGCATTTTTGTCGTTTTGTGGACGTGGCGAAATCTGAGCCATTCATCGTCTTTTGGCACGAATCTTGGGACAATCTGACGGCTCATGGAGCTTGGCAGTATTTTTCTCCAGATGTGGAGGTCGGTACCCCGGTAGCTAGGCAGAATGCCTCGATAGCTCGGTACTTAGTGAACTGCCGAGCAACGTGGCTAAATCTGGAGCGTCCATCAGGGCGCGAATCTTGATGCAGGAGGCTCAGATCACAAGAATGTGTTTTTGTCGTTTTGTGGGCATGTCGAAATCGAGCCGCTCATCAACTTTTGGCGCGAATCTTGGGATGATCTGACGGCCCAAGGAGTTCGGCGGCATTTTTCTCCAAATGTGAAGGTCGGTACCTCGGTAGCTCGGCAGAGTGCCTCGGTAGCTCGGCGCTTAGTGGGCTGCCGAGTTACGTGGCTAAATCTGGAGCATCCATCAGGGTGCGAATCTTGATGCAGGAGGATCAGATCATAAGAAAACGTGTTTTTGTCGTTTTGTGGGCGTGTCAAAATCTGGGCCGTTCATCAACTTTTGGCGCGAATGTTGGGATGATCTGATGGCCCAAGGAGTTCGGTGGTATTTTTCTCCAAATGTGGAGGTCGGTGCCCCGGTAGCTCG
The DNA here is from genome assembly GCA_017893485.1 of Hemerocallis citrina. NCBI lineage: Eukaryota > Viridiplantae > Streptophyta > Magnoliopsida > Asparagales > Asphodelaceae > Hemerocallis > Hemerocallis citrina. The sequence continues at coordinate 66,944 of JACEHZ010000269.1, forward strand.
GCAGAGTGCCTCGGTAGCTCGGCGCTTAGTGAGCTGCCAAGCTACGTGGCTAAATCTGGAGCGTCCATCAGGTCGCGAATCTTGATTCAGGAGGCTCAGATCACGAGAAAACGTGTTTTTTATCATTTTGTGGGCATGTCAAAATCTGGGCCGCTCATCAACTTTTGGCACGAATCTTGGAATGATCTGACGGCCCAAGGAGTTCGGCGGCATTTTTCTCCAAATATGGAGGTCGGTGCCCCGGTAGCTCGGCAGAGTGCCTCGGTAGCTTGGTGGTTAGTGAGCTGCTGAGCTACGTGGCTAAATCTGGAGCATCCATCAGGGTGCGAATCTTGATGCAGGAGGCTCAGATCATGAGGAAACATGTTTTTTTCGTTTTGTGGGCGTGTCGAAATCTGGGCCGCTCATCAACTTTTGGCGCGAATCTTGGGATGATCTGATGGCCCAAGGAGTTCGGTGGCATTTTTCTCCAAATGTGGAGGTCGGTGCCCTGGTAGCTCAGCAGAGTGCCTCGGTGGCTTGGCGCCTCATGAGTTGCCGAGCTTCATGGCTAGGTCTGGATCGTCCATCAGGGCGTGAATCTTGATGCAGGAGGCTCAGATCATGAGAAAACGTGTTTTTTTCATTTTGTGGGCATGTCGAAATCTGAGCCGCTCATCAACTTTTGGCACGAATCTTGGGATGATCTGATGGCCCAAGGAGTTCGGCGGCATTTTTTTTCAAATGTGGAGGTCGGTGCCCCGGTAGCTCGGCAGAGTGCCTCGGTGGCTCGGCGCCTCATGAGTTGCCGAGCTTCGTGGCTATGTCTGGATTGTTCCCGCCCTTCTACATTCTGTCGTTTAGTCTTCCTTAACGGGCTTGAGTGGGGCCCAATGCGTTAGAAACCCAAGAGTTGCCTTCTTTTACTATAAGTCTCCCCCCCACTACTTCTCTCACTTTTCACTTTTCACTCTCAGAAATTTCTTTCGCTCTCGAATAGCTTTGCTAGCGGTGATTTTCGCTCGAGGGTGGTTGTGCTAACTATCGCAGCGTGGCAAGGCGATTTCCGGCGACGTATTCCGACCGAGAACGTCACATCAAAGGTAAGTATATATATTTTCAATCGTGTCTATATATATACTTTCGAGAAGTCACGAGCATCCTCAGATAGCGAGGTTTCTTCCTCGGGGGGTCGGAGTGAAGAGCGGTTGGTTCTCGAGGAAGGGGGAGAAGTGCTAAGTCGAGAGAGGGGGAAGGAGATAATAGGGTCGTCCTCGGCCGAGCCAGTCTCTTCGCTCGTCAAGGATAAGGGGAAGGAGGTGGCTCAGTCTGTGGTCATCGAAACGGTGGTAGAGCCCGTAAGACGAGGAGGAGAGATGGGTCGGTTGCCGACGGTGATATCCGGCCATGGGGGGATCAGGCAGTATACCAGCGAGCTACTGACAAAGGCCGTCTACGGACGCTCAGAAACGTACGAAGAGAACGAGTCGAAGGAGGTTATCGAGGTCGACGATATCCCCTCGGTTCTGACGGAGAGGGACCTGCTTCGAATACGGAAGATCTTTGTGATTCGCCCGGAGTACACCTTGATTCTACCCGGACCTGGGGTGCGAGCATGCACGGCATTCACGCCCGACACTTGCGTCTTCGCCTACGATGCGTTAAATGCTGGACTGCGCCTTCCCCTTCACCCCTTCGTGACCGACATGCTTCGGTGGTACGGACTGAGCCCGATCCAGTTCATGCCGAACATGTGGCAGCACGTACTCGGTTTTCTGCTCCAGTGCCGAACGGCGAAGGTGGAGCCTCAGCTCGTCGTCCTCCGAAGCTTGTACAGGATCAATCGGATGAGCAAGACCGAACACCGGTACTATTTGTCGCCGCAAAAAGGTGTCAAATTGATAGAGAACCCTGACTCTTTCAAGTCGTGGAAGGGGAAGTTTTTCTTGATCCGAGCCCCTTCGGCGTGGGACTTCTCGACCCGGTGGAAGGAGGATGTGCCAAAATGGGCGATGGCCGAGCCGATGTTGACTCCGGCCGAGGCAGAAGTCGCGGCGAAGCTGGTTGGCCTCCCGACCTTGAGCTGGAGGGACATGACCGAGGAGGTGTTCCGTGGGTCGGGCCTTAGTCCGATCAACCCGAGTACGCTTCGGACATCTCTTCTTTTTTGTTTGTTTTCTGTTCCTTATGTATTTTGTTTTATTAACTGTGTTTTCTTTATCTGACAGAGACTTCGAACATGGACTTCAGAGCAATTATGGCCAAGCGAAACAAGGCTTCCGATGCCAAGAAGAGGAAGAGATGAGTGCGGGGCCTTCGTCTGGCCGACCCACCAAGATGCCTTCTGCTGCGGTCGAGACCGTCGACCTTACGTCTCTTCAAAGGTCGGCCTCGGCTGTTGCTCTTCCTCAGCCGATGCTGTCTGACCCTTTGGGCGAAGGCTTTTCCGTCTCGGCGGTTTTGGCGCTCGAGGCCCCGCCCCATTACCGAACAGGGCGAGGCAATCTTGACCGGGGGGCATAAGAAGTTGTTCGTCCCCGACTGGCGGGTGATGAACCATGACGGTTTCTTGGAGGACTCGGCGATGAGCATGCAGGCCTTTCGCCATCTTCCGACCCCAAAGGACCGAGCCGCGATGAAGACGGGGACGACGGGCGATGATGCTCTTGAGATAGCTCGGGCGACCATGTCGGTAAGTCTTCTTGGTTGATTTCAATAACTCGAAAATTTTCTAAGTTTTTTCCTCGGCTTTTGTTGCATTTTGATTGCATCTTCTCGTAGATCACGTGCCACTTCAGCCACCTTCTCGAGCAGTTTGCCGAGCAGGAGAAGGAGCTGAAGCTTGCCTGCGACAGAGACCGAGCGGAGAGGGTGAGGGTCGCGAAGCTGCACAAGGCGGAGCAACGTCGCGCGGATGCTTTGGCAGCACAGGTCGCCGATTTGGAGGCGGCCTTGGCACAGGCAAACGAGAAGGTCGCCTCAGAGGTGGCCAGGGCTGCCGAAGAGAAGGCCGAGGCGAAGAGGACCCTGGAGGCGGTGATGCGTCAGAAGGACGAGGCTGTAGAGGCGGCGAGGGCGGAGATAGAGGACGAGGCGAAGAAGAATATGATGGCCAACATAGAGTAGTCCTACGCCACCGTCCTCGAGCATGTCGAGGCTCGAGTCCCCGGTTTCGACCGGTCGGGGTACGGGTTGTGTGGTCCGGTTGGCGAGGAGGACCCCGAGGCCGAGCAAGAGGCCGAAGGCTAGGAGGAGGAGGAGAAAGTAGGTGACGATGCTGCAGTCGATCCCGAGGCCGTGGCGGCGGAAGGAGGGGGTGACGAAGCCGTGGACGACCCCCAAGCCGGAGTGGCAGAGGAAGGGGAGCCGACCCTCGAGGAGCCTGTCACCGAGCTACCACCTAAGGTGGCCCCTTGACCTTAGTTGTTGTGTATTTTTTCTTCTCTTTTTTCATGTATTGCCTTGTAGCGGACTGGCCACCGCTTTTTTGTTATGAATGAAATTTCCTTATTTTGACTAAGTGTTGAAGGCGATCTTGTTTTGAAGACGCCTTGCTTTGAAGTTTTGCTAAGTGCTGAAAACAATTTTGCTTTGAAATTCAGCTAAGTGTTGAGCACAACTCACTTTAAAATCTAGCTAAGTGTTGAGAACAACTTTGCTTTGGAATTTAGCTATGTTGCTCGAGCTCAGTGTTATTGTGTTCTTTCATATTGCTGAGTTGTGTCTAGCCGAGGCATCGCCGAACAAGGTAGCGGCTGAGGCCTCTCGTCTCCGAGCTTAGGAGCGACAAAGTTTGCACTTTCTCGCAGTCGAGAGTATTTTTTCAAGAGCGAGTTGGATCTAGATCATCTCAAGCTAACGCTGGCGAAGCGTCTCTCCGAGTTAAAGCAACGAAAGAAACGATCTCGGGAAGCCCCTCCCGAAGGGGAGGTTGAGTCGCTTCGGCAGGCGCTATTCGATGTCACGGCGAAGAGAGATGGTCTGAAGAACGTCGTGCTTGAGAAGAGCTTGGAGACGGCGCAGCTTCAGCGAACTATCATTGAAGCTCCTCATGTGGGTAGCACGAGCAGAATTCCTCGCCTACATGTTAAGGTAACTGATGATTCGCTGAAGGAGCAGATTGTTGAGCTAGAGACAGAGGTTCACCGACTACGACATTTTGCGGAGGGGAGCAATGTCAGGACCACATCTTGCCCTAAAGACGAGTACTCGCAGGGACGATTGTTTCACGAGTTAGTGTTACGTTCGCCTCCCATCCCAGGGCATCCTGGGGATGCTCAAAGTGGAGTTGCTGGTTCGTCGAGTGAAGCCTCAGCTGGTGCAACACTTAGGGTTTTCTCACTTAGGACAATTGCCTAGTTACTAGGAACGCGATACTCACTTGGGACAATTTTCCTAGGCGACAGCTGCAAAGCCCGGGGGATTGTGTCATGTGCAAACATGACAAGGAGATGGTGCACTTATTTATTACCAATTTGCGATACTACTATAGGAGGATCTGCTGCTCAAATTTTGTATTTCTGCTCCTTTACCGAAGTCAATTCACACTGTATAGGGAACCTTGAGGGATGTCAATATTTGCAGAAGCAGCATTTGTTAGGTTTCAAAGGAAATCACAGATTAAATAAACAGTGGAAAAATTACAAAAAAATATATTGAAACCTAGCCATGGATCCATGCGAAAACCATAAATCGTGTTTATGAGTTATACCTTGAAGATGGATTTGCTGTCTCCACAGTATGCTGATCATAGCACTACAATATTGCGGTGGCTCTACGGTATCCACACGAACGGATCAAATTAAGCTTTTCCTCATGCCGTGGTACTAACTGCGGGAAGGAGATGTTCCTTACAATCTCTCTCTCACACAATTTATGTGACGACTAGGATTTTCTCATGTGTGGCTTTTCCACAGATACATATCATATATATAGATGCAGAAACTCAACCCTAAGAGTATAATGAGGCTGTTGGGCTCACAATCTGACCTGGGTCAGATTGTGTGTGGGCCTTTAAACTTCAGTCATTCCATTTAATCTAATTAAATGTACAACCAATGTTAGGAGTCCAAGTCTTACTTGGATCCCCAATTTTGATGCACTCTAAGTGTATGACCCTATAGGTTTCCATTATATTGACAATAATACTAAAATCATATTATAGTATTACAAACAATGAGCGGTATCTAGCAATACATCACAGCTACTCAAGTAACAAAAATGTTAGTGATTAGACATAAGCTATCCGTGACCAATGTTACCATATAGTCTAGTCTCTTTGTCCATATATCTTAATTGATCACAAGGCATAGAGCGTGTCACCCTTGTATAGTTTAATCTTTGTTTCTTGATGTCCGAGTAGACTTACTAAAACAAATGAGCTTAATATCTCATATTGACTCATTTGAGCACGACCATGCATTTTACAGTCTCACTCAACCAAGGGGCCCATAAATATCACCCCTGTTATGTAAGGGACAAATCCTATCTAAGTCACTCACATCCCTCCGCATGATTTATAGTATATCCAATAGTCGAATTTATAATCACCTTATTACAGGAAACATTTGGCGACATTAAAACATACAACTTCTCATATAGGGAACCATAGTGACTTCAAGTCAAATGACAAACATACATCATGGTCACTGTGAGAACCGCTTATGTACTCACGTAACGATGCATTCAGCATTCTCATGATGGGTCAGTCCAGTACATTATTACTCTAATATGTACTAATGTGAAGACTTGATATCTTATATCCATGACCCGTGAGATATGGTCATCAGTCTATGCACATACTAGTCTCTATGTATTATTATTGTCCTAATTTACAATAATATTTGACTAGGGACATTTAAGAATAGTGTTCTGATTACAACCAATAGGATCTCACAATCAAGTCATGGACTCGATATCCCATGGTATTGAACCTACTATTCTCAGGACTTTATTATATTCATTTAATCACAATATAAAAAAAACACAATAAATAAAATGTCTCATATATGAAATAAATGTCATGATGCAATGTAAACTAGTAATGTCAATACACAAATGGCCTCTAGGGTATACACCAACAATCTTCCACTTGCACTAGAGCTAATCAGACATACATCTAATACTTATAGACCTAGTGTGACTTTCATGCTTCGCTGTGTAAGTGGCTTTGTCAATAGTTCAGCAATGTTATTATCTGTCGGAACTCTGCATATCTTCACAACTCCTCTATTGATGATCTCTCGAATGAGATGGAAATGCATAAGTATATGTTTGGATCGCTGGTGAGATCTACGCTCCTTAGCTTGTACAATGACCCCATTTTTATCATAATAGAGGTCCACCGGGTCCACAATGCTAGAAACTATGCCAATTTCAGTGATTAACTTTCTCCTCCAAACGAACTCCTTTGTTGCATTGGAGGTATCAATATACTCAGCCTCTTTGGTGGAATCGGCTACGGTCACTTACTTCGAACTCTTTCAGCTCACAGCTCCACCATTTAGGCAAAACACAAGACCTAATTGCGATTTGGAGTCGTCCTTATCAAACTGGAAGCTAGCTTTAGTGTAACCCTTTACAACAAATTATTCCTCAGCTCTATATACCAAAAACGAATCCTTAGTCCTTCTTATGTACTTAAGGATGTTCTTGACAGTAGAACAGTGACTTTCATCAGGATCTGACTGATAATGCTCGTCATACTCAAGACATATGAGTCATCTGGAGGAGCACATAACATGACATACATGATAGATCCAATTACAGATACACATGAAATCCTAGTCATGCGGTCCCTCTCATCTTGAGTTGTAGGACATTGAGCCTTAGACAGACTTACACCATGCAACATAGGAAGAAATTCATTTTTTGACTCTCGCATATTAAAATGTTTCAATACTTTGTCTGTGTATGTACTCTGATTCAGGCCAAGCAATCTTCTTGATCTATTTTCATAGATCTTGATACCTAATATATAAGTAGCTTCTCCCAAGTCCTTCATGGAAAAGCATTTTCCTAGCCAAGTCTTTACAGACTGTAAGGTATGGATGTCATTCTCGATAAGTAGTATGTCATCTAAATACAACACCAGAAAGACAACTGTGCTCCCACTAACCTTCTTGTAGATACAAGGTTCATCTTCATTCTTGATGAAACCAAACTCTTTGACTGCATCATCGAAGCGACGATTCCAGCTTCTAGAAGCTTGCTTTAACCCATAAATGGATCGTTATAGCTTACACACCTTTCCAGCATCCTTTGGAGTGACAAAACCCTCAAGCTATGTCATGTACACATCTTCGAGAAGATTTCCATTTAGGAAAGCAGTTTTGACATCCATCTGCCAGATTTCATAATTGTGATATGATACAATAGCAAGCAAGATCCGAATCAATTTAAGCATGACAACTGGGAAAAAAGTCTCATCATAGTCTACACCATGAACTTGCTTAAAACCTTTAGCCATCAATCGTCCCTTAAAGATCCATGTCAGTTTTCTTTTTGAAAACTTATTTGCACCCAATAGGTTTTACCCCTTCAGGTGAGTCTACCAAGGTCCATACTTGGTTGGCATACATGGATTTCATCTCAGATCTCATGGCTTAAAGCCATTTCTCAGAGTCTGAGTCTTTTGCAACTTCCTCATAAGTCGTAGGCTCATCTTGATCCATGAGAAATATATCACTATGTTGAGTCACAAGAAAACCATATCTCTCGAGTTGATGAGGTATTCTACTAGACTTACTTAGGCTTTATGCTACTTGAGCAGGTTGTTATTCCACAACGATTTGTAGAGTTTTCTCCATTTTCACCATTGGTTCACTGCTACTTTACAAAGTTTGAATTTCTTCAAGTTCTATCGTTCTCCCACTGGTTCTCTTGGATACCAATTCTCTCACTAGGAATACAGCAGTCCGTGCGACAAACACTTTGCCTTCAGTGGGATTATGGAAATAGTATCCCTTGGTTTCCTTGGGATATCCTACAAAGAAGCACTTATCATATTTGAGACCAAGTTTATCAGATACTTAGCGCTTTATATAGGCTTCACAATCCAAAATCTTCATAAAAGACACACTAGAACGCCTCTCAGTCTATATCTCATATGGTGTCTCTTGAACTGTTTTAGATGGAACACGGTTAAGTGTGAAAGCAGCTGTTAATAGAGCATGTCTCTAGAAGGATCTTGGAAGATCTGCATGACTCATCATGGATCGGACCATGGCTAACAATGTCTGGTTCCTTCTCTCAGAGACACCATTCCATTGCGATGTTTCAAGGGGAGTGAGTTGAGATATTATCCCGCACTCTTTTAGATGTTCATCAAAATCTTGGCTTAAGTACTCACCACCTCGATCTGATCAATGAGCTTTAATACTTTTACCAAGTTGGTTTTGTACCTCATTCTAGAATTCTTTGAACTTTTGAAATGACTCTGATTTTTATTTCATCAGATATACAAATCCATATCTACTGAAATCATCAGTAAATGTAATGAAGTACTGAAATCCTCCTCTAGTCAATGTGTTGAAAGGTCCACAGACATCACTATGTATGAGGCCTAAATATCACTAGCCCTTTTACATTTTTCATTAAATGAAGCTTTTGTCATCTTGCCCAACAAACAAGGTTCACATACCTCATATGATTCAAAATCAAATGAGTCTAAGAATCCATCTTTATGGAGTTTAGATATGTGGTTCTCATTTATGTGGCCCAAACCACAATGACAGAGGTAAGTTGGGTTCATATCATTTGATTTGAACCTCTTAATATTTATATTATAGATGGGCATTTCGAGGTCGAGAATATAAATTTCATTACTCAATTGTGCACTAGCATAACATATATCATTCAAATAAATAAAATAACTTTTATCTTTTATTATAAATGAAATATACTTCTTGTGCAAACAAGAAATAGAAATAATATTCCTACTAATAGCAGGCAAAAAATAACAGTTCTCTAACTCAATGATAAACCTAGCGGGCAATGATAAATGACAAGTTTCTACAGTTAAAGCAGTAACTTTTTGTCCTATTTCCAACTCGTATGTCAACTTCGCTCTTACCCAATAGTCTACTCCTTTTGAGATTCTGAACATTTACACAAATGTGAGATCCATATCCAGTATCTAATACCCAAGATGCAGAAGTACATAATTGACTTTTATAACAAAAATACATGTAGTAGAAGTCTCACTTCTTTTCTTCTTCTTAATCTCACTCCTACCAAAAAAGCTAATACTATATATATATATATATATATATATATATATATATATAGGGTAAAAGGGTTATGAGCAACTTGCTCATTTAGTAAATGAGCAATTGATTATGTGGCTTACATGTGATTGGACAATCTTTAAAAGGGTTAGTTGTCCAATGTATCACATGCATGCCACATAATCAATTGCTCATTTACTAAATGAGCAAGTTGCTCATATCCCTTTTACCCATATATATATATGGCTTAGATTTTTAAAAGAAAAATATCCCACCATTCTGGTTGTTGTAGTCAGCGAGGGTTGCACCATCCTCCATGTGCAGCCCGGCATAGACCAGACGTTGTTCTTCCACCGAAACCCATATAACAAACAAAAATATGAATTTTTTAGAGAGAGAAAAACTAGATAAAGAAGTAGAGAAAGAAAGTAGTAGGAGACCTTGAGTTTCTTGAGAAATGCCCTTGAGGTTGTCTGTCGGTGGTTTCGATGTCGTCGAAGACCAGTGTCTTCTTGGAAGAGGCCGATTTCACGAAAATATGCATTTTTGAGCTACTCTATGGAGTTCATTTGGAAATTTCACCAAGTCCAACAGAGAGTTTTCGCTCTCTGGAAAATGTGAAAACTTCGCAGTCGCTGTTCCCAACAGCGAGTCTAGTACAAAAATCATCGCTATTGAAAATGATGAGTAATTTTGAAATATTTTTACTAAACTCGCCGTTCCGAACAATGAGTTTCTAATAAAATTAGAACTGAACTTGCTGTGTCCCAACGGCGAGAGTGAAACAACTAAACTCGCTGTTGGGAACGACGAGTTTAGTTGTTTAGTCCACAAGCGTAAATAGTTTGGTAATTGTTCTCTTTTTGCAAATAATTTCAAAAATGGCATAAAATTTTTCCTTTTTCTTGTGATCAAAGCAGATATGATTTGTAGGTACGTATAGGCAGTCAGAAAATTTGGCGGAGTTTGTATGGTTCAAATAATGTGAATGGCTTAGTTATTAGTAACCAATTCAGTTAATATGCATGATTCAATTTAGTTATTAGTTACCAATTCAGTTTTAGGGTTCCAGTTAACAAGGATTTGCTTTTGATTTCTGACTTAAAATGCAAAACTTGGTTCCCAAGTTTCACAACATAGAAGATTTATTTATATGGTTTGCCGGTTTGAATTGGATCCACAAATATGGAATCCAGAGGTTTAGAGATAATTTAGCCCATGTGGTGTATGTGTTTTTTGTTGCAATTGTTTAAAATGTTCTTTCACAAAGGAATTATAATTGTTTTGTATCACCAAGGACTTATTAAAACAAGCTATAATTATAATTTTAGCGCATGCAATGCAGAAGAGTTCCTAATAAGATTATTATTCTGGTTTTAACACATGATTGGACAGGTAATAGGGGAGCTATGAAACGACTAAGGATGGAAGAGGAAGAGTAGGAATCAATGCGGGAGATCGAGATAGTGGGGGGTAACACTCACTACCCCAGATCGACTTGTAGACAACTTGTAGACATTAGGTGGTCTTACTCATTGTTTCGATGGCTCTGTCTTGGAAAATGACTTATATCTTCTTTAGTCACTTCATGGTTTTAGTTAGTGATTAGTTGTGGTATTTTGGATATTCGGATCAATGTAATTAGTACTACTATATTTTTTTAATATTATATTAATGAAGCGATGACTGTGTTATCTTTTATATAAAAAAAAAGGATTATTGAGGAGTTGTCTGATAACACAAATGCATTGCAGTTGTGCCAAAATTGCAACTGATTTGCAAACTGGGCTCATTTGCAATATTTGGATAAACGACTTTTATGTTGCAACTAAAAAGTATGTTACATAAGTAATTGCAAAATGAATTATCACTTATTACAATATCCAACTTGCACTCATTTATCTTTCCAAAAAGAAAGCCTAAACTGCACGTAGAACATTGCAAATGTAACTACACTTGCAATTCAAAATGAGTACCAAACACATTTGAAGAGAATAAATCAATAGCTTAGAATGGGTCTCTATCACCTCTTTTCAACTACAGCATCATATATAATTTGCACTACTAATTAGAGAAAGAGTAGCTAGCAAGTAGGCAAGCAATCATGACATCACATATTTTCATTTGACCAATGTTCGGCAGTCTGTGATCTTCAGTTATTCCATCAGCTAATAAAAGCTAGCTCTCTTTACAACATTCTTGACACAAATGGATAAAATAAAACACAAAGAAAGCTTTCAAGTGGTTCTTCTTCAATCTTCTCAAAATTAAAGGTTCACATCTAACCTCACAAAATACATTTTTTCTCGAAAAGTTTTTCCCAAAACTCAAATTCAAATTCCCAAAACAACTCATTTATTTATTTAATTATTTCTCTCTCTCTTCCCCCCCCCCCCCCCTCTCTCTCTCTCTCTCTCTATATATATATATATATATATAGAAACATGGATTTTTATTTACAACTAATTATTGTCATACTATTCAAACTTCAGCTACATAATTGTTAATTTACTGTTTACAAGACTTTTCATGTGTTGTATCGTTCTGAAGACGTGTCGTAGGCACGTGGCCACGGGCAAATCTAGTCTGTATAATAAAATACAAAGAAAGTTATCAAGTGGCTCTCCTTCAATCCCAAAAAATTAAAGGTCCAGATCTAACCTCACAAAACACATTTTCCCTCCCAAAAGTTCTCCCCCAAAACTCAAATTCAAATCCCTCCCAAAACAACTCCTTTATATATTTAATTCTCTCTCTCTCTCTCTCTCTCTCTCTCTCTCTCTCTCTCTCTCTCTCTCTCTCTCTCTCTCTCTATATATATATATATATATATATATATATATATATATACACACACACACACACACACACACACACACACACACACACACACTCTTATGGAAACATAGACTTTTATAACCCAATTCATAATTATTTTTCAACATATACTAATGAAAACATGGACTTTTATTGTCATACTATTCAAATTTGAGCTATATAATTGGTGATTTACTGTTTACAAGGCTTTTCATATACTGTATCATTCTGAAGACATGCCGTAGGCACGTGCCCACAGGAAAACAGGGCCGGCCCAACACTTACTGAGGCCTAAAGCAAACTCCGAAATGAGACCTTTTAAAAACTTATAATAATATTTTGTTAAAATTAATATATTTTTATTTAAATGTTATCTTTCAAGCTTTTTGAGATGCAAAATCATTTATTATATTATTGTAATCAATTTCATTCAACATTTCTTTTTCAATTGATAATAAAGTCAATCCATTGAATCTTTGTTAAGACATTATTGATCTTAGATAAGATTTTATTAATTTTAGTTTTCAAAAACTTCTTTCTGCCGAAGCAACAGTTACATAAATCGTTAACATTATTCTATAAGCAAAATATGCATTTGGAAAAGAATCAAGTCTTTTAATATAATTAAGTATGTCAATCAGCATCCAAATCTAACCCCCGTCTCATTAGAGCTAGTGCTCGTTTGCGAGCTAAATTGGTATCCTCTAATGTGCATTTCCCTTCGCTGTCTTCCCCTTCTGGCTCTTCCAATGTATCAATGAACTCGCCTCTAGGATCTATTTTTCATCTACAATTTGATCACTGCTCCGACAATGACCTCATCTCCATTTCTTCGCAATTGGGTTTTTTGCCTGTTGCTTCTCCAGCTAAGGTGGCCATCGCCATCAGAAAGAAAGAACGCTCTAGAGCGGGAGCTAGTGAGTAAAGACAGAGTTATGAGTTTACTAGTTATTCAGCAGTCCTATTCTTTTTCACCGCTAACCATGCCATGAACAGCGTTCAGAGTCGATTCTGTAACAGGAAAAGTGAAGACCGCAACTGCTCTACGCCTTACTAACAGCTATACCACACTGCCATAGTCGTCGCAAAGGTTCAAGCAAGGACTAAGTCGAAAGCAAGGAGGAAGTAGGTCTCAAAAGAAAAAGGGGGAGGTTTCAGAATTACCAAGCGCCTAGTCAGTTGAAGGGTCAGTTCAAGGTTTGCGTCAAAGAGTTCAAAGTTATTTAATGATTACAATGCCTTGGAACGTCAGGGGACTGAATTGTCCCGATAAGCAAAGATCAGTCTTTCATTTGATTTCTTCTTCTCACTGCGATCTCATTTCTATTCAAGAAACTAAACTCGAGGCTCCCTCTCCCTCGATTCTTAGATCGATTGGTGGATCCATCATTTCGAACTGGATTTCCCTAGATGCGCTAGGATCGAGGTAAAGAGGCGTCTTTCTCATTAGTCTCGTTTCAACGTCTCAATTTCTTCCTTATTGTTCAACTTCATTGGTTGCCTCTTAACACTAACCCCACGGTTATCTCAGTTTACGGTCCATCTTCATCTGAAGGTCGGCCTTTGTTTTGGAGCGAATTCCTTTCGCTGCTGCCCCATTCTAACGGCCTGTGCATCTTCTGTGGCGACTTTAACGTCACGCGATTTGCCAATGAAAGATCTAATAGCTCATCGTTCGGAAATCATCGATTCAACGAATGCATCCAAACATTGCTTCTGACTGATATCCCATTATCAGGCAGATCCTTCACGTGGTCGAACCTCCGTCATCGTCCTGCGATGGCGAAGCTCGATCGGTTCTTGGTGTCCAATGATTGGATTAACCGTTTCCACAACTCTTTTGCTCTCGCCTTACCCAACCCCTCATCGGATCACGTGCCCATCGCGTTACACTCTGATTATCAGTTCCCTCGTCACCATCAATTCAGATTTGAAAAATTTTGGTTGCAGGACCAAGTTTTTGTTAATCTCGTTTCGAATTGCCTATCGATGATTTCTGGATCTTCTGGATTAGGATCCATTCTTCTCAAACTTCACGCGATTAAGTTCGGATGTAAAATCTGGCGCAACGAAAGACAATTTAACACCAATTTCCTAAAAAAAATTTACCTCTCCTCCATTGAATCGATAGATCAAATGGAGGAGCAAGGGCCGATCTCAGTTGAATTATTCAACGAGAGGATTTCTTGCAAAAAAGAATTTTTGGATATTCTTCATCAAGAACATGTGAAATGGGCCCAGAGAGCAAAATTTTGTTGGCTCAAAGAGGGCGATTGCAATACTGCCTTTTTCCATAATTTTGCCTCCCATAGACAAAGAAGTAATCATATTTCTACTATCGTTCATGAGGGTGTTGATCTCTCTTCTAACGAAGATTTTCACCTATCTTTCCTTTGCTTCTACAAAAATCTCGTTGGTTCCTCCAAACCGAGGACGTTGAGCCTGGATTGGGCTCAGCTGTACGGCGATGATCCTATAGATCTCTCGTCTCTTGAAGCTCCATTTTCGATGGAAGAAATCAAGCAGGCTGTTTTCGCTTTAAAAAGCGATGCGGCGCCTGGCCCTGATGGCTTTCCAGCTTTCTTCTTTCAAAAGTTCTGGAATTACTTAAAAGACGACCTTTTTCGTATGTTCAACGAGCTGCATCAAGGCTCTTTTTCTTTCGATCGCATTAACTACGCGCATATTGTTCTCATTCCTAAATTAATTGGTGTGAATACCGTGGCTAATTTTAGACCGATTAGTCTTATCAATTCCACGTTCAAAATCATCATGAAAGTGCTGTCGGGTAGACTTGGAGAGGTGATATCCCCTCTTATTGATCCAGCTCAATCGGGGTTTATCAAAGATCGATTTATTCTGGATAGCGTGGCTTCGGCCCAGGAAATTATATCATATTGTCATAACTCCAAATCTGAGGGGATTCTCCTCAAACTTGATTTTCAAAAAGCGCATGATAACGTTTCTTGGGAATTTCTGTTCGATATCTTAAGCAATAGGGGATTTGGCCCCAAATGGATTGCTTGGATCAAATCTAGCCTATTTGCGGGGACCTCATCTATCCTCATTAATGGAACAGAGGGTCACAAATTTAAAATCAAATGCAGGCTCAGGCAGGGTGACCCTCTGTCTTCCCTATTATTCTCTCTTGTTGCGGACATTTTTAGTAAACTTCTTCGCAATGCGTGGGACGCCCGGGTCATCGAAGGCCTAGGAGAGTCTCGCTCTTTCAATGGCGTTCTAAACCTACAGTATGCCGACGACACTATTATTCTAGCCAAACCTAATCAACATACTCTCAGAAATTTGAAACTGCTTCTCTATTGTTTCGAACTAGCGTCTGGTCTTTCTATCAACTTTCAAAAATCTTCAGTTGTCTGGTTAGGAGGTTCTCCTAATAGGCAAGATGAAATATCCGCGTTCTTTAACTGTCCGGTCGCTTCTTTTCCTATTACGTACCTGGGGATTCCACTGAGGTGGGGCAAGCTTCATCGATCAGATTGGTCACCGATGATTGACAAGGTCGAATCCAGATTGTCAGTGTGGTCTGGGAGACAATTGTCTCGAGGTGGTAGATTAATCCTGCTCAACTCAGTTCTTTCATCTATTCCCCTTTATATGATGTCCTTCTATTTCATCCCGTCCTGGGTTATCAAAAGAATCGATCGTATTAGAAGTAATTTCCTATGGTCGGGTTCTTCCATTTACAATCCCGGTTCTCACCTTTGTAATTGGAAACTCGTCTGTTCTTCTAAGATGGCTGGTGGCTTGGGAGTTTTAGATCTTAGGCACCAAAACCTAGCTTTGCTAGGCAAATGGATTTGGAGATTCCTTAAGAAGAAGGATCTCCCATGGATTAGATGCATCAAAACCAATAACTTTGTGACCAATGCTTGGTGGAGTTTTCCAGATCGTCCGCACAGGAACTCCTCTCCATTCTGGAAAGGCGTTTGGAAAGCGGCTGCGGCTTTCCATTGTGGTTTAAGCCATGGTTGTAAGGATGGATCTATGACCAGATTCTGGTCTGATATCTGGATCGGTAATTCCTCTTTAGCAACCGCTTTCCCTTCGATTTTCCGTATTGCCGCAAATCCTCTGGCGTTGGTATCTAATTACCATAGCCCCAACGACTCCCATAGGGAATGGTCGATTCCCCTCTCGTCTACTCTCTCTCCTCACTTAACTTAGGAGTTTGATAAATTAATCGAAGTCATTAACAAGGTTGTTTGGTATGATAAAGAAGATTTCTTCTAGCGATGGAATTCGTCTAAGAACTTCACAGTCCGTTCTTTCTATCAAGTCCTCAATTTTAGAGGGATTAGATCACCATTCTACGATGTAGTTTGGAGTACTTGTGCTCCGTTGAAGGTTAAAATTCTCGTGTGGTTAGCACTCAACAATAAACTCCTTACCGTCGAACTTCTCAACAAGAAAAATTTAGCATGGGGACAATTGTGTCCACTTTGCGATTCTTTTTCCGAGGATGTGAACCACTTGTTTATTGATTGCGTTTACACGCTATCGTTATGGAAAATTACCGTTCTGGCCTGGGGAGTGTCTGACATTCCGATCAATCTGGTAGATTGCTGGACTAAGCATCCCACTAACCGTAATTTCCACTATTCATGGATCCTCTCACTTCAGATAATTCTATGGATTATTTGGAGAGAAAGAAACCATAGAATATTCCGGCATACTTCCACTCCATCTCGTATTTTAGCTAAAGAGTTAATTCTTTTATTCAACCTTTGGTCTTTATCCCTAAAATCGGAAACCAGAGACAACTTGAAGAGTGAAAGGTTGGAGCAAGCTTACCTTTGCCTTATTAATCTCAATGCTATTTAATGTCCTGTATCTGTCTCAATTCTAGTTCTTTTGATTGTAGCACTAGCTACCTGAGATTATTAGTATTTTATTTTCTGTAGCTGATTAGCTTATTCTTATTTTGGTCGAAGTTCTCTCTTCCAGTCTACTTGAGTTTTTGTTTCAGCTTCAGCGGTGTGTTCCTAAGGTTATCTCTGGTTTATTGTTCTTTGCAGGCTTAAAGGGTAGTTTAACTACCATTTTGAGGTTTTTTGGCTTATCGTTGGGACCCTGTTATTGGGGCGTATCTGGCTGGGAGGTTGTTGTTGATACCCAGTTTACTTTTGTGGGTCTGCTTCCGTTCTCTACGTTATCAAGAGTGTGTTCTGGTACTGATGCTATTATGCTTCACTAACGGTTGGATCGGCCCGTTCTGTTTTGTCTTCCTTCTGAGTTCGTATGTTTAGAAATCTTTGCTTCATGTTATCTCTTTGCTTCTCTACTTATTTTGATGTATCTGCTGTGGTGGTTGCCATGTAGCAGTATGGACTGGTCTCATTGTGTGTTTAAATGATTATTCTGATGTTTGGGTTGTGATCTATGTTATAGCTATGAGTTTCTGTGTTTTTCTTCCATCTGGTTAATGTCTCTCATTATTCTTTAGCATTGGTCTCGCTGATCTGTCGTTATGGCTGAACAGATTATATCAGTGAGTGCTACGCCTCATTTTGGTGGTAAGCTGTTTAACAGCTGGTGTGGTCTTGCTGTGCTAGTGTTTGGAACAGTTCAGTCTTGTTTTCCTTCTTGCTGAGCTCTCATTTTTAGAGTTCTTTGCTTAGTTGTTTCACTAAGCGTGTTCTTCTTTGTTTGGTGGAGCTGATGGTGATGCTGCTATGATGTAGTATGGATTGTTATCAGTTCTTTTACAGGTTCTATTGGATGTTTGAATGAGCTGTGTTCCTAATCTAGCTGAGATTTCCATCTACTTTCTTTCAGCTGCTGAGGATAACTCATTATTCTGTGTATTGTTCCGATTGTTTCATTGTTAGTTTGGCTACTGAATTCAACAGAGGTTTCTTCGGCTCATTTTGTGGCGAAGTAGTCATCGGGCTGTGTTTACTGACTATATTGGTATTTTGAGGTTTTAGCCTCTCATGTCCGCCTTTGGCGTCTCCGTTGACGTTTTGATCCAGGGGAGGTGGTCCACTTTCCCATGGCGTTTGGCAGTGTGACTAGGTCTTCTTTGTTTGGCTGATGCTCACAGATGCTCCTCTCGCCTGCTCGATCAGAGGGAGCTGGTGCGTTGGATCTGTGGCCAACTTCCTTCCTTCGATCCGATCAGACCCCGCAGTTTATTCTATTTCCTTGCGTGGTGCCGCTCGTTCAATCAGCTTGTTTCTATCTGAGTCGTATTGAACTTTGCTTCTCGTCTATTCTTTTGTGGATGGATCATTGTTGAGTCTGTTTTGTAGTTTATTGTATCCTGTACTATTTGTTTTACGTCTTGTAAGACCCTGCTACTGTTATTTTATTGATTATATATTATGGCTGGAGTCGTTTGACTCTATCTGTTTCATCAAAAAAAAGTATGTCAATTGGTGTATCATTTTCCACTTGTATAATTTCTCTTAAAATTTTCAGTTCTAAAAATAAATCTAACTCAACAATATCTGAGTTGTCGTTATGTTTTAATGATCGTTCAAGGTTAAGACAATCTTCTTTTAAATTTTCAATTTCCAATAACCTTAATTTCTCAATACTAAATAGAAAACCAAAAATATCTTGATGTATTTTAAATTGTTCAAATCTACTTTGGAATGAAATAATTGCTTGATCTATTATGTACAAGAAGTAGTCAGTTTTAAATGATTCTTCAGGAGATTTTAAAACTTCATTGTCCATAATCTCATCAAATTGTTTCTTTCTACGAATAACATATTTTTCATGAAACTTGGGTTCTATATCAATTTCAATAGCAATTTCTTTAGCAGAAATTATAGCATTTTCTAATCCATTTTCCCTATATTTTTCAAAAAAAGAAATAAGACTTTTCAATTGTACTGTATCAACATCCACCCGCATATCCTTTGATTGAAAGTTTTTACTAACTGAATTTACCGCGAACAATATCTCATACCAAATAGTCATGCCTAACAAAAACTCAAAATTTTCAAGCTCATAAGTCGCTAAACAATCAGCTTCACTTTTTATTTTAGGTTCATCATTAACTTCGCCTAATTTCAATAAAGCATCTCTTATATGTGAAGTTTGAAATCTTAAAGCTTTTACACTTTCAACACGATTTTCCCAACGTGTTTGTGACAATGATTTAACAGTTAGGCTAGGGATATGATCTTGTAGATTTTTCCATCTTTTAGCTGAAAAAGAAAATAGTGTATATATACGTTGCAACACTCCAAAAAAAGATGTAGCTTTAGGACAACAATTAGCCATATCACAAAGTACCAAATTTAAACTATGACAACCACATGGAGTATAAAATGATCTATGATTAATATCTAAAAACCTTTTTTGAACACCTTGATGTTTTCCTTTCATATTAGACCCATTATCATAACATTGTCCTCTCATGTTATTAATATCAAGTCCAATAGTATTTATTTCATTAATAGTAGCATCAAAAAGATCTTTTCCAGTTGTATCATCTACTTTTAAAAATTCTAAAAAATATTCAATGATTTGTACCGAGGTTGAAGAAGTATCCACACATCGTAATACAGTCGACATTTGTTCTTGATGACTTATATCATGAGTACAATCAAGTATGACTGAAAAATATTTTGCGTTCAAAATTTTTGTTAAAATTTTAGTTTTAATTTCGTTTGCTAGCAAATTTATGAATTCATTTTTTATTCTATGTCCAAGATAATGATTATGAATTTCATTATCTTTAATTCGACGAATGTGTTCTTGCATTATAGGATCAAATTCTGCAATCATTTCAATTAGGCATAAAAAATTTTCATTATTTTCTTGGTAAATCTTTTCGTTTGTCCCACGAAATGCCATGTTATTTTTTCCAAGAGCTTTAATAACTGCAATAATTCTAAATAATACATTCATCCAATGCTCCCTATCTCTATTTATTCTTTCTTGAACATGTTTTTCAATTGTTTTATTTTTTAACAATCTCATTTCTAAATCAATCCATGAACTCATATTAGTAATATGCTCTGTTAGATATTTTTATAGTCCCATATTGGTTGTTTTGTTGCTTTGATATTTGTTCTCCTCCTATATATAGCTGGTATTGTACTTGGTTGAACTCAATTCAATATTCAGTATTGTTTTCATCTCTCTGATTTATCTTAACATGGTATCAGAGCCAAGTTATACAAATTTTCCATTCTTCCCAAAACCCTAGAATTCCAACAGCAAAAAAAAATCTCTCTTCAACAGCCAAAAGAAGATCCCCCAAATCCCCTCCGCCTCTCTCCTCCTCCCCGTCGCACCAGTTGCGCAGGCCCCCCTACTCCCTATTGCGCCGCCCTGTGCACACCTCGCTGAAGCCAGTAACCTCCTAGTCGACTTCCCTTCCTGCTCGTCACCACCATGTGCACACCTCGCCGACGCCAGCAACCTCCTAGTCAACTTCCCCTCCTGCTCGTCGCCGCCCTCCTGTTGCCGCCGCCCCACCAAACCCCGACCTCCTTCCTTCGTTTCGATCCCAGACCCCTTCGTCGACGCCAGACCCAGCACCTCTGTTCCGCTCGACGCCTGCGACCACCTAGTCGCTGCATCCCGTCGCGCTGCCATCCTGTAGCCGCCGCCGTCTCAGCCTCCTCCTAGCCAGAGTTCCCACCGAGGCAACCTTCTCCCTAACCCTCTCTGGAAAAAAACCCTAACCCTCCCTAAAAGAACTTACCCGATCCGTTTTTTCCCAAAAAAAAATATTCAAAAAAAGTTCAAAAAAAAAATCAAAAAAAAAATCAAAATCATTATTATTATTATTATTATTATTATTATTATTATTATTATTATTATTATTATTATTATTATTATTATTATTATTATTATATATATATATATATATATATATATATATATATATATATATATATATATATATATATATATATATACAGGTATTACTACTTGATGGAATCTCAGTCTCTCCCATATATTTCCGCCTCAACTGACTTCCCCGATGCAACCGCCTCTCGTTCCTTTTCCAGATTCAAACAGCAGCAGCACCACTTTCAGTCTGCCTCCGGCCTCCTACCTTCTCCTAACATCATTTCTCACCCTACCCCACCTCTACTTCCGACACTGGTAGCACCGTCCTGCTCCCTACCCCGATCTAGACACCAACCGCATATTCCTCTTCATTGTGCTCTCAGTCACAGCAACACTAGTCTCATTCCTCCTCGCAGTGCTTCTTCCTTTACATCCTCGGCCATGCCCGTCACTTCAGCCTTGTCGTCTCCTGCTGATTGAGCTATTCTTCAGCAATGCCTCACTCAGCTGGAACTACAGCTCATGGGTCAGTCTATCAATGCTGGTTCCTCTGCTTCTGCCTTCTCTGCCACTCCTGATATGAATTCATTCTGGATTTTAGATTATGGTGCATCACATCATCTCACTAGTAAGCAGACATTGTTCACCACCTGCACTGCACTTTCCTCTCACTCTCCATCTCTACACACAGCGGATGGCTCACCATTTCTCGTTAAACATTCAGGGACAATTAACTCTCCCACTCTCACATTACCATATGTACTTTATGCTCCTCATTTATCTATTAACCTTATTTCTATTAGTGCGTTGTGCGATAATGGTCTTGTTGTTACTTTTGACTCTTCCGATTGTTCAATTACTAATTCATGCACTGGTAAGGAGTTTGGGCGTGCTACTCGTCAGGGTCATCTACATCATCTAGATTTTTTTCGTGCACATCACTCTAATTCTAGTTTTGCTGGTATTGTTTCTTCTTATGCTGATCTGTGGCACAGATGTTTAGGTCATATTAGTACGTCTCGTCTCGAGACTTTAGCTCGTAGTGGTGCCCTTGGTTCTCTTACTTTTAAACATTTATCTGATTGTCAGGGTTGTTACATGGCCAAACATATCGCACTACCCTTTAGTCACAAAAGCATTTCTCAAACCACCTATCCTTTTCAATTTGTTCATTCTGACATATGGGGACTCTCTCCTGTACCTTCGTGGAAAGGGTATCTCTATTATGTTGCATTCATCGATGACTTCACTAGACATGCATAGATTTTTCTTATGCGTCGGAGATCAGAGATACCTGATATTTATCGGTTCTTTACGACTATAGTTCACACTCAGTTTGGTGTACGCATTAAGAATTTCCGATCGGACAGTGCTCATGAGTACACTTCCACTACCATGAGATCGATCCTTCAGTCTCACGGCACCCTTTTTCAGCAATCATGCCCTTACACTCATGAGCAGAATGGTGTAGCTGAGCGCAAGCAGCGTCATATCTTTGAGACGGCTCGCGCTCTTTTACTCTGCTCTTCCATCCCTCATACTTTCTAGGCTGAAGCTGTTATGACCTCCATCAGCCTCATTAACATTACACCCTCGTCTACCCTAGCCTGTACGACGCCTTATGAGGCTCTTTACCAATCCCCTCCTGACTACAGTATGCTCCGTACTTTTGGGTGCACATGTTATGTCCTTCTTCCTCCTACTGAGTGCACGAAGCTCTCCGCTCGTGCTGCTAAGTGTGTTCACCTAGGCCTCAGTTCCGAACATAAAGGTTATCATTGTTTTGATCTATCGGTGGGTCGTGTTCGCATTTCTCGACATGTATCTTTTATGGAAGACTCTCCTTACTACCAGACTCCCCCTGAGGATGTTAGATTTCTCGATTCCCCAGTTATTGCTAGCTTCCCGACCTCCTCTTCCCACATTACTTTTAATCTCACTCCTCTGGCTCCATTCACATCTCCTGTTGTTCTTAACCTTATTGTCCCCCTACTGAAACACCACCTGCATCCCTACAGTTGCCAGTACCCACCCCACCTACTTCCCCACCGACTCATGCACCCACTCCACCGTCCTCACCCCCACACCCTGTGAGTTAACCACTGCTTCGTCAATCTATACATTCCACTTCTGGTATTCCTCCGGCATGTTATACACCTGATGCCACTGGTCCTTCTGACCAGTTTGGTTTTGCCACCCTCGCTTCCTACTCACCACAATTTCATACATATCTCACTGCTATACACTCTGCATGTGAGCCCAGAACCTATCAGGACGCAATTCAATATCCTGAGTGGAGAAAAGCTATTGCAGAGGAATTCAGTGCATTTGATCAGACTGGCACTTGGGATGCCGTTCCTTTGCCAGAGGGCGTTCAGCCTATTAGCTGCAAGTGGATCTTCAAGGTCAAATATCAACCTGATGGATCTATTGAGCGGCACAAGGCTCGTCTAGTAGCCCGAGAATTTACTCAGGAGCATGGTATTGATTATGATGAGACATTTGGTCCCGTTGCACAGATGACTACTGTTAGCACTCTTCTTGCTGTTGCAGCCATCCGTCAGTGGCCGTTATACCAGATGGATGTGAAGAATGCTTTTCTTCATAGTACCTTATTAGAGGTTGTTTATATAGATCCTTCTCCTGGCCTCCCTACTCCTCCTTATCATGTTTACCGGCTGCGTCGGGCTATATATGGTTTGAAGCATGCTCCTCATGCTTGGTTTGAGTGTTTTCGCCTTATCATCACCAAGGCTGGTTTTAGTCAGAGTTCTCATGACCATTCTATATTTATGCAGTCATCACTGCAGGGGAGGGTACTTCTACTACTTTATGTTGATGATATGATCATTACTGGGGATGACTCTGCAAACATTACATCTACCCAGAAATACATTTACCAGCAATTTCATATGAAAGACATTGGCAGACTACGTTATTTTCTAGGTCTAGAGATCGCTCATGGATCTCGGGGGATACTCATCTCTTAACAGAAATGCACATCAGATATTATTTCTGCTGCATGTCTCTCTGACAGTCGATTAGTCGATACACCCTTAGAGCTTCATATGAAGCTTCGTCCCACTGATGCTGAGCTCCTTCCTAATCCCACTAGATATAGACAGATTGTTGGATGGATAGCTTGTCTACTTATGCATGACCAGACCTGATATTGCTCATGCAGTCAGTGTCTTCAGTCAGTTTGTTTCTACTCCTACGTCAGTTCACTACGTTGCCCTTCTTCTGATTCTCAGATATCTTCGGGGTGCTATTACTCGCTCATTATTCATGCCTACTACATCTAAACTAGAGCTGAGTGCATATTCTAATTCAGATTGGGCAGGTGATCCTACTACCAGACGGTCTACCACCGATTTCTGTCTATTTCTTGGTGATTCACTGTTCTTATGGCAAAGTAAGAAACAAGCAGTTGTTGCATGCTCTTCGAACGAAGCTGAGTACAGAGCAATGACAGCTACTACTAGAGAGATTGTTCATATTCGCTGGCTTTTATCGGATATGAGTGTTACTCTTTCAGAACCTACTCCTCTTCATTGTGATAACCGGAGTGCACTACACATTGCAAGCAACCCGATCTTTCATGAGCAAACGAAGCATATAGAGATTGATTGCCAATATGTTCGTGAGCGCTTTGAGGCAGGGACCATTTCTCTCCATTCTGTTACCTCTTCCCAGCTGACTGCAGACTTCTTCACCAAATTCCATACTGTTCAGAGATTTCGATATTTAGTAGGCAAACTTACACTGTTTGACCCATCGTGAGTTTGAGTGGGGTGTTAGATATTATTATAGTCTCATATTGGTTGTATAGTTGTTTTGATATTTGTTCTCCTTCTATATATAGGTGGTATTGTACTTGGTTGAACTTTATTCAATATTCAGTATTGTTTTCATCTCTCTGATTTATCTTAACATGCTCATTACTTATCTCATGACTCTTCAACTTAGAACTAATATTTCTCCAATCCATACTACCTTTACTTGCTAATTTACTTGTACTAGAAAGAGCATTAAATAATTTACAACAAAACAAAATACTTTATCCAAATTATGGGAATATACCAACCATCTTCTTTCACGTTTTTCTCCGTTGGACAATTTTTTATTGTAAAGTGATGAAGAAAAATGTCTTGCAAATTCATCCTTAGGAAAATCTAAATCGATAACTTTAATAGGACCATTTTCTACTAATAAATCTCTTAAACTTTTATGATTATTCATTCTGATATTTGGGGTCCATCCAAAACCACTACATTTGGAGGAGCCAAATGGTTTGTGACCTTTATTGATGACTGTACCCGTATGACCTGGATTTGTTTGATGAAGTCAAAAAGTGAAGTTAGTGGTTTGTTTCAGCAATTTCACAAGTATGTTATGATTCAGTATAAATCATAGATTCAAGTTCTTAGGAGTGATAATGGCAGAGAATACCTGAGTTCAAATCTGCAACAATATTTGGTGGAACACGGAATTGTTCATCAGACTATATGCTCGTATACACCTCAACAGAATGGGGTTGCAGAAAGAAAAAATAGACACTTGCTCGAAGTGGTCCATGCTTCTCTCATCCATGGACATATGCCACTAATTTATTGGGGAGAAGCCTTTGCTTCTGCTGCATACTTAATCAATCGAGTTCCCTCTAATATTCTAAACTTCCTCACACCATTTCAAGCAATAACTGAAGTTTTGAATGCACCAGAAGTCATCAACTTGCCACCTCGTGTGTTTGGGTGTGTTGCATTTGTTCATCTTCATCAACATGAATGCAATAAGTTAACTCCTCGAGCTGTCCGCTGTGTTTTCGTAGTATATGCACAGAATAAGAAAGGGTATCGGTGCTATCACCCACCAACTCAAAAGATGTTTGTGACTATGGATGTTGTGTTCCATGAAGATGAGATGTATTTTTCCTCTGAGGTTGAACTTCAGGATAAGAAAATCAGGATGTAAGTAGTGACGATCACTCGAATGAAGACTTGGTTGAGGAAGAAAATTTCCACGAAGATCTGCAGTTAGTACCGAACCTCCATGAAGATGAGCCATCTCCACCACCAGCACCATCTGAACCATCTCCACCACCAGTACCATCAGATCTATCTCTACTCCCAGCAGAACCCGAAAACCAATCATCATCGCTGTCCGAAGCTCCAAGAAGAGAACTCCCAAACCGTACTACTAGAGGTATCCCATAAACCACTTACGAGCCTAATCCCACTAGTGAAGTCAAGTATCCCATGAGTCATTATGTGTCTACTCACCAATTGTCTGAATCAAATAAGTCATTTACGAATCAATTATCTGCTGTATCTATTCCTAATAGTGTGCAGGAAGCCTTAGCCGATCCAAGGTGGAAAGCAGCTATGGATGAGGAGATGAAGTCCTTGAAGAAGAATGAGACTTGGGAGATAGTCGAGCTGCCAGCAGGGAAGAAGCCAGTAGGATGCAGATGGATTTATACAGTGAAATATAAATCGGATGGTTCGATAGAGCGGTACAAGGCAAGGCTGATAGCCAAAGGGTACACTCAAACTTATGGAATTGATTATGACGAAACATTTGCACCTGTGGCAAAGTTTAACACTATTCGAGTTCTACTATCACTCGCTGCAAACCTTGACTGGCCGTTGGAGCAATTTGATGTAAAGAATGCATTTTTGCATGGGTAATTGACAGAAGAAGTCTATATGGATCTTCTACCTGGGTCGAACAGACCAATCCAACACAGCAACAAAGTATGTCGTCTGAAGAAAGTATTATATGTACTGAAGCAGTCGCCAAGAGCCTGGTTTGGGAGATTTACAAAATCAATGACGACATTCGGATACGATCAGAGTAATTCTGATCATACTCTATTCCTAAAAAGGAAAGAAGGTAAAATTACTGCTCTTATTATTTATGTTGATGATATGATAGTAACTGGAGATGATCCTGAGGAGATGAATTAAAGAACTACTTGTCACAAGAGTTCGAAATAAAAGATCTTGGTCCTTTGAGATACTTCCTTGGTATAGAAGTTTCTCGCTCAAGAAAGGGGATATTTCTTTCTCAAAGAAAATATGCTCTGAATTTATTGAAGGAAACTGGAATGTCCGCTTGTCAACCGATTAGTACACCATTAGAAGAAGGACTGAAACTATGCAACGAAGCTGATCAAGTGCCTTGTGATAAGGAAAGATATCAAAGATTGGTTGGACGACTAATGTATCTTGCACATACACGGCCAGATTTGTCATATGCTTTAAGTGTGGTAAGTCAGTTTATGCATGCACCTCGGGAACAACATATGGACACGGTAATGAGAATTATGAGATACATTAAGTCAGCCCCAAGAAAAGGAGTCTTATTTGCGAAATATGGTCACTTGAAGGTTGAGGTATATACTGATGCTGATTGGGTAGGATCTACAATCGATAGGCGCTCCACTTCAGGATATTTCACCTTTGTTGGAGGAAATTTAGTTACATGGAGGAGCAAGAAGCAAAATATTATTGCACGCTCTAGTGCAGATGCTAAGTATCGCGGAGTAGCTTTAAGTATAACAGAAGCTTTATGGCTAAAACTCCTTTTACAGGACTTAGGCTATGGTCCAAAAGAACCTATGAAGGTGTATTGTGACAGTCAAGCGGTGTGTGATATTGCAGCTAATCCAGTTCAGCATGATAGGACGAAACATGTAGAAGTGGACAGATTCTTCATCAAAGAAAAATTTGATGAGAATGTTATTGAGATATCCAAAGTGAAGTCAGAAGATCAACTCGCACATATCCTAACCAAGGCCGTTTCGACTCGGCTCTTCTTGAAATTTGTTGACAAGTTGGGCATGCTCGATATCTATGCACCAACTTGCGGGGGAGTGTTGAAATATAGTAATTAATTGTATATTCTGTTTCCTAATATAGGAAACAGTCCTCAAATCTCTCATCTCTCCAATCTTCTCTCAATCTTTTTTTTTCTTCTTCAAGAATGTAATCCTTATATATATATGTATACAGTAAAGAATAAAGTAGAACAAGAAGAATAAGAATTATTTTTTCCAAAATTATTTTCTTCAACAAGATCCAACAGGGTAGGCGGAATCCTAAACCTACCCCTTCCACCACCCAACAGCCTCAGGCACCAGGTCCACTGTCGACTCTATTCATCACAAAACACAATGAAACCCAAACCAATTATCAGTCATTAATTTACCAATCTATATATAATTTCAGAAAGCCATATAAATAAATTAAATCAATAAAAGAATAATATATATCTCAGAAACAACAATATACCATTATCAAGTTCGTAGTCAGTGAGGGTGAGCCCATCCTCCAACTGCTGCCCTGCGTAGACGAGACGCTGATCTTCAACTACATACCCTGTTATAAACACAAACAAACAGACAGAGCAAACTTTTTTGATTGAAAACGGTGGGCATTAGTCCCCCCACGTCAGACAGAGCAAATTATAAAAATTAAGCAAGAAAATTAAGAAACTATAATTATTTGGGCCTTTCGCCTTGGGCCCTCAGGCAGCGAAAAGCAGGCAAAAAACAACCACGCACTAGCTGAAAAACAGAGAAAAACATCACCAGAGCTGGACAAGGAAGTGCAAGCCTGAAGAACCTACAAAGCAATCAGGGAAAACAAGTGGACGCCTAATAGGCCGATGCTCAAAGGGAATGAAACAGCCAGTTCAGGATACATTAGACGGAAGGAAAAGAGCACGACCAGTCGGAAAACATAACCACAATAACAAATTAAGTAGACTACCCAAACACAAACCAACCTAGTTTGATATCTTCGGCTCAAACTAGTTTCATTAAATAAAATAGTGTATATATATATATATATATATATATCAATCCCTGCTCCTTCCTAATAATTCGATCAATTCTTGGGAAAAAAATTTCACAAACAAAGCAAGAAGCTTTTATTTATATATACATCAACACACAACATTGAAAACAAACTTTGAACATATATATAAACTAGTAGACAATTAAACTCTGAACATGATTAAAACAAACTTAAAAACATCAATACGGTTTTTTAGTACCCTGCTGGAGAACCACCTTTCCTTGGGTCACTAACAGCATTAAGAAGTGTTACATTAGTTACTTGGTTATTGGAGTTAACGGTAACCATATCGTTGTACACCACGAACTGGCAAGTAGCTCCTTCTCCGTCCAATTTTGCAAGTACATGACCCTTGTCTTCTAGATAATCAATCAAATTTTCGGAGACCTGGATATGATCTTTTGTGACTGTCGTGTAATTCTCATAGTAAACCTTGTTTGGAAATAACTGCATGCATGCACATTCAAAACAAATTATATTTAATTTAGAAATCTTAAAAAAAAAAAATTATTTAGTGTATATCTCTAATTACCATGTGATAACATCTTGGAGAGATGACTGAATCTAATGGTTCCATTTTAAGGCCAAAGTGATTCAAGAACACTTGAGTTACTGTTATAAGGATCAGGGGTCCCCCACTTGCACCAATCACAGCCTTTAGTTCACCATCCTACAGAAAATTAACATGAATAAAAAAAAAAAAGAATTAAGTAATAGTAAAAGATAAATAAATAGAAATTAAGTATATATATATATACCTTGAGAACAATTGTGGGTGTCATAGACGATAATGGTGTCTTGTTTGGTTGGATATAATTAGCAGGAGCTGCAGGTAGATACAAAATATTGTCTGATGACATGTAGTCAGTTGGGGAAGAGAAATCATCCATTTGATTATTCAGCAATATTCCAGTACTCGGTGACATAAAGAGTGATCCAAAATGATTGTTTACTGAGCTGGTTAAAGCAACAGCGTTTTTTTGCTCATCGATAATGCTAATGTGACTGGTTCCGTCATCAGGAATAATCGGAGCCCATCTGACATACATATTAGTTTCGGATAATTAGCAATGTTATTATTAATTTGTAAAATGTAAGCCATTTAGAGTAATCTTCAAATAAGCAAGGATATATATATATAATATAGGGAAAAAGAGGTATGAGCAACTTGCTCATTTAGTAAATAAGCAATTGATGATGTGGCATGCATGTGATTGGAAAATTCTTAAAAGAGTTAGTTGTCCAATGTATCACATGCATGCCACATAATCACTTGTTCATATATAAACATAAACCCCAAGAATAGAAAGAAAGAAAATAAGAGAACTAGGATGCAATTTTTTGTAAGAATTTTACTTGTCACCATAGTCCCGAGGATCATTAGATGTCTTGTCATCTCTTATGAGATTCTTGACGAAATCAGCAACCCCTTGATCGAGCATATCGTTGAGGACTTTCTCAACTGATTCTGGATGTTTGTTAACATCCGGATCTCCAAGATTCATTCTCATTGCAAACACATGTTTCAATGCTTCAATAAACCGATGACGCCCAAGGTCACCAACAACTTCATCAGGGATTCCATAGCTTTGAAGAATGTTCACCATCTGCGTATTAATCGCTAGCTCTTGTAAGTATATATATATATATATATATGACGTGAATCAGATATGCTTGTAGCTAGATATATTTACTACCATTATGAATGCGGCTCCACCAGATGAAGGGGGAGGCATGGTGAGGACATCCAGCCCCGAGTCCGGCCCAAAGACACTTGCATTTAGAGGTTGCCTAACTATAACCTCATACTCCTTCAAGTCGTCGATAGTAAGTATCCCTCTTGCCTGTTGAAGGTCTTGAACTAGATTGCTCCCTATCTCACCACCATACAACACACTAGGTCCATTTTTTGCAATAGATGACAGTGTATCTGCTAGCTTCTCATTTTTGCACACATCATGGGCCTTTAGTAGTTGATTTCCTTTCGTATACACACTTCTAAGTCCTGTGTCATTGAAGATACTTGAATTCTTCATAAGCATTTGACCATGGAGATACTCGGATATGGTGAATCCATTTCTTGCAAAATCAATAGCTGGTTCAACAAGCCTTGACCAGTTGACATTGCCACTGCCGTACTCGTCCCATGCCTTGTAAAGACCCTTGAGTTCGCCTGGAATGCCAATTGAGAGTGGTCCACTAACTTTTGCCTGAGGATCAGCATTGTACATATCCTGCGATAACAAGATATATATATATATCTATCTATCTATTTTCTATTATAAAAGCCACAATAAATCCGTCCATAGGGGATCTCAACCATCAACTTCGACAACTCAATCTAAACCGTATATCTCACATAATCTCTACTATTTTAATGGGAGAGTTGGGGTTTGTAACAAACAAACCCTAATTTTGTAACTATATAAACACGTATAATACACATCTAAACTAGTATTTATTTCAAACCTCCAAAGGTGAGACCTTAGGCTTAGAAATTGGGGTTATGGTTTCATTTCAAAATTTGATTTATTTGTGGTAGAAATTTTGAATTAATTTGGTGCATAGTATTTATTTACATATCACAGAAAACCTACAGAAGATAACACTAATATCAATGATAGCTGCATTAATGTCCTAGTCTACTTATTTATCAGCTTAGCTTTGTGCATCACAAAAGTTTGCTTTGTATCATTCTATTCGAGAAACTATCTTCGGAGTTAATGTTGGAGGGGTTTACATCCACTGAAGCTTGGTAGTTTCTCCAAACACTGTGAAAAATAGCATTCGCTTACAGTTATTCTGCTTCTTATAGAGATCCAGGGACATTCTAATTTGCATTTCACATACATAATTAGGAAAATTTAATTGACTGGTAAGTTTTTGAAAGTACATCACACTGATATATATTTGTGGCTTTTATAATATAAATCGACTGCATTTATTTTTTAAGGTGCACTATTTCTGGTTAAATACATGTTCTTCCTTTTTTCTCTATGAATGAAGGATACTCTGTATTCACTACCATCCGAGAACAAAACAATGAAAAAAGCAACTCTATACGGGACATGAGTTACTTCCATATGTTTTTTGTCCTTAGGTTGTGTAGGATATGCTGCTTGTAGGATAATGGCTCGATTCTGGTTCAGTTTGTTTATATCCGTAGTATCTGCAGCGAGTGAAAGTTCCAGTACATCAGTCGACTGGAGATGGGTCTCAGTCGACTGTCCAGAGAAGAGTTTCAAGAGCTAAGGATACAGCAGCAGGAGTCGACTGAATGTGGGAATCAGTCGACTGTCCAGAAAGAATGACCAGTCGACTGGTAAGTAAGCCAGTCGACTGTCGGCGGGTCCGTACACCAGAATAGGCCCATTTCGAAAGGCCCAATAGTTTCCCTATAAATACACCCGTTAGGGTTTTGTGATGTGTGATGAAAATTACAGACCTCTATTCGGTTTTGCAGCCGTCATCTTTTGTAAAGGGTTTGTTTCACCCATTGGTGATTATTTGAAGAAGAAACCCCAACCGCCCCGTGGATGTAGGCACTTGTTTGCCGAACCACATTAAATCTGTGTGTCCTTGTGTTTGTTTGTTTTTCTGTGTTTTCTCTCGCCGTTTCTCTCTTCGATTGGTTGTTTGATTCGTATTCCACACAACAAGTGGTATCAGAGCTTTCGGTTCGACCTAGAGGGAGATGGCGAGTGATGCGGATGCAACCAAGGATGTTGTGGGATCGAGTTCGTCCAGAACAACGATTCACAACGCAAAATTTGAAGTTGAAAAATTTGATGGAACAAACAATTTCGGGATGTGGCAGTGTGAGGTGTTGGATGTTCTGGTTCAACAAGAACAAGATGTTGCTTTGGAGGTAGAAAAACCAAAGAATATGTCCGATGTAGATTGGAAGAAGTTGAATTGAGTTGCGTGTGGGACTATTCGGCTCTTTATCGCGAAGGCTCAGAAGTATGATTTGATGAGGGATACCATTGCTGCGGTGTTGTGGAAGAAACTCGAAGACAAATACATGAGGAAAAGTTTGGAGAATCGGCTGTATTTGAAGAAGAGACTTTTTCGCTTCACCTATACTGAAGGTATGTCTATGAATGCTCATGTTGAATCATTTAATAAATTATTGGCTGATTTGTTAAATTTGGATGAGTAAATTAAAGATGAAGATAAAGCCCTAATTCTGTTGAATTCATTACCTGAAAGTTATGATCATTTAGCAACAACGTTAATATATGGAAAGGATACTGTGAAATATGAAGATGTTGCAAATGCTCTGTTGAATAATGAAACTAGGAGAAGGGATAAAATGGTTGATAGAGAAACTTCTGAGACATTGATTGTAAGGGGCAGAACTGAGACCAGATCTGAGACCAAATCTGGGAAAAAGGAAAACAAATCTCGTTCCAAATCGAGAGGAGTTTCAAAGGACAGAAAGATACCAGCCAGAGATGAATGTGCTTTCTGTCATGAAAGGGGGCATTGGAAAAAGGATTGTTCTAAGCTACGAAATAAGGGAAATTCGACTGCAAATGTGATTGTTGATAATGTAGATAGTGATGATGTTTTTTCTTATGCACTTGCAACTAGTCCCTCACTTTATCAAGAAGTATGGTTTCTTGATACAGCAGCCTCCTATCATATGTCTTGGAAAAAGGAGTGGTTTACTTCTTTGGAGTATATGGATGGTGGGGTAGTTTTGATGGGAAATGATGCACCTTGTAAGAAGGTAGGAATCGGGAAGATTGAATTGCTAATGCACGATGGTCTTATTAGGGAGCTTTCAGATGTTTGGTATGTTCCAGATTTGAAAAAGAATTTGATTTCACTTGGTATTTTGGAAGCCAGTGGAATGAAATTTGCTAGTGAAGGTGGCATTCTGAAGGTGACTAACGGAGCACTTGTGGTGATGAAAGGGCAAAGAAAAAGGAACTTGTTTTTCTTGCAGGGAAAAACATATTTGGGTCAGGCTGCCAGTGTAACTGAAAAGCCTAAACAGGTTGTTCCTGACTCTACTAGGTTGTGGCATATGCGACTCGGGCATGCAGGAGAAAAGGCCTTGCAGGGGCTTGTGAAGCAAGGGTTGCTTAAAGATGCTAAAGGGTGCAAGTTGGAATTTTGTGAACATTGTGTTTTGGGTAAGCAAACTAGGGTGAAATTTGGTACAGCTGTACATCAGACAAAGGGTATCCTCGATTATGTGCACACAGATGTTTGGGGCCCTACTCAGACACCTTCTATGAGTGGTAGACACTGGTTTGTTACATTTGTTGATGACTACTCCAGACGAGTTTGGGTATATACCATGAAACACAAAGATAAAGTTTTGACATTGTTCACAAGTTGGAAGAAGAAAGTTGAAAACCAGACTGGAAGGAAGATTAAGGTTCTGAGATCAGATAATGGAGGGGAATACAAGAACGATCCGTTTCTGAAATTGTGTGAAGATGAAGGGATCCAGAGGCACTTCACAGTTAGGAAGACTCCACAGCAAAATGGGGTTGCAGAAAGGATGAACAGAACCTTACTTGAGAAGGTGAGATGTATGCTAGCGCAGTCTGGATTGAAGAAGACATTTTGGGCAGAAGCTGTTATATATGCAAGCCACATTGTCAACCGTTTACCATCAGCAGCACTTGAAGGCAAAACACCTATTGAGGTATGGAGTGGTAAACCTGCATCTGATTATAGTTTTTTGCATATATTTGGTTGTCCTGCTTATTTTCATGTAACTGAAACTAAACTTGATGCAAGAGCCAAAAAGGCTATATTTGTTGGTTTTAGTACTGGTGTCAAAGGTTACAGGTTGTGGTGTCCAGAACAGAAAAAGTTAGTAATCAGTAGGGATGTCACCTTTGATGAGACCAGCATGATCAGCTCGGGACAGTCGACTGACAGGAGTTACCAGTCGACTGGTGAGCAGCAGAAGAGTGGGACAGTTCTCCAACAGGTGAGCAGCAGAAGCTCGGGACAGTCGACTGGTGTAAAGGATCAGTCGACCGGTGATCTACTGCAGTAGAAGAATGGGAGAGTTCTCCAACAGGTAGAGTTAGAAAAACTTTCAGTTGAAAATCCTGCCCAAAATGAAGATGATGTGGTTGATACTGAGGATGAGGAAGAAGTTCCTAACCCTCCCCAGCAGGAAGAATCAATTGCAGCAAGAAGGCAAAGAAGAGATATCAAACGACCATCTCGCTTTACAGAAACAGTTGCATTTGCTCTTCCTATTGTAGATGATGAAGTTCCCTCCAACTTCAAAGAAGCCACTAGAAGTTCTGAAAATGCAGATTGGAAAGTTGCTATGGATGAAGAGATGAACTCTCTTCATAAGAACAAGACTTGGGATCTAGTGCAATTGCCAAAGGGGAAGAAAGCTATCGGTTGCAAGTGGGTATATACGAAGAAAGAAGGTCCAAAAGACAGTGTTCGGTTCAAGGCTAGACTAGTTGCAAAGGGGTATGCTCAAAAGGAAGGAATTGACTATAATGAAGTGTTCTCTCCAGTTGTGAAGCATCCTTCTATTCGGATTTTGTTGGCACTGGTAGCACAGTTTGATCTTGAATTGACACAGATGGATGTGAAGACTGCATTCTTACATGGGGACCTAGATGAAGAAATTTATATGTTGCAGCCAGATGGGTTTAAGATTGCTGGGAAGGAAAATTGTGTTTGCAGGTTGAAAAAATCTCTCTATGGGTTGAAGCAATCTCCAAGGCAGTGGTATTTGAGGTTTGATCAGTTTATGAAAGTGCAGGGATATTCCAGAAGTGAGTATGATCATTGTGTCTATTTCAGAAAATTGCAGGATAGCTCTTTCATATATCTGTTATTATATGTGGATGATATGTTGATTGCCTCTAAAAATGCTAAGGAGATTCAAAATTTGAAGAATCAGCTGAGTTCTGAATTCGAGATGAAGGATCTTGGTGAAGCCAAGAAAATACTTGGGATGGAGATAGCTAGAGACAGAGCAAAGGGCATAGTGAGTTTGACACAGAAGCAATATCTTTTGAAAGTGCTGAAGCGGTTTGGTATAGATGAGAAAACTAAACCAGTCAGTACACCCTTAGCCACTCATTTCAGAATTAGTGCTTCTCAGTCACCAAGTACAGATGAAGAGAGACAGTATATGGCTAATGTACCTTACACTAGTGTGGTTGGCAGTTTGATGTATGCCATGATTTGTACTCGACCAGACATCTCTCAGGCGGTGAGTACGGTTAGTCGATATATGCATGATCCAGGCAGAGAGCATTGGCAAGCAGCTAAATGGATTTTGAGGTACATAAGTGGCACCACAGATGTGGGTTTGAAGTTTGAAAGGGATGACAATATTAGCAGGTTATTGGTGGGTTATGTTGATTCTGACTATGCAAGTGATCTAGATAAGAGGCGGTCTACTACAGGCTATTTGTTTACTATGGCTAGAGCACCTATAAGTTGGAGGTCCAATTTGCAGTCCACTGTAGCGTTGTCTACTACTGAGGCTGAATACATGGCAGTTGCTGAGGCCATGAAGGAAGCTATTTGGATTCATGGACTTTTGAAGAGCTTGAGAATTCATTGGGAGAAGGTGGAGGTACACTGTGACAGTCAGAGTGCTATCCATTTAGCGAAGAACTAGGTTCATCATTCGAGGACCAAACATATTGATGTCCGTTATCATTTTGTGCGTGATTTGATAAAGGATGGTGATATTTTTCTGGTAAAGATTGGGACAGCTGATAATCCTGCTGATATGTTGACCAAAATTGTTGGGGCAGCCAAGTTCAAGCATTGCATGAACCTGGCTAATATTTTGCATGCTTGATGATTTGGCATGGGCGGTTGGAATGGTGCTTCGCTATTTGTTTGGTTAGTATGTGATATCATACTAAGGTGGAGTTTGTTTTTGTTACAATTGGTGATGAGCATTTGTTTGGAGTATTTTTGGAGATTGCTTGGGCTACTTGGAAGATCTCGCCAAGGTGGAGATTGTTGGATACTTGGAAGATCTCGCCAAGGTGGAGATTGTAGGATAATGGCTCGATTCTGGTTCAGTTTGTTTATATCCGTAGTATCTGCAGCGAGTGAAAGTTCCAGTACATCAGTCGACTGGAGATGGGTCTCAGTCGACTGTCCAGAGAGGAGTTTCAAGGGCTAAGGATACAGCAGCAGGAGTCGACTAAATGTGGGAATCAGTCGACTGTCCAGAAAGAATGACCAGTCGACTGGTAAGTAAGCCAGTCGACTGTCGGCGGGTCCGTACACCAGAATAGGCCCATTTCGAAATGGCCCAATAGTTTTCCTATAAATACACCCGTTAGGGTTTTGTGATGTGTGATGAAAATTACAGACCTCTATTCGGTTTTGCAGCCGTCATCTTTTGTAAAGGGTTTGTTTCACCCATTGGTGATTATTTGAAGAAGAAACCCCAACCGCCCCGTGGATGTAGGCACTTGTTTGCCGAACCACATTAAATCTGTGTGTCCTTGTGTTTGTTTGTTTTTCTGTGTTTTCTCTCGCCGTTTCTCTCTTCGATTGGTTGTTTGATTCGTATTCCGCACAACACTGCTTTTGGCTGGTCGACATTGCCCATGTTGCTGTTCTTATATATCTATGTTCTTATCAGGTATGTAGATAATTTTAAGATACAATTTACTTGGTTAATTTTTCTGGGTACCAAGTTGGGTAAGGAATAACATATATTATGCAGGATAGTAGCAGATGACGAAGGAAATTTTCCAATATATTTTGCAGGAGAATTAAGAAAGTGAGAAAAATGTGTCAAAACCTTTTTCCATTTCTCAAAAGAACTGTGGATTTCGGTGCATTATCATCTAATTATCATGAGCAATGGTCTCTAGAATTCATAAAAATACAACTATACAATATGGAGAGGATACTTGGTTTTGTAGAAACATGAAGGTGAAATCTTATAGAAAACATTACAATACTCTCTGTAGGTTGTTATGTGGAGAAAACAGTGAGGATCCATACACGCGTTTGAGTGTTCATCATAATGTACATATTATTTTTCCCCACATAACTTAAGAATTACATTTTCATTGTTTGACATGAGTATGGGATATAGGAGTTCAACATGTTGAGAAAATCATTGTT
This sequence comes from Hemerocallis citrina, assembly GCA_017893485.1. NCBI lineage: Eukaryota > Viridiplantae > Streptophyta > Magnoliopsida > Asparagales > Asphodelaceae > Hemerocallis > Hemerocallis citrina. The sequence continues at coordinate 104,718 of JACEHZ010000269.1, forward strand.
TCGATTATGTATTTTCAGGCATTTTGACAAATAAGTGTTTTTTTTTCCCCAATACAGAAATCAGAAATGTTCCTACTTAATTAATACATGACAAACTAATTTTATTTCAAAATAAAACTACAGAAAGTACTAAAAGATAGTTGTAAGTTGTGGATCAAAGGTGCTTATAAGTAGTTGAGGGAGAGCCATTCTTTGTTCCATGATACAAGAACCAGCTGTATTTATCTTTTTAATTTTTTTGCAAAGTGGTTGTATTTTTTCAAAGGAACATAAAATAATTGCCTTGGGTCCGTCTTAAGTCATTATAATTCCTATTATCTTATGATACTAAGATCCATTTAACCATCAATTATAAAATACATTTTGTAGTTAAAATAAAAAATAACTGTCCAAGCGTGCCCTATGAATGTTTAATTAGGAAGTATCAGATTGAGCATCCAAGAACTGTTCTATTTAATGTGTGTCCAACATATATAAGTTGGATCCAGCTTCGTGGTTAACGTTTACATTCTTTAGCTTCTAATACTATTACAACAAAAATGTTATCTAAACAACCAAGAAAAGATTTTGGAGGGATTGAAGGAGAACTACTTGATAGCTTTCTTTGTGTTTTATTATATAGATAGGTGTTATCTAAACAACCAAGAAAAGATTGTAAACTGGGGGAAAAAATCATATGCACAATTGAACATAAAAAGAAAGTACGACAAAAGAAGAAATTATCACAACAAATCTCTTGTACCATTTGTGCATATGATATTTTTGAAGTAAATGGGTGGATACTTTAGAGTGGGGTGCATTATCATTTAATTATCATATTTTTTAATCTCATTATACAATATTATTCAATATTGCTGTAAGTGTATATTGAAGAGGAGGTTGATAAAGAGAGGCATGCTTCTTTTTATCTTATTGCTCCCTGAAGGATTTGGATCAAGGAACACTCATAAATTTTGTGGCTACCCATATCTGTGGATTAACAAGGGAGGATGATGAAGGTGCAAGCATAAAATAATTTGGCATGGAAGGTTAAATCTCAATTCCCAAACGAGGATGATGAAGGTGCAAGCATAAAGGAATTTGGCATGGATCGATGGCTAAATCTCAATTCCCAAGCATAAAGGAATCTCTAATATTATAATGGGAGAAGGTCTTACTGTCATTTGTAAATCTATCAACGCGTGTAATGCACGTGCATCATTATTATAAAGGATGTCTTAGGTTCAAGTCCAGACTACGTCTGAATTTTTACTTTTAAAAAAACTATATTTCTTAAGACGTGCATCACATGTATAAATCTCTAATATTATAATGGAAGAAGAGGAATTGTTATTTGTAAATTTATCAACACGTGTAATGCACATACATAATTAATATAAATGAGGTTTTAGGTTTGAATCCAGACTATGTCTGAGTTTTTACTTTTAAAAAATAGTAAGCGAGCATTTGAAACCAAAGCTTTTCACCACAACCGACCGTCTACTCTTTGATGAATCCATTTCTTTATCTGCCACTAGAATATTGTGCAAAGATGCTGAAGTCATATATCCAAAGGCAAGCTCTTAGTAGGGTTTGGAGACTGAAGATGCATAGGATGCATAGGAGAGGCAGAAAGCAAGATAAGTCAAAAGAAAGGTGCAGAAAATTGGGGGGCAAATTGAAATATCAAGTTTGGTAAGAAGCAGATGAAGGAAGGACCATCCAATGGCATTTACTAGAGTAAATTCACACATCTAGGTTTTGACTGTGAAACTAGCTGAGTTCTGCCGATAGACTTTATCTAATTACAGGTCAGCTATTTTAAATTATAATATGTGAGTTGTTTAGATTTCCATGTTTACATAAACACTGGTAATTTCCATGTGCGATGCACGTCTTAATAAATACATTTTTATTAATAGTAAAAATTTTAATGTAGTCTAGCCTTAAATCTAATACTTTCTTTATATTAAATTAGATATGCACGGGCAACACACGGATTTGTTTGTCTGCAAATGTTTCCATTAATTGAATTTAATTTGGACGTATATTGCACGGGTTTGCTCAGTTACAAAATTAGGGTTTGTTTGTTTACAACCCCAACTCTCCCATTAAAATAGTAGAGATGTGGAAAAATAGTAGTAGATCAAATAAAAATGATTTTTTTTTCTTCATTGGAATGTTTTATTCAAATCAACTAATGGGTACTCTGCAAAATGATCTTATGCATTGTTTGCCCCCCGTAAGTTAACTTATGCATTGCTACTGATGAAAATTTATTCTTGCGTATGAATTATTTTTCATTCGCTTATGCACTAACTAGATCAAATAAAACTGTGTATGCTTGAATTTGTCCTTTCTCACGTCTTTTCTATATTAAATTTTATAGACGTACTAGATTTGCCCGTGGGCACGTGCCTTCTTCTGAACGATAGAGCATATGAAAAACCTTGTAAACAGTAAATCAACAATTATATAGCTCAAGTTTGAATAGTACGACAATAATTAGTTGTAAATAAAAGTCCATATTTTTATTAGTATACGTTGAAAAATAATTATGAATTGGGGTATAAAAGTCCATGTTTCCATAAGTATATATATATATTGGGGTATAAAAGTCCATGTTTCCATAAGTATATATATATATATATATATATATATAGAGAGAGAGAGAGAGAGAGAGAGAGAGAGAGAGAGAGAGAGAGAGAGAGAGAGAGAGAGAGAGAGAGAGAGAGAGAGAGAGAGAGAGAGAGAGAGAGAGAGAGAGAGAGAGAGAGAGAGAGAATGATTAAATAAATAAAGGAATTGTTTTGGGGGGAAATTTGAATTTGAGTTTTGGGGGAAAACTTTTGGAAAGAAAAATGTGTTTTATGAGGTTAAATCTGGGCCTTTGATTTTGGAGGGATTGAAGGATAACTACTTGATAGCTTTCTTTGTGTTTTATTATATAGATAGGTGTTATCTAAACAACCAAGAAAAGATTGTAAACTGGGGGAAAAATCAAATCATATGCACAATTGAACATAAAAAGAAAGTACGACAAAAGAAGAAATTATGACAACAAATCTCTTGTACCAATTGTGCATATGATATTTTTGAAGTAGATGGGTGGATACTTTATAGTGGGGTGCATTGTCATTTAATTATCATATTTTTTAATCTCATCTATATAATAAAACACAAAGAAAGCTATCAAGTGGCTCTCCTTCAATTCCCTCAAAAATTAAAGGTCCAGATCTAACCTCACAAAACATATTTTCCCTCCAAAAAGTTTTTCCCTAAAACTCAAATTCAAATCCCCCACCCAAAACAACTCCTGGATTTATTTAATTATATTTTTCTCTCTCTTTCTCCCTCTCTCTTCTATTCAAAAAATTAAGAGAATAAAAATTTTAAAAAATTTTAAAAAATTTAAATTAAAAAACTAAAAAAATTAAAAAATTTAAAAAATAAAAAACTTTAAAAATAATTCAAAAAAAAAATCAAAAAATTCATATAATATGTTTTTTTGCTGGATCTCCAAAAGTTTCTTATATAATATGTTTGCTACTTCAATTAATTTGCTGGACCTCCAAAATTATTTTATATGATTAAATAAGGTGCATTGTTCCGAAGACGTACCGTAGGCACGTGTTAACGGGCAAACCTAGTTATACAATATTATTCAATATTGCTGTAAGTGTATATTGAAGAGGAGGTTGATAAAGAGAGGCATGCTTCTTTTTATCTTATTATACAATATTGCTCGAAATGTCGGACTGGTCAAGTCTGGGCGGTTGGAGGTTATTCACTTATGCATGTTCTGACTGAACCTTTAACCAAAACCCTATATGATATTCACAAAGCACAATTTTGGGATGTTAAGAACATTAGTTTAGTAGTAGTCATAATCTTACAAAAGAAGGTTTATCATCACCTATCACTTATGCGTAAAAGGTGAAATCAACGTATGGAAACTTTACACTACTTTTGGTAGGTTGTTATATGGAGAAGACAATGAGAGATCCATACACGAACGATATGTTTCTGAAAATATTTCTTCAAAATATACATATTATTTTTAGATAATTTAAGAATCATCGTTTGCAGTGTATGACATCAATATAAGATAAAGAAGTTTATGATATTGATTTATGTAATTCAATAAATTTAATCAATTTTTTTGTTTAATTGAGCTATTTATAATATCAATTTATTGGAGTTATATTAAAGAGAATAAATTGCTCCCCGAAGGATTTGGATCAAGGAACACACATAAATTTTGTGGCTACCCATCTCTGTGGATTAACAAGGGAGGATGATGAAGGTGCAAGCATAAAAGAATTTGGCATGGATGGTTAAATCTCAATTCCCAAACGAGGAAAGGATGATGAAGGTGCAAGCATAAAGGAATTTGGCATGGATGGCTAAATCTCAATTCCCAAGCATAAAGGAATCTCTAATATTATAATGGGAGAAGATCTTACTGTCATTTGTAAATCTATCAACACGTGTAATGCACGTGCATCATTATTATAAAGGATGTCTTAGGTTCAAGTCCAGACTACGTCTGAATTTTTACTTTTAAAAAAACTATATTTATTAAGACGTGCATCACATGTATAAATCTCTAATATTATAATGGAAGAAGAGGAATTGTTATTTGTAAATTTATCAACACGTGTAACGCACATACATAATTAATATAAATAAGGTTTTAGGTTTGAATCGAGACTATGTCTGAGTTTTTACTTTTAAAAATTATTAATTTTTTAAAACGTGCATCGCACATGTAAATTATTAGTAGAGATTAACCTTGATAGTGTCAAGTTTAGTAGAGCACTGATGAAGATGGTACAAGAATGATACCCACATGTGGTGGGCTCCTTTGACCAAAAAAAATACATTTATAAGATGTACATATTCCTTCGTAACTAAGCCTTGTTCAAGTTTTCCTTGCGAAAGTCAGTCAATTAAGTGACATGTCAAAGTTCAATTTTCTTTGAGTTGTCAGAGTTGCCAGAGGTTTTTCTAAAATTTAATAGATTCATCAAAAAAAAAAAAGTATTAGCAACGTGTACTTGGTGCACGGTAAATTTCAACTAGTATATATATATATATGTGTGTGTGTGTGTGTGTGTGTGTGTCTGTGTGTGTGTGTATATATGTGTGTGTGTGTGTGTGTGGGGAATAATTAGAGGTACGAAAAGGTCTGGATTATTCTGATAACATAGAGTTTCTGGATTATTCTGATAACATAGAGTTTGTCATGAATTTGAGTCTTCGGGCCGGATAACAATTTAAATGAAAATAAAACCAACAAAATAATTGATCAGATAGCACCAGCCACTATGAATTGTATATATATCTGATGTTTTGTAACTTGTGTTATTCTTGAAAATTACCATAATTAGGAAATGCTATAATATGTAATTAGATTTGGCTATAAATGACATATTGATATATAACCAAAATATTCAGTTATAGGAAAAAATATAATTAACCAACTCCATTCATTTAATTAAGCACTTACAGATTTGTATAATATTCTTCAAAACTAAGCATGCATTTGTGGAAAATAATATGTCTATACTACTGTCTACCAATTTTCAACAGAGAAAGTTCTTTTCCCTTGTACTATATTTATTAAAACGTGTATCGCGTATGTAAACTACTAGTATATATAATTAATAAATACCGGATCCGTATTGTTTGGAGCTCGTTCCCTCATGTCAAAGGCTGTAGTAGTCCCATTTGCCAACCTTATTACCATGAAAGAGCCCCCACCGATACCGCTTGATGCAGCACTAACCACACCCAAGCACAAGGCAGTGGCCACAGCTGCATCCACTGCATTACCATTTTCTTCCAGCACATCTCTCCCAACTTCAGAGCATCGACCGTCATCAGCGGCAACTGCAGCTTTTCCAACTACAATTTCGGATATTACCGTAGGAAGTAGACTAGGACTTGGACCAGGGATTGGGCTTGGGGGAATCCTTACAGCCCGAACGGAAACGGGGTGCAGTAGTGCTAGGATTAGGAAGAAGAATACTTGTGTGAATAGCCACAAGGGTGACGAGGGAGCTGCATTTAGACACCCAAAACAATGCATTAATTAATTATTACTTGCGCCCATCACTGAATTATATGGTAAAAGGGATATGAGCAACTTGCTCATTTAGTAAATGAGCAATTGATTATGTGGCATGCATGTGATACATTGGACAACTAATCCTTTTAATGATTTTCCAATTTCATGCATGCCCCATCATCAATTGCTTATTTACTAAATGAGCAAGTTACCCATACCCCTTTTTCCCTCTCTATATATATGTGTGTGTGTATGTGTGTGGGTGTGTATTTATGAGTAGTATCCTATAAATATATACATACATATATTATATATACATATATATATATATAGGATAATAATACACACGTAAATATGTGCATTTATGAGTAGTATTCTATAAATATGCGTGTGTATCCTATAAATACACACATAAATATATGTGTGTATTAATAGACAATCTATTTATAGGATACAACTCATAAACATATGTGTGTATATTATCCTATAGACAATTCATTTATAGGATACTTCTCATAAATATATGTGTGTATAGGATAATACATGTGTGTGTGTGTGTATATATATATATATATATATATATATATATATATATATATATATATATATATATATATATATATATATATATATATATATATACTATTATAATGGGAAAGGGCCAACTTAGTGTCAGAGACTGTCATTTTGAAGACAGCACGTGCAGCGCACGTGTTTACAAAATGACCCACTTTGGTAAATATTTTCGGTAGTGGGCCAGTTTGGTAAATATTTTTGACAGTGGATCAGATTGGAAATTATTTTCTTTTGGGTTATGGCCTAACTTTGGTAAATATTTTCGAAAGTATGATATATTTCAAAAGTGGATCAGTTTGGAAATTATTTTCTTTTTTACCTTACTCATTATCCCTACAGTTTTTACCACGTGCACGTATGCACGTGTCTAATACTAGTATATATAGAGGTACAAGCTATGTGTATGTGATAATAATAGACAATCCATAGACAATCCATTTATCCATTTATAGGATACTACTCATAAATATACGTGTGTATATTATCCTACAGACAATCCTTTTATAGGATACTACTCATAAATATAGGATAATAATAGACAATCTATTTATAGGATACTACTCATAAATATATATATATATATATAAATATATATATGTGTGTAGGTAAAAGTTATGTGAATGTGATAATAATAGACAATCCATTTATAGGATACTACTCATAACCATTTTTACCTGTCCTTAAAGAAATTTATTAAATGTCATTAAGTCTCTTAAAAATTCCTCATTAGATGTTTCCATACGTCTAGGCTTAAGCTGGAAAAGTGCACGAGTTTTGTACTAAATAAAAGCTGACCAAGGACTATCTTAAATTTGTCATTTTTTTTAATTACATTTTTTTTTCTTTTGTTCCAATTATCTATATTTTAAAAAAGTACAAATTATCTCCTTTAAAAATGACCGCAAAATTATTTTTTAAAAAGAAAAAAAAAACTTTAAATCGTATCATATTAAAGAATAATGCAGTTGCAAGTAAATCCAACTTTTATGTGGAAGATTAAAAGTACTAGTATAATGCACGTGTGATGCACGTCTATAAAAAAGTTTAGTCATTAAATTAAATGACTTTATATATTTTGATTTGACGTGCATGACACGGAGATGTTTAGTGGATGTAGTTTACACGTATATTGCACGGGTTGCTCAGTTACAAAATTAGAGTTTGTTTGTTTACAATCCCAACTCTCCCATTAAAATAGTAGAGATATATGATTCCAGAGTACTGAAATATGTTTCATCCATCTGACTGATTATGATCGTATTTAACGCAAAATAACATTTTCTTAATATAGTTGCAAATTGCTTGATTTGAATCTGTTCAATTAATATTCTTGATTTCAAACCTGAAATATACAAGATATATAAATTCATAACCATTCATTAGATGAAATTAATATATTCTAATTTCTACATTAAAAAAAATGTTTAAGCTTTCTCATTTTAACTACTCAGGTTAAAGTTGAACATATTCATCATGCAACTTTTAACTTGGATATATCCATATGAGTGCAAGTTGATTTTAGAGATAAACTTTAAGTCTCGTTTGCACTTATATAATCTTTCATTCAAATGCAGCGGCAGTTACAATTGCACCAAGATTTTAAGCCTACCAAAACACTCCAATTTGATGAAAAAACTGAAGAGTTTTTATGTCAGTCAAAACATGCATGGTATTGGAAAAATACACATACGAGACCTGAGGAAAGGTGGGACCCACATTCTCCAGAGCCTTTGGAGGGGACCCACATCCCTGGTTTCCCCCTCTCTATAAATATATTTATGAGTAGTATCCTATAAATGGATTGTCTATAGGATAATATACACATATATTTATGACGAGTATCCTATAAATGGATTGTCTATTAATACGCACATATATTTATTGTGTATTATTATAAATACTCACATAAATATATGTGTGTATTTATAGGATTCACTCATAAATACATGTGTGAGTAGTATCCTATAAATACACACATAAATATATGTATGGAGAGAGGGTCTATCTCATTAACTGTCTGTAGTTTGTAGTCTGTTTCCTTTTTTTAAATAGTGATCAGGCTGTTCGTTGTTTTGAAAATTTATTTTAAACATAATTTTTGAAAAAAAATTATAAAGTTGTTTTTTTATGATTTTTGAAAAACAGAGTATTGTTTGGTAAACTTATTTTATAAAATTTTATTTCAAAGTATAAAAGGCGTTTGGGAAAATATATGCAGTATGTATGTATATAATATATATATAATCCTTATTTATGTAAATATGTATATACATAAATACTCTATATTGTATACTATTATATATAATGTATGTATCGGTTTGGTAGTATTTATATACAGTATGTATACCCTATTACATACATACTGTATACATAGACATACATACATATTGATACATACATACTGATAAATAATAATATAAAATAATTTATTATAATAAACATATTTAATAATATACATATACATAGTAATATATAATAATTTTAATATTATACATGTAATAATAATGTATTATAATTATAAATATAACCGTTTATTATAATAATAATATATTATATAATAATATATAATAGTAATATCTACTAATAATAATAATAATAATAATAATAATAATAATATAAGTAACAATAATATATTATATAATAATATATATATAATAATGTATAATTGTAATATATAATAATAATAATAATATAATAATAATAATAATAATATAGTAATAATAATAAAAGTATATATAAAATGATAATATATTATAATAATAGTATATATAAAATAGTATATATGAAATAATAATAATAATAATACATACATACATACACACATACATACTTACATACTGTATACATGCCATATATATACATAATGTATACATATATACATATAAATATATACATATACAGTATGTTGGTTGGGAAATAAAAAAACTTTTCTCAGAAAATAGGTTTTTTCTGTTTTAAAAAAAACTCCTTTTAAACATAGGTTTTGATTGTAAAATTTTCAAATTAGTTTTCTAAAAATTTATATCCAAACAAAATTATTTTATGTTTTGATTTTAAAAACTGAAAACTGTTTTTAAAACCCAATCCAAACGCATTCCCTACTGTTTTCAAAATCGTCCATCTTAAATTTTGATGCATACAAATAATTGAAGTCATTTATTTTTAAAGTCAAATAACAGAGAATGAGCGGTGAATTGCATGCATGCATCACCTTCAGTTTCGTAGATCTTGGCCTTGAGGGTGTGAATAGTGTCGTCGATCTCGACCTCAAATGACAGCAACTTCCCAGATGGGGACTTGTCAAAGATGACCATTTTCTCACTTAATTCTTCACTTGACCCTGTTAGTTAGTTAGTTAGTTACTCAGTTAATCAACGATTCAAAGTATACTCGAAATCAAAGCATGAAACAAGACATATATATACTACTAATCTAAACACAGAGAGAGAACATACATAAACCCAAACCCTAATCGATATCTCTTTTTTTGAAAAATCAAAATTAACATCAAAAGCTGAGATTTTTAAACCCTAACCCTACTCCCTACTCAATATCTCTAACATTTCAAAGAAATAGCAAATCTCACCGTTCTCGATCTCCTTTCCGGCGAAGATCAGGGGCTGCTCATCAGCTCCGAACCCTAGAAACCCAAAAAAGGTGACAACTTTACTACTAAAAAGGTGGCAACTTTACTACATAAAAAGGATGACATGCATCTTTAAGAGAGAGATTTCGATACCTAGAGCTTCCTGGAACTTGGACTTGAGGGCTTCGACGGTGATGTCACCGCCGGCGAGCTCGAACGCGGTCGTCTTTTCCGATGGGGTTTGAGTTCTCACCAAAATCTCCATTTTTTTTTTTGTATTTTTTTTTTCTGTTTTGTGGGTATTTCGCTCACGCACTGTAGCTCTTTATATAGACGTGGAAAACTTGAAGACCAAAGTGGGATTCGGATTTGGGGTCTTAATATGGAAATGATTAGGTTAATCAGAAATTAAAGACATTACTAATATGGTTAATTTTATCTTGTTAATCTAGTGTTTTTAACTTGTTAATTACACCGCCTTCCTTTTTAAGAATAAATGTGGGTTGATTTAGTTTAGGTTAGTTGCTAATTAATTAGGACATTTGGTCTTAAATGCAAAACTTGGGTCCAAAGTTGCTGTCCTTGTAAGTAAAATTTTGTTCGGTCCAGACTCCAGTACAACTGCTTGAATATAGCAGCTTAGTTATGTTTCTGATATTGATATAATTAAGGATTGATTTGTACTTTGGGTCTGACCATTCTACATCTGCATGGGTGTATAGTTTCCTACTCTTTAATGAAATGCAGATCGAGAGGTTTATATTAAGCCTACCAAAATGCAGCGGCAGTTACAATTGCACCAAGATTTTAAACCTACCAAAACACTCCAATTTGATGAAAAAACTGAATAGTTCTGATGTCAGTCAGGGGCGTATCTGAGTTTCAGGGAGTCCTAAGCAAGTTTTAAAATGAGGCCCTTTTTAAGTTTGCAAAATAAAAAATTAGAATTATTTAAATTCAAACAAACTTTGAGCCTGGAGGACAAACTACTTAAATGAAATCAAATATATATATATATATATATATATATATATATATATATCCTTCCAAAAAAAAATTAATTGATAATGTACGCATTTTCCATATTATGTATCATGGCAAAAAGAAACTTTGACAAACTCTAATAATAAAAACGAAGTTAAGGAACAATAGTACCTAATTGTTGTAGCTTCGAAAATTTTCTTTTTCTTGAAATCTTCAATAATTTTCTCCAATTTCGATTTTCGGTCCCAAATCTGGAAATGGATACTCCTTCTCCAAATGATATCTGAATTTATAAAATACAAATACTAAATTAATAATGTGACATGTATCAAAATGGTAATTTCTAAGTAAAATTACAATCAAGTAAGCAATGGATCAGTTAGCATTTAGAAACACATACAAGTACTCAATAAAATTGTGAAATCAATGATAAATAAATGTTCGAAGGCTGTCAATAGAATGATGCAATAAAATTAGTTCCACTAATTCTCAATGTATATGCTTAAACATGAGACCCTGATATGGAAGGGCTAATATACTTCAAACCCACAGTAGAAGTATGTTATTTGAGTCCTGGAACTTATCAATTAACCAAATATCCATATGTTTCGCTACTTGGTATCGAACTTAACCAGTTTTTGCTTATTTGTTTATCCAAACCATAACTCAACTACCAAGCTAGGTGTTTTCCTCACTGAATGTGAAACGCTTATCCAACATTTCTAACTTTTTTGCATAGAACTTTAGTTATTTATAATGATTTTCATAAGTATATTCATTAATATGTTTCTTGTCATTTATACTGTCTTCTGTCTTCATTTGCTCTCTATACACTATGTAGAACACACTATCATACAAGGCATATTTAGATACGGTCACAAAAATTTGCTTTTGATACTAAACAGAGCTCTTTCATATAGCTGATAATTTTCTGACAATTATTTCAGAATTTGGGACCTTCAGAGATATCTAACTTGATTACCTTTCTGTTTTCTTTTAATGTATAAGTACAACTAAAACATTGCTAATTATTTTCAACCCACTTTAGAAAGGATTTCTTGGTCCAGCACTGGTCCAGAACTCAAGAAGAAGAAGACTAGAAGAGAATCAAGGCTGATTACCTAACGGGCAGGCAACGCGCGGCGATGGCCGATGGGTGATGCGGCGCGGCGGCGAGGGGCGACGCGTGGCGGTGATGGACGATGCGCGGCGAATCGGTGATGGACGCTGCGACTGCGAGATGGTCCGGTGGTCCCTCTGGGCCTCTGGCTTTGATTCTAGATTAAGAAATATTTCAAGTTTTCAACAAGAATCAAGAAGAGAAAACAGGAGATGGAATCATGGAGAGAAAAGTTGAACTTGGAGTAGATTGAGAATTTGAGATGGAGAGAAATCAGGAGATTAATAATGTTGGGTTTCCTTTTCTGTTTGAGAATTGGAGATGGAGATGGTTGGGTTTCCTTTTCTGTTTTTTTTTTTTTAAATAACAGTGAATTTTTTTTTTGAAAGGGGGCCCTAAAAGATCTGGGGGCCCAAAGCAGCCGCTTGGGCTGCTTGGGCCCAGATCCGCCCTTGATGTCAGTCAAAACATGCATGGTATTGGAAAAAATACACATACGAGACCTGAGGAAAGGTGGGACCCACATTCTCCAGAGCCTTTGGAGGGGACCCACATCCCCGGTTCCCCCATCTCTATAAATATATTTATGAGTAGTAATAGGGCCGGCCCTGATATGTAGGCGGGCAAGGCGGCCGCCTCGGGCCCCTGCGGAATTCGTCATTTTTGAAGCCCCCGATTTCAAACTTCCCCTGTAAATATAGGCACGCGTTTCGAGCGTAAATTTTTTTATTTATTTTATATGGGGCAGGAGGGGCCCATTTCGGAAGTTCGCCTAGGGCCCCCCGGAACTCAGGGCCGGCCCTGAGTAGTATCCTATAAATAGATTGTCTATAGGATAAAATACACACATATATTTATTATGAGTATCCTATAAATGGATTGTCTATTAATACACACATATATTTATGTGTGTATTATTATAAATACTCACATAAATATATGTGTGTATTTATAGGATACCACTCATAAATACACATATAAATATATGTGTGAGTAGTATCCTATAAATACAAACATAAATATATGTATGGAGAGAGGGTCTATCTCATTAATTGTCAGTAGTGTAGTCTGTTTCCTTTTTTAAAATAGTGATAAGACTGTTCGTTGTTTTGAAAATTCATTTTAAACATAATTTTTGAAAAAAATTTATAAAGTTGTTTTTTATGATTTTCGAAAACAGAGTATTGTTTGGTAAACTTTTTTTATAAAATAGTTTTTTTCAAAGTATAAAAGGCGTTTGGGAAAATATATGCAGTATGTATGTATATAATATATATATAATCCGTATTTATGTAAATATGTATATACATAAATACTCTATATTGTATACTATTATATATAATGTATGTATCAGTTTGGTTGTATTTATATACATATATATACTCTAATACATACATACTGTATACATAAACATACATATTGATACATACATACTGATAAATAATAATATAAAATAATTTATTATAATAAACATATTTAATAATATACATATATATAATAATATATAATAATTTTAATATTATATATGTAATAATAATATATTATAATTATAAATATAGCAGTTTATTATAATAATAATAATATATTATATAATAATAATAATAGTAATATCTACTAATAATAATATATAATAATAATAATAATAATATATTATAATAATAGTATATATAAAGTAGTATATATGAAATAAAAATATTTTATAATAATAGTATATAATAATAATAATAATAATAATAATAATAATAATAATAATAATAATAATAATAATAATATATGTAACAATAATATATTATATAATAATGTATAATAATAATAATATTATAGTAATAATAATAATAGTATATATAAAATGATAATATATTATAATAATCGTATATATAAAATAGTATATATGAAATAATAATAATAATAATACATACATACATACATACATACATACATACATACTATTTACATACTGTATACATACATAATGTATACACACACATATAAATATATATATATATATATATATATATATATATATATATATATATATATATATATATATATATATACACAAATACAGTATGTTGGTTGGGAAATGAAAAAACTTTTATATATATATATACACAAATACAGTATGTTGGTTGGGAAATGAAAAAACTTTTCTCAAAAAACAGGTTTTTTCTGTTTTTTTTTAAAAAAAAAACTCCTTTTAAACATAGGTTTTGATTGTGAAATTTTAAAATTAGTTTTCGAAAAATTTGTATCCAAACAAAGTTATCCTATGCTTTGATTTTAAAAACTGAAAACTGTTTTTAAAACCCGATCCAAACGCATTCCCTACAGTTTTCAAAATCGTCCATCTTAAATTTTGATGCATACAAATAATTGTAGTCATTTATTTATTTATTTATTTTTAAAGTCAAATAACAGAGAATGAGCGGTGAATTGCATGCATGCATCACCTTCAGTTTCGTATATCTTGGCCTTGAGGGTGTCGATAGTGTCGTCGATCTCGACCTCAAAGGACACCAACTTCTCACTTAATTCTCCATTTGACCCTGTTAGTTAGTTATTTAGTTAGTTAGTTAATCAACGATTCAAAGTAGTCGAAATCAAAGCACGAAACAAGATATATATATATATATATATATATGAGTCCCCTTCGGTTGCACACTACTTTGGGTGAGCACTCCGTGAGCACTCACTAACTAGAGACCCTATGAAAAATCCGAACCGCTCATATTGTTCTATATGCCTTAGATAGCCTAACAATAAAAAATAAGTAATTTGAAGTTCATTTGCCCATCCATCAAGCTGTTAGAATTTTCAGCCATACAATTTTGTGATGATGTAAATCAGGCAAATGAACTTCAAATTACTTGATTTTTTATTGTTAGGCTATCTAAGGCATGTAGAACGATATGAGCGGTTCGGATTTTTCATAGGGTCTCTAATTCGTGAGTGCTCACGGAGTGCTCACCAAAGTAGTGTGCAACCGAAGATTTCTCTGTATATATATATATATATACTACTAATCTAAACACAGAGAGAGAACATACATACATAAACCCAAACCCTAATCGATCTCTTTTTTCGAAAAATCGAAACTAACACTAAAAGCTGAGATTTTTAAACCCTAACCCTACTCCCTACTCAATATCTCTAACATTTCAAAGAAATAGCAAACCTTACCGTCCTCGTTCTCCTTTCCGGCGAAGATCAGGGACTGCTCATCAGCTCCGAACCCTAGAAAACCAAAAAAGGTGACAACTTTACTACAAAAAAAAGGATGACATGCATCTTTAAGAGAGAGATTTCGATACCTAGAGCTTCCTGGAACTTGGACTTGAGGGCTTCGACGGTGATGTCACCGCCGGCGAGCTCGAACGCGGTCGTCTTTTCCTATGGGGTTTCAGTTCTCACCAAAATCTCCATTTTTTTTTTTTTTGCTTTTTTGTTTTTTTTTTTCTGTTTTGTGGGTATTTTTCTCACGCACTGTCGCTCTTTATATAGACGTGGAAAACTTGAAGACCAAGTTGGGATTCGGATTTGGTGTCTTAATATGGAAATGATTAGGTTAATCAGAAATTAAAGACATTACTAATATGGTTAATTTTATCTTAATCTAGTGTTTTTAACTTGTTAATTACACCGCCTTCCTTTTTAAGAATAAATATGGGTTGATTTAGTTTAGGTTAGTTGCTAATTAGGACATTTGGTCTTAAATGCAAAACTTGGGTCCAAAGTTGCTCTCCTTGTATGTAAAATTTTGTTCGGTCCTGTGCAACTGTTTGAATATGGCAGCTTGGTTATGTTTCTATATTGATATAAGGATTGATTTGTACTTTGGGTCTGACCATTCTACATCTGCATGGTTGTATAGTTTCCTACTTTTTAATGAAATGCAGATCGAGAGGTTTCTGCCTCATTGCCTTGTATAATACACATGCCATGAGCAAGGCCGGCCCTGAGTTCTCGGGAGTCCTAGGCGAACTTCCGAAATGGGGCCCCTAATAATATATATATATTTTTTACACACAAAATACGTACCTATATTTACAAAGGAAATTCAAATTTGGGGCCCCTAAAATCGTGAAATCTCCGAGGGCCCAAGGCGGCCGTCTTACCCGCCTCTAGGGTAAGGCTGGCCCTGGCCATGCGATGCGATGCGATGCACATCTAAAAAAATATATTCGTTATCAAATTAAATAAATATATATTAAATAAGAAAACTAATAATTTATATTTGAATATTTTGATTTGGGCTAAACATGCGGTGGACATTTATATTTGTTGAATATAATTTGGACGTGTATTGAACAGGATTTATTTGATTACAAAGTTATGATTTGTTTGGTTACAAATCCCAACTCTCCCATTAAACCATCAAAATAGTAGATATATAAAAATAAAACTAAAAAAACTTTGGGCATGATTCGAGCCAGATGCTAATTACATGTAGTAAATTTTCTTTCCATGATTAGATAACCTCACTTTTAAATTGAAAAAATAAGCCAGCTAGCACTTCTTTCCACGATCAATTACCACGCCTTTGAATTGAGAAAATTGAGAAAATGTTAAAGAAGATGAGCAAGATAACTAAGTCATTACCGCTGTGGATGCTTAGAAAAATACTGATTACTTATGTAGGGACTATATAATGAACGGATTAGTCAATTATTTGTACAATGTTTATATTGATAAAAGAACAGCTAAAGAAATTTAGGAATCCCTAGATCATAAATATAAAACTGAGGATGCCGGCGCCAAGAAATTCATTGTGGGCCACTTCCTAAACTATAAAATTGTGGATTCCAAAATGGTGATAAATCAGGTTCAAGAAATTCAATTGACCTTGTATGAAATACATGCTGAAAGTATGAACCTAATTAAGTGAAAGCTTTCAAGTTGCATGTATCATTGAAAAATTGCCAACAGGTTGGAAAGACTTCAAAATCACTTGAAGCATAAGCGAAAGAAAATGGGCATTGAGGATCTCATTATCAGGCTTCGTTTTGAAGAAGACAATAGAGGTTCTGAAAAGGTCGGAGCCATCAGTCAGGCGGCCAAGGCTAATGTGGTGGAACATGGTCAACATTTCAAAAAGCACAACAACAATGGGTCCAAATTAGGGCCTATGGAAAGAATCTCCAAGAAATCGAAGTTTCAGGGCAAGTGCTTCAACTGTGACCAGCTAGATCACAAGTCTACTGATTGCAGACTATCTAAGAAGAACAAGCACAGAGAAACAAATATTGTTGAAGGCATTGCTCAAGATGTTTCTAATATCAACCTCTCAGTTGTGATCTCGGAGGTGAACATGATCGGTTCAAACCCTAAAGAATGGTGGATTGACACTAGAGCTACTCGACACGTGTGTTCCAACAGAAATATGTCCTCTACTTTCAAACTATTAGAGAATGGGAAGAAAATATTTTTGGGGAACTCGGCCACTTCAGAAATCAGGAGCCAGGGCAAGGTGATCTTGAAGATGACTTATGAGAAGGAACTGACTCTGAACAATGTTGCATATGTTCTTGAAATTCGTAAGAACCTAGTATCTGGTTCGTTGCTTAATAATAAGAATTTCGGTTAGTGTTTGAGTCAAACAAATTTGTTTTGTCGAAAAATGGAATGTATGTTGGTAAATGATACATGAGTGGTGGAATATTTAAACTCAATGTAATGACCATGATTAAGAATATCAATAAAGCTAAATCTTCTACTTATATGCTTGAGTCTTTCCAATTTATGGCATGGTAGACTAGGATATGTTAATCATAATACTTTGCACAGATTAATTAACTTCAATCATATACCAACATTCCAAATTGATTCTAAATATAAGTGTAAAACTTGTGTTGAGGCAAAAATGACAAGATCATGCTTTAAAAGTGTTGAAAGAAACACTGAAGCTCTTGATTTAGTTCACACTGATATTTTTTATCTGAAAATGATACAAACAAGAGATGGTAATAAATATTTTATTACCTTTATTGATGATAGCACAAAATATTGTTATGTGTATTTGCTTAAAAGTAAGGACGAAACTATAGAGAAATTTGCTCTCTTTAAAAATAAAGTTGAGAATCAACTCAACAAGAAAATTAAAGCGTTAAGAAATAACTGAGGTGGAGAGTATGAATCACCATTTGCTAAAACTTGTGCTAAACATGGGATTATACATGAAACCACAGCGTCTTATTCTCCTCAGTCCGACGATGTTGTTGAGCGAAAGAATCGTACCTTGATGGAAATGATGAATGCAATGTTAATAAGTTCTGATTTGCCACCAAATATGTGGGGAGAAACTATTCTTTCAGCTAATTATCTTTTGAATAAGGAGATCAAAAAGAAAGAAAAGAAAACTTCATATGAATTATGAAAAGGAAGAAAGTCATCCTACAATTACTTGCGAATGTGGGAATGTCTTGCTAAGGTGGCAGTACTTCCACCTAAGAAAGTAAAAATAGGACCCAAAATGATTGATTGTAGTTTCATCGGCTATACAAACAATAGTAATGCTTATCGGTTCTTGGTGTACAAATTTGATATCTCTGAGATACCAAAGAACATGATAATGGAGTTCAGAATGCATCATTCTTTGAAGATATATTTCCATGTAAGTCTAAGGAAGAACTAAGTTCTTCCAAACGAACACATGAGACTATCGGTGAAGATAGTGAAAACCAAAATGAAGAAGTGAAGGAGGAACCTAAACATAGTAAACCGAAAAATCTTTTCGTCCAGATTTCTTGAGTTTTATGCTTGAAGGTGAACTCCAAACTTTCAAAGAAGCGGTGGGCTCTAATGATGGTCCTCTATGGAAAGAAGCCATTAAGAGCGAAATTGATTCTACCTTGCAAAATTATACTTGGGAACTAGTGGATATTCCACCAGATAGTAAACCTTTAGGTTCCAAGTGAATTTTTAAGAGAAAAATAAAACCTGATGGATCAATTGATAAATACAATGCAACACTTGTAATCAGAGGTTATATAAAAAAAGTCTGGACTACTTTGATACATATTCTCCTAAGACGAGAATAAACTCCATTAGGATGGTACTTGCAATAGCAGCCTTGCGCAATCTTGAAGTACATCAAATGAATGTAAAAACAACCTTTCTTAATGGAGATTTAGATGAAAAAATTTATATGGAGCAACTTGAGAGTTTTTCAGCTCCAAGACAAGAAAAGAAAGTTTATAAACTGGTGAATTCATTATAAGGCTTAAAACAAGCATCACAGTGATGGCATGAGAAATTTGGCAATGTCATGATGACGAATAATTTCAAGATCAATGAATGTGATAAATGTGTAATGCCCCAATTTTCATACACTGGAAAACCGTGACATAAGCCAGAATCTTTCCTTCACTTAGCCACAATACACAGAAAAATAGAAAAATTTAAAACTTTTATTCAACACAAATGTATTCCAAGTCCGATGTTACAAAATTGCAATACATTATAACAGTGTTACAATAATACATTTACAATCTCAAGTGCTACAACTTTCAATAATTTACATGAGAGTACAATGAATAAAGAACAACACTTGGTACTTCACTTGGATGCTTTCCAACAAATAAATAAATTACAACAATTGTTAGAAAAGAAACAATAGTAATCAACATATATTACAACGGAAAACTTAAATAAAATGGACTCCTGCTTCTCTTGCCTTGAGTCCTGTAATTTTGCAATCCAGTACCTATAGAAGTGGGGACGTCAGTACATATACTGACGCTTTAAGGCTGATTACTAGCAGCGATTCTCAACTTAAACAAACAGATTGATAAAAAGAGAAACGCATATATATAATTGATGTGTCAGTGTATGTTATGACTTAGACTCTAATGCAAGATTAACTGATGCAAGGATGTTCTTATTCTAATGCAAGAAAGTCTACGGAACAGTATGCATTCCATACTACATACGCCACATCTCAAGCCGTTACTTCATATATAAGGATTTGAACCCGCACCATGAATTCTACTCTTGTACTCGACTTGTTTCTGAAAATACAGCGTGACTGATGAGGTTGGTCTGAAACGGTCTAATCCCGCCAATGCAGTGCGCTCATGGTGTCTCCGCTTTCCACTACTTCCCAGCGCACCGGACCTCACTCAAAAACTATACGAACCTTCGGAGTTAACTACAACACAGGTTATCTCGAAGCATTCCCTGTGGCCCCTTAGCTCATAGACCATAGTCTATGGCCTGTTCGCTTCCCCGGTATAGAACATGACGGAGTTCCGGGGATCCATCCCCTAGCTCCGCCCGCTCTTATCATGGAACTTCAGAAATTAACAGACGAGATACGGACCCCGTGCTTCCAACCCGTGAGAAGACAAAGACCGTATCCCTTTGACAAAAAGGGTAAAACCCAATAACACCACCTAGTGCCGGCCTATAGGACAGGTTGGATCATAAGGTATTACCCTTAATACCAATTCTTTCCCTTTGGCGAGAAAATGATAATAAATATAGGTTAAGCAGTTATAGCCATAAGTTATTACCCTAACAATGTCACTAACCCTAAACAAACTGAGGGATGACAACAAAACTTACACAACATGCTAAGTCTTAAGTTAGACTTCGCAAAATAACTCTGCTAGGCTGCTTAACCTAGGCTTACCAGAATCCCTAAGGATCTGGTTCATGACCTATCGATCCACGATCCCGGCAATACGAACGTATTCGCATGCTACTATCCTGAACTTGGATTTTGTCAGCACTCCGGTCCGCGATCAACCAACTTGGTTAAGATCTGACGGTACACGCGAAGTGACTCGTTCACAGTCCCTTAGGAGTAAGGTAAACACACGTCTTGATGGTCGATAGTCCCTAGGGCAATGATATCACCCTAGACGAGCACAACAAACTGCGTAATAGCTAATAAGCTAAATACGAGTAAACAAAATACATACGAGCTAAACAAGCTACGTATAAAACCAACAACTATATACGAGCCAGGCGAGCTGCGTATGAGATAACAATATACATACGAGCCAAATAAGGTACGTACGAGACCAACAGCCATACGGGCCAAGCGAGCCATGTATGAGACAACAACATATATACGAGCCGAATAATCTACGTATGAAACCACAGCCTACGTACGAGCCAGGTGAGCTTCGCACGAGCAAAAACAACATATAGCAGTACCCATACAGGTATTCTAACAACCTAGAAGCAACCAAACATGTTTACTAGTAAAATCTGATCTTCTATAATTAGAAGTAACAGAAGAATCTACTAACAGTCTAAAATAGACATACTACCAAAGAAAAACTTGAAAACGACATAAAAATCCTTCCGACAGCATAGAAGCAACCAGTGCCACGCTTATCGGAATTTGACAAATTTATACTTTTTAGAAAGGTGAG
This sequence comes from Hemerocallis citrina, assembly GCA_017893485.1. Classification (NCBI taxonomy): domain Eukaryota; kingdom Viridiplantae; phylum Streptophyta; class Magnoliopsida; order Asparagales; family Asphodelaceae; genus Hemerocallis; species Hemerocallis citrina. The sequence goes on from JACEHZ010000269.1 coordinate 126,416, forward strand.
AATATCTCCTGCAACTCTCTAGTTGAACACTTTTTCAGATTCCGTAAGGAATCCAAAATTCGGTCCATCGAACACACGCAAACAGTTTTAACCAAACTGCAGATTTTCAACAAAAAGCTGAAACTTCTACAGCTTGTAACTTTTGCTCTATTTATCATAATCTAACGAAACTGGACAATTTAGAAAGGTGGGAATATCTACTAAAACTCTCTAGTTGACCACTTTCTCAAATTCCGTAAGGAATTCCAAATTCTTGACCTCGAACACACGTAAACAGTTAACCAAAGACAGCCAAAGATAAAGCAAAGCTGAAACTTTGAGAGCTTGTAATTTTTGCTCTACTTATCGGAATCTAACGAAACTGGACAATTTGGAAAGGTGGGAACATCTACTACAACTCTCTAGTTGATGACTTACTCAGATTCCGTAAGGAATTCCAAATTCCTGACCTCGAACACACGCAAACAGTTAACCAAAGACAGCCAAAGATAAAGCCAAGCTAAAACTTTGAGAGCTTGTAACTTTTGCTCTACTTGTCGGAATCTAAACGAACTGGACAATTTGGAAAGGTGGGAACATCTACTACAACTCTCTAGTTGACCAATTTCTCAAATTCCGTAAGGAATTCCAAATTTCTGACCTCGAACACAAGCAAACAGTAAACCAAAGACAGCCAAAGATAAAGCAAAGCTGAAACTTTGAGAGCTTGTAACTTTTGCTTTGGTTGGCGGAATCTAACCAAATCATACAATTTAGAAAGTTGGGAACATATAATAAAACTCTCTAGTTGATGACTTTTTCAGATTTCCTATGGAAATCGATCTACCGTCTCTTGAACACATGCAAACGTTAACGAAAACAGCAGGTTTGCTTAACAAAAGCTGAACTTTGAAAGCACATAACTTCTACTCCGCTTATCGGATCTAACCAAATAGGGCAATTTGGAAAGGTGAGTGACTCTACTACAACTCTCTAGTTGAACACTTTCCCAAATTCATTAAGTAAAAGACTCGAAAACAACAAACAATCAGAACAGCGAATGCTTCAGCTCAAAGCTGGCTGTTGTGTTTTGCAAAGGCCAGAACTCCTACTTCGCTTATCGGAATCTAACCAAATAGGACAATTTGGAAATGTGAGAGACTCTACTACAACTCTCTAGTTGAACACTTTCCCAAATTCATTAAGTAAAAGACTCAAAAACAACAAACAATCAAAACAGCGAGCGCTTCAGCCCAAGCTGGCTGCTGTGTTTTACAAAGGCCATAACTCCTACTCTGCTTATCGGAATCTAACCAAATAGGGAAATTTGGAAAGGTGATAATGTCTACTAAAACTCTCTAGTCGGTTACTTCCTCTGGTTCCGCAAGTAAGAGGCTCAAAAACAACAAACAAACAAAACAGCCAGCATTCTCAGCCAAGTTGGCTGCTCTGTTTTGTAACGGCTATAACTTTTGCACCTCTTATCAGAATTTAACCAAATAAGGTAATTTGAAAAGGTGAGAATGTTTACTACAAATTCCTAGTTGGTCACTTTTCCAAATTCCATAAGGAACACCAAGTTCTAGCCCCTAGAACCTAGACCGTTGTTCACCTCCAAAACAGCAAGTGCTTTCTTTTGCCCGCGCTCGCTATTTTGGGGTAAACGGTCGTTTCACCCATCAAAACCACTCCGAAAAATTCTCAAAAATTAGAGCATGCTAATAACACCTAGGAGAACCTCTAAAATTAATTTTGGGTCAAAATTACACCTTTGACATGGGTAATTAATTCTAACCCTAGAACTACAAAAATTGAATCTTTATGGTTCTATTTTGTGTTCTACCACTTGAATCTTTGCATGATCTTTATTCTAGTTCATATGCACATGAAATTTAATCAATACAACAACATAAAACAATAATAACCCTAATTATAAGTAAAAACAACCATGAGAATCAGAAACCTCCACCCAATCGGTTGTAGGAAGGACTTGCTCTTCTTCTCCTTGCTCATTGTTCTTGCTCCTCTTCAAGACCTCATGAAAAAACCCATGAAACCCTAACCCCTATTTTGATTTAATCTCTCTTTTTCTTTTCTTTTCTTCTCAATTTTTCTCTAAAATTAAACAAGTAGAAGAAATACAAGAGAGAGAGAGAGAGAGAGAGAAGAGATGGAGGAACAAAAAAATGAAAGAGTGCTTTTGCCCTCTTGTTTGTGGCCGGCATTGATATAGGAGAGGGAGAGAGAGCAAGTGGATGAGAGAGAGCCACTTCTCTCTCTCTCTTGTGGCTCACAAAAATTCGAATTAATTTGTAAATTTTAAATTACAATCAACCCCATAAATTTGCAATCAACACCCAAAATCATCTCTAACCCTTCATTTTGATCATGAATGATCAAAATAAGAGGTATTTTTCAAATCACATACTACATGATTTCGTACAAACATACGAAATCGATATGATTCAAATACGTGCATATATGTGATTATACAGATAATTTTATTAGTTAAAACGAATAATCTTTACAAAAATCATTTAATTTCGAGAAATAAAAAAAAAATTTATTACCGGCTAGGAAGATTCCAGTATCAATTTGATACAAAACAGTCATATACTGACTAGTTTATATGTATATATAATATTTATTAACAAAACCGGGTGATATCCACCAAAAATATTTCGATTCTGAAAAAAAATTAATAAAATAATGATTTTTAATATCTGTCCCGAATTTTTCAGACATTTTTTCAAAAACGCATTTTTCAAGATTTTGTACAAGTGCACAAAACTGATACAATTACTGTATATACTTACTTGTATATATATCCAGATAACTTTTTATTAGAAAACCCAAGTAATTTCTATAAAATATTTTTACTTTTAAAAATAATAATTATATAAATATAATATTCGTCCGGGATATTACAAAATGCGTATATGTCAAAGACACTTAAAGTGGATATGTCATAATATGCTTGTATGTAGAAGACATGCATATTGTTGGAAGCAATGCATGATAAGATACTTAAATCTACTAAAAACATGTTTGACATGAAAGATATGGGACTAGCTGGTGTTATATTGGGAAATTAAAATCACAAAAACATCAGACGAGCTTGTTTTAAGCCATTCACATTATATTGAGAATATTCTTGAAAAACTTGATAAAGATAATTCTGGAATTGCCAGAACTCCAATATATCTAATTTTACATTTATCCAAGAATAAAGGTGAAAGTATTTTTCAAGTAGAATACTTTAGTATCATAGGCATTCTAATATACTTAATGAGTTGTACAAGACCAGACATAGCCTATGCAGTGAGTAAACTAAGTAAATATACGAGTAATTCTGGAAACGAGCAATGACAAGCAATTACAAGAGTACTGAAGTACTTGCGGTTTACTCGTAACTATGGGCTGCACGATACGAGATATCTGGCTGTACTTGAAGGATACAGTGATGTGAACTGGATATCAAGTGATAATTCAAAATCAACTAGTAGCTATGTGTTTACACTAGGTGGTGCAGCAGTTTTTTGAAAATCCTCGAAACAAACAGTGATTGCTAAATCCACGATGGAATCTGAATTTCTCGCACTGAAAAAATATGGGGAAGAGGCTGAATGGTTACGCCACCTTGAGGATATTCCAAGGTGGACAAAACCTGTGCCTCCAATTTGCATACATTCAAATAGTCAATCTGTAATTTGTATAGTACAGAACAATATATATAATGATAAATCATCGAGAAAAATGAGACTAAAGCCTATGAAAGAATAAGTCGATACAATGAACACCCAACCTAGTTGACTGGAGATCCTAAGATCTAGATTCAAAAGGACAACTAAATTGTATAGACCATGTTGGATCACTGTGGGAATTTCTCCATGTCCATTCCTTCATGAAACAGTGATACTCGTAAGGCTAGAGGCTAAGCTAGGGTTTTAATGATTATTATGCATCGGAAATCCGTAGAGGGTAATGCAGGTTACTCTTAACCTGCATTATCCTATGTGAGAGGCAAGAAGGGCCGCTTCCAAGAGAATAATGTAGGGAAATATTACTGTAAAAACTCTTGAAAAACCAGACGTATGTTCATGGCCAAAACGAACACAACCGTGAGAACTAAAATGCATTAGGAAGATTCTTATGTGAGATATGTCATCTTTTACACAAATGACAGAACAGTTCAAGGACATTGTATCTACTGTTTAGTTAGTAAAATAAATATATTTTCATAAGGAAAGGTTCAAAGGTAACACCTACCTATCTTATGCAAGTCTTGACCACTGAATTCTATCACCAAGGCTGTCGTGTCAGTCTGTCATGTCTGTGGTCGTTAATTTCATTCATGTTGGGAATGTTAGAAAATGAGTATTTTATACACCATTTACGAACCAGTTTTTGAGCAATTTTTTGAGTAAGACCCTCTATGAATTAGTGAGAGATCTTGATGGATTTGTGTTCTCCTTTGTGGGTAGATCAAAATCATATATTTATTTGCTCAAAACGGTTATCAAGTGAATGAGAAATTGTCTCCCAAAGTGGGGCATTTTCATATCTGAAAATGAGTTCAGAGATTTTAGTCCCACATCGGAAATAATAAAGAAAATAGAAGATGATATATAATAACCTCTTTCTTGACATTGTAAGATAGCAAGCCAAGAGGCTCTCTCTCGCGGGCACGCAGGGGGGGTGCAAATCTCGGGCCGGATTAATGCCGGACCGACGCGTACTCACCCCGTGCAGAGCCATTTTTTGCTAATGTTTTTTTTCCGATCTGTAACGGAGAAACGATTTTGTCTGCCATTTATTCACGTAAAGGTTTTTCCCGCTGTTACAGTACTGCATTCAAACATCTGTATGTTGTTATAGTCGGTGCGTTATGGAGTTGTCTGTAGTTACAGTTGATTCTGTCAATGCGTTGTCTGCCTTTACAATTCTCATCCTGGCCGTATAAATAGAGGCCCCTCTCCCCTGAATGATTACTCCAGAAACTCTTCTCTCCCCCATCTGTTCTTTGCTTCAAAGTCATGTTCCATCCTTGGTCATTTGGGGATAGATTTCTGACGCTGCCCAGTTCGAGAGCGTGACGTGGTGCCTACGTCAACTCTGCTGTCATTGCATCCTGGGAGACAGACGCCTACGCAAATTTCAGCACCCGGAAAAAGGTGAAATCTGTTTTAAGGAGATTGTGTGGTACACAAGCCTCGACATAAATTGGTTTGGTTTTGTAATTTTAATTTCTTTTTAATTTTATTGGTTTTTCTTCTTCTCCTTCCTTTCTGATTTTGTGCCTCGAAAATCAAACTTTCGTTTTATTGTAAACAAATTTTGTAACATAAAGTCTGTAACAGGGTGGACGAAAAAAAAATGATGTCGTAATGTCGATTATAGTGAAAAATTGAAGAGCGATGATGACGATGATAATACGTAACATCTCTGAAAGGTTAATGAACATAGAGACAGTCGCAGAGTGAAAATGTCATATACAAACAGCTGAAGCATTCTTTGACATAAGATCTCCACTTGATTAAAAAAAACAAAGAACATAAAATCTCCACTGCATTGATGGTTAATCGGAAGTATCATTACACGGTAAATTGTATTTGAGTTACTCGAAACAAAATTCCAACATATTGCTACACAAAAGAAGCAGACCGCACGTATCGTTGTACAATGATGAAGTAAACTCGCGAACTGCTAAACAGAAAGATACCACCTTCCCCCAAATTCTAATATCCTAGTGAACTGAGGAAGCTAGCTAGCAACAACGTAGCTTACCTAAATGTTAGATTATACATCTGCTTCTTATTCCGAAGCTGCAAATTAAAGATCAACGAAATGAACCTTGTAAGAAAGAATTTCTCCCTACCATAAACAATAAACAATAAACAATAAACAATAAACAATAAACAATAAACGAAATATAGAATCGAACTCAAGCTAAGAGAATACATGCACAATAACAAGATTTCAACAATAAACAAGACTCTATTATGATAAGCATGTAAGATCTTATTATATAAAGAAAAGGATGATAAAATTACCTGATTGCTATGACCACATTTCTTTTTACGGCAGTTTTTATCGAACCTATGAGAAGTATCACATGAAGTATGGATATATCGAAATAGAATAAATATGATCAATGTATGTACCTACGTACTTTCTGCAAATCAACTTCACCACCAGATCAATCGTCGACCCTGTAAATATAATCTAATCAGAGTTGCTTTAACAAACCAAACCAAAACAACTAACTAAATATCAAAAACCCTAAACCATATACAATATAATAGAACAAATAGGACCTTTGTGGATGTTGTAATCGGCAAGGGTACGTCACCCATCGCCAAGCTGCAGTCCGCCGTAGATGAGACGCTGATCATCCACCGTAATCTCTCCACTTTCTTCGATTATGGACGTCGCCGTTCTCGAACTCGAAGGTGAGTGTATTCCCTGTTCGGTTTTGCACGAATATCTGCATCTTTTTTGCTCTATTTTTGCTTGTGATATATCGCACTGGAATTGATGAGTCTGGTCAAGTTTTTATATTGTTGGCTAAACCTGGACACCACACAAGTTTCTTAATGGAATCATATGGAGTGGAAAAGGAGGTGTCAATAATATTTCAAATGGGCCGAAGGTAATTGGCTTTTACACACAACAATTAAAACCCTAGTTTAATTTATAGTTTGTCCTCCCAATTTTGTCGTGATTTTTGATTGAAAAAGGCCATGGGAAAGTTTCAAACTTTTCTATACTGCCCACAAAGAGCATCCACAGTATTCGGAGGTACATATATGCATATTATACATTAGCAATTTGAGTGTTTGATATAGTCGTCAAAAGGTAAAAAAATACATAATTTCGTCAAAAATGAAATGAACGAAACATTATGTTTTATCTGTCGAAAAAAAGGAGGGGGGGGGGGGGATTTTTTTGGAATTTTTTGAAGCATTTTTAAAATAAAAAAAACCGCATGGGCCCCACATGAGACGAAACATCTTGTTTTGTCCCGGTGGGGATTTCTTAATTAAGGCCTTAATTAAGTAATTAATTTATTAAATTTAATTAATTAACTAATTATTTAAATAAAATTCCAATTAAAATACTAATTGTTACCGCTGAATCTGGTGTGGGGATAAACAGATAGAATTTGTGGGTTCGTGGAAAAACCTGAATAGCGACCCCAGGCCTGTTCGTCGGAGTTGGGCTGTTGAGCTCCCGCCGTACACCTGCAAGGAAAGTGCGAAACACCGGGGTTGATCCCGGCGACGCACCCTCCGACGCTTTTGTCAGTAACCAGTGATGATTAAAAAAGAGCTTAAGTTGGCAAAAAATTGATTAACCTGTAACAGTGGTAGGTGGGGGGTATTTATAGTCACCGTTGGGATCAGATTAGGAATGTGATTCCTGTGATTTGATAAGACGTAAAATCCTCGTAATCAGATTAGGAATGTAATCCCTTAATTTCCGGTGAGAGGATAGTCGCGAATTAGGCCCGTTGATTTGGTTCAATCAGAGACCCTAATTCTATCCTGTCGGACTGGGTTTGTATCGGGTTGGGACCCGTACCCAGTTGAGGTGGATCCGTTCGCGGGTTATTGAATCTGTGAGAAGGAGACCCAGTACCCGCTTCGGACCCGTTAGTAGGTAAAATTACCGTTTTACCCCTGAGCTTTAAGATTCGTCTCCGATGTGAACGGTCCCGATTTAATCCTATTTTTAGCCATATCACGAGCCCCCCACTCCTAGAGACTGAGTTTTTCAGTTTTTGAGGAGTAGTTTTACTGTTCTAATGGCGTACGGAATTTTATCGGTGTTCTTAAGGGAGTTTTGGATCTTGCTTGGGGTGTAACAGTGTTATTCTGGGCTTGTAAAATGCCCAAAAATATTCTCAGAATTTTCTGGATTTTTGGTGATTTTTTCAGATTTTTTTGAATTTTTTCTCATTTTTTCTCATTTTTTATTCATTTTCCGAATTAAATAATTAATTATCGAAAATATTAATTAATTATTCTAATTTAATAATTATTTTTCCAGAATTTTAAAATAATTTTTCTGAATTAATAATTATTTTCAGAATTTTTAATTAATTTTTTTCGATTTTTTAAATATTTTTTCGGAATTTTTAAATAATTAAAACAATTAAATAAATAAATAAATAATTTAAATATACCTGAACACGTGGCGCGATCTGTGCCGTCGGATCCCGGCACGAATCTCGAGGAGGCGCGTTTCCCAAAAAATCGCTATCTTGTCGTTTAGCGCACGTGGCGCGATCTGGACCGTCCATCACCAGAAGCGTGAATTTCTGGAAGATCCAACGGTCGTTGTCGCTCAGCGGATTTTTTCTCCGTTTGTGGAGCTCGGATTGGGACTTGCTCGGCAGTCCGACCGGGCCGCGTGATTTTTTTTTTCTTTTCTCCCGCCTTGGTTCTGTTTCTTCCTTCTTCTTCTTTATTCTTCTTCTTCGACACTGCTCTTTCGCACCCCCTTCTTCTTCGTCTCTAACTATCGTCCCAGTCCTTCGGCGCCAGTTCAACAGCGAGAGGGGCTCGCATCGGAGAGGGTGGAGCTCGTTGTCCGACCGTAGGGAGCTCGGCATCGACGCTCGGACGTGGCAGAAGTTGGCCATCGCGGAGCTCGCTCGGGGTGGGAGCTCGACGGAGCTTGTTTGCCATCAGAGCTTGCGCCGTGGAGGAGCTCGCCACTGGAGTTGGAGCTCGGCAGTGGAGGCGTGGAGCTTGGCGGAGAACTTGAGCTCGGTGAGGAAGAGCTCATCAGTAATGGATCCGTCGTGAGTTCGACGTGGACTCGCGAAGGGGATCTCGACAATGGACTCGTCGAGCGGCTTCGTCGAGGAAGATGTTCGGCGGAGAGCTTAATGGAGGTCGGCAGCGGAGCTCGACGGAGGTTGATGCGTGAGCTCGGCTCTTGAAGATGGAGCTTTGGCTAGGATATCTTGTGGAGTTCTGTAACACCCCGAATTTCAAATAAGGATAAATTCGAGATTTCACAGGATCTTTACTTCACTTCGTACAATTTTACAAGGAATTTAAAACTTTTCATTCACCATACATCAGAGTTTCTTTACACTTGGTTTTTACACAGCGGAAGAATGAAATTTACAACAATGAAATACAACTTGTATAATTTTAACATCATTTGCAACATCTTTAACTTCTAATAGCAACAGCATATCCACTTTATAACTCCATGAATAGTTCATTACCTACATGTCAATCTGTGGGCACGTTAGTCACTTACAACTGACGAAATGTTATACACGGCTATCCTCTCTATGCCGGGAATAGTATAACGATCTCATACTTTAACAAATCACAAAAAGATTGAATGAACAAGTAAAGTGTCAAGGGTGATTATTCTAAATATAAGTGTATGTCATGCCTTAATGCCTAATGCATACCATTCTACACTAAGATGACACTAATGCACACTTGTTCGGATTCTATGCATCTCATACTACATAGGTCTGAGGGCAAGCGCCTACGTTCTTCACAATACAGGGCTCGATCCCTCGCCATGAAAACTACCCGGTAGCAAAACAAAGTTCAGACTATTCCACGAATTTGAATCCCAGCCTTGGAGTCCACCGCCGGCTGTTGTAACAGATTCCACATCGTGCGAACGTCCCGTATGTGACCCTCTAGCCCAGTATATATATATATACATTGGAGACGGTAAACACAAAAATCCATTCGTCCGACTGCTCAAGATCTTGGAGTCCACCGCTGACCCGTCCTCATAGTCCCGGATTAAAATATAATAATCCGTCTCCCACAGGGCAACCTCAGTCCACCAACTGGGTCTATAGTCTTGGAGTCCACCGCCGACTATATAGAGCACCCCACTTACGTTTCACTAAGTTTACTACATCTTCACTTATGTGCCTAAATTTTCTTAAGTTCAAGACATGAATAATTTCCACACGTAGAATTAGTTGTTACCTCCTACCGGACTTAATCAACAAATACGAGATGGCTCCTTAGCCATATCTCCGAATCATTTCTCAAATCTTTTCTTTTAATAATGCCGGTACCGAGGTCTTACTAACTCTAAATCATAAACCTTCATGTACATGAAACATGGGTACACATACCCTTTAGTAAACATGTCTTAAATCTAGATATTTTCATCTTTCAACTTATTCACGAAATAAACATAGTCTCGACACTATTCATGATCTATTTATTGATTCATGTCCTTTTTAAACAAACATGCATTTCAAGAACACAAATTTCACCACATGAATTGTTATAACAAATTTAAGTTGTCACAATGTTTCAATTCATCATAAAAATTTCTTAAATAAGATACAAGAGTAATTTCTTTTAGAAGATCAATTCACAAAATACTACTTTCCTTTTCTTCACCACAAAGTGCTATTCTCAAAATTTGATTTCTTTTTATACTTCAAAAGTATACAAGGAAACTATCTCTTAATATTTCCACTTCATTTTATATTAATATTAAAGTTTAATTCCAATTAAAAATAAACATTCATGAGTAAAAACCGCTCGGTCGCGAATTTCTGGAAGATCCAACGGTCGTTGTCGCTCAGCAGATTTTTTCTCCGTTTGTGGAGCTCGGATTGGGACTTGCTCGGCAGTCCGACCGGGCCACGTGATTTTTTTTTTCTTTTCTCCCGCCTTGGTTCTGTTTCTTCCTTCTTCTTCTTTATTCTTCTTCTTCGACACTGCTCTTTCGCACCCCCTTCTTCTTCGTCTCTAACTATCGTCCCAGTCCTTCGGCGCCAGTTCAACGGCGAGAGGGGCTCGCATCGGAGAGGGTGGAGCTCGTTGTCCGACCGTAGGGAGCTCGGCATCGACGCTCGGACGTGGCAGAAGTTGGCCATCGCGGAGCTCGCTCGGGGTGGGAGCTCGACGGAGCTTGTTTGCCATCAGAGCTTGCATCGTGGAGGAGCTCGCCACTGGAGTTGGAGCTCGGCAGTGGAGGCGTGGAGCTTGGCGGAGAACTTGAGCTCGGTGAGGAAGAGCTCATCAGTAATGGATCCGTCGTGAGTTCGACGTGGACTCGCGAAGGGGATCTCGACAATGGACTCGTCGAGCGGCTTTGTCGAGGAAGGTGTTCGGCGGAGAGCTTAATGGAGGTCGGCAGCGGAGCTCGACGGAGGTTGATGCGTGAGCTCGGCTCTTGAAGATGGAGCTTTGGCTAGGATATCTTGTGGAGTTCTGTAACACCCCGAATTTCAAATAAGGATAAATTCGAGATTTCACAGGATCTTTACTTCACTTCGTACAATTTTACAAGGAATTTAAAACTTTTCATTCACCATACATCAGAGTTTCTTTACACTTGGTTTTTACACAGCGGAAGAATGAAATTTACAACAATGAAATACAACTTGTATAATTTTAACATCATTTGCAACATCTTTAACTTCTAACAGCAACAGCATATCCACTTTATAACTCCATGAATAGTTCATTACCTGCATGTCAATCTGTGGGCACGTTAGTCACTTACAACTGACGAAATGTTATACACGGCTATCCTCTCTATGCCGGGAATAGTATAACGATCTCATACTTTAACAAATCACAAAAAGATTGAATGAACAAGTAAAGTGTCAAGGGTGATTATTCTAAATATAAGTGTATGTCATGCCTTAATGCCTAATGCATACCATTCTACACTAAGATGACACTAATGCACACTTGTTCGGATTCTATGCATCTCATACTACATAGGTCCGAGGGCAAGCGCCTACGTTCTTCACAATACAGGGCTCGATCCCTCGCCATGAAAACTACCCGGTAGCAAAACAAAGTTCAGACTATTCCACGAATTTGAATCCCAGCCTTGGAGTCCACCGCCGGCTGTTATAACAGATTCCACATCGTGCGAACGTCCCGTATGTGACCCTCTAGCCCATTATATATATATATACATTGGAGACGGTAAACACAAAAATCCATCCGTCGGACTACTCAAGATCTTGGAATCCACCGCTGACCCGTCCTCATAGTCCCGGATTAAAATATAATAATCCGTCTCCCACAGGGCAACCTCAGTCCACCAACTGGGTCTATAGTCTTGGAGTCCACCGCCGACTATATAGAGCACCCCACTTACGTTTCACTAAGTTTACTACATCTTCACTTATGTACCTAAATTTTCTTAAGTTCAAGACATGAATAATTTCCACACGTAGAATTAGTTGTTACCTCCTACCGGACTTAATCAACAAATACGAGATGGCTCCTTAGCCATATCTCCGAATCATTTCTCAAATCTTTTCTTTTAATAATGCCGGTACCGAGGTCTTACTAACTCTAAATCATAAACCTTCATGTACATGAAACATGGGTACACATACCCTTTAGTAAACATGTCTTAAATCTAGATATTTTCATCTTTCAACTTATTCACGAAATAAACATAGTCTCGACACTATTCATGATCTATTTATTGATTCATGTTCTTTTTAAACAAACATGCATTTCAAGAACACAAATTTCACCACATGAATTGTTATAACAAATTTAAGTTGTCACAATGTTTCAATTCATCATAAAAATTTCTTAAATAAGATACAAGAGTAATTTCTTTTAGAAGATCAATTCACAAAATACTACTTTCCTTTTCTTCACCACAAAGTGCTATTCTCAAAATTTTATTTCTTTTTATACTTCAAAAGTATACAAGGAAACTATCTCTTAATATTTCCACTTCATTTTATATTAATATTAAAGTTTAATTCCAATTAAAAATAAACATTCATGAGTAAAAATCCCAAAAAAAACAAATGTGAGGCCGAGTTTTGAACCCATGACTTGCGGTAAACATAGCCAGCACCTAACCCGAGCCCACTAGCCATTTAGTCCATGTGGACTTTTGTCAAATATAGCAACCGAAATTCTTTTCATACATTAGTACAGATTTGGTAATTTAATTGAATGAAGAAAAAAAATATAAAAGATGGCTATCAAGATTTGAACCCAAGATCTATTATAAGAGGTGCTCACTGGCTAACCAGTAAGTCCAAATGTGATTTCTGTCTAGGAGTTGTATTTGTATACTTTTGTTCATACTTTTCTGAAATTATTTCTTTTTAACAAAACTTGTTTACCCAATAATCCAATCATTTAGGATATTGGAATAAACTTCTCTTTAGACTAAAAGGAAATCTCAATTAATAATCAACAAGTCCAAACTTATTTTTAGCATATATCTCATTTTTAAAAAAAAGATTTTTCCTTTCTTTACAAAATTTACATTTCTTTTCAAACTCGAAAATTAAAATCATGCTTTTCTAAAAACTAGTTTATGCCCAACATCCTACAAATAAAAATTTGTGTTAAGAATCAAACATATCTTTTAATCGATTGTGGATGTCTCAAAGGAATTCCTTTCATACAAAAAATTGTATTTTTGACATATGTCAATATACTTTATAAAAAGATTATTTCCTTCTCTTTTCTTTTTCATCATATCTCTAATCATATGTCGAAATATAGCATTCTTTAACAATTTCTCATACATATCGAGTATTCTAACATTGTTCATAGTAATAATTCTTTAGTTAAACTCTTCTTTTCAATTTACACATAAACTTGCATTTCTCAAAACTTGAATGAAAAAAATTTGTTTAATTTCTCTTATACAAAATTGGGAATTTATAGCATGCCAACAAGTCTCAAATCATAAGAATTTTACAAAATCTCTTTCATGAACAAATTGTTATTTTCCAAATGTAACAATAAAAAAAATATACATATGTCAATAATAACAAAATTTTACTTTCTTCTTTCTTAGTCAATAAATCATAAAGCATGTTTATCATATGATGTTCATCACTAAAATTTCCACATACTCAACAAGTACAAAAATTGTAATCACATTAACATGATTCATGGTATAAAGAAATTCTTCTTTTTAATTAGCATGATATCACAACAAAATCATCCTCATTCAAAACATGATATACTAGCATAAATTTTATCTTATAATTCTCAAACAATATCTTCTTATACTACTCTTTTTTGTATGCATATCCTACACTAGAAAATAATGAAATCACCCACTAACACAATGTTAATCTATTTGTCAACATAGCATGATTTACTATCAATCTCACCACAATCATGGTATAGTTATTCTATTTTATCAACACTACTCATTCACTTTTATTAGTATGTACATTCAAAAAAAATTAGAAAGTAGGAGAACGCCCACCTTATTGAAGCTTGAACAATTGAAGGGAAGGATGGGACACTTCTTCTAGCTCCAAGACAAACTCCTAGCAATGGCTCCTCCTCCTAGCAAAGCTCCCTTTTCCTAGCAATGGCTTCCCCTCTCTAGCAATTCCTCCAAGCAAAAGGACCCTCACTCTCTTTCTTTTCTTTCTTTCCTTTCTTTTGATAATGTTTTTGGTGCAAGATAAAGGTAGGAAATGGGGGCTCTATTTATAGGATTTTGGGAGGGTCTAAAGTGCAAAAATTCCACCCTAATAACTCTTCAAATTTATTCTACAACTCTCCACTTTCCTAACTCCTAAAACCCCCATCTCTTCATCTTCCCACTCTCCACTAACTTAACTCAAAAACCTTTCTCCTCCTCACTCCATGACCGGCCACCCCCCTAGCCCACAAAATGGTCCAAATACATTTGTGTGTGCATGCACACATGCACAAACAAATATGAACACATTCTATAACTCTAAATGTGTACTAATATTTATAACTTGTCATGTATAACTTAATTTGTGATTTTAATAGTGGGCTTGCTACATTGGCTCATTTCTAATTAATTAATTTAATTATCTAGTGGGCTCTTCTCCTAATGGGCTAGATTTTATTCTATAGGTCCATGAATCAAAAGAAGGCTAATTAAAACTTAGGCATGCTAAAAATAGTAAAATGAGAGTAGCAAAATGAGAATAAAAATTTGCACGTGCACCATACGTGCATAAAAAATTGACAATTGCATTTTAATCAAAATAGGGAAAAAATGAATTTCCATTTTTATAAAATAGATTTAAATATATAAAATAAATAATTTAAACACATAGAAAATATTGTACGTAGCGGTGGAGAATATGTAATTAATATGTGTATTGAAAACACGTACAAAGCACGTAGAATACAAATATCGAAATATTATATTTTTGTTGATTCAAAAATAGGGAAAAATCAATATTGAAAATAATAAATAGTCGATAATCAAAATACGGGATGAAAACACGTTACAAAATATACGTGCATAACACACGAGGGCAAAATTATAATTTCCAATTTTGCGGGGTGTTACAAGTTCGACAGCGAAGCTCGACGGAGGTGGAGACGTGAGCTTGGTTCGATCAGTTCGCGCCGTGGAGGAGCTCGCCGCAAGAGCTCGGCAATGGAGAGTTCGGCATTGTGGAGCTCGGTGGCGCAGCTCGGAGTGAGGGAGAGAGAGCTCGGCAACGATGGGTTCGGCGAGGAGCTTGGAGCTCGCCCATGGGGTTGGTGAGCTCGGCGGAAGCTGACGAAGAGGCGTCGGAGCTCGGTGAGGAGAACGGCAACGGCGAGGGTATTGTGGAGTTCGTCTCGTGGAGAGCTCGGAGCTCATGGCAACGACAGGTTCGTCGAGGAAGGAGGCTTCGGAGCTCTGAGCTCTGAGCTTCGGAGGTGGTCGTCGAGCGGCTTCGATGAGTGGGCGAAGAGCATAGAGCTCGACCATGGTGTCGAGCGAGCTCAGGGACGAAGCTCGTGAAGGGGGAGATGGCGTTGGTTTTTGCTTTTGTTTGGTTTTGGCGGGAGAGTGGAGAAGAAGAGGAAGGGAAGGGGTTCGGGTTTGGACCCCCTTAACGGGTCTGAACCCGGCCCTTGTGCCCTTTTTTTTTCCTTCTTCTTCTTCTTCTTCTTCTTCCTCGCTGCTTCTTGTTCGGCAAATCCGAGCACGGATTTTGAGGCAAATTTTTGGCCATTTTGCAGCTCGGTAGGGCAGTAGCTCGGATGGTAGATCCGAGCTACGTGGCTCGATCTGGGCCGTTGGATGGTGGCACGGATCTCGAGACGGGCTCAGTTCCCAAGAAAACACTATCTTGTCGTTTAGCGACGCTGGCAAGATCTGGGCCGTCCGATCGAGATCTTACACGAATGTTGAGGGAAAAATGATTTTTCTCTGTTTGGGGGCTCGAATGGGCACTTGCTCGGTTAGCCGACCGAGCTCTTTGATGTTGGGGCTCGGATGGGAAGAGCTCGGATTCTTGCTCGGGTTCGGTTCAGATTTCTCCCTCGCGCGAGTGGCTCGGCTCGGATTTCCGAGCTATTCGGCGCAGCTGCATTGAGATCCACTTTCCCGGTGCTATGGAGGTACGATCGGGGCGTGCGACCCTCGTTTCGAAGCTAGTTCGAAGATCTACAACTTCTCTTTAGGAGTGGGATGAAGATTCACCATCCTTCATGGTCAAAATAGCCCCGCTACATGCTTGTCTTCATGAAGTTGATAAGTACTTTGGTCTTGGGGATTTTGGAAGAGGAGCTCCACTCCTAGGGGCGGAGAAGATGTGCTAGGAAGACCCTTGTGCTAGGAAGACCCTTGTAATATGTGCTAGGAAGACCCTAGGGGCGAAGAAGAGGCGCAAGTGGGTCGGATCGCTAGTCGCTCGGCTAGGAATACTGAGCGACGTGGAGCGATCTGAGCCGTTGGATCTCAGCGCGGATCTCAAGGCAGGCACAGTTTCCAAGAAAACACTATCTTGTCGTTTAGTGCTGCTGTAGCGATCTGAGGCGTTGATCTCAGCGCGGATCTCGAGGCGGGCACAGTTTCCAAGAAAACACTATCTTGTCGTTTAGTGCTGTTGGAGCGATCTGAGCCGTTTGATCGAGATCTCACGCGAATGTTGAGGGAAAAGTGATTTTTCTCCGTTTTGGGGCTCGAATGGGCACTTGCTCGGTTAGCCGACCGGGCTCTTTGATGTTGGGTTCGGATCGGCACTTGCTCGGCATCCGAGCAGAGGGAAGAGCTCGGTTCTGGAAGAGAGCCATTTGTGAGACAAGTGTGAGGAGGAACTCTATGAGAGAGTTGTGCTCCAAACTCGTTGAGAAGAGGTTCGCTTCGGAGGCGAGCGGAGTGAAGAGCTCGGCTCTGGAGGAGAGCCATTCGTGAGATGAGTTTAAGGAGCAACTCTAGGAGAGAGTTGTGAGCTCCGAACTCGTTTGAGAAGAGGTCCGCTACGGAGGCGAGCGGAGTGAAGAGCTCGGCTCTGGAAGAGAGCCATTTGTGAGATGAGTTTGAGGAGCAACTCTAGGAGAGAGTTGTGAGCTCCGAACTCGTTGAGAAGAGGTCCGCTTCGGAGGCGAGCGGAGTGAAGAGCCCGGTGAGACGAGTGTGAGGAGGGACTCTATGAGAGAGTTGTGCTCCAAACTCGTTGAGAAGAGGTCCGCTTCGGAGGCGAGCGGAGTGAAGAGCTCGGCTCTGGAAGAGAGCCATTTGTGAGACGAGTTTGAGGAGCAACACTAGGGGAGAGTTGTGAGCTCCGAACTCGTTTAGAAGAGGTTCGCTTCGGAAGCGAGCGGAGTGAAGAGCTCGGCTCTAAGAGAGCCATCTGGCAGACGAGTTTGAGGAGCAACTCTAGGGGAGATTCGTGAGCTCCGAACTCGTTGAGAAGAGTTCCGCTTCGGAAGCGAGCGAAGTGAGGAGCTCGGCTCTAAGAGAGAGCTATTTGTGAGATAAGTGTGAGGAGGAACTCTAGGAGAGAGTTGTGCTCCAAACTTGTCGAGAAGGGGTCCGCTTTAGAGGTGAGCGGAGCAAAGAGCTCGGCTCTGGGAGAGGGCCATTTGGAAGACGAGTTTGAGGAGCAACTCGAGAGGAGAGTTGTGAGCTCCGAACTCATTGAGAAGAGGTCCGCTTCGGAAGCGAGCGGAGTGAAGAGCTCGGCTCTAGGAGAGCCATCTGGCAGACAAGTTTGAGGAGGAACTCTAGGAGAGAGTTGTGCTTCGAACTCGTTGAGAAGAGGTCCGCTTTAGAGGGAGTGGAGTGAAGAGCACGGTTCTGGGAGAGAGCGATCTAGAAGACGAGTTTGAGGAGCAACTCTAGGAGAGAGTTGTGAGCTCCGAACTCGTTGAGAGGAGGTCCGCCTGGGAGATGAGCGGAGCGAAGAGCTCGGCTTTGGAAGAGAGCCATTTGTGAGACGAGTGTGAGGAGCAACTCTAGGGGAGAGTTGTAGCTCCGAACTCGCTGCTTATGTGAGAGAATCAACGGTTGTGGGAGCAATTCCGAATGGCGAACCACTTCTAACCCGCTGAAGAGCAGGTTATTTGAAGAGGAATCGAGCCAAGTGTTGGACTCCGAACCATCGGTAGAGGTATTCAACGGTTGTGGGAGCAATTCCGAATGGCGAACCACTTCTAACCCGCTGAAGAGCCGGTTATTTGAAGAGGAATCGAGCCAAGTATTGGACTCCGAACCATCGGTAGAGGTATTCAACGGTTGTGGGAGCAATTCCGAATGGCAAACCACTTCTAACCCACTGAAGAGCAGGTTATTTGAAGAGGAATCGAGCCAAGTGTTGGACTCCGAACTCGTTGTGAAGAGCTTAGTAAGTTACGGGAGCAGTCATGTAGAAGAAGCTGGACTCCGAACTCACCATTCAGCGAGTCATGACTCGGAGAAGTAGAGATGAAGCAAGAGCAACAATTTCCAATGAAAAACGTAAAGTTTTATTGAAATAAACTAAGTGGCTGCTTCAATATGGTGAGCCCTTATTACATGCTATTGGCCGGATTACAAGCATCGGCCTTATTAAAAATCAAGATCCTGCTTCTATGATAAGGTGAAGACCTCTTGGGAAGAACCGGGAGGTTCTGAGTCTTAAAGCTCGGCGGGCCCTTCGGTTCGTTTGTTGGCTCCTCAGGGGGGAAGCTCGGCCCCCTCTTTTTGGACGAACTTGGTCAGGTGCCCCTGCTGTATGAGTTCTTCGATCTCCTCCTTCAGAGCCCGACAATCTTCCGTGTCGTGGTCGTAGTCCCTGTGAAAGCGGCACCACTTATCCTTGTTCCTCTTCTTGCCAGGTGTATTCATTCTCGGGGGAGCGTGGAGGAGCCCTTCCTTGTCCACCTCCATAAGAACTTCTGATATATTGGCAATGAGGGGGGTGAACTTCTCAAACCGAGGAGTCGGGCGACGCCGTCCATTGCCGTCCTTCTGGGAATTTTGGGAGCCCTCTTCGCTTATGCTCTTCCGTTTGTTCCCAGAAGATGTCTCCTCAAAGCTCGGGAGATTCTCGGCTTCTTCAGCCCGAATGTACTTTTCGCTCCTAAGAAGGAGGTCGGCGAAATTATGTGGGGGCTTCTTGGCAAGGGAGGAGCGAAGGCTTGAGTTGAGGACGTTCGATTGGAAGGCGTCCGCTGCAACAGGCTGGTCAAGGGAAGCAATGGATCTCACTTCTGCAGTGAACCTCCTCACATAGTCTCTCAACTTCTCTCCCTTCTCCTGGCGGAGCTGGAGTAACGAGATGTTAGTCTTCTCCGTGCGTCTGCTACTCACAAAATGAGTGATGAAGAGGCTCTCGAATTGCTCGAAGGAGAATATGGAAGACGGGGCGAGGCGGGAGTACCACTCCCGAGCCGAACCCTTAAGAGTGGCGGGGAAGGTTTTGCACAGCAAAGCATCGGAAGCTTGGTGGATTAGCATGAGGGTCTTAAATCTTTCGATGTGGTCCACGGGGTCCGACTCCCCCGAGTAAGTTTCGAACTTCGGGGGTTCGAAACCTCTTGGGATAGGAGCTTCTATGATGGTCCGGGAGAAGGGAGGTCTGCTCGGACGGATGGTCCTGCCTCTTAACTCCTCATCCTTGTCTATTCGGCCGATGCGCCTCTCCATCTCGTGGAGACGGCGGTAGAGTGCCTCGTCCCTTCGACGATAGTCAAACGAGCCTCTGGACTCGTCTTCATAGGAAGGGGAGCGACGACGGTAGCTCTGGGAGCGGCGAGGGCTAGGCATGCGTTGTTGGTTGCTAGGAGTCGGAGGAGGAGTTATGGACCGATGGTGAGGACTTTGGACCCGTGGGGGGGGGGGGGGGGGGGGGTAGGAACCCTTTGAGCGTTGTTATTGTTGGGTCGGAGGTTGAGGGCTTGCAACATCGTTGCTTGGAACTGCTGAAACTCGGCACGGGTGATGGGTGCCTCATCGTTCCTCGGATGTTGTCGACCGGCGGGGGAATGAGGTCTTCTCATATGGTGTTCGGGGGACTCTTTCATCCCTCTTCGGGTAGGGGACCTTCTATAGTCTCGGTGGTGAGGATTTCACTCATCTGGACGTTGCTGGCGGGAGGCTCCCTCTCGGGCCCGCTTTTCATCTAGACGGCGGCGAAGATCCTCATCTTTCTGCCGGTTGAGGACGGTATTTCGAAGGTCAGGGGCCTGAGAACTGTAGGAGGCGTAAGAGTCCGTAGAGGCATTGTGTATCGAGATGCGGTCCTGATGGAGAGGTTGCTTTTGCTTCTGCGGGTTAGGACCAGTGGGACCGTTAGGGGGTTGCTGACTCAGAAGAGGAGGCTGGTCCTGTTGGAAATGGTCCTCGGCCGGAGGAGGAAGTTGCCCCTGCTGCGGAGCGGGATGGACGGGGACTTCCTGCTGTTGATCAACAGGGTTGGGTCCACGGTTGGACCCCCTAGATCTTACTTTTCTGGGAGGCATGGCTGGAGAAGAGCTAGTCGACGAGGAAGAGGCGGAGGCTATTCGTATGGTTTTCCCACAGACGGCGCCAATCTGTTACCGCTGAATCTGGTGTCGGGATAAACAGATAGAATTTATGGGTTCGTAGAAAAACCTGAATAGCGACCCCAGGCCTGTTCGTCGGAGTTGGGCTGTTGAGCTCCCGCCGTACACCTGCAAGGAAAGTGTGAAACACCGGGGTTGATCCCGGCGACGCACCCTCCGACGCTTTTGTCAGTAACCAGTGATGATTAAAAAAGAGCTTAAGTTGGCAAAAAAGTGATTAACCTGTAACAGTGGTAGGTGGGGGGTATTTATAGTCACCATTGGGATCAGATTAGGAATGTGATTCCTGTGATCTGATAAGGCGTAAAATCCTCGTAATCAGATTAGGAATGTAATCCCTTAATTCCCGGTGAGAGGATAGTCGCGAATCAGGCCCGTTGATTTGGTTGAATCAGAGACCCTAATTCTATCCTGTCGGACTGGGTTTGTATCGGGTCGGGACCCGTACCCAGTTGAGGTGGATCCGTTCGTGGGTTATTGGATCTGTGAGAAGGAGACCCAGTACCCGCTTCGGACCCGTTAGTAGGTGAAATTACCGTTTTACCCCTGAGCTTTAAGATTCGTCTCCGATGTGAACGGTCCCGATTTAATCCTATTTTTAGCCATATCACTAATTAAACTAATTAAATGGTTACAAGTTTAGGGGGATTTTTTTTTTGTTCGGACGAAACATCATGTTTCGTTGATGTTTCGTCCGATCATTTAAAAGTTAATTGAATAATCCAGACGAAACATAATGTTTCATGACGCTATAAAATGCATATTGCTATATCTCATGCTATCCTTGACTTTTTACTGTAGTGAAAAATGAAAAAAAGGACAAAATAGCTAATGACTACAGCGTCTACAGTTCGAAAATCTGCATAAAATACATTTTTAGCTAACTAGAGCATGGTAGATAATACAAAAGTACTAACAAATATATACAAAAACTTTTCTGTACCTCTGAAACTTTGAATACTATGTATCTCAATATGTGAACCAAAAGTACAAGAACACAGACTTCTTTGGGTTAAGATCCATATATATTAGTTTTTTAGATTAGGGTTTTAGTTTTGGAGAAAGTATATTTTGTTGACTCTAAGTTTAGTGTGTACAAAACAAACACTTTTATCTAATATTTTCAATTGAGATATATACAGGATAATAGGGATTCGAAATTCAAATAAGGTTTCAAAACATATTCTGAATCAACTTAAAAGGGAAATCATAAAAAAGATTGCAAAGTATCAAAGAGATTATCACACAAAAACCTGTGCTCAAATCTTCAAGAATCTAGCAAGTCCAAGTTTATTTGCGTCTGTAATTGTGAGGATTAATTATGTAAAAAATTGTTGATTGAATATTAAGGAAAAAAATATAAAGTGGATTCATTAAATAACAGTTTATTTTTTATTTACTTTTTTTGTAAGTAACGGTCGACCACATTAATACACAGTCGACGGTCCTTAAAAGTCGATCGCACTTATGCGTGTATTCTTGATGCAGTCAACTGTCAACATCTCTAACTTCGGGCTGAGAGATTGACAGTTCGACTGTTCATAATTGCAGTCGACTGCAACTTGCAAAAAAACAAATTTTGTATTTCTTTTTCATTGTTTTAAAAAGAAATTATTTCTCACTCTATAAATATAAATAGATGTGAATTCACTGAGTATTGTTCATCTCTTTCAACTCTAATTCTTCTGAACTCAAGGCTTTATCAACGACCAAGAGAGTATGTGCATTTATTAATTTCTTAGTCAAGATGTCGTTCATGCTATTTTTTTTTCTCTTTTGCTTCGATAAGAAGCGGTTTTATGGTGCTTATGCATAGAAGTCATGTGGGTGTAATAGGTCTCTCGGCCTAAATAACTTGAACTCATTGTACGAGGTTTTTAAGTATTATGGAATGCTTGTGGCAGAGAATTTCTACAAGTAAAAGGTGTGGACGTAGACCGGGGGTCGAACCACGTTATATCACTGTGTCCTGCGTACTTGCACTGTTTGCTTTCTCTAACTCTATCTCTTTATTTTACGCATTTTATTTAAGTTTTTAATTTCCGCACAATCACTCTATCCACTCGTATGGTGATTTACCCTTAGAGTGATTTACATATTTACCTTGTTTATATAATGCAAATCTTGTGTGAACGTTGATTTGGAGTTTGAATTGGTTATTAATTGAGATAAGACATATGGAATAGAAGTTAGGTTTATGTATAATCTCTGGTTAATTTAAGTTCTATATTGTCTGTTTAGATTAGGGTTTAGGGTTTTAATTTTGGAGGAATTATATTTTTCTTTTGGTATCATGCAAATATGGTTTGAACTTCGATTTGGAGTTTGATTCGTCGGGCAATTGAATAATTGGGTCAGTTGTTAAACTGGAAGTAGGAGAATGTGTGAATGTGCTGATTTTTGTCAAGCCTTCGTCCACTACAACAAAACTGGGTCAGTTGGTAATCTTCTTCGTCACCTTCCAACCTGCTATTTGAGACAAGAATATCATATTAGCTTTAATCATGTATGATAGTTGTTTATGCATAAGGTGCTTGTATGTAAGCCTGAATATTCTATTGTTCTTTTCTAACCATATAGCCAAACAGGTGGAAGCTATCCCACTCCTCCAAATACCAATGTTATTGGTGTATGCCCTAGAGGCCAGTTGTGTATTGACATTACTAGTTTACATTGCATCATGACATTTATTTCATATATGAGACATTTTATTTATTGTGTTTTTTTTAATTGTGCATGATTTAATTGTGAGATTCTATTGATTGTAATCAGAACACTATTCTTAAATATCTCTAGTCAAATATTAATGTGAATTAGGACAATAATAATACATAGAGACTAGTATGTGCGTAGACTGATGACCCTATCTTACGGGGCATGGATATGAGATATCAAGTCTTCACATGGGTACAAATTAGAGTAATAATGTAACACCCCAGCCCGAAACTGCGATTTTTCTAACAACTGCCCACTACAGGCTTACCTCATAAAAGGAGTTATAGCTGATTGGTGACATCTAATTCCAGACAATTATATATATATATATATATATACAATTAATTCCAATTCTCCCCAATATGGGAATATTAAATCCCACATTTTCTCAACAGGGGGACCCACGCCACGTCAACACAAGAGCACAGCAATACTCTGCCTCTCTTCTCAACCGGGCAGGCCCCACCTTGCCACGTCACCCATGTGACGTCCAAGCACAACAAGTGTGCAGCCAGCAACCCCTCCATTCTCATTAAATCTCCATACAACCCCCTATAGAATCTCATATAGGGCAATTTCTAATTAATTCTTCTCTCTCTCTCTCTCTCTCTCTCTCTCTCTCTCTATATATATATATATATATATATATATATATATATATATATATATATATATGGAAAAAGGGTATGAGCAACTTGCTCATTTAGTAAATAAGCAATTGATAATGTGGCATACATGTGATTGGACAATCTTTAAAAGGATTAGTTGTCCAATGTATCACATACATGCCACATAATCAATTGCTCATTTACTAAATGAGCAAGTTACTCATATCCCTTTTACCCATATATATATATATATATATATATATATATATATATATATATATATACTAGGTTTGCCCGTTGACACGTGCCTACGGCACGTCTTCGGAACGGTGTACCTTGTTTGATCATATAAAATAGTCTTGGAGATCCAGCAAATTAATTGAAGTAGCAAACATATTATATGAGAAACTTTTGGGGGTCCAGCAAAAAATATATTATATGATTTTTTTGATTATTTTGAATTATTTTTAAAATTTTTAATTTTTTAATTTTTTCTTAACTTTTTTAATTTGCATTTTCTTAATTTTTTTAATAGAAGAGGGAGGGAAAGAGAGAAAAAAAAATTTAAATAAATATAGGAGTTGTTTTAGGTGGGGGATTTGAATTTGAGTTTTGGGGAGAAACTTTTGGGGGGAAAAATATGTATTGTGAGGTTAGATCTCGGCCTTTAATTTTTGGAGGGATTGAAGGAGAGCCACTTGATAGCTTTCTTTGTGTTTTATTATATAGATGGGAAATACTCAGTTGAAAACATAAATATCAGTGAAAACGTGGAAAACCACCTAGGCCGTTGTTGGAAACAACAGCCTAGGTTGTTTTTATGGGTTTTCACAACATTTGCGTTTTCAATGGAGCATTTCCCTATATATATATATATATATATATATATATATATATATATATATATATATATATATATATTAAATACGTGGTGCTACAAATAATGTACTGGACTGACCCACCATAAAAATGTTGCATGAATCATTACGTGAGTGTCATAAGCGGTTCTCATAGTGACCATAGTGTACGTAGTCTTTTGACTGTAAGTCACTATGGTTCCCTACATGAGAAGTTATATGTTTTAATTTCGTCAAACATTACCAGTAATAAGGTGATTATACAGTCGACTATTGGATATACTACAAATCATGCGAAGGAATGTGAATGACTTAGATAGGATTTGTTCATCTTACATAACAGGAGTGATATCTATGGACCCCTTGATTGAGTGAGACTGTAAAATGCATGGTCGTACTTAAATGAGTTAATATGAGATATTGAGCTCATTTATTTTAGTAAGTCTACTTAGACATCAAGAAACCAAAGATTGAACTATACAAGGGTGATAAGCTCTATGCCTTATGGTCAATTAAGATATCTGGACAAAGTGACTTGACTACATGGTAACATTGGTTACGAATAGGTTATGTCAAATTACTGACATTTCCGTTAATTGAGTAGCAATGATGTCTCACTGTTTGTAATAATAGAATATGATTTTAGTATTACTGCCAATGTAATGGGAACCTATAGGGTCACACACTTAGAATGGATCGAAATTGGGGATCCAAGTAAGACTTGGACTCCTGACAATGGTTATATATTTAATTAGATTAAATTGGCTGACTAAAGTTCAAAGGCCCACACACGGATCTGACCCAGGACAGATTGTGAGCCCAACAGCTTCATTACTCTCTTAGGGTTGATTTTCTTTACCTATGTATTTGATACGTATCTGTGGAAAAGTCACACATGAGAAAACCCTAGCCATCACAGAAATTGTGAGTGAGAGAGATCATGAGGAATGTCCCCTTTCCCAAAGCTAGCACAGCGGCATGAGGGAAAGCTTGATTTGATCTGTTCGTATGGATACCGTAGAGGCACCACAATATTGTAGTACTGTGATCGGTATACTGTGGAGACATCAAATCCATCTTCAAGGTAAAACCTAAACACGATTTATGGTTTTCACTAGGATCCATGGCTAGGTTTCGATATTTTTTTTATAATTTTTTAGCTATGTATTTAATCTGTGATTGCGTTCGAAACCTAACAGTGGTATCATAGCCACTTGCGAAACCATAATTCGGTTATGTATAATATGTGATTATTCATGATATGTTCGCACTTTTGGAAGAAACATTCATATGTGATATAACTTTTGCAATAGTTGCAATATAAGCATTAGTTTATGTGTTGGTTGTTAATACAGATGCCACACCAGGGTAGCCCTCAGTTTGGAACCATTGAAAACCCTAGAGAACCAAGATGTGATTTGCAGTAACGTTAGAGTTTCTTAAAGCATGAAGAGTTCATGCACTTGCGTCATTTGCAGTAGCATTAGGATTTCTTAAAACATGAAGAATTCATGCTCTGGCGGTGGCAAGGAATGATGAGGCAATTTTTTGCTCCGGGGCTGTCACGCCCGGCTTCCCATTATACGAAAATACAGGCACGTCACTGAGGCCCAGCGAATGATATAAGTATATCAACTCATATCACCCATAAGCTGTACAATACTAGTAAGCTCAACAATATAATAATAATCACATGAACAAGAATATAATACAATAACTGATATCTGAGATACAAGAACTTACAGAATGTTCGATAATACACTATGCAATAACAGTTTGTCAAGTTTTTTCAGTAACTCATCATCTGTATATGTATACCATTAACTCAAAAGAAAGATAGATAATACCCGTTAGAGCAAGCTACGGGCCGCACGTAGTACAAGCAAAATGAAAACAAGAACATGGATATAGCAATGAACAGGGAATCATGTACACAGGAAACAAGTCTTGTAACAGGAAAATGCAAATATATAAATGGGAATCAAGTGTAATGCAAGTGAAAACATATAAACGGACTTCAATGTATAATCAATCGGTAACAAAGAATCATGTAACAGGAACATGCCATTTAAACAGGAATCATGTAATCTTGTAAACAAGAATCATATAACTGGAAACATGCAACTTGTAAACAGGAAGCATGCACGTGCTCAGTGTTAATCTTATGTCTAGCATTCTTTTATAAATCCTAACCAATGCATGCAATCCTGTGTCCCATACCTCAAGTTCGGGTGCATACAATCAAGTGAATATTTAGACTATAATCGTGAATTCTATAGATCGTGTACTCGAGTCTTCTTATGACTATAAAACTTGATCGGTAACGATCAGTAAACTTGGTCGGTAACTTAATCGGTACACTTGTTCGGTAACTTGATCGGTAAACTTGGTCGGTAAACATGATCGGTAAACTTTGTCAGTAAACATGTAACACGGAAAACACAGACCCCCTTCCGAGTACAGTCTCTTATATTGTCTATTACTAAGTATTACCCTTACTGCCCCGGCTTGTTATGCTTTTACTATAAGTATACATAAACAGTAAACAGGATCGGTAAACACGAACGGTAACATGATTGGTAACTTGGACATGCAATCAATACAATCAATGAGAATGGTATCAGAACGGGATCAAAGATGTGTCAAAGGCTATGCAATACATGAAATATACATTGTTCATTTCATCAAATATACAAAATATACATAGTTCAATACATGAAATTTGCATAGTCTTACCGTTGATGATGTGCTTTTGGTAAGTGGTATAAAGCATATTACTTAGTGTTAGCCAATGATGTGACAAATATTACACTGTTACTTTGAAAAACATGCATGCACTATATTAGATTATAATCATTCTCGTCTACTTCTTGCTAATCGTTGTAATAACGTTTATTTTATTAACTTTAATGAATTAGCATAAGAAAAATATGAAGTTTTTTGTAGCAATAAATAAAGACGGTTTGCAATAACATCGGTGGTTTTGATATATAGCAATGGACAACCTCAATAAATTGGTAACAAAGAACTTGTACGAGTGATTCCAAAGATCAAATTTGAGAATGACAAACCATGTGACTCATGTCAATTATTTTGTTCAATTTTGAATTAACCTTCGGATACAAATAATGAGAATGTATATTCTTTCTTTCATTCAAAGATATGGGAATGCCTATAAAATACAAAATTGAGCATGAGAGCCAAATGAATTGAAAGATTCATGTTTGGTTCGAGAAGTAAACCAAGAGCTCTTACAAGCCTAAGAAAGTGGTATCAACTTCTAAACCTCTTGAACTTTTGCACATGGATCTTTTTGGACCATCACGTACATGTAGTATTGGAGGTGCATGATATGCGTTCGATATTGTTGATGATTACAATAGATTTACTTGAGTTGTTTTTTCATCACAAAAGGATGACACTCCTCATGTATTTCAAAAATTCTGTCATAGAGTTGAAAATGAGAATGTCTTACCATCGTAACTATTCGTAGTGACCATGGTGGGGAATTTCAAAATAAACTATTCACATATTTTTATGATAAAAAAGAAATAAAGCATAAGTTCGCTTGTCCTCACACTCCCCAACAAAATGTGGTTGTTGAGACGAAAAATTAATTGGCATGCACCATGCTTAGTGAAATGATCTTCTTAAATCTTTGTGGGTAGAAGCTGTCAATACAACATGTTACACTATCAACTAAGTAATAATTAGAATACATCTTGAGAAAATGCCTTTTGAACTATATTATAAAAAACATCCAAACTTATGTTATTTTTGTATATTTGGATGCAAAGTTTTCATTTTAAATACCTTCGATAACTTAAGGAAATTTGATCGTAAAAGCGATGAAGGCGTATTCTTAGGATATTCTCTAAATAGCAAAGCATATCGTGTATCTAAAAAAAGAAAACGTGTTGTACAAGAGTCAATTGATGTTATATTTGGTAAAACTAATTCTCTCATAACAGAGATATTACATGTTGTTGATGATGATGAGACAGATATTCGCCACAAGAAAAGAAAGGTACACATAGAGAAGGAGTTGCATGAGAACTCTCAAAATAACTCAACACGTCTTGGCAAATCCTCTTAACAACAAGTAAACAACAATAACACCAATGAACCATTGACAAAAGAAATACATTCACTAGAGAATGACCAAGGGGAAGATAGTCACATCCAGACAACCGTCCCAACTCCCATCATCGGAGAAAAAAGTCATGCTTGGAAAATCATGGCCAGTCATCCCTCGGAACTAATACGTAGCGATATGACAAAGGGGGTTAACTACTTGCACTCAAGCCAAAAAGTTTGTGTTTTTCCGCATTCATATCCATATTTAAACCTAAAAATATTAAGGAAGACTTCCAAGATAATAATTGGATCATTGTCTTGCAAGAAGAACTTAACCAATTTGAAATGAATCATGTATGGAGAATGTTGGGTTTCGCAGTCAATCACAGAGTAAATACGCTGTGGAAATAAATAAAAATTCGGAAACCCAACCATGGATCCATGCAAAAACTATAAAACGTGCAGCGGAAATAAATTATAAATTCTGAAACCCATTCATGGATCCATGCAAAAACCTTAAAACATGTTAGGTGTTTTTACCTCAACGATGGAACGAGTGCCTCCATAATCCGCCAATCACGAGCACTACAACGTTGCAGTGCCTTTATGGTATCCACACGAATGAATGAAATTGGGTTCTCCCTCACACCGCGGTGCTAGCTGCATGATGGGGGTGTTCCCATTGCTCTTTCTCTTTCTCTCACTTTCTGTGACTGCTAGAGTTTTTCCTTGTCATTTCCCACAAATACATATCATATATATATAGCAGGAAATCTACCCTAAGAGAGTAGAGAAGCTGTCGGGCTCACAATCTGACCTAGGTCAGATTCATATGTGGAGCTTCTAAATTTGGTTGGCCCATTTAATATAATTAATTGCCCAACCAATATTAGGAGCCCAAGACTTACTTGGATTTCCAATTAAATTTATCTTATGAATTTAAATCCCAATTTCGATCCATTCTAAATGTGTGACCATGTAAGTTCCCATTACGTTGACAGTAATACTAAAATTCTACTTTAGAGTTACAAATAGTGAGCGGTAAATAGAAATACATCACTGCTACTCAAGTAACGGGAATGCCAGTGATTTGACTTTACATATCCGTGACCAATGTTACCATGTAGTCTAATTCTTTTGTCCAAATATCTTAATTGACCACAAGGCATGGAGCGTGTCAACATTGTATAGATCAATCTTTGGTTTCTTGATGTCCGAGTAGACTTATTAAAACAAATATGAAATCAATATCTCATATTTACCTATTTGAGCATGACATGCATTTTTCAGTCTCACTCAATCAAGGGGCCCAAAGATATCACTCTTATTTTGTAAGAGGGACAAATCATATCTAAGTCATTCACATCCCTCCGCATGATTCATTGTATGTCCAATAGCCGACTTTATAACCACATTATCACATGCGATGTTTGATGGTATAAAAACATATAACTTCTCATGTAGGGAACCATAGTGACTTCAAGTTAAAGGACCACGTACAACATGATCATTGTGAGAATCTCTCTTGACACTCATGTAACGATCAATGTAACGTTCTCATGGTGGGTGAGTCCATTACATTATTACTGTAATATGTACCCCTGCGAAGACTTGATATCTCATATCCATGACCCGTGAGATATGGTCATCAGTCTACGCACATATTATTCTCTATGTATTATTGTTATCCTAATTCACAATAATAATTGACTAGGGACATTTAAGAATAGTGTTCTGATTACAACCAATAAAATCTCACAATCAAGTCATGCACTTGATGTCTCATAGTATTGAACCTACTATTCCAAAGACTTTATTATGTTCATTTAATCACAATAAACAACACAAAAATAAAATACCTCGTATATAAAATAAATTTCATGATGCAATGTAAACTAGTAAGGTCAATATAAGGTTGGTCTATAGGGCATACACCAATAGAGACTTGTTCCTAAACCCCAGAGTAGAAATGTTCTCGAAACAAAATGAGTGTTCAGAAATAAATTGGACGAATCCGGAACTATTGTTAGGAATAAGGTCCTGACTTGTTGCTCAAGGGTGTAACCAACAAGAAGATGATCATTTAGGTTTCATATGAAACTAAGAAATCCATTTTTCTGATAAGTACTGAAATTTATATGTTTTTTTTGCAAACCTACAATTTTTTTGTCCAAAGACATATTTAATTATTCAAACGGTGGATCTATAATTGCGACCAAGGATACGCCTGGTAAATCCACGTGTGTGTGCCATAGGTAGGCCAGTAAGGTCCTTGAATCTGAGAGAATGACTTGGTAAAATTCAAGGAAATGATTGTGACTTAGGCGATGCC
Source organism: Hemerocallis citrina (assembly GCA_017893485.1). Classification (NCBI taxonomy): domain Eukaryota; kingdom Viridiplantae; phylum Streptophyta; class Magnoliopsida; order Asparagales; family Asphodelaceae; genus Hemerocallis; species Hemerocallis citrina. The sequence continues at coordinate 157,746 of JACEHZ010000269.1, forward strand.
CGAGTCCGGCAAGAGTTATAAAACCCTGAGGGATGAGTGGAATAAGGTTGATATGACAAGAATTTCAGTTTGTGTGTAATGTAAGTCCGTAATAGGGATCGTTAAGTCCATACTATATTTTTCATCATTTAGACTAAGATCTTGCATTAGTTAAATTAATATTTTGCATTTGAAGAAGATATGACATAAACAAAAATGAACATGTCCGTTAGAGAGCTGCGGTTCCTAGGAATGTTCGGGACTGAGGATATGCCCAGAAAATCCACGGTGTGTAAGCTAGGGGTATGCAAGTTAGGTCTGTAGTTATCGGAGATCGACTTGCTAGGGTTCGTGACTGAGGATACGTCTGGTAAATCCATTGTGTGTGAGTTAAGGGTATGCCTGTCGGGTCCAATATCCTAGGGGTGCGACTTACACGTGATTACGTGTTGGAGTACAATAATTGGGTTTAGGCATTGCATAGAGAGGGATTGAACCATGTATTGAGATGAAATGCTAGTAGCTTACATTCAGAAACTATGTTTTATGGGTGACATATCGTTCCAAACAAGCCTGCATTAAAATAGCATATTTGAATTATGCATGTTAGTACAGTAAGTATAAGTTTGGTACTTTAGTAAATTAGTTTCATACTCACTCATATGACATTGGATAATTGACTATTTTCCATTTACATTTAATACATTAATTCAATTTTTTATTCTATTATGCTGTGTTTTAGGAGTTAAAGTTGTTCGAATTTTTACTGTCAGCCTCACAAGTTGACGAACCCACAGATTCCGATTTTGCTGGTAAGGATACCTGAGGTCTTAACATAGAAGTGTGAAATCCTGAGCCCGTCATCTTATCAATCCAAGTGGTTTGGACTTGTATTAAGATTTCTGCATTTCCAGTATTATATTATGTATATGTACTCAATTAAATTAAAAGATTTTGGGTGTGTCACAAACTTTTTTTGTGCATGAGTTTCGGGGCGCTACAGGAGGTCTATTTGATACCCCTAGTATTCATTCTAAATCTATCACTCGTCAATTCTATACCAGTCTTGATGTGTGTTACCGCTGATTCTGGTGTGGGGGTAAACAGATAGAATTTGTGGGTTCGTGGAAAAACCTGAATAGCAAATCCGAACCTGTTCGTCTGAGTTGGACTGCTGACTCCCGCCGTACACCTGCAAGGAAAGTACGAAATACCGGGGTTGATCCCGGCGACGCACCCTCCGACGCTCTTGTCAGTAACCAGAAGAGATTAAGAAAGAGCTTAAGCAGGTAAAAGAGTGATTAACCTGGTCATAGTGGTAGGTGGGAGGTATTTATAGTCGCCATGGGAGTGATTAGGGGCCTGATTTCCTGTGTAACTGTTAGGAGTAAAATCCTCACAATCTGTTTAGGAAACTGACCCCTGATTCCCGGTGAGAGCAAATCAGGCCTGTTGATTTGGTCAAATCAGTAACCCTGATTTTCCTCTTGCTGATCCGGATTTGTCTCGGGTCGGGACCCGTACCCAGTTGGAATGGATTCGTTTGTGGGTTATTGGATCTGTGAGAAGGAGACCCAGTACCCACTTCGGACCTGCTAGTAGGTGAAATTACCGTTTTACCCCTGAGCTTTGAGATTCGCGTCCGATGTGAACGGTCCCGATTTAATCCTATTTTTAGCCATATCACGAGCCCCCCACTCCCGAAGACTGAGTTTGATTAGCCTTTGAGGAGTAGTTTTACTGTTCTAATGGCGTACGGGATTTTATCGGTGTTCTTAAGGGAGTTTGGAATCTTGCTCGGGGTATAACGGTGTTATTGTGGGCTTGTAAAATGCCCAAAAACATTCTCAGATTTTTCTGGATTTTTGGTGATTTTTCCAGATTTTTCTGAATTTTTTCTCATTTTTTTGAATTTTTTATTCATTTTCCGAATTAAATAATTAATTATCGAAAATATTAAATAATTATTCTAATTAAATAATTATATTTTTCAGAATTTAAAATAATTTTTCTGAATTTATAATTATTTTTAGAATTTTTATTTAATTTTTTACGATTTTTTAAATATTTTTTCAGATTTTTTAAATAAAAAAAACAAATAAATAAATAAATTAATTAAATTAAATAATACCTGACACGTGGCACGATCTGTGCCGTCGGATCCCGGGACACGTGGCGCGATCTGTGCCGTCGGATCCCTGCGCGAATCTCGAGGAGGCGCGCTTTTCGAAAAATCGTTATCTTGTCGTTTAGCGCGCATGGCGCGATCTGGATCGTCCATCACCAGAAGCACGAATTTCTGGAAGATCCAACGGTCGTAGTCGTTCGGCAGATATTTTCTCCGTTTGTGAAGCTCGGATAGGGGGTTGCTCGGCATCCGACCGAGAGGTGACTTCGACCTCGGGTGTGAGGCCACGTGGAGATGCCACGTGGCAAAATTTTTTTTTTTTTTTTTTTTTTTGCGCTCTGTTCTTTCTCTTCTCCTTCTCTGTTCTTTCGACCCATGCACGCCTCCGACCCCGCCTCCATCTCCGTCCCTGAGAGCGCCACTGGGGCTCGGCGAGCTCGGTAGGAGGCGACGAGTGGGGTAGGGCTCGTCACGGCCATGGCGGGGCTCATGATGGACGAGAGCGCGACATGGAGCTTGGAAGTTCGGCGAGAGACGACGAGCAGAGTGGGGCTCGTCGGAGATGGAGCTCGTCGTCGAATGAAAGGCGAGAGGAGCTCGGTGGAAAGAATCTCGACGATGGGAAAGTTCAATGATCGTGGAGCTTCTTCTTCGGCAGTGGAGCTCGGTGGTGCAGCTCGGGGTGAGTGAGAGAGAGCTCGGGAACAATGGGTTCGGCGAAGAGCGTGCTCGAAACTCGGAGCTCCGGAGTGTTAGCTCGGCCATGGTGGTGGTGAGGCGTGCTCGACGGGAGGTGGAGCTTGGCACGGCGTGAGCTCAGAGAAGAGTTGGGTTCTCTTATTGAGCTTCGACGAAGTGGAGGTTGGCGAGTTCGGAGCTGAGCTCGCCGAAGAAGAAGGTCGACGCGGTTGAGGGCTGAGCTCGTCCATGGAGCTCGGCGAGGAGTTGGAGCTTTGCTCGCCGAAGGAGGAGTTCGTCACTGTCATGGAGAGGGAGCTCGTCGAAGGAGGAGTTCGTCGATGAGGGCTCACTCGAGGGAGCTCGGAGCTCGGCACGGTGGTCGGCGACGAGTCGCGATGGGAGCTCGTGAAGAAGTGGAGTACCGAAGGGCTCGGCCATGGAGCTTGCGTAGGGGAGCTTGAGCCACGGCATTGAAGGTTGACGGCCGTTGGCCACGGCGGAGCTTGCTCGAGGTAGGAGCTCGACGGAGCTTGGCTCTGGGCGAAGCTTGCGCCGTGGAGGAGGTCGGTGATGGCGAGGTCGAGCTCGCACGAAGGTGGGTTCAGCGGAGCTCGAAGTTGGGTTCGAAGCGTGTGCTGAAAGTGGCGGAGTCGGAGCTCGGAGGTGAGAGCTCGGTGAGTGGAGTTCGGAGCTCGAAGGTGGTCGTCGGAGGTGGGATGGAGCTCGTCGGTGAGTGCTCGATGCTGCGGTTGGTGCTTCTCGAAGTGGCTGGTTTATATATATATATATATATATATTGGTTTTGGCACCAGCAGTTTGGAGAAGGAGGGAGATGGGAAGGGGTTCGGGTCGGATCCCCTTAACGGGTCCGAACCCGGCCCCTTGTGCCCCCTTTTCTTTTCTTTTTTTTTTTTTTTTTTGCTCGCTGCTTCTTGTTCGGCAAATCCGAGCACGGATTTTGAGGCAAATGTTTTGGCCATTTTGCAGCTCGGTATGGCAGTAGCTCGGATTGGAGATCCGAACTATGTGGCTTGATCTGGGCCGTTGAATGGTGGCACGAATCTCGAGACGGGCTCAATTCCCAAGAAAACATTATCTTGTCATTTAGCGACGCTGGCAAGATCTGGGCCGTTGGATGATGGCACGAATCTCGAGACGGATCAGTTCCCAAGAAAATGCTATCTTGTCGTTTAGCGACGCTGGTAAGATCTGGGCCGTCTGATCGAGATCTTGCACGAATGTTGAGGAGAAAGTGAGTTTTCTCCGTTTGCAGGATCGGAAAGGCACTTGCTCGGTTAGCCGACTGGGCTCTTTGATGTTGGGGCTCGGATGGGAAAAGCTCGGATTCTTGCTCGGATGGGAAGAGTTCGGATTCTTGCTCGGATGGGAAGAGCTCGGATGGGAAAAGCTCGGATGGGAAGAGTTCGGTTCGGATTTCTCCCTCGTGCGAGTGGCTCGGCTCGGATTTCCGAGCTATTCGGCGCAGCTGCATTGAGATCCACTTTCCCAGTGCTACGGAGGTCCGATCGGGACGTGCGACCCCTCGTTTCGAAGCTAGTTCGAAGATCTACAACTTCTCTTTAGGAGTGGGATGAAGATTCACCCTCCTTCATGGTCAAAATAACCCCGCAAGATGCTTGTCTTCATGAAGTTGATAAGTACTTTGGTCTTGGGGATTTTGGAAGAGGAGCTCCACTCCTAGGGGCGGAGAAGATGTGCTAGGAAGACCCTTGTGCTTGGAAGACCCTTGGGCTAGGAAGACCCTTGTAAGGTGTGCTAGGACGGCCCTTGTGCTTGGAAGACCCTTGGGCTAGGAAGACCCTTGGGGCGAAGAAGAGGCGCGAGTGGGTCGGATCGCTAGTCGCTCGGCTAGGAATACTGAGCGACGTGGAGCGATCTGAGCCGCTGGATCTCAGCACGGATCTCGAGGCGGGCACAGTTTCCAAGAAAACACTATCTTATCGTTTAGCGACGCTGGCAAGATCTGGGTCGTTGGATGATGGCACGAATCTCGAGACGGCTCAGTTCCCAAGAAAACGCTATCTTGTCGTTTAGCGACGCTGGCAAGATCTGGACCGTCTGATCGAGATCTTGCACGAATGTTGAGGAGAAAGTGAGTTTCTCCGTTTGCAGGATCGGAAAGGCACTTGCTCGGCATCCGACCGGGCTCTTTGATGTTGGGGTCGGATCGGCACTCGCTCGGCATTCGAGCGGATGGAAGAGCTCGGCTCTGGAAGAGAGCCATTTGGGAGATGAGTTTGAGGAGCAACTCTAGGAGAGAGTTGAGAGCTCTGAACTCGTTGAGAGGAGGTCCGAGCGGAGCGAAGAGCTCGGCTCTGGAAGAGAGCCATTTGGGAGATGAGTTTGAGGAGCAACTCTAGGAGAGAGTTGTGAGCTCCGAACTCGTTGAGAAGAGGTCCGCTTCGGCGGCGAGCGGAGGGAAGAGCTCGGCTCTGGAAGAGAGCCATTTGTGAGACGAGTTTGAGGAGCAACTCTTGGAGAGAGTTTTGAGCTCCGAACTCGTTGAGAAGAGGTCCGCTTTGGGGATGAGCGGAGCGAAGAGCTCAGCTCTGGAAGAGAGCTATTTGTGAGACGAGTTTGAGGAGCAACTCTTGGAGAGAGTTTTGAGCTCCGAACTCGTTGAGAAGAGGTCCGCTTCGGGGATGAGCGGAGGGAAGAGCTCGGCTCTGGAAGAGAGCCATTTGTGAGATGAGTCTGAGGAGCAACTCTTGGAGGGAGTTTTGAGCTCCGAATTCGTTGAGAAGAGGACCGCTTTGGGGATGAGCGGAGCGAAGAGCTAGAGCTTTTTGTGAGATGAGTTCGAGGAGCAACTCTTGGAGAGATTTGTGAGCTCCGAACTCGTTGAGAAGAGGTCCGCTTCGGGGATGAGCGGAGTGAAGAGCTCAGGTCTGGAAGAGAGCTATTTGTGAGACGAGTTTGAGGAGCGACTCTTGGAGAGAGTTTTGAGCTCCGAACTCGTTGAGAAGAGGTCCGCTTCGGGGATGAGCGGAGCGAAGAGCTCAGCTCTGGAAGAGAGCTATTTGTGAGACGAGTTCGAGGAGCAACTCTAGGAGAGATTTGTGAGCTCCGAACTCGTGGAGAAGAGGTCCGCTTCGGTGGAGAGCGGAGGGAAGAGCTCAGCTCTGGAAGAGAGCTATTTGTGAGACGAGTTTGAGGAGCAACTCTTGGAGAGAGTTTTGAGCTCCGAACTCGTTGAGAAGAGGTCCTCTTCGGGGACGAGCGGAGCGAAGAGCTCAGCTTTGGAAGAGAGCTATTTGTGAGACGAGTTCGAGGAGCAACTCTAGGAGAGAGTTGTGAGCTCCGAACTCGTGGAGAAGAGGTCCGCTTCGGCGGCGAGCGGGGGATAGAGCTCGGCTCTGAAAGAGAGCCATTTGTGAGATGAGTTTGAGGAGCAACTCTAGGGGAGAGTTGTAGCTCCAAACTCGTTGATAAGGGGTCCGCTTCGGCGGTGAGCGGAGTGAAGAGCTCGGCTCTGGAAGAGAGCCATTTGTGAGGTGAGTTTGAGGAGCAACTCTAGGGGAGAGTCGTAGCTCCGAACTCGTTGATAAGGGGTCCGCTTCGGCGGCGAGCGGAGGGAAGAGCTCAGCTCTGGAAGAGAGCCATTTGTGAGATGAGTTTGAGGAGCAACTCTAGGGGAGAGTTGTAGCTCCGAACTCGTTGATAAGGGGTCCGCTTCGGCGGTGAGCGGAGTGAAGAGCTCGGCTCTGGAAGAGAGCCATTTGGGAGACGAGTGTGAGGAGCAACTCTAGGGGAGAGCTGTAGCTCCGAACTCGCTGCTTATGTGAAAGAATCAACGGTTGTGGGAGCAATTCCGAATGGCGAACCACTTCTAACCCGCTGAAGAGCAAGTTATTTGAAGCAGAATCGAGCCAAGTGTTGGACTCCGAACCATCGGTAGAGGTAGTCAACGGTTGTGGGAGCAATTCCGAATGGCGAACCACTTCTAACCCACTGAAGAGCAGGTTATTTGAAGAGGAATCGAGCTAAGTGTTGGACTCCGAACCATCGGTAGAGGTAGTCAACGGTTGTGGGAGCAATTCCGAATGGCGAACCACTTCTAACCCACTGAAGAGCAGGTTATTTGAAGAGGAATCGAGCCAAGTGTTGGACTCCGAACTCGTTGTGAAGAGGTCCGCTTCGGCGGCGAGCGGAGGGAAGAGCTCGGCTCTGGAAGAGAGCCATTTGTGAGATGAGCTTGAGGAACAACTCTTGGAAAGAGTTTTGAGCTCCGAACTCGTTGAGAAGAGCTTAGTAAGTTGCGGGAGCAGCCATGTAGAAGAAGCTGGACTCCGAACTCACCATTCAGCGAGTCATGACTCGGAGAGGTAGAGATGAAGCAAGAGCAACAATTTCCAATGAAAAAACGTAAAGTTTTATTGAAATAAACTAAGTGGCTGCTTCAATATGGCGAGGCCTTATTACATTCTATTGGCCGGATTACAAGCATCGGCCTTATTAGAAATCAAGATCCTGCTTCCATGATAAGGGGAAGACCTCTTGGGAAGAGCCGGGAGGTTCTGAGTCTTAGAGCTCGGCGGGCCCTTCGGTTCGTTTGTTGGCTCCTCAGGGAGGAAGCTTGGCCCCCTCTTTCTGGACGAACTTGGTCAGGTGCCCCCGCTGTATGAGTTCTTCAATCTCTTCCTTCAGAGCCCGACAATCATCCGTGTCGTGGCCGTGGTCCCTGTGAAAGCGGCACCACTTATCCTTGTCCCTCTTCTTTCCAGGTGTGTTCATTCTCGGGAGAGCACGGAGGAGCCCTTCCTTGTCCACCTCCATAAGAACTTCTGATATATTGGCAACGAGGGGGGTGATCTTCTCAAACCGAGGAGTCGGGCGGCGCTGGCCATTGCCGTCCTTCTTAAGCTTCTTAGCCTCTTCTTCTTCGGTCAACTTTCATTTCGTCCCTGAGGTAGACCCTCCGAAGCTTGGAAGGTAGGCGGCCTCTTCGGCACGAATGTACTTGTCACACCTGAGAAGGAGGTCGGAAAAGTTCTGTGGAGGCTTCTTAGCAAGAGAGGAGCGGAGGCTGGAATTGAAGACGTTGGATTGGAAGGCGGCTGTTGCGACGGATTGGTCGAGGGAGGCTATGGACCTGACCTGCGCAGTGAACCTCTTCACATAGTCTCTCAACTTCTCTCCCTTCTCCTGGCGGAGCTGGAGTAATGAGATGTTGGTCTTCTCCGTGCGTCTGCTACTCACAAAATGAGTGATGAAGAGGCTCTCGAATTGCTCGAAGGAGAATATGGAAGACGGGGCGAGGCGGGAGTACCACTCCCGAGCCGAACCCTTAAGAGTGGCAGGGAAGGTTTTGCACAGCAAAGCATCGGAAGCTTGGTGGATTAGCATGAGGGTCTTAAAGCTTTCGATGTGGTCCACGGGGTCCGACTCCCCCGAGTAAGTTTCGAACTTTGGGGGTTCGAAACCTCTTGGGATAGGAGCTTCCATGATGGTTCGGGAGAAAGGGGGTCTGCTCGGACGGATGGTTCTGCTGTTCGACCCCTCCCCCTCGTCCATCCGACCGATTCGCCTCTCCACCTCATGGAGACGGCGGTATAGGGCATCGTCCCTCCCGCGGTAGTCGAACGAGCCTCTGAACTCGTCTTCGTAGGAGGGAGAGCCGGGGCTACGACGATGGTCGTCCCGGGAGCGGCGAGGGCTAAGATCATGCTGCCGGTGGTTAGGAGCTGGCGGAGGAGAGGCGGACCTACGGCGAGGACTGGGAACCCGTTGGGGCGAAGGAACCTTTTGGGCCTCATTGTTGTTGGGTCGGAGGTTAAGAGCCTGCAACACCGTTGCTTGAAACTGCACGAACTCGGCGCGAGTGATGGGTGCCTCATTGTTCCTCGGCTGATGCCGACCGGTAGGAGAGTGGCGCCTCCTCCTGTAATGCCCGGGTGACTCTCTTCGCCCTCTCCTGGTAGGAGACCTTCTACGCTCGCGGTGGTGAGGATTCCGCTCATCTGGACGTTGTAGGCGGTAGGCTCCCTCTCGGGACCACTTTTCGTCCAGACGGTGGCGGAGATCCTCACCCTTCTGCCGGTTGAGGATAGTATTTCGAAGGTCAGGGGCCTGAGGACTATGGGAGGCGTAAGAGTCTGTAGAGGCGTTGTGTACCGATATGTGGTCTTGAGGGAGAGGTTGTTTTTGCTTCCGTGGATCGGGACCATTTGGGGGTTGCTGGTTCGGAAGAGGAGGTTGGTCCTGCTGGACATGGTCCTCGGCGGGCGGAGGGAGCCCCCCCAGTTGTTGAGAGGGATGGACAGGGACTTCTTGCTGGTCAGCAGGGTCGGGCGCACGATTGGACCCTCTGGATCTGACCTTTCTGGGAGGCATGGCTGGAGAAGAGCTAGTCGACGAGGGAAGAGGAGAAGGCTATTCGTATGGTTTCCCATAGAGGGCGCCAATCTGTTACCGTTGATTCTGGTGTGGGGATAAACAGATAGAATTTGTGGGTTCGTGGAAAAACCTGAATAGCAGATCCGAACCTGTTCGTCTGAGTTGGGCTGCTGACTCCCGCCGTACACCTGCAAGGAAAGTGCGAAACACCAGGGTTGATCCCGGCGACGCACCCTCCGACGCTCTTGTCAGTAACCAGAAGAGATTAAGAAAGAGCTTAAGCAGGTAAAAGAGTGATTAACCTGGTCACAGTGGTAGGTGGGAGGTATTTATAGTCGCCATGGGAGTGATTAGGGGCCTGATTTCCTGTGTAACTGTTAGGAGTAAAATCCTCACAATCTGTTTAGGAAACTGACCCCTGATTCCCGGTGAGAGCAAATCAGGCCTGTTGATTTGGTCAAATCAGTAACCCTGATTTTCCTCTTGCTGATCCGGATTTGTCTCGGGTCGGGACCCGTACCCAGTTGGAATGGATCCGTTTGTGGGTTATTGGATCTGTGAGAAGGAGACCCAGTACCCACTTCGGACCTGCTAGTAGGTGAAATTACCGTTTTACCCCTGAGCTTTGAGATTCGCGTCCGATGTGAACGGTCCCGATTTAATCCTATTTTTAGCCATATCAATGTGTTTAAAGACAATGAACTCACTCTCTACTCTGTTATACATGGCAAACCTATCCAAATTACACCTGCCTATCTCCGATCCAAATACTTTCTTTCCGAAGGTGAATTTGATATCTATTCTCTTGATTTTAGCTCTCTCGAATACAAGCCCAGACATGACAAAAACATTTTCTATAACATGTTTCTCTAACCACATGCTTGGTCCTTGCTAAACCCATACCTACTGACTTTACTGATACCACTGGCGTCTTAAATAAAATCATCAACGTCAATGTTTGGCCTAAGGGCAATGATATGACAGAGATTTGTGTTGAACAACCTTTTGTTCTTTTCTTATCTTGGTCTTGATCTCGCAACCTTAATCATCCGAACCATGAATTTTCCAACCACCGGAAATCATGCTTTCCCCTTTAGCACCCTCATTTATAACCTAGCTATCGATTCTGGCATTCCCATTGGTAAATTTCTCCTAAGTAAACCAAATAAACCTATTCTTCTGTCTCAAATGGGCATTGATGTGCCTTTGACAAAACGTTCTCGTCAAAAGACTGTTACTCCCTTATCCCAACTGCAGCCTCCAACTCCCTCTAGTTTTATGACAAGTCAACAGTTCAATGTTCACCAAATGCAAGTGTATGGCTACTACATCAATACTATCGAATTCTTGCAACACAAAGAAAACTGACACTCCTTCCCCCTCCTCACCCAACTAGCACTATTGCTGACAATGACAAAAATGACGAATGTAACCCCTGTTTTTTATTTTCTATATTTTTGGATGTATTTTTCTTTTTGGGTATTTATTCATCTTGTATTCTCCGACTCTCTTTGAACTATATTGGATCTTCTTTTTCAATATATTCATCTATTTGATTTTTCGTATTTTATTTGATCTTCTTGATTCAATTCTCAGTCTACTATCTCATCTCTGTTTGATCGAGTTATTATTTTGATCCTCATTATTTAATTTTTCATGTCCTATTATATTTATTTATTTTTGTTTCCATCTCGTTATTTGGATCATCCTATGTTTATTTGGATCTTTCATTTAAACCAAATCCTCTTCAAAACTCTATTGGAGCCTTAGATAACCACCAGCACCTCATTAAGACCCATTATCCATATTTAACACGTACCCAGTATACATCTAACCCTAGTAATACCCATATATATACCCACTACTGTACCCCCCTATTCATCTGCATTAACCCTAGCCGACTCCTCTACCTCATCCCTGTGCTTCCGTCCTCCCCCTACTGCATCTTCTAATACCCTACTATTCTGATCATCCTTGTTCTTCATCCCCATTTGTAATAGCCTAAACTTTCATTTTAATGAAAATATTAATTTTCACGTGTTGTGCATGTGCAAATTTTATGTATTTTATTTATTTATTTTTAAGTACAAAATTTCTTTTGGTAGTATGAACAATTATTTTTTCCTTTCCTTTATTTTTATAAAAGCCTATTTTTAAAGCCTAAGATACTATTTTATTTGTTGAGCCCACTTTAATAATTCTTTATTAATATATTATCTTGGCCCACAAGCCTAAGCCCACCAATTGTGAAGCCCACAAGTTTAATCAATCAACTAAATGGTCACACTTGTCATGTAGACACAAATTGTGAATATTTTGATTAATTAAAAGTGTACAAACTTCAAATAGGGGGTACTAGGAGGCACGTGCATGCACGTAGTGTGCAATGCACACTAGTTTGGGGCCAGGTATGCATGGAGAAGGTGGGAGAGTGTGTGTGTGTGCATGGGTGGTTGCTACAACTTCCCCTCCTATCCTAGCCATTCATCCTATAACTATCCAATAAATCCTAGCCCTCCAATCTATCCTAAAATTATTATAAATACCCCCCCCCCCCCCCCCCCTCTATCTACTTGTATTCTACACTAAGCAACTTTAAAAGAAGAAATTATATAGGAGATATATAGTGTGTGTGAGTGTATGTGTGTACCCAATGGAGGCCGACCATCATATACCCTTGGAGCTCTTGGTTTTTGGCAAGGAAGCAAGAAGGAGGTTCGTTGCATCACAATCTAGGAGGAGAAGGCACTCTCTCGCATTCTAGGGGACTCTAGGAGATTTCTTATTGGTTTTTTCTTTTAAAAGGTGGGTATTTCTCATGACTTCTAAAGTAGAAATCATGTTAGGAATAAATTGAAATTGTTATTAAAAAGTAATTAGTTGAGATGAAATACATGTTGCCTATTTAGAGTAAAAATTGATAAACTAGTAAATGTGTGTTATTGTGATGGTTAGATTCATTTGATATAAGTGAAAGTGTATGTTCTTATTGTTTATAACATTAGAATGCATGCTAATTATGCTTTAACTATAATTATGTGAAATCCACTAGTAAGAAGTTAGAATCATGTTTATTGATTAAAGTGCTAAAGTAGAATGGTGTGTTAAAGATGAATTGATAGAATAATTTACTAAGAAATGATTACTAATAGATGTAATGAAATTCCCCATTGCTATATATGCCATGTGAAAATTAGAATAAATGGAAAGAATGTATTTTTGGCAAACAAATAATCGAATGCTTCATGTGTAGACTAATCAATAAAAATAGAGGTTTTATTCACTTATAAAGATGATTTTTGTGCTCTAAAAATATCATGATTGTTAATGAGTAAGAAAACATCATTGTGATGATTTTTGTGTGTGAAAAACTATCTTTAATTTTGGAGAAGTATGTATTAGTTCGCGAATGTCGAAATAGTGTTCATAAAATACAAATTGAGGCTAAATACATGTTTTAAAGAGTTAGAAAATACTTTTAAAAATACTAGCTATTGTTAAAATAAATGTTGTTTTATTATGGGCATTTTCATTTTCAAAAAAGGAGAAAAAGAGATAATTTTGTTTTGAGAAATTTTGAATAGTAGTTTGAACAGAGAATAAGATCAAAACCTGTTTTTAATATTTTCTAATCGAACTGGTCACTTAGACCAACTGGCCGGAAAAGGCTTGGGTCGCTACAGGAGTCGGAGGTCTTGGGTTCGATACCCAGAGGCTGTACTTTATTTTGTTTGTTAAAAACCCAACTAGCCGAAATAGAACACATAGGGATTTTAACCCCTAGTTATGACGGTTGACAGCTTTGGCGCATTGGTCTTGTGCGCTGTCTGTTTCGCCACTGGTCGCTGGTTCGAATCTGGTTGGGGGGATTGGAGTTTAAAAAATGTTTTTTTTGGGATTTTTGGATTTAATTGAGTTTTTAAATAGAATAAAATTTGGAAAATTATGGATTAATTACTAAAAAAATTATTAGAACTTTATAAGAAATATTTATACAACTTTTGATAAATTGTGAATAAGAGATTGGGGTTTTGCAAAAAAGGACTTTCTTTGGAAACTAAATTGTCCTTTTAATAAAAGAAAAATAAATGGGAATTTTTTAGTTATAAAAGATGAATTTTTGGAAGTTGTGACTAGTGTGATTAAATGTATTTATAAAAATGTGTTTGTAGTAAGATCTTTGAAATGCGAATAATGGATTTGTGAAATACATGAATTGTTGGTGACTATTAATTGAAATTTATTCTTACACATAAGCTACACGTGAAATTGAGTTATTGATCATGATGAGTTATGAATACATGAATGTTATGCTTGTGAAATATGAGTTGTGATTAATCATAAAAAAAATCTTATGAGTATGACATTGAAATTATGAGTTGAAATTGAGAATTAGGGTATAGCCAAGTCTTATACTGGCAATGAAAGAATTGTAAAATGATATTTGAAATGAGAAGACCAAGGTTGGGTCATGTGAAGTAAATGAATAAGACCGGTATAGTGGGAGTGCTACATTCTAAGAGTTGATTTTTATTCATGATTCAATTAAACTAAGGACTTAGATACATAGTGAAGATGTAATGAAAGTAAGAGAAAAACATTGAGTATGAGGTTAATTGGATTGACGGCGTGAGAGTATTCACAGGATGTCCCATGATGAATCATGATAGGGCGTGGATACTGCTCCAGAGTACCATCCCGGTGGCGACGCTCATGGGGTGTTTGACGACTGCGGGTGGTGTCATGTCTATGGTAGGAGCTGAATTACCACAGGATGCCTGCATGATGACTCATGTGACAATGCGTTGGGATTCCCTCCAGGGCGCCTAGATATGAGTTCGTAGGTCAGAAAACATCTAGGATACTTGCGGTAGTTACAGTAGTAGATTAAGTCATGGCGAGGGATTGAACCCTACAAGATGAAGAACGGCTAAGGGCTTGCCCTCGGACCTATATAGTATGGACTGCATAGACTCTGAACAAGTGCGCATTAGTGTCATATAATATAAATAATTGCATTAAGGACTAAGTGCACATTCACAACACGACATCAATAGGACAGTCCCTTTAACTTTGATTGTGACAAGTTTGTGGTTTGTTAAGAAATGAGAATCGTTATACTGTTTTCGGTATAGAGATGATGGTCGTGTATAACATTTGGTTAGTTGAATGAACTGATGCGCCCACAGTTTTACATGCAGGGTAAAGATGATTGACACAATTGAAGTATGCATGCTGACCAAGATTGATTTAAATGTTGTTCATTGTAATTTATTGTAAAATTGCTTCCGCAGTGATAATGTAAAAGTGTAATGTAACTCTGATGAAAGAAAAGTTTTTATTTTCTTGTAAAATTGTACGGAAGAAGTGTAAAGATCCTGTGGAACTCGAATTCAGTTGTATTTTGGAATTCGGGGTGTTACACCGTTCACCCTACTCCCTGCCTCGTGACCTCCACACCACAGCACCCGACGCCCTGTCCCTACCTTCCATTCATGATGCCAGCAGTAGCCGCACCCCTGTGCGTTGTTCCCTCTCAACTGCAGCGACGCCAGTGAGCCACCGCAGACCACAGCAGCATCAACAGCATTGTGCTGTGCTGTTTTTGCTGACCATACGATGCCTATTGCCGCTGTCCACCGCTCTCTCTTCGCGTGCACACCCCTCTCCTGCCTCACTTGTTTGCGGGTGTCGATTTGTGTGTGCGTGTTGATCTCAAGATTTTGTTCGTTCGTTGAGTTCGTGCCCGGGAAACCGTTCCCGTTATTCTCTTTCCCTCCGTTGTTTTGTCGTCAAATTTTAGTCAAATAACTTGTATAATTTCTGTTTGCATATACAAGTACTAAATACCGCCTGTAGTGTAGTTTTGTTCTAGAGACAATTCTGATGAAAATCCTTGCTATATCTTGTCACTATGTGTTGATCTGCCCATAGTTGTCTCATTACACACACGACATAAAATAACTTAGAAATAATAAATTCTTGATGTATACATACATGTGTTCGTGATTTATGAAGTGTCGTATGGCCTTGTATGCTTGATGTGTTAGTAGTAGTATAACTTATTTTAGACTTGTTAAATACCTCATACCATGTTGCTTGGACATCTAGCATACCATATTTCGCATTTTTGTTATGATTTGGAAGTGTTGTATATGAACTAGTTGATTTTATGCATACCCGTTTTTGTTCAGTATTTTAATCCCCTTTAAGGTCATCATATGAAAATTATTTATGAATATAAATTACAGAGAATTCTTTCTACTTTCCAGAATTTCTGACAGATCTCAGTTTTGATTGGTGAGTTGCAAGTTATTGCTGCTTTACTACAGAAAATTTTAGATTATGTTTTATATAAATTCTGTAGAGTGATTTATGTTTATACTGATGTTAAAGATAATATTTTGATCCAATATTTTGCTGAGTAAAACTAGACTTGATTGGGATTAACCCCAAATTTATGTGGATTTAATTGATGAATTTTACAAACTATTCTATGCTTGCAAACAACTACTATACTTGCATAATTTTCATGCTTTTCAGTAAAGAACCTTAATTCCAAACTGATTCTATTTTCTGTTTATAAAAAATTTGTGAATATGAATTGTATCCTTCTGTATCTATTTTATCACCCTTTTGACGGATCTGGATTTCGATTTGTATTTTGTAATCTATTGCTATTTTAATACTGCTGTATTTATGATTTTAGATTTACAAACTTGCTATATCTTGCTGTTTTCTGATTTTATTTGACTATATTATCTATGTTGGAAAATTATAAAATTATATTTTTGATACTAAACATACTAGGGAATACCCCAGATTTTTCTTGATTTTAATCAGTAAGTTTTTCTACCGTTTTCCTGTTTATGAATACAAACTTCTGATTTCTGGCTGAACATATTTTCTGAATACAATTCTGTTTTGAGTAGCTGGAGAAGCAAAAGGGAATTGGCTGGGGAGTTTGTAGCACCCCGATTTCCAAACACTGGGAAACCGTGACACGAGCCAAGACCTTTTCTTCAATTAGTCACAATACATAGAAAAACAGGAGAATTTAAAACTTTTTATTCAATACCCAATGTATTACAAGTCTGAACATTATACAATTGTAACACATTACAATAGAGTTACAATATTACCTTTACATTTCCAAGTATTACAACCTTTAACATCTTACATCAGAGTACAAGGAATGAAGAACAACACTTGGTAACTCTCACTCGAGTACTTCTTAACTAATAGATAATCATTACATATACTGCAGCGGAACTAAACATAACACTGACTCCTTGCTTTCCTCACCTTGAGTCCTTCTGAATCTCGCCATTGTACTTCGGCGATCCAGTACCTATGGAAGTGGGGACTTCAGTATTCACTGACGCTTAAAGGCTGATCATATAGCAGCGAATCTCCCAAACAACATACAAAAATATAGCAATGGTGTTGGTGTAGTTTAAGTGTTCGTGAGTGCTATGGCTAGACTCTAATGCGATATTTAAATAGAACTAGGATGCTTCCTATTCTAATGTCAGCAAGTCTCTTGAAGCAACATGCAGCCCATACTACATGCGACCCCATCTCAAGCCGTTTCTCCATATATAGGGATTTGAACCCGCGTTATGAATTCTAATTGCACACAACCTGTTCCTGACACCTACACGTGACTAATAAGGTTGCATACGTGGTCAAGTCCCACTAATGCATTTCGCCAGTGGTGTCTATGTTCGCCACTGCGACCCGGCTAACCGGACCTCACTTAAAAAAACAGACGAACCCAATGTATCGGGCGTCGTTCCAAAAACCAAAATCATAGGGTTTCACAAGCGCAGGGTAGCGTGAAGCCTACCCTGTGGCACCCTCTGGGGTCTCGCAAGCGCAGGACTGCACAATGCATCCTGTGGCACCCCTCAGCCACGGTACTCCAGGAATTAACAGCGCGAGATACGCAACCCGTGTCCTCAACTTGTGAGACGACACCGTATGTATCCCTTTGACGGGAAGGTACAACCCAATAACACCACCTAGTCTGCCTCAAGGGACGAGTTAGTCATAAGGTGCCCCCTACAACCGACTCTTCTCTTCCGGCAAGGGTCTAAGTAAAATGATCTTGATAAGTCACTACCTTAGTGATGTCCCTAACTCGAACAATCCTAGGGATGACAATATTATAAACATGCTAGGCCTTTAAATTAGGCTTCACAAGACAACTCTACTAGGCTGCTCAACCTAGACTCACCAGAACCCCTCAGGATCCGGTTCGTGGCTCATCGATCCAAGACTTCGGCCGTGCGAATATACGTGCATGCCGTTACCCTAGACTTGGATTCCGTCTATACTCCGGTCCTCGATCAACCTACCTTGGTTAAGATTCGACGGTACACAAGGAGTGACTCCTCCACAGTTCCTTAGGGTAGAAAACATATGACTTGATGGTCGATAGCCCTTAGGGTGGTAATATCACCCTAGACGAGCACAACGAACTGGGTACTAGCTAACAAGCTATACACGAGTAACAACCACATACGAGCCAATAAGCTATGTATGAAACAATAACTACCTACGAGCTAGGCGGGCCTCGTAGGAGACAACAACGTACATACCAGCCAAATAAGCCGCGTATGAGACCAACAGCTACGCACGGGCCGGTCGAGCCGCGTACGAGATAACAACCTGCATACGGGCCAAATAAGCTACGTATGAGACCCACAGCTACGTACGGACCAGTCGAGCCACGTACGAGCACAACCATATGCAAACAACCATACAGGTAATCAATCCTAGAAGCAACCAAATGTGCTTACTAGCAAACTTGATCTTCTATTATTAGAAGCAACAGAAGAATCTACTAATAGTCTATGATCGGTATTCTACCAATGAAAGACCGAATGCGACATAACAGCCTTTATCAGACTAACTATTACTGGTCTTCCCGACCCTTATTACTTCATCCTATAGCGCCTTAAGCATGGTATACAATTGCAAGCATCTTCCTACGACAATCTAACTATGTAACATAACCACTCACCACAATACTCCTAAGTACGAATATGATTAAGCATGTGCTCATATCAATCTTAGCATGAAAATCACTATGATCTAGACACGGAGTCCACTACGGTTAAGCATAGGTTACAACTTGAGCGTAAGTGCTTACTACCTATCATGACTAGTCATCACGACCCAAGCATGGATATGTAACTAGTATGAACATACAACATTCCAAGGCATGGTAGGCATTTTAACATTAATCCTACAACATTCTAAGCATGTATTTAAACTTAGCATGATATACCTCATTCCTAGACATGATATGCTACTTTCACCTTACATATAGCATGGTGTATATTTTGGTAACATCCTACTCATGTATACTAGTTAAGTATCAACCTACAACATAGTATGAGTTTCTACAAGCATGGGTAACATAAAAATCACTACAACTAACCATGGATATACACCATAGCATGAGTATCATCCTATAACAATTCTAGCATTGATAGGACATAGCATAAAAATCGCTACAACTAACCATGGATAGTTACTTTAATCTAAGCATGAATATCATTAGTATGGATACCACTAACTTAACATAAACAATAATTAGCATGACACCTATTTGCTTAGCATGAATAATGACTAAGCGTGATCATCTACTAACATAACATGAACATATACTTATCTAAGCATAGATATCATGTAAGCATGAATATTTATTTAATCTAGCATGGTATACAACTTTCCTACCATTAATCTAGCATGGTATACAACTTTCCTACCATTAATCTAGCATGGTATACAACTTACCTACAATTAAACTAACATGGATCAATTAATCTAGCATGGTATACAACCTTCCTACTAGCATGAATCATGAATAACTACTAGCATGAATATCTTACTAAGCATGGATAGCTACTAGTGTGAATATCTTACTAAGCATGGATAGCTACTAGTGTGAATATCTTACTAAGCATGGATAACTACTAGTATGAACATGCAACATTCCTAAGTATATAGATATATACTTCTAAACATGGTAGACATTTTTAGCATTAATCCTACAACATGTATATCACTTCTAAACATGGTAGATAATTTTAGCACAAATTCTACACTTCTAACATGGTAGACAATTTTAGCGTTTATCCTACAACATGTATGTCACTTCTAAGCATGGTAGATAATTTTAGCACAAATCCTACAACATGTATATCACTTCTAACATGGTAGACAATTTTAGTATTTATCCTACAACATGTATGTCACTTCTAAGTATGGTAGATAATTTTAGCACAAATCCTACAACATGTATATCACTTCTAACATGGTAGACAATTTTAGCATTTATCCTACAACATGTGTGTCACTTCTAAGCATGGTAGATAATTTTAGCACAAATCCTACAACATGTATATCACTTCTAACATGGTAGACAATTTTAGTATTTATCCTACAACATGTATGTCACTTCTAAGTATGGTAGATAATTTTAGCACAAAATCCTACAACATGTATATCACTTCTAACATGGTAGACAATTTTAGTATTTATCCTACAACATGTATGTCACTTCTAAGCATGGTAGATAATTTTAGAATGAATCCTACAACATTCTAAGCATAAATAAATTAATCTAACATGATAGAAAATTTTAGAATGAATCCTACAACATTCTAAGCATGAATAAATTAATCTAATACAATCTTAGCATGGTATTTACTTTATGAACATAAAATAAACATCTACAACTATCTACTACTACTACTACTCCATTTTAACCAAAACATAACATACAACTATCTACTACTACTACTTCATTCTATTATAACATAAAGCATCTACAATTACCTCTTTTTATCATCTACTATTACTACCACTTTATGTTAACCATGAATATAACATAAGTATCTACAACTATCTACCATTACTACTACTTCATTTTAACATAACATACAACTATCTACTACTACTTCTTTTAATACTTACTACTACTTCTTTATTTTAACAACATACCACTACTATTTTATTTTAACAACATGCTACTACTACTTTATGCTACTACTACTTATTTTAACAACATACTACTACTACTTTGTTTTAACAACATGCTACTACTACTTTATTGTATTAACATACTACTTAAATGTCTACTAATCTTTATTAGCATTTATCTATTACTAGTGATCATAAAAAAGAGATCTTTTTATTTATTCTACAACTAGTGAATTAAATTAATTTCTTTTTCATAAATCAAAACTAACATCTAATGTATATTCTTTTTACTTGAGATTATTAAAGAAAAATAACAATAACAAACTAAAATAAGAACCCTCATTTGGTTCAACCAACCATATGCTTATCTTCTAGTCCAAGTCCAATACAAGTTCTACAACCAAAAATGGTTATATAAAATGTTCATATGCTTTATGTATAGTTCATATTCAAGTCCTACAACCCCAAAATGGTTGTATGTACAAGTCCATATGTATGAGTCATTTTAGTCCACAAAACAACTACTACTACTACAAAGATTTGATCTTTATGTGTATTAGCACTACCATTTGTTCTTTTCTTTTCATGTGGTTATTACTCTTAATATTCACAAACATACAAATACAAATCCCATACAACCACATTACTAAGACAACCACACCAAAAAGAATGTAAAACAAGGAGGGTAAGAAGAAGAAGAACATCAAAACAACCATTCAAACAAACAAACAAACAAACAAACAAACAAATATGGAGAAACCCCCACCTTAATCTCTTTGTAGGAAGGACTAGCCTATGCTCCTTCTCCTTCCCCTTAGCTTCTAAGAAATCTCTACTAAACCTACAAGAAAACTCTCAAGTTAGAATGAGGTTCTCTCTTTCTTTTCCTTTCCTTTCTTTCTTTCTTTTTGATCTTTCTAAAATAAGACAAAGGTGGAGGAAGGGGGTATTTATAGGTGGAGAGAATGGTGGATAGTGCAAAATTGCACATACACATTTGCACAAAAACCCCAAGAAGAGGTGAGGCCGGCCATGCCCTAGGAGGAGGAGGGGTAAGGTGTAGGTATGGTGAAGTGGAGGTGAATGTGGGGGAGGTGTTATGTGAGGACTTCTAGAAGGGATTTAATCTCCTCATGCATACAAAACCTTAGTTTAGGCCTCCTAATCAAATCCTAACCATCCAATTAAGTTGTCATGACAAAGATGAATACATTGTCCAAAAGTACATACTACATATTTTGTATAATGTACTAGGTATAATACAATGTATGTATGTATACATGTATGTGTATACAAAAATCCTCATATAATCCCCATGAATAGTATAATTTGAAAATAATAATAAAATAAATTTTATTATTAACTCGGAGGATCGCGCTATCAATTTGATGCACTTCGGATGTACACCGACCGATATATGCGCGTAAACACTGTTTGTGGGCAAACCGGCGAAAAATTACCAAAATAATTTGATTTTGGAATTAAAATAAAATAATAATAATAAAATAGTAATTTATACGAGGTAATATCCGTCCGGGATATTACAGAGTTTGGTTTCGGCAGAGACAGAAAGAAGGGGAGGATGAGAGGAAAGTGAATTGGTATTGGGGTGATTATAAAGGAGATTTGGGAGATAGTTATAATAACTAATTGTCTACTAAATACCCATTAAATCCACTCTCTTAATTCAAAAGCATACTTTTTCCCTCCATCCCCAAATCAGCCGGCCTGCCTCTTTCCATGTAAAACACGTGCACGTGCATCGCACTTGCACACACTTCATTCATACATATACATATATATATAATTTAAAGTATAGGTTTATAATATATAGGAAATGTTTAAATAAAATTAGTGTAGTTTAATTATAAATTAGGTTTATCATGCACAAAATAAAATAAACACACACACTTCCAAAATTTTATTTTGAAAAGAAGGCAACTAACACGTGTATTGCACGTAAAACAAAATATTCAAACATGAAATCGATTTTATCATCCGAAAAATATTTATAAATAATTGGAATACAATATAAGAAAATATATTTAATATACACATTCAATAATGTAATCAATACGTACATTGAAAACACGTGCACCGCACATATAAAAATATTTTAATTAAAATAAGAGAAAATGTATTTCTATTTATAAAACGAATTCGAATACATCATAAAACAAATAATTGAAACACATAGAAAATATTACACGTAGCGGTGGAAATTACGTAATCGATACGTACATCGATAACACGTATAAAGCACGTAAAAACACAGAGATTTGAATATTATATTTGAGTTGACTCAAATAGGATAAAATAAATTTTAAGAGGACAAAAAATGCAAAAATAGTCGGAATAACAAATACGTATTGAAGTATGTTACAAAATACACGTGTGTAACACACTAGGACAAAATTGTCATTTCCAATTTTGCGGGGTGTTACAACTATAACTTTGTAGTTATAAGTTTCCCCAAAATATTATGTTTTTAACCCAGGATTCTTCAAAATATATTGTAGGGTCGAAATGTTATACTGCTATTAAAATACTGCCATTGTTTGATCTTGGAAAAATCATTATAAATTCAATACCTTATGAAATATTGATTTCTTAGACTTTAAAGAAATTTTAACGAGTCTAATACAATTTCTTAGTTATAAGTTTTCCCAAAAAATATGTCCATAACCCAGGATTCTTCAAAATATATAGTATGGTCAAAATGTTATACTGTTGTTAAAATACTGCAATGTTTGATTTTGGAAAAATCATAATAAATTCAGTTCTTTATGAAATATTGTTTTCTTAGACTTTATAGAAAGGTTAACGAGTCTACTACAATTTCTTAGTTATAATTTTTCTCAAAATACTTCATATAAGATGTTGAAATGATCAAAACCCGAAATGTGTACAAATTTTCAGCAACTAGCCAATTAACTGCCAACCAGTCCTAAGTTTAGATTTTATTAAAATAGTAAACGACATCCAAATATTACGAAATTTTAAAGAGATGTCCCTGACAGCTCCTATAAAAAGTTTACCTTTAGGTTTCATCTAGTTTAATAATTATAATTTTTGAAGAGCTATTAGAACTAAAAAACAGAGCATCATGAAAATGCCCCCACATCAAATATATCATGATTTCACACATGCAACCAACAACAATTAGTCTAAACATCTATCATGCATCAACAATTCACCCATAAACTATCTACGCATACAATCTACAATAATTTAGAAAGCAAAAGAGACACCCACCTTGATGATGAAAGTTGCAAATAAACTCCTAGAAAGTTGCTCCCAAGCTCCACACAAAGCCTAACACTTCTCTTCCTAGCAAGCCAAAACCAAAAGCCCTCTTGTAAAGAAATCCTGAACTCAACCTTCTCTCTCTATTTCTTTTGTTTCTTTTGATTTAGTGCATTAGTTCATACAATAGGAGGGGATATTTATAGGGTTATTGTGTGGATGAGAATGCTCGCACTACCCAAATAACTACCCACTCTCCCCACACACTCTCTCCCACTCTCCCACTCTCCCCTCTCTCTTTGTTTGGCCTACACTCAAGTGCACAAGCACGTGCACGTGCACACAATGTGCACACATTCTTCTCTTTTATTTAATTAATTGTTATTTATTTAATAGTAGGTATTTGTTACATGACAAGTGTGTGTTCATTTTTGTAAATGTTTATTTAAATGTAGGATTTAATTATGGGCTTCTCTTTTAAATTAATTTTTAATGGGCTTAAAAATAGGTTTTAGGCCTATTGGATTTAATTAAAATAAATAACACAAATGTGAAAATTAAAATGAGAAGAAAAATGTGCATGACTCTCAGAAAATTTTAGTAATAAAAATGCACATAAAAATTTACGTGCAATACACGTGTAAAAATATTAGAATTAATTTGAGAGACGAAAAACAGTTAAAATACAAAACATGTATATTGAATATTGTTACGGATATTTCACATAACGGAAATTATACGTAATCGACACGTCTATTGAAACACGTGCAATATACGTAAAAATACAAGGATCGAAAATTAATATTTGAGTTAGCTCAAAATAGGATAAGAATGAATCTTGTGAAGGCAGAAAATGTACATATAGTCGAAATACAAAATACTTATGATACTTATATTAAAATACGTTGCGAATATTACCCATAACAATACAAAATATACGTGCGTAACACACGAGGGGCGAAATTGTCATTACTCAATTTTGCGGGGTGTTACAAATAGTATCGCAATCAACAATGTCATGTAAGAATATCTCTGTTATGGATCAAAATGTGTAATGGTTGAATCTTTATTATTCATGTTTGTGCAACTCTATTGTATTTCTGGTTTTTTAAATGATATATCTCCTTAAATTGCAAACATTTTTCAATCTATGATTCCATATATGTATGTACATGCATGTTTTTGGTTTTTTGCATATATGATTCATCATGTTCACATATACTTCTGTTAATTCTTATGTTAATGAATATAGGGGGAGTATTGGATTGAGGGAGAATATTTATCTTTAAATTCTAAAGTATGTTTTGTCCACACCAAAAGAGGGAGACTGTTGACCCTAAGTTTGGTGCGTACTAAACATACTCTTGTGACTAATATTTTCAGTTACGTTTTGTATAGGATAATAGGGCTTCAAAATTCAAATGAAGATTCAAAAGATATTCGGAATCAACTAAAAAAGGAAAGTATCAAAAAGATTGTAAAATATCAAATAGATTCTCACACAATAGACATGTGCTCAAATCTTCAAGTAGCCAGCAATACCAAGAATATTTACTTCTGTAATTGTGAGGAATATATATGTAAAGAATCGTTGATGGAATTTTGAATGAATGAAAGAATATAAAATAAAATCACCAAATAACCTGCTTTTGGTAAGTAACGGTCGAACGCACAAAAATATAGTCAACTGCACTTCATGTGCGATTTTTTGATGCAGTCGACTGTCAACCTCTCTGACTTTGGCTGAGTGTTTGACGGTCGACTGCTCATAAATGCAGTCAACCGATACCTGTACAAAAAATAGTTTTTGGCGTTTCTTTTCATTGTTTTGGAAAGAAATTATTTTTCACCTATAAATAGAGGTGAATTTAGACTCTAATTCTTCTAAACTCAATATTTTCTCAACGATCGAAAGAGTGTCTGCTTTTATTGTTTTCTTAGTCAAAACGTCAATCTTGCTATTTTTCTTTTTCTTTCGTTTCAATAAGCAATGGTAAGAGAAATCTCTCCGTAGTATCACTTCTTTTCAAGAAAGATCAAATTAGACATTAAAAAAACCATAAAGGCATTACAAAAAAAAAAAAAAAACTCAAAGTTGCTTCCATCTAAGGACATAATCTTGAATTTCATTTAAACCCAATATATTGAGAGACTTTCGAACAAAAAAGTACATGACTTCGATCGCATCCACCACATTTTATTGAGAGACTTTCGAACAAAAAAGTACATTAGTGAGCAAATAAACGAAGAAAAAAGAGAGAAAAAAAATTGCAATTTCAAGAAATCCTATAAATTAGGAAGCCATCAACATTGAGCTTAATCCTTCCTTGGTACTTTCTTGGGCCTCAGCTGCAACAAAAAAGGGAGGCATATATATATATAGTAAGGCAAACCGAACCAAACTTGGTCTCTTATAACGAGTGAGCAATATTATTAGGAAAGAATAGTAATATAACCTGATTGCTGTGGCCACATTTCTTCTTACGGCAATTAGCAGCCCGAAGCGGCAGCCGAGCATAGCACCTTCCCAAAAGAATGCAAAACACGATTAAGTCATCTACGTATTTACTGATTTCATTAATTGTTCATTAATGAAGCGGTGACGGGATCACCTTTTTCTCGTATAAAAAAAAATGCAAAACAATAATTATATCGAGAAAAAAGCAAAAGAGAGGGAGAGAATGAAAATTCCGATTAATTCGGAATTAGCAATTTGTTAATTTGGACTTGCACA
Organism: Hemerocallis citrina; assembly: GCA_017893485.1. Lineage (NCBI taxonomy): Eukaryota > Viridiplantae > Streptophyta > Magnoliopsida > Asparagales > Asphodelaceae > Hemerocallis > Hemerocallis citrina. The sequence goes on from JACEHZ010000269.1 coordinate 183,866, forward strand.
AAATTTCAATATTTTACGTGGAAATAAAATACTTGTTAAGTCGTTGTAAAAATTCTTGGACAATAAGTGTTCTTAGCATAATATATTGTATAGAAACCGTTACTATATTAAACTAAAATGAAACAAATGAAACATAAATCGATCGTATGTATCCTACTTACTTTCTACAGACCAACTTGTCCTGCCTGTACTTCTTTGCAAGAACCAAAAGCGTCGGCTCGATGCTACAAGGCTTTCCACCCATCAGCTTTGCTACCATTTCAATCGTCGCTTCTGTTCATCAAATAAAGTCTATGAGCTCAACGGTTCAAACCATGCTTACATCAGTTTATGACTTATTCAAAAAAGATTCTTTCAAAATCATACCCTTATTGACTTTGTAGTCATCGAGGGTCCATCCATCCTCAAACTGCTTTCCAGCATAGATCAGACGCTGCTCAATCGTTGGAATGCCTACAAGTAGAAAATATACTCTTTTATATACAAAAGAATTGATTTTTAATAAACTATTTTTTTTTATGAAAAGGATAGAGTCGAACGACTCTAGCCAGAACCAAAATATATTAAACTATCAAATGAAATTATGGAGAAGGTATAAAGAGAGAGATTCTACCATCAACTTGGTGGATCTTGGCCTTGAGGTTTTCGACGGTGTCGGTGCTCTCGACCTCGAAGGTGAGAATCTTCCCCTCTAGGTTTCTCACGTAAAGCTTCATCTTCTTCCTCTCTTATCTCTCTTGTTGTGATTGTTGTGAGAAAATGTTTTTTTGAGTCATTTTTTGTGAGCAAATGTAGATGTCATTTTATAGGCAAATGTGTCCTACAGTTTCTATACATACAATGTGGTATGTTATTGGATTAGGGTCCAACCCGTTAACGAAACTTGGCGCCCAAGGAGTAGTGCCGTTAGAATAGGAAAGTCTTTTAGAATAGGAAAGTCTCTTATTTAGTAACTAATTAATTAACACTAAACTCCTTTTTTTTTTAAGTTTGGTGCTAATGATCAGGGCCCGCATTGAGTTTCAGGCGCCCAAGGCAAAAAGCCCAAATAATTATTTTGGTACTCTTTTTTAAAGCGTAAAATATGTACCTATATTTACAAGAAAAATACAAATTTATGGTCCCTAAAATTGCAAAAAACAATTGGGAGTCCGAGGCAGCAGTCTCACCGGCCTCAAGGTGAGGGCCCGCTTTTCATAGGAAAATGATGTTTTAGGTCAGGCTCAAACTGATAAAATTACTTTCACACTAGAAAACAGTAAGGGGGCGTTTGGATAGCAGGATGAAAACAAATCCTTGGTAATAACTTCAAATTATTTCATACTACTAGAATCAAGAAGGTGGTGTCCATAAGCAGTCGATGCATAAGTGCATATTGTTCTTGAATCTAGAAGCGAGAATTATAAAAATACAGTACAATTAGCACCACGTATCTTGTTTCCAACTTCATGCATGGACCTTGCCCTAGCATGTTTACAACGGTGTCGGTGCTCTCAACCTCAAGGGTTAGAGTTAGGGCTGCAATCGAGCCGAGTATCTTGAGGCTCGAGCTCAGCTCGTTAACAATCGAGCTCAGCTTTCGAGCTCGAGCTCGGCTCGAGCTCGTCTCGAACCGAGCTTTGACCGAGTTCGAGCCGAGTAGCTCGCGAGTTTAGTCTAATAATCACAAAAAAGTCCAAGCTCGAGCTCGGCTTGTTTAGCTACTCGAGCTCGAGTCGAGCTTTGACTGAACTCGAGCCGAGTAGCTCGTGAGTAGCTGGATTCGTTTGCGGCCCTAGTTAGAGTCTTCCTCTCTAGGCTTCTCGCGACCCCTTCAATTCTAATCCTATCCATAATTTTTTTTTCGCGTGAAAAGGGTGATTTTATGGTTAAATGGGTAATCCAAAAATAATGAATTTTTTATTAGAATTTTTAAAGTTTATGCTACTCATTTATTCAACTAATATGGGAGTTATATTAGCATCATCTTCTTTTGCCAAAAGGGCTCGCTGTAGCTACAACTCACTGCTGAGTACCATTATCTTCTAAAATAAAATTTAAAAAATCCTTATACAATGCATAACTAGCGAAAAATAGTTATTTATCTGACTTTTTTTAAATTTAGAATTTTCTTAAAATTAACAAAAACGATGGAATATGGCCCACAAAATACAGCCAAGAAATTGAAATTTCATACTTCTCAAAATGAATCAGCTTTAAAACGGTGGACTATGACCTGTAAAATTTGGTTTAAATAGTGATATTTGAAATTTTTTCAATATTGATGAAAACGATGAACTATAGTCCACGAAATGTGGCCAAATTAATCTTATTTAGTATTTCTTAAAATCGGTAAAAACAGTGGAATATAGCGCATAAAATATGACCAAAACAGTAGAATTTACCTTCAAATCAACGAAAATGGTATAACTTATAAAATATGGCTAAATTATTGAAATTTTATATTTCTCAAAATCGGCTAAAAACACTGGTCTTTAGCCCAAAAAATAGTGATATTCAGATTGTTCACAAAATCAACGAAAACGATGGACCATAGCCCAAAATATTTTACATCGTATTTTTAAAAATCGGCTAAAAATGGGGGATTATTTAGCTCGCAAAATATAGCCAAAATAGTTATATTGAAAATTTTCACAAAATCTACAAAAAAATGTTTCACTACAAATGTGACTACAAAATGTGGCCAAATTGATTAAATTAAGAATTTCTCAAAATCGACGAAAAACAGTGGACTTATAGCCCATAAAATATGGCCAAAATATCAAAATTTAAAATTCTCTCAGCACTAACGAAAACAAAGGACTAAGCCTACAGAATGTGGTCAAATTAGTGAAATTTTATATTTCTCAAATTTGACGAAAAACCGTGAAAATATGGTTTAAACATTAGAATTTAGAAAAAATCACAAAATCGACGAATGCGGTGGAACACAAATTATGGCTAAATAAGTGAAATTTTCGTATTTCTCAAAATTAGGAAAAAACAGTTGACTATAGTCCATAAAATATGGCCAAAACACTTAAATTTAGAATTTTTCTCAAAATCGACGAAAATGATGGACTATAACTGCAAATTATGGCCAAATTACTGAAATTTCCTCTTTCTAAAAGTCAGCTTAAAACAATGGACTATAGTCCATAAAATATGGCCACAACTTAAATTTAGAAATTTTCTCAAAATCAACGAAAACGATGGACTATAGCTGCAAAATAAGGCCAAATTATTGAAATTTCCTTCTTCTAAAAATCAGCTTAAAACAACGGACTATAACTAATAAAATATGGCTAAAATAGTGGTATTGAAAATTTTCTCTAAATCGACGACACCGATGGACTATATAGCTCACAAGATGTGGCCAAATTAGTCAAATTTGATATTTCTTAAAATCAGAAAAAAAAAAAAAAAACCATGGATTATAGGCCACAAAACGTGGTCAAAACAGTGAAATTTCATATTTCTTAAGAACAGCAAAAAACAGTGTACTATAGCCCATAAAATATGGTTAAAATAGTGAGATTTAGATTTATTTTTTTAACCGACGAAAACAGTGAACCCCAAAGAATATGGCGAAACTAGTGAAATTTTGTGTTTCCCAAAATCAACGAACAAACGGTGGTTTATAACCCATAAAATATGGTCAAAATAGAAATACTCAGAAGTTTCACAAAATTGACGAAAACTGTCACGCCCCGCTTCCCAAAAAGGAAGTACGGAATACGGTTACATGACTAAGTCCAGCGAATGATTTTCATCATCCATAAGCTATCAGTATCTTTACAACATTTCACAGGAATAATCAGAGTAGGAAGCAAGAGAAGTCAACCACGCATGCATAAATGAATCAGTATACCAACGGGAATTTACTTGAAACAAAATATAATAATTTCAAATAAATCAGATCTAGAAACAAGTCAATAATTCTAGGTCACATTTTCCAAAACAAAATAATCCAAGTAGCAGATACATTTATTCAAAATAAGCAACATGAATAATAATAATAATAGCCAGATTTCCAGGAACTAGAATCTCAGATCACCTACTCCATCAGGTAACTGGTCACCATTATTTGTAATTTACCAAATTGCAGAAAAAGGAAAACAAAACAAAACGCCTGTCAATGCAAGTTACTGGCCGCTTGTAGTGCAGGTACAAGTACGGGGATAAATAAACAGATATAGAGTAACAGCGAAACAAACATAGCATGGAATAGACATGTCAACAAAGCAGGATAACTAACATGAATCAGGAACACAATCAAGTAACATGATACACTAACAGGGTACAGGTAACATGTATCAGGTGTCAAGTGTCATGCAAGTAGATAAACAGATAACAGATGAACAGGTGAATAGGTAGATATGTATACAGGTAGCATGCACAGGTAAGCATGTAACATGTATCATGTTATGTCAAGTCTTGTATTATTACTATCTAAGTAGCACTTCATGCGTCCCAGGTTTTTACCACATGGTTACTACATTCAAACAAGTTTGCGTTTAGATTTCATAGTGGAATCTATAGGGCCGTGTATTCATGTAACAGGTAAATAGGTACAGGTACAGGTATCATGTAACAGGTAATCATGCATCAAGTAGGACTACGTCCCCTCCAAGTACACCCTCCCGTAGGAAGTATGTAGTTGGGTAACAGGTGGGAAACACGGGCCCCTTTCTGAGTACACATTCTCATAAGGAAGTATGCAGTCAGGAATCAGATAACAAATATTCAGAATCACATGTCAGGTAATCATATCACAGGTAACAGATAACAGATAATCGGGTGGGAAACACGGGCTCCCTTCCAAGTACACATTTTTATATTTTCCACTACTAGATATTTTCCTTAACCCCGGCTTGGTTATTTGTTATTATTATTAAACAGGCATGTATGTGTCACAAAACAAGGCAAGAACAACATGGCATAAACAAGTAACAGGTTTAGATTGGAAGATAAACATATACAGGTGATGGACAACACATGAAAGGATAGAACAACGAAAATTCTAGTTTAGGACAGCACGATAGTACTACACTAAATCTGAAATTCCCGTTGCTATAAAGGTTCAAATCTGGATTCGTCAGAAAATCTGAAAAATAGACTCTCGGCCGAATTCAGCAAATATATATAAGTCATATGGTATTTAACAAAAATAAGACTCAAAAAAGATTTGGATCCAGAAAACATGTTCAGTCATAAATCAGAAGTTTGTATTCATAAACAGAAAAACGGCATAAAAACTTACTGATTCAATCCACGAAAAATTTGGGGTATTCCTCAGTATGTTTAGTATCAGAATATAAAGTTTCATAATTTTTCAACATAGATAGAATAGTCAAATATAATCAACAAGCAACAAGATACAGTAATTTTGTAAATCTGAAATCATAAACACAGCAGTACTAAAACAACAATAGATTACAAAATATAAATAGAAATCCAGATCCTTCAAAAGGGTGATAAATTAGATATAGCAGGCTACAATTCATATTCACAAAGTTTTTGTAAACAGCAAATAGAATCAGGTTGAAATTATGTTTCTTTACTGAATAGTCTGAAAATTCTGCAAGTATAATAGCTGTTTGCAAGCATAGAATAGTGTATAAAAGTTATCAATTAAATCCACAAAACTTAGGGGTTAATCCCAGTCAGGTCTAGTTGTACTCAGCAAAACATTGGATCAAAATATTATCTTTAACATCAGTAGAATAATTAATCATACAGAATTCATATAAAACATAATCTAGGATTTTTAAACACATCTGTAGTAAAATAGTCATAACTTGCAACTCATAAATCGAAACTGAGATCTGTCAGAAATTCTGGAAAGTAGACAGAATTTTCTATAATTCATATTCACAAATATTTTTCATATACTGACCTTAATATGGTCTAAAATACTGATCAAAACGGGATAACAACAAAAACTGAAATCTTCTTCATGCATAAAATCAACATGGATCATATGAAACTCATCCAAATCATAACAAACATGAAATATGGTGTATTGGATGTCCAAGCAACATGGTATAGGATATTTAGCAAGCCTACAACAAGTTATATTATGACTAACACAATCAAGCATACGATATCAAACGAACAACATGCATGTATACATCAAGAAGTGATTATCCCTAAGTTATTTCATTTCATGTATGTAATGTGACAACTACAGACAATCAACACATAGAGACAAGATCAACAAGGATTTTGCACAAGAGTGGTCTCTAGAACACAACTACACTATAGGCGGTATTTAGTACTTGTATTTGCAACAGAATTTTTTTTTTATATATCGGATAGAGCCAAACGGCTCCAGCCATCAAAAAATATATTAATCAATAAAACAGTTAAGCTACAAACAAGTAATCAATGGTTTTACAAGTGGTAAAACAGAAATAAGCGAACAAAAAAGAAAACAATAAACGGCTGAAATGCCAGCAAAACAGATGCCTGCGCCACAACAAGATGCACCACACCGAACAATAGGGCGAATCAATCGGCTAGGAAAAGCAAGTAAACTGATGGGGTCAAAACCAAACTGCCGCACTTGAGAGAGGACCCGAACCCAAGCGACTGAGCCATGTCAACCCCCCCTCCCCGAAGACATCCAACTCCACTAACAGTCCGAAGGGACTCTAGCGGCACAACGGAGGCGACGCACTGCCTACACCAAGGATGTCAATGAGAAGGCAAGGCTCAACTGTGCACAGGCTGATGAGCTGACACAGAAGTTGCCTTCCTCGCAAGAATACGAGCACTCACTCGAATCTGCAAATGATTAAAAACTTTCTGGTTGTAACTCCGCTTGACGGGAAGAGGGGCAACCCTCTCCGAAGGGGGCGAAAACGCCGCAAAGACAGATGATGAGGCTTCGACATTGAAAGGGCTCGAAGGGGTAAAGAGACTACTGGGAGCGACCGATGAGGCTATAGGGATGGAATTGGTAGTGTCGGCCCCATGGGGGAGAGAAAGGTCATCAAGACTCAGAGAAAACTTAAGGAAAAGGGAGAGCAGGATATGTTTAATCGCCCTCAGGAGCTGATGAGCCACGATTGAACCCCTAAATATTGATACCAAGAGAATAAGTATCCTGGATAAGGAAAAGAGAACGTAGAACATTTGGGAGAAGAAATCTTCAAAGCACAAGGATAGTTATAAACAAAAGAAGGGGCCTTAAAATTCATAATAGCCCTGCCAGGATGCACATGGGGGACAGAAATGTGGGAGTGCAGAGCGAGCCCCCTCTCACTATGAGGCCACGAATGAGAAGAGAAATAGGATTTAAACCAGTCAGAATTTTTATCCAGATTCTAATACAACGAGGGAGCCACTGAGTAAGAACGGGGACGAACCTTGAAAGAACCCAAGCGAGGGAAGGAGACAAGTTTCATATAAACTTTACGAACCTTAAAAAGGTTAGCAATATTGGGATGTTGAAGGGTAACAAGAGAATCACAATAAGGATAGATAGAAGTGGAGGAGTTCGTCGCTGACAGAGAAACAACAACAGAGGATTCGAGGTCCTTGCTCGTAACAATACAGTGCTTTCTAGCCAAACCATCCTGAAGCTTGCGCTTTAAGAGGGGGTAATTAAGAAAGAGGAGGAGTTTGACCGGTAAGGAATGACCTCTGGGAAAGCCAAGAAGTTTTTGAAGGGAGAAGCATCGACTGCGAGAGTGGCCAAGCTTATCACAGAAAAAACACATCATTTTATTCACGCACTCCCGTTTAAAATGACCAGGAAGGAGGCACCTGAAGTAGACCTGATGAGGGTCGGGTCTACAGGGTGAAGGGGAATTAGAGGAAATGGGAGAGCCTCGAGGGAGATCGATGTCATCCAAAGGAGGAGAAGATAAGTCCCACTTCAAATCCTGAGCCGTTACTGAACAGTAAGAGCTCGCTACGGACTTGATGAGACTCATGGTTGAAGCCAATCCAAGAATGGTACCACTCGAAGCACCAACAAAGGAAAGGAGCTGGATAAAGGTACCACTTACAGAGCCGATCCAATCTCACCAAAATAGCATAACCAAAGAAAAAACAACCAGCGCCGCTCAAAGAGTGGCAACAACACTCTCCAAATAAGGAGGAAAAGAATGGAGAAAAATAGAATATGAGAGGATAAATCGAACGACCGAGCTTGAAGAAGCTCTCGGTCAGTCCGTAGAAAGGAGCTGAAATAACCACTGGCAATAAACGATCCTCAGGGAAAGGGGAGCACTATGCCAGTAAAAACAAACAGTCAACCCGAAAGGAACCACAGCTTAGGGGAACCAACACAGCGCACAGAGGATGCAGCAATGCAAAGAAAAAGCACCAATGACCCACCCAAACAAGCAAATCTACCCGAATCTACAGCTAAAGATTAAAGCATTCGAAACACTCACAGTGGGCGTTTGAAAGGGGGAGCCTGGAAAGATGCGGGGGGGAGCGTGCCAGGCAGGAAAACTCACCGACAAGGGGAACAACGGCGAGCGGACAGCGACAAGACCTCACCAGAGGGAGGCGCCAGAGGAAACGCAGCTAAGGGGGGAAACTCAACTTGCTGAGGAAAGAGATTGAGCGCGGAAGCTACGAAGGAGCGCTGGGCGGGAGGCTGGGCACGACGCTAGCCCTAGAGGCGACGGGAAGCTCAGCTCGAAGCACCGAGAGGGAGAAGACTGAACGCCAAAGGAAAGGGAGGAACGAGGAAAGGGGATATAGGTCTGGAGAGAACAAGGAGCTGAACAAAAATAATGAAAGGAGTATAGGGGATGGAAGTAAGGGGTGTCCGGATCTGGTGGTGGAAGGTCGGAGAGACAGCCTGAAAAAATCACTTTCAAAATCGCCTTCCTTTCAAAATGCCAGCCCCACATGAATGTTGTGTTTGCAACAGAAATTAATACAAGTTACTTGCCTTATTGTCGATGACAGAAACGGTGCAAGAACGAGAATAACTGGAACGGATTCCCGAGCAACAAACTCAACAAACGACTACGAGCGAACGAACCCACGATCAACACACGCACGCAAAAGAGAGAGGGAGTCGGGACTGGATGAGAAGACGACAATAGCCAAGGGCGACGGCGGGAGGCCGAGGGGTTTTGCTGGCTGGCGTCGGGAGGAGGAGCACAGTGCACAGGAGAGACGCACAAGCTTTTGGCGTCACTTGGGAGGAGGCAGGGCCAGGTAGGGGGTGGCTGTCGGCTACTGCTGTTGCAGGTCACGTCTGGAGGTGAGGGTGCAGGCGAGGGCGCCGCGGTCGGGGTGAGGCAGGGGCACAGGATGGTCGGGATAGGGTTTAGGAGAAGATCGTGAGTGGGTTTTAGTGAAAGCGGCTAGGGTTTATGTGGAGGGGGAGATATATAGGGGTTGGATGAGTATATATATATGGAGAAGGTTATTAGGGTTTGAGGGTAACCAGCGGAGGAGGGTATTAATGGTTTTCGGGTGGTTTAATTTGGGTAGTAGATCCAATAGGGTTCTAAAATGGGTTGATAGAATTGGGTAGAAGAAATAAGGATCCAAAATAGAATAGAATGGGAACAAAAAGACTAAATAAAATAGGACACGAACAATTATAGAATATGGCTCAAAATAATAGCTCAAACAACCAGAGATGAAACAATAGGAGACAATAGAATCAAGAAACTCAAATAAGAAGATGACAAATCAAATAAATGGATATATAGAGAATGAAGATCCAATACATGGTCCAAAAAGAGATACAAGATGAATAAATACCCAAAAAGAAAAATACATCCAAAAATACAGAAAATAAAAAACATGGGTTACAAAAACAATAGATTATAGCCCCAAGCATTTGGCCAAATTATTGAAATTTTCTACTTCTCAAAATTGGCTAGAAACAGTGGACTATATCCCATGAAATATGGCCAAAATAATGACATTTAGAATTTTCAGAAAATCGACGAACTATTGCCCCACAATTTGTAACTAAATTAGTGAAATTTCATATTTCTCAAAATTAGCAAAAAACAGTGGGGACTATAACCAACAAAATATAGTTAAAATAGTGAAATTTAGAATTTTCTCAAAATCAACGAAAACAGTGGACTATATAGCCCATTAAATATAGCCAACTTAGTGAAATTTAGAATTTTCTTAATTTCGACGAAAACATAGGGCTATAACTGACCAAATTAGTGAAATTTCGTATTTCTCAAAATTGGTTAAAAGCAGTGGACTATTGCCCAAAAAAATTGGCCAAAGTAGCGACACTTAAAATTTTCACAAAAACCACGAGTGATGGAATATAGCCCATAAAATGTAGCACAATTAGTAAAAATTTGTATTTCTTAAAATCAGCTAAAAACATTGGACTACATCCCACAAAATATGGTCAAAATAGTAATATTCAAAATTCTCTCAAAATCGACTAAAACAGTGGATATAGCCACAAAATATGACAAAATCTATGAAATTTTGAAATTTCTCAAAATCAACCAAAAAAGAAGACTAAAATGGCATAGCTCACAAAGTGTGACAAAATTAGTGAAATTTAGTATTTCTCAAAATCGGCTAAAAACAGTGGACTACAGCCCAAAAAATATAGCTAAAATTCTGATATTCAGAATTTTCACAAAATCAACCCTAAAATGTGGCCAATTTGGTACAGAAAAATCGTATTTATCAAAATTGGCAAAAAAAGTAGTGGACTACAGCTTAAAAGATATGTCAAAAAATAGCTATATTCAGAATTTTCACAAAATCGATAAAAACGGAGAAATTCCAAAAATATAAGAAAATTATTGAAATTTTGCATAAAATATGACCAAAATGCTGAAATTTAGAACGTCTTCCCAAAATCGACGAAAATTAAGAATTATAGTCAATAAAATGTGGCCAAATTAGTGAAAAATTATATTTATCAAAGTCAGCTAAAAATAGTCGAGTACAGAATTTTTACAAAAACGATGAAAACGATGGACATCCAACAAAATATACTGAATCGCTGAAATTTTGTATTTCTCAAAATCACCAAAAACGGTTACTCAACAGAAAAAATATGATTGAACCAGTGCAATTTAAAATTTTCACAAAATTCAACGATCTGTGGACCTACAAAATATGGCCAGAACAGTGAAATCTAGAATTTTCTCAAATCGGCCAAACCAGTGGACTATATATATCCTAGAAAATATGGCCAAATTAGTGAAACTTAGAAATATCTCAAAATCAACAAAAATAGCGAACTTGACCCACAAAATGTGGCCAAATTTGTGAAATTTCGTAGTTCTCAAAATTGGCTAAAGACGTTGCATTATATCAACAAAATATAGGCAAAATAGTGATATTCAGAATTTTCTGAAAATCGACGAAAACGATGCAATATAGTCCATAAATGTGACCAAATTAGTGAAAATTCGTATTTCTTAAAATTTGCTAAAACAGCATACTATAGTCCATAACCTATTCCCAAAATAATGATAATTCAGATTTCACAAAATCAACTAAAAGGTGGATTAGCCCACATAATATGGCTAAATTATTGAAATTTTGCATTTCTCCAAATAGACGAAAACAATTGACTATGGCCCATAAAATATGAACAAAACAATCAAATTTAGAATTTGCACAAAATCGACGGAAATGATGAACATGCGAAAAAATGTGCCATTATTAGTCAAATTTTGTGTTTCTCAAAATCAGCTATAAACAGTAGAAATTAGCCCATAAAATATGATCAAAATAGTTATATTTAGCTTTTTAACAAAAACAAAAAAAATGACATACAATGAGGTCAAATCAGTAAAATTTGTTATCGATCAACATCCGCAAAAAACAAGAGCCCATAAAATATGGCAAAAAGAACAAATTTACATTTTTCTCAAAATCGCCGAATAGGGTGATACAATATGCCCAAAGTATTGAAATTTCCTATTTCTAAAATTCAGCTAAAAATACTGAACTATATTCTATTAAATATGGCCAGAACTGTGATATTCAGAATTTTACAAAATCGGTGAAACCAATGAACTAGCCTACAAAATGTGATCAAATTAGTGAAAATTCGTATTTCTCAAAATCAGCTGAAAATAGTAGACTACAAACCTACAAAATATTACCAAATTAGTGAAATTTTGGATTTTCTCTAAATCTGAGGGGAAAATCTGGGGAAAAAAAACTGTGGACTATAGTGAATAAAATATGGCCAAAACAGTGAATTTAAAATTTTCTCAAAATCAACAAAAATGATGGACTATAAGCTCACAAAATATGGTCAAATTAGTGAATTTTTTGTACTTATCAAAATCAGTTAAAGTTTGAATACTATAGTCAAAAAATAAAATACAACAAAAATGGTGACATTAAGAATTTGCACAAAATCGACATTAAATACACTACCCACAACATGTGGCCATATTATTCATCAAAATAGGCTATAAACCGTGGATAGCACATAAAATATGGCAAAAGTATTGATATTTATAATTTTCACAAAATAGACAAAACGGTGGACTATAACCTATAAATTTTTACTAAATTAGTAAAATTTCGTATTTCTTAAAACCGATTAAAAAAAATTATAGATCATAAAATATAGTCAACACAATGAAATTTAATATTTTCTCATAACGACAAAAACGGTGGACAATATTGTAATTTTGCACTATACAAAATCGGCTAAAAACAGCAAACTGTAGCAACTAAAATATGGCTAAAACAGTGATATATTGAATTTTCACAAAATCGACGAAAAATGAATTATAACAATTAAATGTTGACAAATCAGTAAAAAAAAAAAAAAAAAAAATCCCCAAATCAGCACAAAAACAGTGAACCCATAAAATATAGCAAAAATAGTGAAATTTAGAATTTCCTCAGGTTACACAAAAACGTGAACAACCAATAAAATATGTGCAAATAATTGAAAATTCAAATTTCTCTTAAAATCAACTTTGAACTTTAGCCAATACAAAATTTCAATAATTTCAATACTATCATACCTTTGACCTCAACACCGTGATCCCAACAAGGATTCGATTCTATTCATCTCATGTGCTTGAACTAAAACACAAATATCAGAAATAAAATCTCATCCAAGTAGGAAAATTCAACTGAAATAAATAGCGACGGATACTTCACTACCCGGACCCGGTCCATACTTCACTACCCGGACCAGGTCCCTTACTATCCTACCCGTTCGGATAGAAGCGAGAGTGAGCGGCAAGTGAATAATTTAGACTGGATGAGAGAAGAAAAATGCACGAGTTTTTGAATTTGAAAGAGAGAGATTTAGAATTGAGGGATGCGGATATAAAATTAATTTTTATGTTAATTTTTGGATTTTTTAACGGTCCAGATCCAGATCGGGTCTCTTTTCAGGGAATCCGGACCTGAAAGTACAACGGGTTCCATTTTAGAACCCGGGCATGCCAGGTTGGTTCCGGTCCAATGCCGGGTCCGGATATTTATACCAATGCTAGAAATAATAGCAGGCTCAAAACAGCAACAAGTAGCCTGTAAGTACAAGACTGCAAATACCCAAAGATATATATGAGACTGCAAATACCTAAAATTGCTAGATACCATGGCAATCCACAGGGTAATAAAACAGGACATTATTATGTTCAACTTCCACCATTAGTCATACAGCAACAGTTGTCTTCAGTAAACCACAACAGAATATTTTCAAACTATTGATATTACTCAATAAGCTGCAAGCAAAGTCTTAGCATAGTACAAATGGCTAATATGAATTCGTCAACAAAAAAACAAACATCAACGAGAGCAATAATATAGTTCCAAATCTAGAAATAAAAAAGTAAAGAGCACTCCAGCTGAATGAAGACTGCGGCAACCGGCATGGTAGGATGTAGATGGAGGTGCAACTCTACAGCCTCCGTCCTCTTCTACCACCCTTTCTGCGAGTGCTATCTGTTGGAATGGGAGTCACATCCTCTGCAACAAAAGAACAAAAAAACGCAATTAATTTTCCGACTCCAGAAGCATAGGATTTTTATCTTTGACAACACAATAGGTAGGCATCCCTCTAGAAAACAAATAAATTAAGGGAAAAATAAAACTTTCAAAGATTACACTTTTATTTAAAACCCCATCAACTCAGTTTCTCAATTCAGCCCATGGATGGCATTAGATTCGGTTAGTTTTTTTGGGCAAGTGTCTTGCAAAGACTTTTTTGTTAACGAAAATGTGCCCCTGTTCAAAAAGTAATTCCCCCTCATCCCACATCTTCATCTTTTCCTCTTTCCATAGTAGCATAATCTCAAAAATTTTAAAACCATGTTCGCTCCCTTTCACTCCCATCATCATCTCCTTTTTCTAAGGATAATAACTCCAAAAAGCCCAAGCACCACAACAAAAACTTCCATGGCTATGTTCGAACCTACCCTTCCTGCTACCCTCTTTCACAATTTCAGCAAAACCCAATCTCTCGTTCAAACCCCAACTCACCCTACTCCTCAAAAAGAAGATGAGATCGATGAGTAGATGGGATCGATTTCAAAGGTTGGAATAAAGGATTTTTTATGCGGAAGAGCCAAAGATTTTGAACCCAAATTGTATGTAGGGATATATTGAAATCTAAGCCCATCCACACGCCAAATTGAGAAAGTAAGAGGGGGTTCTAAACATAAAAATATGGTTGCGGGGGATTTCAAAGAAATGAGTAATAGTTGAGGAGTTTTTTTAATTTAGTCTTTACAAAAAACGTGTTGTGGTTCATGGTAAAAATGGACAAAACTATACATTTATTCCCCAATTATCTCAAACAAAAGAGACTATTACCAATCTTAATATGAGAAAAATATGAGTAGAATCAGACTTACCAATACGACCAATTTTCATCCCAGAACGAGCAAGTGCTCTCAGAGCTGACTGACCTCCAGGACCAGGTGTCTTCGTCTTATTTCCACCAGTAGCCCTAAGTTTAATATGCAGTGCAGTAACTCCTAGTTCCTAAAAAATCAAGAGAATAATTGAAATTATACGTTTTTATCAAATGAAGAATAACAAATTTCAAAAAAAAAAAAGCATGCCTTGCATCTCTGAGCAACATCCTGTGCTGCGAGCATAGCCGCATAAGGAGATGACTCATCCCTGTCAGCTTTGACCTTCATACCACCTAAAGCCAAATACTAAAACCGGTCAAAACTCACAAAACAAGAAGAAAAAAAAATTTACAAGAGAGATTAGTAGATGGCTCATAAGGTATAGACGTATCCAACAATGATATTTTGTTTGAATGGATCAGCATCATGCACTATTCTCTGATGGGTTTAAAATTCCAAACAGATGAGACGCGGCTATTTACTGATGACAATTAACTATAAATACCTACTATAAATATCTACCTTTCAAAAAGGATTAACTACATCAATAATCACATATCAGGTATTCAAAAAAAAACACCAGCAGGTCAAACCAAGTGATTGCCTAGTCGTATCAGATGTCATAAAACATATATAATGACAAGCTGACAATGTCTTTATCTTATGACTGCTATGGAAATTCATGCAGTAATTGCAAACAGAGATTACACACAACAAAAGCCAAGACAGGACAAAAGAACAAAGTATACTGTTATCATATATTTCATATTTGTATGAGACTGGCAATAGATAAGCGAAAATGCCATACACAAACATGTATGTAATCTGATCATCTTCCTCGCTGAAGAGATAAACAAACCGAAAAAAGGTCGACACTACAGGTACACAGCTTTTGAGCTTAGCAACTAGCTCTGAACATACTAATCAAGTGAAAAGGCAGCAATATTTTGACTTCAGAAAATTCTTATGGTCTATATTAAATTGGGATGCTAGTCCAATTGTCTAATTGCAAATTAGTCATCTGAACAAAATTCCACATCATCTTCCTCGCTGAAGAGATAAACAAACCGAAAAAAGGTCGACACTACAGGTACACAGCTTTTGAGCTTAGCAACTAGCTCTGAACATACTAATCAAGTGAAAAGGCAGCAATATTTTGACTTCAGAAAATTCTTATGGTCTATATTAAATTGGGATGCTAGTCCAATTGTCTAATTGCAAATTAGTCATCTGAACAAAATTCCACAATTTTTAATTGAATTTTCAGATTATGTACGCAAAATTTAGAATCACTATAATTTACTAAAGATTAATTTGAAGAAATTCTAAAAATAATGAATATAAAGTTCATATATTCAATAACTAAGAATGCAAAACCTAATATATGCTTGCTAGTAGAAAATGAGAGAAATCATCCTATATTCTGTTACATTCAAGCATACTATCTAGCCAGGTCATTAAGAAAAAAATCCAATTCAATTAAAAAAACAAATAGGTTTACTTGATGCACTGCTTTCAAGCATTTTCAAAATTCATAGGGTTTGTCTACGCCTATGTATATTAATGTGCAGACCAATATCACTAATGACACCCCCACACCCTATAGGCAGGTGCACCAAATAACTGATCTTTTCCTTATGTAGAGAATAATATAATTCACCTAAGCTTTAATTGCATAATCAGAAATAAAAACTAAAAATTTGTTTCTTTTGACCGTGTATCTTCAAAACAAAATGTAACAAAAACTATCAATTCACCAAAAAAATTCATTTGTTAATGTGGCAAATTTAGATAGGAGCTAAAACTAACAATTTATTATGTTAGCACCCACTCACTAAACTTGCAATTGTAACACAATAAATTGATCTGTGACTCACCATGCACCATACTGTCTAGGATGGCACAAACACAAAAGTTGTTCGAGCTTTCTTTTATCGAAAAGGAACAGCTAGAAAACATTGAAGGTATATATACCACCTCCATTAAGGAATGCATCACACTTGCATTGGCAAGAGATAGTCAACTGGAATCAATTTCAGTTGGCACCTAGAGCTGCTTACTGATAATCCTTCACATTTGACTTTCAGATGCCAACACAAAGACGCCATCCAGAAAATGTGAAGTGGGCAGGTAGCAAAGAATGACTCTTGGGCTCCTGAAATATCAATGTCACGCAGCAATGACTCAAAACGCTTCCACGGGGTATAAGGAAGGCGATCTTAAGGGCCACGCTTAAATTTATACAAGTAGAAAAAGTGTTTTTAGAAAGATTTCTTTCTTGACAATTGATTGTCTTAGACATGAATAAGCCAAAGGAAGAATCTGGTGAACAGACAAAAACGAGCAGTAGAAACAAAATGGTGATTTTAGAGAGAAATAACAAAATGAAATCTTTCTGGCAAGATTACTTGTGATTGACTGTTAGGTTTCCCCAGTTATCTTTCCCTGGTGTGTCTATTCACCTACATGACGAACTTCATAGATTTCCAGAAGAATATCGGTAACTTCTCAATTCTTAACTCACTTTTATCCGTAGCATAATACATGACAATAATAACAAAATTTGAGAAAATTATAGTCTAATTCTTAAAAATTTGCAATGTTCAATGAATCTACGAGCTGCATCAACTAAACCCAGCACAAACTAGCAAGTGGAACAACAGAGCTATAATCAAATCACGGTATCCAAAGAATCATAATAAGCATAAAATATATCAGAGCTACAAAAGTGAATTGCAATACCTGTAACGCGAACAAGTGTCTCCCTCCCAGACAAATCAGTGACATGCTGCAACAAAATCAAGCTTCTATCAGTAAAAAACTCACACAACAAAAATAGAAACAAACAACACGATATGGCCGATCAAAACTCACAATGAAGGTATCGTTAAACGATGCAAAGATGTGCGCAACCCCGAAAACATACTCCCCATCTCTCACTGCTGGGCCGAGAGTCACATTCTCCTCCTTGGGCTCTCTGGTCTTCTTCCTCGACTGGGAAAAAAAACCAATAATTCAAAAACCCCTCCTTTTAAATTCAACTTTGCTAAAGATGCAATCTTTAACCATCCCAACTTCCCAGTTGAGTTGGGCAAACTGATACTACCATCTCCCATTCACAAAACCCATAATTTTTATAACTAAAAAAAAACCCTTTTTTATTCAGCTTTGCCACAGATGCAAATTTTAACCATGCCAAGTTGCCATTTTGACTGACGCAAACAGAATCTAGTCCCCATTTAAGTGTAGACCAAATAAAAAGGGGAAAATTCAACAACAACAAAAAAAATCCAAGATAATCGATTTGGTACTAAGATTATACATGAACTGAAGAAAAGATGGGATTTTTACTGGAAATAGAGGATCGGGGAAGAAGATTGAGGTCGGGATTGTAGGTTCTTACCATTGTTGAAGATGAAGCGGACAAGAGATATCTAGGGTTTAGATGAAGGAAAGGGAGAAGGAAGGAGAAAGAGAGATAGACGGCTAGGGTTTCTAGAGTGCTAATCTTTTTTTATCGTTCGTTCCGGCTGGTCAGGAAATGACGGAAATGACCCTCTGACTGCTAATGGGCTTAAGGCCCATTAAATGGTGATGATTGGTCCAACAATTATGCAGACTTTAAAATCTATCTCTAATCTAATCTAATCTATCTATTCTCTGATCTATATAATAAAACACAAAGAAAGCGATCAAGTGGCTCTCATTCAATTTTCCCAAAAATTAAAGGTTCAGGTCTAACCTCACAAAATATATTTTTCCCTCCAAAAAGTTTTCTCCTGAAACTCAAATTCAAATCACCACCCAAAACAACTCCTATATTTATTTAATTATTTTTTTTTTCTCTCTCTCCCTCTCTCTTCTATTCAAAAAAATTAAGAGAATAAAAATTTTTAAAAATTTAAATTAAAAAACTAAAAAAATTTAAAAAAAACTTTAAAAATAATTCAAAAAATCAAAAAAAAATCAAAAAATTCATATAATATGTTTTTTTGCTGGATCCCCAAAAGTTTCTTATATAATATATTTGCTACTTCAATTAATTTGCTGGACCTCCAAAACTATTTTATATGATTAAATAAGGTGCACCGTTCCCAAGACGTGCCGTAGGCACGTGTCAACGGGTAATTATATAGGATAAAAGAAATATGAGCAACTTGCTTATTTACTGATTATGTGGCATGCATGTGATACATTGGACAACTAACCCTTTTAAGAATATTCCAATCACATGTATGCCACATCATCAATTGCTTATTTACTAAATAAGCAAGTTGCTCATATCCTTTTTTCCCATATATACTTGCTCATTTATTGATTATGTGACATGCATGTGATACATTGGACAACTAACCCTTTTAAGGATATTCCAATCACATGTATGCCACATCATCAATTGCTTATTTACTAAATGAGCAAGTTGCTCATATCCCTTTTTCCCATATATATATATATATATATATATATATAGATATCGATCTGCTTGGGCGGACTCGGATGCAGCGAATCTGTAACACCCCGCAAAATTTAAATGATAATTTTGCCCTCGGGTGTTACGCACGTGCATTTTGTACTGTTATTGATTATATCCATAACGCATTTTGATCTGTATTTTGAATTCTGATTATTTATGCAATCCCGTATTCTTAAAATCACATTTGAGACAACTCGAATGCTAGATTTCAATCTTTGAGTTTTACGTGCTTTTTACGTATTATCAATGCACGTGTCGATTTTGGGTATTCCACTGTTACGTGCAAAGTTTTCAATGGATTTCAATTATTTATCTTTATAAACATGTTTGAATTTGTTTTGTAAACGAAAATTCAATTTTTGACTATCTTTATTAAAATAAATTTTCTACGTGCAATACACGTGTTTTCTGTATGTTTGAGTATATTATCAAATATGTATATTAAATATACTTTCTATTGCATTCTAATTGATTATAAATATTTTTCGGTTCATAAAGTCAATTTTTGTATTTTTGAGATTTTACGGGCGACGCACGTGTTTTGATGCACGTGTTTTAAGCGTATTATTCTTTCAAAATAATTTTCATGAAAATGTGAGTGTCTATTTTTATTGTGCATAGAAAGTATAATTTTAAAGTTAATTTTACATATTTATTACATATATAAATAATTGTTGTAAAGGGATTAATTAAATAATTTATTTTTGGGTATACACAAAGCACGTGCACGTGCACACGTGCGATGTGCACACAATTTGGGGACCGGGCTGCTCATGAGGAGAGGGAAATTCTGGAGTTTTGATTTTGAAAACAAGAGGGAAAGTAAGTTACAAAATTTATAATGGGTTAGTGGTGTTCATGTGGAGGTAGTTATACTAACTACCCATTAGCCTTCTTATAAAAGTGCACTCTTAGCCTCTCTTTCTCTCATCCCTTTTCTTTTCTCTCCTGCCCATGCCGAGAAGAAGCAATCCCAAAACAGCATAGCCTTTGTCCATTCCTCCATCTAATCACCATTCCACTTGCCTATATACATATACTAATGTATATATATGTACATACATAGTATGTGTACATGAAAGAAGATGGGAGATTGTTCTTGATGTTGCCGACGTGGAGTGGGGGTGGAGATGCTCTTGATGATGGATGCTTGCCGATGTGGAGCTTGGAGGCTTGCTTTGGTGCACGGATTTCGAGGAGTTGCAATTGGAGCTTTCCTTAGGAGCTCCTAATTCTAGGAGTTCATTTTGGTATCAATTCTTCAACTTTAGGTGGGTGTTTCTTAAATGCTTTCTAATTTAGGAATATAATTTGCATGATAGATGATATGTGATTTACTTGTTTGAAATTGAATTGATTGCATGAAATTGATTATGGTAAATACAAATTGCCATGCTTGTTACGATTGCTAGTTGAATTGCTAGAATTGAAGTGATTGTATGAAATTGATGCATATTGAGACATTATTGGAATAATGCAAAATGTGGCAAAAAGTATGATTTATAACCTCAAAATGTTATTTATACAAGTATAGAGATCTTTTATAAAGTAAATTTTGATAAAAGAAGATAGTTTATTTGGAAAATATGTTTTGATGCATTTTGGTTGGAAAAAGAGAACTTGGGAATTGATAATATATATAATAATGTTTTAAAAGGAATATATTCTGGAAATAAATTATATTTTGTATATGGAAGTACAAATCGATTCAAAGGTCGAAAATGTATGCAAAGTTGCAATTGTGGATATGACAGTCGACTGATTACTTCCACAGTCGACTGGTAAGTGTTAAAAAGTTGGTTTTCATCAGCGGGACAGTCGACTGAATACAGTTACAGTCGACTGCTGCTGTCATAAATTTGATGTTGAGTTTTCAAGATATTTACGGGACAGTCGACTGATACTGCCACCAGTCGACTGAACCGAACTGTTTATTTGGTTTTGAGTTTGAAATTGATTTTGACAAATGAAAATTAAATAAGTTTGAATATGAGATTTTACGATTATTAAGATTTGATTTGAGTTTTATTGTGGAATGCACGCAAGGTTATGGAAGATGAAATTGACAAAGAAATTAAATTAAATTGGAACACTGCGGAACAGCCGACTGCCGTGTGCAGCAGTCGACTCTTCCGAGTAGTTATGAAGAATGTGAATTGACTGAACAAGTCGACTGGAAGAATTCCCAGTCGACTGTCCAGAGTGCTTTTTGATATATCTGAAATCTTGTGAATTGTTTGTGGTAAAGATTGTGAATCTGGATATTGGTAAACTCTATTGGTTGCTGCCTAAATTTATATGAAATGAATCATAGTTGAAATTGAGAATTTACATGAAATGAATCACAGATGAGGATTGAGAATTAAATGAATATGAAAGGCTAAGATCATGATGAGAAAGTCTGTGAGACTCAAAAATGAATTATGAGCTGGAAATGCTCAATTGGAAATTGTGAATGGGAAATTGAAACTAAAGAGTAGCTAAGTCTCCCCCGGCAATGAAATGAAATGAAATGAGAATTTGAAAGACCAAGGTTGGTCAGGTATTGTAATGAATGAATAAGTTCGGTTGAGTGGAGAGGCTAACTCTAGTGCTTTGATTTTATTCATGATTCTAATAATTAATACATTGTAAGGCTGTAATGAAAGTAAGAGAAAAACATAAGTATGGGAGCCTAGGGTCTACGATGCGGATGTGATCCACAGAATGCATGCTTGATGAGTCAAGACATGGCGTGGGCAATATACTCCAGAATGATCGGGATCTTGGCGACGCTTGTGGGATGTTTGGTGACGGCAAGAGGATCGTGTTCAGGGAGGAGGCTGAACTATCGCAGAATGCATGCTTGATGAGTCAAGACATGGCGCGAGGTTCCCCTCCAGGGTCTTGGACACGTGCTTGTAATCATGGAACGTCTATGACACTTGCTGAAATTACAGGTAGATACATAGTGGTGATGTGATGAAGGTGAGAGAAAAACATGAGTATGAGAGCTAGGGTACGGTGCGGGTGTGTGAGCCGCAGAATGCATGCTTGATGAGTCAAGACATGGCGCGGGCACAACTCAGTAATGATCGGACTTTAGTCACGCTTGTGGGATGTTTTGGTGACTGCAAGAGGAGTGTGTTCAGGGAGGAGGCTGAATTGTCGCAGAATGCATGCTTGACGAGTCAAGACATGGCGCGAAATTCTACTCCAGGGGCCAGGATACATGCTTGTACTCATAGAAGCATCTAGGATACTCACTGAAATTACAGAAGTAGAGTAAGTCATGCGGGGGATTGAACCCTACAAAAATGAAGAACGATTAAGAGGCTTGCCCTCGGACCTATGTAGTATGGGATGCATAGAATCCGAACAAGTGTGCATTAGTGTCATATAATATAAACAACTGCATTAAGGACTAAGTGCACCGCACCACACGACATCAACAGGATAGTCCCTTTTGTAGCTTGTTTGTGATCAAGTTTGTGTTTGCTAAAGCATTTGAGAATCGTTATACTGTTTCCGGCATAGAGAGGATGGCCGTGTATAATATTTCGTCAGTTGTAAGCAACTGACGCGCCCACAGTTTTATATGCAGGATGTGGAGTTACATGAAGATATAAAGAGAATTGATGCTGTTGATTATTTAAATGTTAAAGTTGTAACTATTGCACATTCATTGTTATTGTATTTTATTGATTCCGCTGCTTATTGATGTAAAAGACTCTGATGTAATTATTGTTGAAATAAAAGTTTTAATTTCCTTGTAAAATTGTATGTGAAGGAAGCGAAAAGATCCTGTAGAACATCTCGAATTCAGTAATTTGGGATTCGGGGCGTTACAGAGTGGTATCAGAGCCACGCTTCTATGTAGTACAAATTTATAAGGAACGACACCCTAGAAGTGGACATTAGAGTGTGAGTTCAGTTTATAGAGATTTAAATGTAAGTGATTTACATTTGTGTTGCTCTATAGGCTGATGTTTTTCTTCCCCCTTTTTCTTATTGGATGGTTGGAGTCATGAATGGAAGTTGTTATTGAATTTACATTCATTCATGATGCTCTCCTCGTATACATTGTATGTGAACTCATTTTTCCCTGGGTATCAGAGTGGCGCAGTGGAAGCGTGGTTGGTTTGAACCGTCATTCATGATACCTTACACATGGACACACTTTCCCCTCAAATTATTTTCTGTGGATTTTCATCATAGTACTTTTCAATATTTAATATTTTCCAAATAAATATTTTCCTATACTATTAAATCATATTAATGCCTAGTATTTCGTCTATTTTCCTTAGTCTTGATTTTGTTGAACTTATTTTAATTGTCTCTCAATCTTAAAGCTTTGTCTTTCGTATTTTATGTCACTTTATGTTCATCCGTCTATATCTGCTAATACTTTATATATTCTGTTAAATTTATACTACAACTATTATTTTCATTTACTATTACATTTTTGAATTTTTGTTTGGGAATTTTGCTTATATGCATTCATTTTACATGATTTGATTTTGTGATACGATATTCTTTCAGTATTTCATATTTTCCCCTATATACTTCAATATATTTTAACAAGATTGAAATATTTTATCCGTATAAATACAACATACTAATTTGATTTATTGTCTGCATTCGATATTATTGTTATCACATATTATCTACTGATTTGTTTGCTATATTTATAAATTTTGTGATTTATGTTTCCTTAACATAATGCATATACTCGCTATTTCTCTATCCTCTAATTTTAAATTGTCTTTAGATTCTTGATTACTACATATGTTTTCCATTGAATTTTTATGTGTTATGTATTTCAAGATACTTACTATACATATAATTTCACATCCTCAAATTACTATATTATTATTTTTATGTATAATTGTTTGTGTCTGTTGCCCTAATTTGCTACCTTACATCATTATTGTTTTCAGTTGTATTTCCAACACGTGCATATATTTTACATTATTTTAGTGTTATAAATAATTTTTCATAACTACTAATTAGTACCCTCTATGTTTGATATATCCTATACACCTATTTTGATATTTCATTGTGTAAAATCTTTTTCTGCATCATTGATTTTCAAACGTAACACCATGCTTTATTAAACATCCCATATCTAATCTAAGTATACATGGGAGATTACATCTTTCCATCTTCCGCTTTGGTGTAACTTAATGTCGAGAGGGCAAATATGCAACTAGACATCATTGGAGGCAAACTGCAACTGGAAGTCGGGGAGGCAAAGTTTGCAACTGAATGTCCAGAAGGCAAACTGCAACTGGATGTCGGTGAGGTAAAGTTTGCAACCGAGTGCCCAGAAGGCAAATTGCAACCGGATATCGTAGAAGCAATTATGCAACTTGAGATCAAGATAGGCAAGTCTGCTGTTGGATACCAGCGAGACGAACCTAAACCAAAATGAAATATTATACTTAGAAGACCCCTACTTTGTTTTCCTGTGATATTCACTTATAACTATTTCATTTTGTACTAAGCTTATACTATTTTATAATATTTTGCAATCTAGCATTATACTGTTTATACTAATTTCTATATGTATCAAACTTGCGTATTTACCGCTGAAATCTCAACTATCTTGCCGTCTTCTTTGTAGTACTTTGCATTTTTTGTGAGTTAATATTTCGTACCACTTTATTGTATTTTGCTATTTTAAAATTTGGTGGCTACTCACCTAATAGTTTTCTTTACTATACTTCTGTTATAATTCATGATTCACTTCTATATAATTAGTTTTGCATTGTTACTACCGTAATGTATTATTTTTCTCCTACACATCATCTGAAAATTTTGTATCATGATGTTGTTGTCTCGCCCTATAATTTCCGTCTATGTGTATATATACATGATTTTGTATGCCGATTTTCTTGGTCCACTTGACAAATCGAAATTATTTGGATTTTTGCCTTTTGATCATACATATATAATTATTGTATTTACCTTACAAACTACTTTATAATATCAATTTATATACAAAATCATTTTTTTTTTCTCTCTGTACTTTTCTTTATTATATAACTAGTTTTCGCGCTACTTTCAATGGTACGTTTTACTACTACGATGTCTTGTTTGACTGCTACAGATCATTTATAATTTTCATATCATGCTATTTACTTCACCTATATAATTTTTCGTCTATGCGAGTATGTGATTTTTGTAAGTTGGTTTTCTCGCTCAAAAGTATTTCGACGTATGCCTAATTTTCAAAATGTATATATATAATTATCTTACAAATTATTTTATGATATTAATTGGTATACAGGATCATTTTATGTCTTCTATACTTTTGCTATATTTCTTTCTCATATATTTCTCAAACTATTAAATTACTAATTTTTGTCATATAATATCAATTTGGTTTGCGACTTTCTACCATTTATTACATTGATGAATTTTTAGTATTGAATCTATTTATAAAGTACCCATTAACTATGTTTTTCTTTATTGCATTGATTTCTGAACTATTTCACGATTAATGACTAAGTTTATTTATCATTTTATCTAATGGTTTACTTGATAGTAATTTGTACGTAAACTCTTTTCAAAATACACTAGCCTCTATTGTCGTATTTGTTTTCTTATGCTACTTTCCTAGTTTCTTGGTTAGTTCTTGTAAAATTTTGATATTCATAATTTTCTTAAATAAATTTTTGTCTCATCTTTCTACATTGCTTACTTTCATGCTATATGTATTTTCTTGATGTTTGTGATTTCTATATGTTATAATGATATTTTCTTTGGTGTGTACAAAATACAGCCCTTACCATAGTGAGTTCCGGGGACGGAACTGTTCTAAGGGGGGGAGAGTGTAACACCCCGCAAAATTTAAATGACAATTTTGCCCTCGGGTGTTACGCACGTGCATTTTGTACTGTTATTGATTATATCCATAACGCATTTTGATCTGTATTTTGAATTCTGATTATTTATGCAATCCCGTATTCTTAAAATCACATTTGAGACAACTCGAATGCTAGATTTCAATCTTTGAGTTTTACGTGCTTTTTACGTATTATCAATGCACGTGTCGATTTTGGGTATTCCACTGTTACGTGCAAAGTTTTCAATGGATTTCAATTATTTATCTTTATAAACATGTTTGAATTTGTTTTGTAAACGAAAATTCAATTTTTGACTATCTTTATTAAAATAAATTTTCTACGTGCAATACACGTGTTTTCTGTATGTTTGAGTATATTATCAAATATGTATATTAAATATACTTTCTATTGCATTCTAATTGATTATAAATATTTTTCGGTTCATAAAGTCAATTTTTGTATTTTTGAGATTTTACGGGCGACGCACGTGTTTTGATGCACGTGTTTTAAGCGTATTATTCTTTCAAAATAATTTTCATGAAAATGTGAGTGTCTATTTTTATTGTGCATAGAAAGTATAATTTTAAAGTTAATTTTACATATTTATTACATATATAAATAATTGTTGTAAAGGGATTAATTAAATAATTTATTTTTGGGTATACACAAAGCACGTGCACGTGCACACGTGCGATGTGCACACAATTTGGGGACCGGGCTGCTCATGAGGAGAGGGAAATTCTGGAGTTTTGATTTTGAAAACAAGAGGGAAAGTAAGTTACAAAATTTATAATGGGTTAGTGGTGTTCATGTGGAGGTAGTTATACTAACTACCCATTAGCCTTCTTATA
The DNA here is from genome assembly GCA_017893485.1 of Hemerocallis citrina. NCBI lineage: Eukaryota > Viridiplantae > Streptophyta > Magnoliopsida > Asparagales > Asphodelaceae > Hemerocallis > Hemerocallis citrina. Next base: position 210,816 of record JACEHZ010000269.1, read on the forward strand.
AAAGTGCACTCTTAGCCTCTCTTTCTCTCATCCCTTTTCTTTTCTCTCCTGCCCATGCCGAGAAGAAGCAATCCCAAAACAGCATAGCCTTTGTCCATTCCTCCATCTAATCACCATTCCACTTGCCTATATACATATACTAATGTATATATATGTACATACATAGTATGTGTACATGAAAGAAGATGGGAGATTGTTCTTGATGTTGCCGACATGGAGTGGGGGTGGAGATGCTCTTGATGATGGATGCTTGCCGATGTGGAGCTTGGAGGCTTGCTTTGGTGCACGGATTTCGAGGAGTTGCAATTGGAGCTTTCCTTAGGAGCTCCTAATTCTAGGAGTTCATTTTGGTATCAATTCTTCAACTTTAGGTGGGTGTTTCTTAAATGCTTTCTAATTTAGGAATATAATTTGCATGATAGATGATATGTGATTTACTTGTTTGAAATTGAATTGATTGCATGAAATTGATTATGGTAAATGCAAATTGCCATGCTTGTTACGATTGCTAGTTGAATTGCTAGAATTGAAGTGATTGTATGAAATTGATGCATATTGAGACATTATTGGAATAATGCAAAATGTGGCAAAAAGTATGATTTATAACCTCAAAATGTTATTTATACAAGTATAGAGATCTTTTATAAAGTAAATTTTGATAAAAGAAGATAGTTTATTTGGAAAATATGTTTTGATGCATTTTGGTTGGAAAAAGAGAACTTGGGAATTGATAATATATATGATAATGTTTTAAAAGGAATATATTCTGGAAATAAATTATATTTTGTATATGGAAGTACAAATCGATTCAAAGGTCGAAAATGTATGCAAAGTTGCAATTGTGGATATGACAGTCGACTGATTACTTCCACAGTCGACTGGTAAGTGTTAAAAAGTTGGTTTTCATCAGCGGGACAGTCGACTGAATACAGTTACAGTCGACTGCTGCTGTCATAAATTTGATGTTGAGTTTTCAAGATATTTACGGGACAGTCGACTGATACTGCCACCAGTCGACTGAACCGAACTGTTTATTTGGTTTTGAGTTTGAAATTGATTTTGACAAATAAAAATTAAATAAGTTTGAATATGAGATTTTACGATTATTAAGATTTGATTTGAGTTTTATTGTGGAATGCACGCAAGGTTATGGAAGATGAAATTGACAAAGAAATTAAATTAAATTGGAACACTGCGGAACAGCCGACTGCCGTGTGCAGCAGTCGACTCTTCCGAGTAGTTATGAAGAATGTGAATTGACTGAACAAGTCGACTGGAAGAATTCCCAGTCGACTGTCCAGAGTGCTTTTTGATATATCTGAAATCTTGTGAATTGTTTGTGGTAAAGATTGTGAATCTGGATATTGGTAAACTCTATTGGTTGCTGCCTAAATTTATATGAAATGAATCATAGTTGAAATTGAGAATTTACATGAAATGAATCATAGATGAGGATTGAGAATTAAATGAATATGAAAGGCTAAGATCATGATGAGAAAGTCTGTGAGACTCAAAAATGAATTATGAGCTGGAAATGCTCAATTGGAAATTGTGAATGGGAAATTGAAACTAAAGAGTAGCTAAGTCTCCCCCGGCAATGAAATGAAATGAAATGAGAATTTGAAAGACCAAGGTTGGTCAGGTATTGTAATGAATGAATAAGTTCGGTTGAGTGGAGAGGCTAACTCTAGTGCTTTGATTTTATTCATGATTCTAATAATTAATACATTGTAAGGCTGTAATGAAAGTAAGAGAAAAACATAAGTATGGGAGCCTAGGGTCTACGATGCGGATGTGATCCACAGAATGCATGCTTGATGAGTCAAGACATGGCGTGGGCAATATACTCCAGAATGATCGGGATCTTGGCGACGCTTGTGGGATGTTTGGTGACGGCAAGAGGATCGTGTTCAGGGAGGAGGCTGAACTATCGCAGAATGCATGCTTGATGAGTCAAGACATGGCGCGAGGTTCCCCTCCAGGGTCTTGGACACGTGCTTGTAATCATGGAACGTCTATGACACTTGCTGAAATTACAGGTAGATACATAGTGGTGATGTGATGAAGGTGAGAGAAAAACATGAGTATGAGAGCTAGGGTACGGTGCGGGTGTGTGAGCCGCAGAATGCATGCTTGATGAGTCAAGACATGGCGCGGGCACAACTCAGTAATGATCGGACTTTAGTCACGCTTGTGGGATGTTTTGGTGACTGCAAGAGGAGTGTGTTCAGGGAGGAGGCTGAATTGTCGCAGAATGCATGCTTGACGAGTCAAGACATGGCGCGAAATTCTACTCCAGGGGCCAGGATACATGCTTGTACTCATAGAAGCATCTAGGATACTCACTGAAATTACAGAAGTAGAGTAAGTCATGGCGGGGGATTGAACCCTACAAAAATGAAGAACGATTAAGAGGCTTGCCCTCGGACCTATGTAGTATGGGATGCATAGAATCCGAACAAGTGTGCATTAGTGTCATATAATATAAACAACTGCATTAAGGACTAAGTGCACCGCACCACACGACATCAACAGGATAGTCCCTTTTGTAGCTTGTTTGTGATCAAGTTTGTGTTTGCTAAAGCATTTGAGAATCGTTATACTGTTTCCGGCATAGAGAGGATGGCCGTGTATAATATTTCGTCAGTTGTAAGCAACTGACGCGCCCACAGTTTTATATGCAGGATGTGGAGTTACATGAAGATATAAAGAGAATTGATGCTGTTGATTATTTAAATGTTAAAGTTGTAACTATTGCACATTCATTGTTATTGTATTTTATTGATTCCGCTGCTTATTGATGTAAAAGACTCTGATGTAATTATTGTTGAAATAAAAGTTTTAATTTCCTTGTAAAATTGTATGTGAAGGAAGCGAAAAGATCCTGTAGAACATCTCGAATTCAGTAATTTGGGATTCGGGGCGTTACAGAATCAAACGACAGGGCGATCGTCAGATGGTTGGCTCTTTATTCAGGTGCTCTTCTGTCTTCGGGTGGCTACTGCTTAGTTAGCTCTATAGTTCTGTCTTACTTGAGTTGCCACCCACATCTATTTTTTATTGTTAACAAAAAGGCGGTGAAAGCCCTATATTTTTGTCCTTTTGATTGGAGTCCATAATAACAGGCAGGTTTCATTAATGAAAAGAAAAGCGGAGGCCCGCAAATATTAAATAGAAAGCATTTCTTTTGGTTTGGAATATATTCTTTATCAATGGCCTACCCTTTCTCTGAACCTTATCAATGATCGAACTTACAGATATGAACTGAGTGCCATTTGATGAGTAAGATCGAACAAGGGAGAGGGACATGGAAAGGATGAAGTAATGAAAGAGGAAGTCATTGCTAGTAGTAACGACTTGTCACGATCCATTGGTTCATATAGGCCTTGGTGTCATTTTGTCATTCTACCAACATGTGCAACGCACATACATAACTAATATAAAGAAGGTTTCCGGTTCAAATCCTCCATACGTCAGAGTTTTTATTTTACATCTAATCTAATAATCTAATAATAATAATCTATAACTATTATAATGGGAGAGATGGGGTTGTAAACAAATAAACAATTTTTTATTATTTCTTAGTGTGTGTCAACACGTGCAGCGCACGTGTTGGTAGATTTTTTTTGTCCTTTTCATTCCCCCTTCCCATTTTTCCCACGTGCAACGCACGTATATCCTGATTTTTTTTGTCCTTTTCATCCCCCCTCCCCATTTTTCCCACGTGCACCGCACGTGCATAATACATATTTTTTAAAAAATACATCGCACGTGCATCGCACGTGCATTATACTAGTAATATTATAATGGGAGAAGGCCTTAGTGTCATTTGTAAATATTTTGTCATCTACCAACCCGTGCAATACACGTGCATAATAATTTTATAATGGGAGAAAGAGTGTCATTTGTCATTTTGTCATTCTACCAACATGTGCAACACACGTACATAATTAATATAAAGGAGGTTTCCAGTTCAAATCCTCCCTACGTCAGAATTTTTATTTTTATGTTTTGAAATTATTAAAACGTGCATTGCACGTGTAAATTACTAGTAATATTATAATGGGAGAAGGCCTTACTGTCATTTGTAAATCTATCAACGCGTACAACGCACGTGCATAACTATTATAAAGAAGGTCTTAGGTTCAAACATTGACTCCGTCTAAATTTTTATTTTAAAAAACTATATTTATTAAAACGTGCATCGCACATGTAAATTACTAGTATAATAAAACACAAAGAAAGCTATCAAGTGGCTCACCGTCAATCCCCCAAAATAAAAGGTCAAGATCTAATCTCACAAAACACATTCTCCCCCCCCCCCCTCCACCAAAACTAAAAAAACTCATTACTTTATTACTATCAACTAAAAAACTCATTACTTTATTACTATCTCTCTCTTCTCTCTTCACTTTTTCATATTTCTCTTTCTTTATCTACTTCAAATCTATATAATAAAACACAAATAAAACTATCAGGTGGCTCACCTTCAATCCCCCAAAATCAAAGGCCCATATCTAATCTCACAAAAGACATTTTTTATTGCACATGTTATATTGAAAATAACAAATATCTTTTTAACAGTTAAATTTCATCATTTTCCAGACTTAAAGTTCTAAAAAGTTAGATTTTACACCCTCATTTATAATTATTTTTCAACATATACTAATGTAAACATGGACTTTTATTTACAACTAATTATTGTCATACTATTCAAACTTGAGCTACGTAATTGTTGTTTTACTGTTTACAGGGCTTTTCGTATTTTGTATCGTTCCGAAGACGTGCTGTAGGCATGTGCCCACGGACAAATCTAGTGAAACAATAAATCAAATATTTATTGGGGAATTTATTTTAGCAATGATTTGCAAAAATATCCAAGTCAGTTACTTTATTCTGTTTAATATTGGAAAAATATTATCTGGTTTAATTACCTCAGCAAAAAAACATTTTAAATAGGATGCAAGAGGATAGACTGAGGTGGTTTGAACATATACAACAATTAATAATAAAATTGATAGATGAAAGTCCAAGGAAACAAAATTAACTAGGGATAGACCCAAACGAGCTTTAGATTAAACAATACAGAAATTTGAACTGTGTTAATTTGTTGGTATATAGGGGTGTAAAATGAACAGGACGGTCCATCGTCCATCCGAGTCCGGCTCGAGAAATGGCCCGACCGTCAACCGTCCGAACTGTTATACGAACCAAACTTGAACAAATTATTAGGTCTGATACCTTACCGAGCTCGAGCTGGACATAAGTCCGTCCGAGTATTATTACGATCCGATGCTTTATCGAACCGAGTCCAAACCATAAAAGTTTTGTCCGACTTGGATCGAGTCGGACATAATAGGGATGGCAACAGGTTCGGGCCAGCCCGGGCCCGGCCCGGCCCCCTCCTTTCCGGTCTGAACCGCGAACCGGCCCCCCTACCCATGGGGCTGGTCCGGTCCTTCAAAATGGCCAAAAATCCCGGTATGGCTCGGCCCAGTTGAGGCCCGGGACCGGCTGAACCTGCCCGCCTAGGCTCGGGCCGGGTCCGGGCCGACCATTGGCTTCAGTTTTTTTTTTCCTCTCTCTCTCTCTTAGAAAATTTAAAAAAATTAACCAATGTTTCAGATTAGAGATATGGAGTGTCCTTCCTTAATCCTTATGCAGACTTAAAAAGATAAAAATAGATATTGTAAAACAAAAAAAATTCAAAAACTCGCACAAGTTAATTAAGGAATGACTCATTCCCAATGAGTTTGTTTTCTTTTCTTTCTTGTTCGTTTTTATGTACTTTGTAGTATTCAACCAATGTTTTTTACTTTTTTCGCTCTAAAGTCATAGATTCTGCTATTTTATACTATAAGAAAAAACAAAAACAAAAAGACTACTATTCATGCATATATCACATCTAAATTGGCTGAAATGATCTTCAAAGATCATATGAATATCAAAAATTGACAAAACCAAATTTTCATCAATTAGGAAGATAATCATGTAAGGTATAGACATGCATGCAATCCTAATGAAATGTTTTCTTTTTTTTGTTTTTTTTGTTTTTCTTTTTTTTTGTTCTCTAAAGTCGCAGATAGTGCTATATTATAATTAGATTTAAAAAAATGCAAAAAGACTACTATTCATGCATATGGCACATCTAAATAGGCTGAAATGATCTTCAAGGATCAAACCGAATATTAAAAATTTGACAAAACCATAATATCATAATGGGATATTTTAGCAAATGCCCCCATTCAAAATGTGAAAACTATCATATACCCCCACTATTTTTAAAAACTAAGAAATACCCCTAGTTTGGATGGAATCGTTAAAATTCCGTTAAGTTAACTTACGTGCATCACATGTAACATAGTAAAATGACCAAAATACCCCCAATAAATTTATTTTAGCAAATACCCCTATTCAGAATCTAAAAACTAGCATGTACCCCCACTATTTTAAAAAAAAGGATATTTTAGCAAATGCCCCCGTTCAAAATATGGAAACTAGCATATACCCCCACTATTTTTAAAACTAAGAAATACCCTTAGTTTGGACGGAATCATTAAAATTCCGTTAAGTTAACTTACGTGCATCACACGTGACACGGTAAAATAACCAAAATACCCACTACATAAAGTAAGGGTTTCTTGAAGCAAATCTGAAAAGAGAATGAACCGTCTCCTTTCCACTTTTGCAGATCCGTATGATTTTTTCTCCGATGGCCATCTACCCCACCTTGTTATATTAGGGTTTTTAAAGAAGAAATACCCCAACCCTAATCAGTCATTGACTCATTGTAAGCATCTTCTCCACCTTGTTATATTAGGGTTTTTAATAGATTATGTTTGATCGTTTCAACTTGATCAATTTTGTGATGTTTTTTTTCTGAATTCTTTTTTAAGGAAAATTGGTTGTAGGAAGAGCCATGAATTTTTGAAGGTTCGCATCCGAATAATAAAAATATAAACAAAATAATAGAACAAAGATTCAGATGCGAACCTTCTCGAATTCATGGCTCTTCCTACAACCAATTTTCCTTAAAAAAGAATTCAGGAAAAAAACATCACAAAATTGATCAAGTTGAAACGATCAAACAAACAGAATCTATCAAAAACCCTAATATAACAAGGTGGAGAAGATGCTTACAATGAGTCAATGACTGATTAGGGTTGGGGTATTTCTTCTTTAAAAACCCTAATATAACAAGGTGGGGTAGATGGCCATCAGAGAAAAAATTATACGGACTTGCAAAGCGGAAAGGAGACGGTTCATTCTCTTTTCAAATTTGCTTCAAGAAACCCTTACTTTATGTAGTGGGTATTTTGGTCATTTTACTGTGTCACGTGTGATGCACGTAAGTTAACTTAAAGGAATTTTAACGATTCCGTCCAAACTAAGGGTATTTCTTAGTTTTTAAAAATAGTGGGGATATATGCTAGTTTCCATATTTTGAATGGGGGTATTTGCTAAAATATCTCTTTTTTTAAAATAGTGGGGGTATATGCTAGTTTTTAGATTTTGAATAGGGGTATTTGCTAAAATAATTTTATTGGGGGTATTTTGGTCATTTTACTTTGTTAAATGTGATGCACGTAAGTTAACTTAACGGAATTTTAACCATTCCATCCAAACTAGGGGTATTTCTTAGTTTTTAAAAATAGTGGGGGTATATGCTAGTTTATACATTTTGAATGGGGGCATTTGCTAAAATATCCCTATCATAATTTAGAAAGATAATCATGTAATGAAAAAAGTGTAGACATGCATGAAATCCTAATGAAATGTGTACCTACAAGTAATGGGTAAAAAAATTCAAACAAGATGCTAAACACCAAATTGACAAAATCTATGTTTCAAACTTCAAAATAATCAAAAATGTTTATCTATCCCTACATGAAAAGGAAGTGAAACATAATATTGTTATGAATATGCAAATTTATTTAAGTACAACCAAGTATTAAATTGAAGTATTAAATCAATTTAATACTTGGTTCTTTGCAGTTGTTATGAAATTACAATTTAAGACTTGATCTTTAATATATTATAACAAAAAAAAAAATTTCCCAAAATACCGGCCCGGCCCCCACCCTTGGGGCCGGGGGCCAGATCCGGACCAAGGTTTTCAACCATGAGCCCGGCCCGGCCCGGCCTGCGTAGTCTTCGAGCCCAGCCCGGGTAGGCTCGGGACCGGGCAAAGCCCGGGCTAACCCGGCCCGGCCCGAGTGGCCCGAATGCCATCCCTAGAACATAAGTCCATCCGAGTATAATTTCGGTTCGAGCTAAAACATATGGCTGTCCGATACCGTCCGGTCCTATTTACAGCCCGCAAAACCCACTATGGAGTTGGTTGGAAAAGAATGTTTCATGTAGGCAAGCAACCTCAAAATTTTCGGATACAAACTTTATTGTTATTGTTATTGTAGTTCAAATATTGTAGTGCTAGAAAATCTCTCGTACTCGCTTTAACTGTTCGATTGAATAATTAAATTGATTTCCAGCATGATTTACACTGTTCCATAAGCATTTGCACATACTGCTTACATTTAAATCTTGAGATGAATCAAGTATTCCATCCATTTATCTGTACCGCGTCACAAGATCACATCTATGGCATGAATTGATTTCCATTTTCCACAAAACAAACGGAACCGGATGTTTTTTTTTCCTCCACGGTTTGCGTTTGTAAATGAAAGTGCTTTGCGAGAAGTGAGCTGCGAAAGCACACCCACAGTTCATGTAGAGCAATAAATAGACTGACCGAAAGACAATAAGAAATGATAAATAACAAACTGTTTTAACTTTAAATTCAAGGTACAGAATACTCGATTTCATACAAATTTTGTATAACAAATACATAGTATTTGATTCATAACGATCTCACCTCAAAAAGACACTTGGCTTACATCACTCAAAACAACGCTGCCACAACGAACATGCCATCTATATCGATTGCAAGATATCTAACAAAGCATCACCTTCATAATTCTGCAGCCACTATAAGTTTGAATGATAACTATTTATTCTGTACAATCCTTGTTTAATCAAACGGATCAATCCTTGGATCGTGTTCGCTAGCCATTACCATTCCCGTGCATAGGCATGTTGGGCACATTACCTAAGGAAAAGTACATATTATTAACTGAAAACCATGATATAATATAAGAAACCACCGCAAGAAAATGTAATGAGATAAGAGCATCCACAGTCGTGATTGCTAAAAAATAGCAAAATTTATATTATACATATAGCAATTGGACGTTTGCTGCAGTGGTGAAATGCTATAATATAGTATATAAAAAAAATTGATCGAACGGAACTCTAAGTTCCGTCCCGCGAAAGAAAAAAATCTGAGCATTTTTTAATAAATAATTTTAATATTTTAATAATTTTAAAAATTAAAAAAGGATTTTATAAAAAAACATGGGACGGATCAAGATCCGTCCAAGGCTAGAAGTGTAAAAAAAAAAAAAATAGTTGGGACGGAACTTCATACAAAAAAATTTATTCTTTATTTGGGACGACGCTTGAAGATTCATCCAGTATAATAAAAAAATAATTTTTTATTTGGGACGGATGTTGAAGATTCGTTCACTATAATATGCATATTCTCATTTTGCCTCTCAAATATAGCATTGTTGTGTAGCGATTTTGGCAAAATATGAATAAATAGCAAACGACTACATAGTCGCAATTGCTATAATATGGATAAAATGGAAATTTAGCAAACGACAGTGGATGCTCTAACAAGTCATTCTTGATTTTAAAAAATTTACCTTTCCAGCCCCGGAGCAATTTTGACACCTCTTAGTCGAAGGGGCCCGCAAAGGAGAGTCACAGCCACCCGTTATAGAAACTGGTTCTGTGCTCACAAGCACACCAGTAGCAGAACATCGTGCACAGGCCAGATAACCTGTTTGTCCACAAAAGTAGACAGTATAAGTTTTGCTCGACACCTGTTGGTACTTGCACATCCATTAACCATCACATTGAATTCCTCTAATTAGATTAACATATACATACCTGTGCCGTGGCAGTACTTGCACCTCTTCTTTTCTTGTTGCTCGACATTGTTGACCTCAACCAACATCAAGGCTGATATGACTCCCACTGCACCACCGGAAAAGGATGCTACGATGGGGTCTACCTGACTGAATCACAATACAATAGAAATTTTAGAACAAAGAAACTTTGTTAGGAATCAACAACATATTATTTGTAAGGTGACCTTAATTGGAGTGGCAAGTGCACGTTCCGTATAAAATCTTCATAGGAAGTACCACCCAATCCTAGCTTTAGCTCCAACTATAAAATATTTTTAGAAAAAACAATAAAACTTTAGGATCGACCATTTAAGAAAACCTGAAAGTGTTCTTTTCACATTGATTGAACTTGCATGCATTGATAAAGGCTGTAGCCAAATCTGGGAAGACATGTACCGGCAATTGACAAATAAAACAACTTTATATGTGTTCATGTTGTTCCATTGATTAATAACTGAAAGTCCGATATCAAAGAAACACACTTTTGTGGCTTTAATAAGGAAAATTGTGTAACTATTGTGAGAAATATCAAGATTACGAAGAAGAGAGATAAATTGGGGCCGTATCAGCTTACAACAGGTGCAATAAGGCCTCCAAAGCATATTATCGCAGATACAAAAGAGAATGAGGTCAGGTAAAGCTGCTTCAGAGTTTTTGGCGTCTGGTTCAATAATCCATACAAAATAGTAGTTAGAAAACACACAGAAAAGTAAGACATAGCAAGATACTGAAAGCGTAAGAAACTACTCAGAAAGTCACCATGCGAGGGACAAATGGAATAGTTGATGGTATGTCAGGCATCTCATTTTCCATGCTGCTGTCATCAATAAATTCTGCACTCTTTATGCGTTGTTGCACTCGCAATCTCCTCACCTGGATTTCACACATTAATGACTTAGGATATAACACGGAACAAAATACATCAATATACAGTAGTTGCGTGGAATTTTAGATATTATTTTCTTCGAATTGTACTTCTTCTTTTTTTCCCCTCCATCTATATAGTTGTCAAAAAAAGGAATTCAGCTAGAAGCTAAGAAGCAAAAGCAGTTTTCTATTTGGAAGCCATGTAGGGCGTCTGCTTTAATTTTAGTTTCTTAAACTTCCCATGTGTCAATGTATTACAAAGCATCGTGTATGTTTCAGGTTGGACATGTTCATGCCGCTTAGGCTACAAATCAAGATGGAAATGACCACTGCATAAACCGAAAACACTTCATGTTTTACCTCTTCCATCAGAAGGAAAATTTTGTTGCGACGACTTCGTATGTTGTCTTGAATCTCTTGTAGCTGCATTTGCATAAAATCCTGGACTGTCTCCGGGCCCTCTATAATGCAAAAGCTGCTGATATAGAAATAATCAAATGAACAAGTATACAATATGATAGAATTGGGACATTAATAAGAGGGAGGAGCAAATAAAAAATAAAAATAAATAAAATCTCCATGTACACCTACAGCAAAATATATTCGAATTTTTTGCCGTCATAGGCCACTTTTTGAAAATATTTGCGATTATGGGCAAGTTTCGAAACTATTAGCGCTCATGGGGCTACTTCGTGCCACGGCAGTAGCGGCCGTTATTATCATTAGCGATCTCTTCATTTTGAAAGTCGCTAATAGGAATAGCGGTCTATGTTTTAAAAAAAATTTGAATTTTTTGTGTACTCTTCATTAGCAATCTCTTCATTTTGACCTTAGTATATATGAGGTCGCTAATGGGATTAGCAATCTCAAATGAATGTATTGAGACACTTAGCGATTTCTAAAGAGCTTTTTTGTTCTCTTGATTTTTTTTTTTTAAACTGAGGTCTATTGGGAATAGCGATCTTAGTATACTTCGGTCGTTAATCGCAATAGCGACCTTAGTAGAAAACACAATCTCCTTGTTCTTTGTAAAATTTACAAAATAGTCACACAACTAAGGCCTCTATTCGGAATAGCAGGCTTAGTACAATAAAGGTCTCTATTCTAAATAGCGACCTCAGTTTCCAAAATAAATTGATTGCTATTTTTTCAGATAGCAAAAACTCTCTAGATTTTGCTAAGGGGACGTTTGGTACAAGGATTTTTTTTGGCTCTCGGGAATCATAAATCCTGTGATTTATGTTTCCTATGATTTATGATTCTAATGAATATTTAAAACATGTTTGGTAGGTCTTATACATCTCTGGGAATGTTAGTTGAAAACTTAATTTCTTATGTTTGGTTGAGCTACATATTTCCTGAGAATAATAATCTTATTATCCAAAATATCTCTCTCATCCTCAAATAACAAAACAAACTCTGCGAATCCTAAACCAACAATTCTAAGCCTCTGCAACCTCCTTCTCTCTCTAAACCTCTGCAATCTCCTTATCTCACACACCAAACCACATATGTGATGGTTTCAAAAATATAGATTAGAGGATTTGAAAAATACCTGAGAAAAATAACTGATATGAAACACCCCCAAATTGTTTGATGAAATACCTGAGAAAAATAACAGATATGAAAGCTCTTTCTTTTCTTATTGTCGATCGGCGGCAATGGCGGAGTGAGTGCTTCGCTGCTCTGAGATTGCGACGAGGAGGTTGTGAAGGTGGTTGAAGTCGATGGATGGGACTCGGTGGTTCGGATGAGAGGACGGTGAGGGGGCTTGGCCACGGCGAGGGAGCTCGACCATGGGCGGTGGCAGACGAGGAATGATGGCGGCTTCGGAGGTTGGGTTGCTCGACGGAAGGGGCGATAGTGCTGGGGTTGGGCCGAGAGGGGCGAGGTCCAGAGGTGACGACGAGGGCAGTGGGTCGACGTGAGCGGTGTCGCAATGGGTGGTGGTTGCGGAGGTTTGGCGTGATCGACTAGCTTCACGGTGCTGTCGACAAGGAGGGAGGAGAGGCGAGGAGTAGCGGGGCATACTTGTCTTTTCAAGAAACTAACATTTTCCCAAATACTTGGGAATCTAAGAATCCCATCCCTTCCCATGGGAAAAAATTTATAGGAATTGTGGAAAAAAATCTCCTAGGAATCTTAGTTTCATAAGAATTTGAATTTAAAAATTAACACACCAAACATAGGAAACTAAAATTTTAAGTTAAGATTCACAGGAAAAAAAAAATAATCTCCCTACCAAACACCCCTAAGTGTTAGAATACAGTTCATTAAATGTCGCTAATCCCATTAGATCCCATTAGCGACCTCGTATATTTACAGTTCATTAAAGGTCGATAATCCCATTAGATCCCATAAGCGACCTCGTATATACTAAGATCGCTGGTGGCAATAGCGAAAGTATACAAAAAATTCCAAATATTTTAAAACAGAGACTGCTATTCCCATTAGCGGCTTTCAAAATGAAGAGGTCGCTAATGAGAATAGCGGCCGGCTACTGACGTGGCACAAAGTAGTCCACAAGCGCTAATAGTTTTGAAACTGGCCCATAATCGCAAGTATTTTCAAAAAGTGGCCTATTACGGCAAAAAAACCTCAATATATTCACACAATCCCAATATACAACCATAAATCATGTTTGCAATTAACTAGATCTCAAATGGTACTAGTATCATAAGCATGAATTGAATTGTCACACCCCCAAATAAACCGGCATTCCCCAACTAACAAATTCTGAGGTGAATTTATTTATTTATGTATGTACCTGGACCCATTATTATCTGCAGCAGCAGCAGCAGAACTGGCATCGTTTCCAGATGAACAACAAGAAATCCGCCGGAACCGCGAACAATTTGGTCCCCTTGTTCCGAATTTGAAACACTGAGCCTGAGTTGGGCTGTTGACATGGCTGGAATTGAGGATAAGGAGAGGGGAGATGGCAGATGAAGAAGCCATCATCATAAGCATCGCCTTCTTCTCATAAAAGTATCTTTTTGTTGTTGGCTGCTCCGCTACACTCCAATGTGGGAACAAGATGGATATCTATATTTATTTTTGTTTAGGTACAAAAGGACTTAAAATCAAACAAAGGAGAATCTACCTAATTAGATAAAACCATTAACGGGATAGATTCTTCTTCTCTGTTGGGATCTCACAACCATTCGCTTCTTTAGGCCTGGCCCTTATCTACTTGGGCTTCAACAATAACTAAAAGCCCAATTAAAATTTGGGTAAATTCAAAAAAACCCCACTGAACTGTGGGTCATTTTACAAAAATCGCACTATTTTTTTTTATATTAAAAAAACGGCATAAAACTATAGTTTAAAAAAATACACACTGACAGTGTTAGGATAAAGGTGACTTCAGTGGGATTTATTTAAACACAAATGGAGGATGAAAGTGATTTTTTAAAATTTAGTCTAACGAAAATCCAACTCCGTTAAAGTGCGCGGTTTTTTTATATAAAAAATAACTCAGTGCAGTTTTTTTTTTAAAATGGCCCAAAGTTCAGTGTGTTTTTTTAAATTTTGCCTTAAAATTTTGATACTCATTTTTTATTGCAAAGGACAGATTCCATAATCGGGAAATTGTACAGCTCCAAACCATATCAGACTACTGGGGCACAAAAGGGATAGACTACTGGGGCACAAAAGTAATAGAGGTTGCAAAAAACTAAGAAATATCTCTATGTTAGGAAAATTCTGTTGAGTTTAGCGACAACGGATCCTGATGACGAACAATCAAATAAATAGATTTAACCAATCATATAAAGCACACAATAAAACAAATAGAAAAATTAGCCCTGAGATACATAGGACCTTACAAGATATTGAAAAGGATTGGGAAGACAGCTTATCGGTTAGAATTACTGGAAGAATTTGCCCAATTGCACAATATCTTTCATGTGTCTATGTTACGAGGTTATATTCCGGATCCGAGTCATCATTTGCCAGAAGTGCCAGAGGGTTTGCAATTGAATTTGAGCTATGCAGAGCGTCCAATAGAGATTATGGACCGTCGAGAGAAGGTCTTGAGAAATAGACAATACTTATGATCAAGATCATTTGGAGGAACCAATTTGTTGAGGAGGCCACTTGGGAATCAGAGGAAAGGATGATGAAAGATTAACTAAAATTTGTAAATTATTTTCTTTTCTTTCTTTTTCCTTGTATTTTCTCACTCTTAAGTATAGTTCCGAGGACGGAACTATTCTAAGGAGGGAGTGCTATAACATCCCGTATTTTTATTTTAATTAAGAATGCATTTTTTCAATTTTTGCAGGTATGCTGCACGTGCTAATTTTTTCATCTTTATTTTTCTTACTCTCATTTACTATTTTAGCATGCATAAGTCTTTATTTAGCCTTTTTTTAAACCCACGGACGTAAGAATGGATTCTAGCCCACTAGATTAATTAATTAATTAAAAAGCAAGCCCAACAAGACAAGCCCATTAATTAAATATTTTTTAGTTGTGCATGGACTCACACATGACACGTAAACAACTTTTAATACACATTTTAGAATTATAGGAATTGTATTTATTTGTGTATGTGTGTGCACTAGTGCACAACACGTGCATGTACACTAGGAGAGAAGTGGGTGGCCGATTTTGGAAGAGAGAGTTGGGGGTTAGGGAAGTGAAGAGATAGAATTAAGTGAGAAGTTATTAGGTGGAGAAATTTGCAATTTAAACATTCTTTTGTCCTATAAATACACCTTAGTTTTCTTCTCATTTCACACATACTTCTCATTTCACACATAAACTAAACAAATTAATGAGAGGAAAAAGAAAGAGAGAAAGAGAGTGTTCTTGTGCATTGGAGACTTGTTGGAGAGCTCTTGCTAGAAGGAGACAGACAAGGAGTTGCTTGTTGGAGGTAGGAGCTAGGAGTTGTGTTCCATCATTCTTGGTTGTTTATTCTTCATAAGAGGTGTGTGGTCTTTATACTTTCTAATTCATAGGTTGAGCATGCTAGAATATGACATTAGTAATGTAGATCAAATTGATGTGATGTGGAAAATTTTGTATTTTCTAAATATAAGACATGCATGCTAGAAATGATTAATGAGAAGTATAGATTAAATTTGATAAGATAAATATGGAACAAATCAATGCCATTGTATGTGCTAAGAATAGTAGCAAAATTTTGTTATGGTTAAGATTATTAACATGTTAATTAGAAATGAAAAAAAAGAAATAATGAGTTATGGCCATACATGCATGTTAAGTCACAAATATAGAAATGCATAATTGTAGGAACACTTGTTGAGATTTCCCTTATGATAAAAATAAATTTTTGGTGAAATTGAATTGATGCACATAAAATCATTTTAAATTATTTATAAGAGATACAATATACTTTTTTGATTAAAATGGAGAAATGAAACTTATGTTCATTAAAGAGAAGGAGATAATTTGAAATATAGACACAATGTTTAGAACACAAGTTCGGAAATTCGTGAATCATTGTTTTCAAGTAAAATCAGTATGAATAAGAAAATTACAGTTCATTAAAAAGATTAGATCGATCATATGTTCAGAACGTTATGAACAAAACTACAATATCATGATTCCTAATCAATAATCACACTTGGACTTATTGGCTAGCCAGTGCACCACAGAGCGCTACTGTGCTTGTAGGAGATCTTGGGTTCAAAACTTGTTGGACACATTTTTATTTTGTTTCATTTTAAATAAATCCGAACCGAAAGTTGGTATATGGGGATTTCGTTTGAGCATATTGACAGACAAGTCCACTTGGACTATTTGGCTAGCGGAGTGGGCTTTGGGCGCTACTGTGTTGGGTGGTTGGCTGGGTTTGAAACCTGATAGCCACACTTTTTTTGATTTTTTATGTTTTTAATATTTCAAGGGAGTTCTCATGCAAATAAAATTTAGGAAGAAAAAAATCTAGAATTTCCTATAAAGTGATATAGAGTTTATTAAAAAATAATTTTAGAAACTTTCATGTATATTTGAGATATTAAAAATGAAATTGAGATATAAAAATGAATTATTGATTTCGAAATTTATCATTTGAGAATATGACTTTCATTTTGTGAAGAAGAGTAAAATATTGTTATGGATTTCTCTTAAAGAGATTATACTCTTATTTTTGTTTAAGAAAGGTTGATGTGGTATATTATATGTGCTTAAGTTGCTAATGAAATTTCAAGTGATGAATTTATGTTCATGAAAAGAATTATTGCTTTTGAAAGATAGTGAGTAAAATGAATCATGAATAGTGTTAAGATAAGACATTGATCACTTTGTGAATAAGTTGAAGATATGATTACATTAAGTTAATACATGATTATCGAAGGGTATGTGTACCCGTGGATTCTTGTACATGAAAGGTTTTAATTTAGAGTTAGTGAGACCTCGGGTACTGGCATTGTTGAAATAAAAGATTTAGTTATATTTTGAGATATGGCCATGGAGCTATCTCATATTTGTGATTAAGTCCGGTAGGGGGGTAAAACTAACTCTAGGTATGGTAATTTATTCATGTCTTGAACTTAAGAACTAGGCACTTAGAAGAAGATGTAGTAAACCTAGGCCAACGTAAGTGGGGCACTCTATATAGTCGGGCGATGTACTTCAGGACTATAGACGAAGTCGGGTGGTGTACTCCGGGACTGGGGTTGCTTCGATGGAGACGAGTTTTTATTTTAAATCCGAGACTATGCGTAGTCGGACGGATAGTTTGTCGTACTCCAGTGTATATACGTATACCGGGGCTAGAGGGGCACTTACGGGAGATTCGCACGATGAGGAGTTTGTATAACAGTCGGGCAGTGTACTCAGGGAATGGGATCCGTACTCGTGGAATGTCTAAACCTTACTTTTATTACTGGGTAGTTTTCATGGCAAGGGATTGAACCCTTTAATGTGGAGTACGTAGGTACTTGCCCTCGGACCTATGTAGTATGGGATGCATAGAATCCGAACAAGTATGCATTAGTGTCATGTTAGTATAAAATATCTGCATTAGGCATTAAGGCATCGCATACTCTTACATGTTTAGTGTAGTCATATTTAACACTTTATTGCATTCAAATTTGTGGTTTGTTAAAGTATTGAGATCGTTATATCTCCGGCATAGAGAGGATGGCCGTATATAACTTTTTCGTCGGTTGTAAGCAACTGACGTGCCCACAGTTTATTATGCAAGAATTGGATTTCATGAAGATAAAGTTGATACGATGCTGTTGATTAATTACATGTTAAAAATGTTGCAAGTTGTATATTATTTTCATTGTCGTATTTCATTTTAACTTCTGCGGTGTAATTAAATGTAAAGAACTCTGATGTATGATAAAAAGTTCAAATTTCCTTGTAAAATTGTACGAAGTAAAGTGTAAAGATCCTGTGGAACTTCGAATTCGGTCTTATTTGGAATTCGGGGCGTTACAATAGAGGTTGTGCGAGACACTCTACTTTCCAATCATCACCTTACGACAATCTTCTCAAACCGATAGAACTCCATATTGAGTTGTGTGCCTGCAGCCTCATGCTTCAATAAATCTTAAGGATATAAGATTTTGTTTCAACAAATGAATATGCATGACATTCCCCAATGTGTACAAATTTCCATATGGTGCTTCCAACTCGACTGTCCTCTCACCCACTTCTTCACAAATCTCACAAACCACTATTATTACACAACGATCTTCTATGAACTTATAAGTAGAAAACATCTCGCTCTCGGAGCATATATGAGAAGAACTCCCCGAATTAAGAAACCAGTATGAATACACATCTATAGAACTTGAATCAAGAGCATAATCTAAAGTATCACCTGACTCAGCGGTACTGGCAACACTAGCAATGTTGACGCTCTCGCGATTTAGCAAATTTTGATAATCACTCTTGTAATGCCCAATCATTCTGCAATAGTGGCAACAGATCCTTCCTTACTCGCACTTTCTCTTCCACTCGAAATACCCCTTACATAGATGCAACTTGTAAAAGTATATGTCAATCTCTGAGTCCCCCTCCTGAGTCCATCCGCTTCCAAGCCTTCGATCACCTATGCTGTGGAAAGCTTTTCCTTAGGATACTCTCCGTTTAGTATGGTGGTTATCATATGCTTGTATGGATCTGGTAGTGAATTTGTCAAGGTGAAAGTTTAAGATCATCTACGTACAATGTCTTCAATTTAGAGGACTCTAAATTGGATTCCCATATATGATCTTGAAAAGCGGTACTTTCTTCATTGAGTAACTGGACAGTTTTTTCTTCCAGCACATTAGTTCTTGTAATGGAAATTCTATGATGTTAGTCATGATTCTTGCCCAAAGACTCGTCGTGCTTGTACATCTAACTTTGTTCACCGAATACATCCGAACTAAATCAAAGGTTTCTGCATAATTCTTCACCTAAACCTCCAACTTTATGTCAGGCAGCCACTCATGCTTGATCTTCATAGAACTCTGATATGTCATCTTCTCCAAGGAAACTCGAGCAACTCCTAAATTGCGGAAAATTTCTAACCTGATGCTCTGATACCAATTGTTAGGAAAAATTTATAGCTGAGTTTAGCGACAATGAGTCCTGATGAAGAATAATCAAACAAGTAGATTAAACCAATCACACAAAGCACACAATGATTGGTCTCTATTCGGACAAACCTAATCTGGGGGAGAAAGAAAAAAAATATTATTGCAACTGGAGAAGATACAAAGTATTACACTCATACCACGAACTTATATATCTCTCAAGACTTACTAGAAGATTGTAGGCTGTTTACAATGGAGAACTCTTAGTCTCTGTAGCGCTCCGAATTTCCAATATAATATCTCAGAAATACGTGGCACAATTCCAGAATCAACTTCAATGTAATCATAAACATAGCAACCAAATACAGGAAAAATTAAAATTTTTTATTACATCAATTGTTTACAAAGCACAGCGGAAAATAAAACACATTGAATTACATTTTCTTTCTTTACAACACTTTCTTTTACAATTTACATAAGCTCTATTATCATTCTACCACAAGCATCCAAATCCCAAGCTATAGGCACCTACCTGTAAAACATGAGGCTAGAGATAACCCTAACCCCCAAAACTACAGTGGTCAGCCATAACGGTGTGAGTGACATAAAAACAAAAGCAACATGAATAAACATGAAGAATAAAATCATAAACAATATGTATCAGCAGTGACAATGAATGAAGTATGAAATAGCAATAAATAAAACATGAAAACATCAAGTAATATAAGATAGTAATAAGTAACACATGAAAACATCAAGTGAATCTAAACTAAGTGTTAAGTGTAAGAAAACAGAAATCATTATGCATATAAACCAAGTCAAGAAAACACAATTGCTATATGTTGACTCTCCAATGCATACTTATCGGATTCTATGCATTCCATACTATATAGGTCTGGTGTAATTCCTTAACGTTCTCCACTTTATAGGGTTAGATCCCTCGTTATGCAACTAATCCTACTATGGTGATGGAAATAAGATCCAGAATACTCCGCGAATAGGCACCACAGCCCTCGACGCGCAAACATCATGTAAGAATAGCTAAAAAACCGGAGAATTACCTCCCTACCGTGTACCCCACAAATAGGCTTGCGAGGCATTCGACGTGTAGATACACCAGGTACATTCCGTGAATAGGTCCACCGACCCTCGACACGCGAATGTACTCTGCATGCTCCATGAATAGGCCTGTAGACCCTCAACACGCGAACATACAAATGTTCTCTCGAGACAGAACAAGAAACAGTCTTGGAACGCATCCGTTGACTAACAAAACCAAAAGCATATACTTACGTTTCTCAAGTTCCATCACATCTCCACTAGTGCCTGTCCTTAAGTTGGTTATTATTAAAATACAAAAATCCTCATCTCTAGAGTTAGTGTATCCTGCCGGACTTAATTTCACAACAATAACCCCAAGACCCAACTAGTCTAAATCAACAAAATCTTATCTGCCGGTTTACAGGACTCCCACTCAACTCCTAGAGATTCACAACTCATCCCTCAACACAAAATCTTTCATTTTTAATCACTTCATTTCATTGTTAACTTACTCAAAGAAATTCATTCATTCTCATTGTTACAAAAATGCAAATCTGAATCCGTTAAAATTTCTAGAAAATAGACTTCCAATTGAATCCAGCGGATACATATAAGTCATATAGTATTTCACAAAATCATAACTCAAAACTGATTTGAAACAGAAAATATGTTCAGCTAGAAATCAGTAAATCGAATTTAAAGTCAGGAAAACAGCATCAAAACACCTCAAATAAATCCAGGAAAATCTGGGGTATTCCCCTATATGTCTAGTATCATAATATAAAATTTCATAATTTTCCAGTAAGACTAGTTTAGCCAAAAAAAATCGGAAAACATCAAGAAACGATAGTTTGGCAAATCTGGAATTCCCAATACTGCTGTACGAAAACTGTAATATCTCGCAAACCGTGAAACGAAATCCAAATCCGCCAACGGGAGATGAAAATAGACAAAATAAAACAACTTTCATAATTCATAAATATTTTTCATATAGAAAAAGGAATTAGGGTGAAAATACAAATCTTTACAGAACAGCGAACAAAATTCAGCAAGTATAGTCTTTTTAAACAAGCAAGAAACGGTATATAAAACTCATCAATAAAATCCATCAAAATTCTGGGTAAACCCTAAATAGATATAGAAATACTTCGCAAAATTTCAGATCAAAATAATATGCTTAGTACTAGTATCAAAATAGTTTAGTCATCGAAATCATCAAGGAACGAAATCTGGAAATGAAATACACCTCTGTAGTAAAACAATAATATCTCACAAATACGAAAATGAAATCGATCAAGGTCAGAGAGTTTGAAAAGAAGACGGATTTCTCTAAAAATCATGTTTAATACTGGAGTTAAGATACTGACCTTAGTATGGTCTAAAATAACAATCAAAACTGATCTCTGACAAAATACAGATTTTTTTCTTAACCACAAAGCAACATACAACATACAAAACTCGTTCCAAACACAACCAAACATATTATAGAGTCTACTAAGTATCCAAACATCATGAAATAGGATATATAGCATGTCCATAACAAGTATATCACATGGATCCAAACAAACACATAATTTCTCATAATTTTCTCACAAATATAATCACATCAAGAACGGTCAAAACCTAAGTTGTTTCATGTCAAATTTGTGTCGTGAGGCAACTATGGTCAATAGCACTGTAGAGATAATACTCATCAAGATACATCACACACGAGTTGTCTCTACAACCCAACTACACTACAAGCGGAATTTATGACTTGTATCATACAAAGAAATTGAGTACAAGTTACTTGCATTCTTCTATAATTTAAAATCCAATTTTTTTTTGCCTTTTGTAACATGTGTTCATTTCCATCCATCAGTAAACAGAAATTTTTTAACAAATTGAAGATAGACTACTTGTGCATATTTTCCGGTGTTAAAATCATCTAATACATGAGAATAAGGATTAAATTCATGATCACATTCAAAAGTGACCAACAGCAAATTATAACAACCATTTACCAAATGTCACTTCATCAAAACCCAAACAGTGTGTGTCTTCATGTACACAGTAAAACTAGGTTTTTATTCACTCTTTTGTATTAACCAACATACAACTTATTAAATTATTTCAAAAAAAAATATATATATATATATTTCAAAAACATACAACTTATTAAACTCAATCAAATCAGCGAACATATGAAGAAAAACAACATACCCATGATTCCTCTTAGGGTTTCTAATAATCTCAAGTCATCTAGGTGTAGTTTACTCATCATTAGCATAGTTTCAAGTAAAGATTCAATTTTTAACTCATCTACTCATTAAATCCATTATATCTTCATATTAATCCCTAACATGCTTTCTAATAGGTGATTCATTACATACAATATGCATAGAACAAAATCAAAATAAACATATGTCACTCACCTTATTAAAGAAATCAACCGAATCAATAAAGAATGAGAAAAAGCCATTCTTTTGCAAAATCCAAGATCATTGCTTTAAAACTCCAATAAATTAATAGTAAAAATATATTTTAATTTTTCAGAGGAGAGGGACGGCTGTAGTGGCTATTTTATAGGCCAAAATCTGGAGTATTTAGGGTTTTACAAGTTTATGGAAACATCTCTTAACAAATTATTACTTTACATATATAAACCTTTCTTTTAAAAAAGTAGTTAAATAAGTTAAATAAATTAAAATAAAAGCCAATATTTTTACTACTGAACTATCCAGCCATCCAGCCATCCAGCACAGCCCAGAATTTAAAAAAAATTCGGATTGCACCCAAAGCGATAATTTTGCACAAAAGTCTATCTTTTTGTAATATTTGTAAATAGGTCCAATAATTATCGGAAAAAGCCAGAAAATTCATAAATAATATCTAATAATAAATAATGAGTTTTCCCAAAATAATTTTTGACTCTGAACTTTCCAAGACAGCATTTGCACCAGATCCACTTAAATTCCATATTTGCAAAAACACCATATTTGTTTAAATCTTTATAAAATCAACTCTAAATAAAACTTAAATAGATTTTGTTTTCAATGACGACCATTAAAATCCCAAAAATAAGTAAAAACGAATTTTCATTTTATGTTTGAGATCCAAATGGCTTTTTACATAAAAACCCCTCTCTTTCGAGGTATTTATAAAAATAGTTTCTTTATTCAGAAAAATCCCAAAATTTAATATAAAATCAATTATAAGTAGGATAATTTAATAAAAATTTAATTGGATGTTTGCACCAAAAATGATCGCACATGTTTTGCACGTGTAAAATCGACAAATTTGTAAAATAGTCAACTAAATTCAAATAAATCTAAAAAATTAAAATATCATAAATAAATGAGAAAAATAAATCATTAGCCATAAAATTTTAAGAATTCAAAATTCCTAACTTTGCATGTGTGTTGCACCTACAAAATTGCAATTTCAAGAAAATAGTCAAAGTAGTCAACTTTACCAACATAATATTATTTAGTAATGCAAAATAAATCTTTTTATTTTGCGGGGTGTTACAGTCTCAACTCTCATATGAAGTACTATCTATTTTACTCTTCTACTCTCAAATGAGTAGTTACATAAACATATGTATAGATCTAGAAAAACTCTAGGTTGTAATCTTGATACATAAGTCGTCTGATATATTTTAAATAAAGAAACACACTATAGAAGCCGTACGATCTAATTTGGAGACGAAGTTAGGCCCGAAAGATTACCCAGAACTAAGCTCCAAAAAACTACAAATCTGCCGACGTTGGTCAGCTTCCCGAAGTGGCAGTCAACATTACTTGAACAACTCCAAACCCGATAGGGGGTCGGTCGACTGTCCATTGTGGATAGTCGAATGTACATGCTGTTGCTGGCTACTGTCTTCTGTTTCCACTTCTTCTTACAACGATGCTTCGTTCTTCCTTCGCTCCATCATCTTCCACTCATCGAACTACAAGTATGCAAGACATAAAACCAAACAATCTCCACATTGGATTGCATATGCATGTTATCAATAATGTGTGATCAAACTCATCTAGACTCTTTTATTCTCTTCCTTCAAACGAACTCGGTTATGTGGCTTCTTCAGCTAGTTGAATCAATTTGCCACATTTTTCTCCAATTAGTATGCCACCTCAAGGGCACACTCTAGTATGCGTTAACAAGGAGGTGCCGCCCACCACACGAACTTCACCTACCCCGAGGCACTCCACATCTCCATGATATTCGAATGCCATGGTCCCACTTCAGTGATTCTAGTGATGACATACTAGATGACGCTTCATGGACATATGGCATAGAAACACTTGGCCAAGATTTCTTGATCCCACAAAGCTTGTAGAGGTTGTGCGAGACACTCTTCTTTTCAATCATCACCTAACAATGATCTTCTCAAACCGATAGAACTCCATATTGAGTTGTGTGCCTGTAGCCTCGTGCTTCAAGAAATCTTAAAGATATAAAATTATGTTTCAACAAATGTATATGAATGACGTTCCCCAATGTGTACATATTTCCATATGGCGCCTCCAACTCAACTTTTCCCTCACCCACTTCTTCACAAATCTCACAAACCACCGTTCTCACACAACGATCTCTTGTGAACTTATAAGTAGAAAACATCTCTCTCTCTCTCTCTCTCTCTCTCTCTCTCTCTCTCTCTCGGAGCATATATAAGAAGAACTCTCTGAATCAAGAAACCAGTATGAATACACATCTATAAAACTTGAATCAAGAGCATAATCTAAAATATCACCTGACTCAGCAACCCTGGAAACACTAGCAATGCTAACGCTCTTGCGATTTAGCAAATTTTGATAATCCCTCTTGTAATGCCTAATCATTCTGCAATAGTCGCAACAGATCCTTCCTTACTTGCACTTTCTCTTTCACTCGAAATACCCCCCACCCTGACGCAACTTCTAAAAGTATATGTCAGTCTCTGAGTCCCCCTCCCGAGTCCATCCTCTTCCAAGCCTTCAATCACCTATGCTGTGGAAAGCGTCTCCTTAGTATACTCTCCGTCTAACATGGTGGTTATTATATGCTTGTATGGATCTGGTAATGAATTTGTCAAGATGAAAGCTTTAAGATCATCGGCATACAATGTCTTTAATTCAGTTGACTCTAAATTGGATTCTCCTATATGATCTTGAAAAGCGGTACTTTTCTTCATTGAGTAACTCGACAATTTTTTCTTCCAGCACATCAGTTCTTGTAATGGCAATTATATGATGTTAGTCATGAGTCTTGCCCCAAGAATCGTCGTGCTTCTACATCTAACTTTGTTCACCGAATACATCCGAACTAAATCAAAGGTTTCTGCATAATTCTTTACCTAAACCTCCAACTTTATGTCAAACGGCCTCTCATGCTTGATCTACATAGAACTCTGATATGTCATCTTCTCCAAGAAAGCTCGAGCAACTCCTAAACTAAAATTTTTGAACTTATGCTCTGATACCAATTGTTAGGAAACATTCATTGCTGAGTTTAGCGACAACGAGTTCTGATGACGAATAATCAAACAAGTAGATTAAACCAATCACACAAAGCACACAATGATTAGTCCCGATTCAGACAAACCTAATGTGGGGGAGAAAGAAAAAAAATATTATTGCAACTAGAGAAGATACAAAATATTACACTCGTACCAAGAACTTATATATGCTCAAGACTCACTAGAAGATTGTAGGTTCTTTACAATGGAGAACTCTTAGTCTCAACTCTCATATGAAGTACTGTCTATTTTACTTTTCTACTCTCAAATGATCGTAGTTACAGAAACATATGTATAGATCTAGAGAAACCTAGGTTGTAATCTTGATACATAAGTCGTTTAATATATTCTAAATAAAGGGACCCACAATAGGATCCGTACTATCAAACTTAGAGACGAAGTTGGGCCCGAAAGATCACCCAGACCTAAGCCAAAAAACCTGCAAATTCGCCGTTGTCGGTCGACTGCCCAAAGTGGCAGTCGACCGTACTTGAACAACTCCAAACCCGAGAGGGGATTGGTCGACTATCCATTATGGATAGTTGATTGTACATGTTGTTGCTGAGTGCTGGCTGCTGTTTTCACTTCTTCTCACAACGATGTTTCGTTCTTCCTTCGCTTCATCATTTTCCACTCATCAAATTACAGGTATGTAAGTCATAAAACCCAACACTCCATTCATTTATCTATCTTCATTCGTGAATTCAAGATGCTTCAAGGTAGCTGTTGCAGATAACATAATGCAAATCCATATATTCTGCAATTAAGCATATGTAGTAAAAATTTAAGGGTTTTCTTGTAAGTTAGCCCAATAATTGTAAACTTTGTTCAGAAATTTGAAGATCCGAGTTCAATCCCAACCTAAAAATTTACCAAAAAGATAAGTATATGTGGATCAAGCAATGCAAAGCAAACCGAAGCAGTGTTGGTGTTTAGTAGTACCAATGATTGAGATAATTAATTAATTAAACAAGGAGAATGGAGGATGCATCATTGCTCTTATTTTTATTATTCCAATACTCCAAAGTGCCGAAATGCTGAATCTTTGTGAGGGATGGATAGATCTTTGAAATAGGCATTGATCTTCATCATTAAGATCTACACTACTAAGCAACGAATCCAAGTTATCATTGTGCGAGTGTTGCTGCGATACTGTGGGCAACAAGTCTGATTACTTGGTACATGCGAGATTAAAAAAAAGGATTAACTGCAGTCTTGGTCCCCGTACTGGAGCAAAATTGGAGCAAAACTCTCATAGTAGTGGAGATGTAATTACTCTCATCTCAAGTGGTTGAATCTAAATGAACGCTTGTGTTGACTCATAATCAAACTTTTTTTATATTTACGTTTTCCCTCTCAAAACAAAATCTTTCCTAAATACATAGAATTTTCAAAAACTTAAGTGCATCGAAAATCTAATGCATTCAACATAAAATCTAATATTATTGATCATAACCAATGCTATTTTTTCCATATTATTGATCATAAGAGCATCCACTATGGTCGGCTATTTATTTAAAAAATACAAATTTTGGAAAATTGTACGCCACTATGGTTTGCTATAAACCTAGTTTATAGCAGAGTAGTGAACAGGAGTCGGCCATATATAGCAGGGCAGAATAGCATTTGGAAAATATAGAAGACGGTAAACGATCTTTCGTCTATCAAAAATTTTGATTTCTTTGGAATTAAAAAATCGAATAGACGGTAGAAGATCTTCCGTCTAAAGAATTGGTTAATTTTTTTTAAAATGCAAATTTATCAAACGGACGATGTTTCTCCGTCTTTATATTTATTTAATTATTTTTAAAAAAAATTCCGTCCCTTTCATTTTTTTTCTTTTTTTTTTTCGTCCTTTTCTTTTTTTTGTCCTTTTCCTAAAAGACAAAAAAAAAAAAAAAAATCCCAAACGGAAGTTGAAGATCCGGCTGAGGTTTTTAAAAACATTTTTAAAAAAATTAAAAAACCCAGACGGAAGATCTTCTTCCGGCTGGGTTATTTTTTACAGCAAAAATATAATAAGGAGAGCAGACGGAGAATCTTCTTCCGTCTATATATTTTACTATTTTTTTTTTTTTGCAAATTATAGCTTTCACCATAGTGGCGGAAGAGCATCTATGCCAAAAGCAAATTTGCATATACTCAAAATATAGCTCGAACCATAGTGGATGCTCTAACCAATGCTATTTTTTCCAATATATTTCCCTTCATACTCGACCAAATTGAACTCACTCGAGCACTTCTTTGTCGACGTCTTACTAAACCCCATCAAATCTCTTGTTTTCATGGTTCAATGTCCGCTTGTATCGATCATTTCTTTTTTTTTTTCTTCTTCAGATTATTGTAACGGCGTGTGTATACGGTGTGTGTGGTGTGTGTGGCTACGGCCTTTTAAAAGATATATATCTCTAATATCTAATTTCTAATACAATAATCCGAGAGTTGGGGTTGTATAATTTGTAGACAAATTGTATTTTTATAAACAACCAACCCTCTAATTTCAACCACTCATTTTTAAGTGAGAGTTATATTAACCATCCATTTATTCAAATGTTGCAAGTTACCATAATATCCTTAAAGTTTAAATTTATTTACGACATAATTATTTACAAAAGTGATACTAATATAAAATAAAAATTGGTGTCACTAAAGATGATTTGTAAAGAGTATGGTAACGGTTTGAGATGGGTAAAGAGAGGTCTCAGGTTCGAGGCAATACTACATCTTAGTCTTTATTTTAAAAAAATAAAAATATTAAAATGTTAATCATTCGTGCAGATTTCTAGTATATATAAAAATCATAAACTATCACTCTTAAATTAATCATCATTGTTAGATATTATATTATAATATATTAGTTTAGTCTCATATAGAATAATGTATTGGTTTAGTCTTTCATTCTCTCATATATATAGGAGACATATTGTACCCAGTTAATTCGAAAACTCAATAAATTATTTATTCTTATTCCTAAATCTAACATCGTATCAGAGCCTATAGTCCTATAAGGCCTATACTATTTCTATTATCATCATCGAGGTGGAGTGGTTCCCGCCTTCATCAAAATCACTCCACCTCCAAATCAAATCCTTAAACCCTAATCTCCGCTGCCTTCAACCACCACTAATCAAATCAACCGCCAAAACCCTAACCCTAATCCACAACAACAACAGTGGCAAACTCATCTTCAACAACACAACGATCACAGTGGGAGACGAACCCACAACCTCGTGGCAACCAGCATCAACAACTCCAACATCAACTTGCCCTTCTCCATCAACAACCGCCATCATCAACAACAATAGCAAGCAGCAACAACTTCGACAACAAACAATAACAACAACTCCGATGACTCCTCCACACCAACACAAATCTTTCCCCCCAACAAAAAAAATTAAAAAAAAAATCCTTTGTCAGAGGCATTGGCGGCGTTGACATCTCACCACAACTCTGGTGACGGCGGCGCCTCCAGAATCTTTACCGCCACTAACACCCCTCTCCTCCTCCGCTACCCATTCCCGCCGTCCAAAAACCAAACCTGAACTTCGGAGTGACATCCCGACTCCCCCACCATCGTCCTCCCACCCTGATATTTCGAAACAGAAACCCAACGTCGACTCCCCGAAACCCTCGTCCTCACTATCGGTAACAGAAACCCAACGCCATTAACGGCAACAGAAACCCAACGTCCATCTTGTCCGCAGAGGCCATCCCAAACTACTACTACCACCACTACTACTTCTTCTTAGTTCGGGGTGAGAACCCAACATGTGCCGCTACCCGCCACAACTTCTTTTACTACTTCTCAGTTCAAGGGTGAGATATCAACTCAGCTCGCCATCTACTGTGCGTAACTCCTTCTACAACTTTTCCATACACATTTCAAGATCCAAGAGCCGGATCGTTCATGCGCTATAGTGCGTCGTCCCATGCGCCATCTACTTGAACGCCTTCCCTACGCCATTCTTCATCACCAAGTACATCACTGTGTGCTGTCCCTGCCATATGAACACCGTCAATATTTTAAACTCATGTTGCTTGAACCAACTTGAGTTTGATGGGGGGTGTTAGATATTATATTAGATGATATCTTAGTTTAGTCACATGTCGAATAATGTATTGATTTAATCTTCCATTCTTTTTTATATATAGAAGACATATTGTACTCAATAAATTCAAAAGCTCAATAAATTATTTATTCATATCCCTAAATCTAAGAATCAAATATATTCTTCCATAATTATTTTATTTCTCGAAAAAAATTGTCAACCATTACCAGCCTCTTCTTCCCCCAGACCGAATCCAATGCAACCACCATTACCACCCTCGAGCTCGACGAAGACGACATCTTCTCCACCGGCTTCTCGTCCCCAGTCGTCAACTCCCCACAAAGAAAGAACCCTAACTTCAGTCAGAAAGCTGCAGGCCCCTCCACGTGTTGGTTCCTAGACAGCAGCGTCGGCATTCTGACAGTCCTCCCTGACAATGACATGAACCCTAACCCTGCAGGCATAATGCCCAAGTTTTATATCTCATCGGCGATGATGATACCTTTGAAGAAGAAGGAGGAGGAGGAGGAGAGTAAGAAGGTTTACCACCAGTCTGCGCCAGTAAGGGTGCCAGTGATGAAGGCTGGGATGAGGAGGGGTTGATGATGACGATGACGACGCTGCCGCTGCATGAGGATTCGCCGATGACGACGTTCTCGGTGTTGGAAGGGGTAGGGAGGACGTGGAAAGAGAGGGATCTGAGGAGGGTGAGGAACGCCGTGTTTAGGACTACTGGGATCGAGGACTGATAATGATGTAGTCATAAAACTATTTAGTAGGAAATGAGAATTGGACTCTTTTCAGCTTTTTGAGATACTAACTTGGTTCAAACAATTAGGGCCGGCCCTGAGTTGTCGGGGCTCAAGCCAAAAAGCCCAAATAATTATTTTTGGAGGTCCATAATTACAATATAATTTTTTAACGTGCAAAATACGTATTTATATTTATAATGGAAATACAAATTTGGGGTCTCTAAGATTGCAAAAAAATCGGAGGCCTAAGGCAGCTACCTCACCGGCCTCAAGGTGGGGGCCGGCCCCGGAAACAATATTCAAAACATGCATGTCTTTTTGCCTATACTGCTAAAGAAAGCTCAACTGAAGCGAACAGCATAGTATGACTGAATTCTTTTTCTGGTTAATCGCTCGGAAGAACGAGTAGAGATTAGAGACATTCTCAGATATCTGGCTTCTTGCAGTGTTTGGATAACAAATGGATCCTACAAAATATTGTGACTTTTGCAAATATGATCCAAATCTAGCCAGCCACAACTCAAATTCATGGTTAACATCAATTACAACCCCTGTTCCTATTATTTTATTAACGATTCATTAACTTCAAGATGAAACCTTAAGCTAAGAATATGTACAAATTTGGAATTCTAGCTTTGGGCTACAGCCACAGCTCATTGAAGCAAATAGTTTAATCACAACATGAATATATAAGGAGTAATCTGAGCCTCATATTTGTACGAGGAATTTTTTCTCATACAAAGTTATTATATTCAGAATTTTTTTCCAAACTGTCCCACTTTTTGAAAATTTTTTCCAAACTGCCCTGCATTTTTATAAAATTTCCAACATGCCTCACTCGCTTTCTGAAAAAACGAATGTGGTTAAAACCTCATCGCTTTTCAAATCAAGGATAGGGAAACCTTAATGATTTCGCTGGTATGAACGAACAAGGCCACTCTAGTGATTCTAATCGCTTTTCAAATCAAGGATAGGGAAACCTTAATGATTTCGCTGGTATGAACGAACAAGGCCACTCTAGTGATTCTAATAAATTTTCTAATCCAACTGTTTGTCAAATCTGTAAGAAAAGCTGTCATGATCCCCGTAAGAAATGTGGTGTAGTGCATCAAATGTCTTTCCCTGGAACTCCTCAGCATCAGCTGAAAGAAAGCATAGACACTTGTTTGAATTGGATCTTGCCATGATGTATCAGGCATCTGTACCATTTCGTTATTGGGTAGGAGCCTTTTGTACAAGAAAATTTTCTCATTAATCATCTTCCCCGTGCTGCACAAAATATACAAAGTCCATACCCAAAATATACAAAGTCCATACCCAGGGCCGGCCCCAGTATGGAGGCAGGTAAGGCGGCCGCCTCGGGCCCCCGCGGAATTTACAATTTTTGGGAACCCCAATTTTGAACTTCCCTTGTAAATATATGCACGTATTTTGCACGTAAAAAATATATATATATATATGTTATTAGGGGCCCCATTTTGGAAGTTCGCCTAAGGCCCCCGGGAACTCAGGGCCGGCCTTGTCCATACGGCAATCTCTTTTGCAAAGAACCTTCATATTCCATGCGAGGACTTTTGGCTCATCTTGTTATCCCTATTTAAGGAATTACACCGCTAAAAAAGTTTTGAGCACAGATCTCTTCCTTGTGTGTTTTTGGGCTACAATGAGAACACAAGGGTTATAGATGTTTGCATCGCTTAACAGGACGAGTCTACATCTCCAGGCATGTTATTTTTTATGAACAAAATTTTCCATTTGTTAATGATTATTCCCATCCCACAGTGGTGGAGCTTTGTCATTTTCAGGATTGGTACTATCCAATTGATTCAGAGCATAGGATCAATGTATCCCGCCATGCACCAAATCTGGATCAAACTCACGCTTCTCCAAACACGAACTTGATACCAAAATGACCCACTTTTTGAAAGTATTTACCAAAATGATACACTCGCTTTTTGAGAAAGCTGAGTTTGATTCCAATCGCTTTTTCAGAAAGCGAGTCTAGACTTTCGAAAATCAAAAGCCTCACACTCGCTTTCTCAAAAAGCGATGAGGTTTTAACCACACTCGTTTTTTCAGAAAGCGAGTGAGGCAGTTTGAGAATTTTTTAAAAAAGTACGGTAGTTTAGGAAAAACTTTCAAACAGTGGTACAGTTTGGGAAAAAATTCTTATATTTACTGGGTGGGACCCTCATAAAAGATCCACTGATCCGTCCATCATGTTTATCATATCAATTGATGTATGTGTAGAAAAAATCAAGTGGTTTGGAGGTCATTTACCCATGCATCATGTGGGTTATTACTGTTGAGATCGTTCATTTTTTAATAATATGATGCATGGATGAATGATCTCTAAACCACTTGATTTTTTCCACACATGCATCCATTAGTATGATAAACATAATGAACAAAGTGGATATTCCATAAGGGTTCCACCAAATGAATATAATTACTTTGTATAAGAAAAATTTTATCATATAGAGTATGAGGTATATAAAATCAGATCAGAATCTTCGATAATATTATAATTTTGCCATGCTTACTATTTAAGTAAGTAAATAGTCGCCTAGCTAATACAGACACTAACATTAAACCGTAGGTAAACCATAGGTACTAGCTTCGTGTTACCTCCATTAGCCTCTGCCATTGTTTATGCTCCCACAAAAAAATTGATTATCATCTTATAGGTGTTAGGTAATTGACGATGTTCACTGCTTACAATTTGCACCTGAGACGAAGAAAACAACATTGTTGCATGTGCATATTCATTTCACATATAATCCTTCTTTAGTTAGAAACTTCGAACATTAAGGTTTATAATATTAGGTGATGTACAATTTGCATGAAAGATCAGGACATTTCACTGAATGATTGTAACCGCAAATACCCTAGCAATATCCGAAGCTGATGTTAGCAAGGAATAAACAAGAGAACTTGTTCCATATAAAAAGATTGATGTACATATATACCTAGACTAGGCAGCTGCATTTTAGGTCAGAAAAGAATTACATGATAGCAATGTTTTCGACCTTAGTTAATTAGTAAACTAACCATTTTCATAAGGGATGCCTATAACCTAATTTCCTGCCAAAACTAGGATTGTCGCATGTTATGTCATGTTTATGCTTTCACAAATCATATATATTGAAAAAAGGAAAATGGAGATATTGTTTTCTTAATCATCATGATCATGAATACTCTCTTAATAATATGAATAAAGTGTAGTGCCCACAACGAAAGTCAATACGCACACAAGACCTAGATGCATCAACAACAAGATTTATCACACAATATGTAAGATCTCACAACTACAAAAAAATAACGATATACAAAGATAACAAATACTTCTTATTACTCAAGAAATACAAAGGTACAAAGAGACCATACTCTAATCTCTCTCTCTCACCTTTGAAACACTCGACACAAGACCCCTCTTGAAGTTATAGTTATGATCATTTATCTAAACCCTATGATTATATATATATATATATATATATATATATATATATATATATATATAGAGAGAGAGAGAGAGAGAGAGAGAGAGAGAGAGAGAGAGAGAGAGAGAGAGAGAGAGAGAGAGCTTCCGTTGCGCACTCTTGTGGTGCGCACAGTCGTGCGCACCCACTCTCAACCGTCCGATTTGAAATCGCTTCATGATCGCGATCTAACGGTGCTGAATTTCTCCGCTCAACTGACTTACTGATGGGGGACTTTTTCTTCATTTCCCACTTCTTCACTTCCTCATTCTCACGCTCTCGTATCTCTTTCTCCTCTTTAATTAGATCGAGAAACCCTAGCTCCCAAAGTGAAACGGAAGTCCCTCTTTCCCAAATCGAAATTGCAAAAACCCTCTCTATTCCCCCAAATCGAGACCCTAATCGAAATCCCCAAATCCTCTTTCACCCGACGCCCCTCTTCCTTACTCGAAATCCCTAAATCCTCTTCACCTCGAAACCCTAGCTTCACCTCAGCTCGCCCCCGACGCTCCTCTTCGCAGTCGAAACCCCAGAAGCAGCTTCCACCTTAAATCTCACCGACGTAGATATTACATCTCTCCTAGCTCCGACATCAACTCTTCCCCTTTGCCGGTGCTCGCTCGTGTACATTTTTTCCCTTCGAAAATCTACATCCACACGACCCAGCATCTCCCGATCTGAGGTATAATTTGAGGCCTAAATTTTTTCCTTTTATCTTCCTCTTTGGTTAGAACCCAATGTGTCTGTGAGGTAAGAGTGATTTTAGCTAAAAAAGATGAGTGGAACAGTGTGCTAGAGTGATCTTGCTAGAGTATTTGGCTGTGCCAGTAGCTGCATAGGTTACGTAGAATTTTGTTGTATGCTGTGAAAATTTAAAAATGTATTTATGTTTGGTTTCTTGAAATTTGATTATATATTGCTAATTTCTAATAGGTATGAAGAGTGGGGAAGGCTGCTCACAACTTGGTGACATTTTTTTGTCGGTACAAGAAGGTGATTTTACACCCATAGTTGACGATCATATAATACCAAAGCTAGGTATGACATTTGATACTCTCGAACAAGTAGAACATTTTTATAATAGTTATGCGAAATGTGGTGGCTTTCAAATGCGTAAGGGAGGTCAGAAACTCAAGGATGGTGAGGTAGTGGTTAAGACGTTTCTTTGTAATAAAGCGGGGTGTCGAAAAGTAAAGAATAATGAAGTTATGATGGGAACTACATCTAGAACTGCTTGCAATGCTTTGATTCGTGTCAAATTAAACAAAGTAGTAAATTCATGGTCATTTTATTCTTTTCATGAAGTACACAATCATGCTTTCATCTCACCTAGTAGACGACATTTGTTGCCGCGAAACCGTGTTGTGTCAAGTTTAGATAAACTATTAATGGAACAACTTTCAGGTGCTAATATCCCTACATGCAAACAAATGATTTTTTTTTTGAAAATACTAGTGGGGGATATGATAAAGTTGGATTTACTGAAACCGATGCTAGAAATCATGAAAGAGACATGACGGAGTCAGTAAAAGGTCACGATGGCCAAATGTTGATAGACTATTTCCAATGACAAAAGGAAAAAGATCCTTCATTTTTTTATGCATTCGAGCAAGATAAGTGTGGTAGATTGTCTCATTGTATTTGGGTGGATAGTATAGATCGGATAAATTATGAAGAGTTTGGTGATGTAGTTTCATTTGATGCAACACATAGTACAAACCGCTACAGAATGCTATTTGTTTCATTTGTTGGAATAAATCATCATTGGCAGTCAGTTTTTCTTAGTTGTGGGTTGATTCCAAATGAAATGGCTTCATCTTTTGTTTGGTTATTTGAGAAATGGTTAGGAGTCATGAAACATGCTTCAGTTGGCATTATAACGGATCAAGACCATGGGATAGGTGCTGCAATAAAACAAGTTTTCCCTCATATTCATCATAGGTATTGTGTGTGGCATATTTTAGATTAGATACGTGGAGAGGTGCCTCAATTGGTGCAAAATGTTAAGCTTATGGATGCTTTTAAAGAGATTATTTGGAACTCTTATAATAGAATTTATTTTGAAGAAAAATGGAAGTCATTAATGATAGAATATGGAGCGGAAAATAATAAATGGTTGAATGATAATTTTTAAATTCGTGAGAAATGGGCTCCCGTTTATCATAGGCCTCACTTTTGGGCCGGCATGTCAAGCAGCCAAAGAAGCGAGACAATGAATTCTTTCTTAAAGAAGCATACGCAAAAGAAGTACTCACTTCTAGAATTTTTTGTAATCTTTGAGAGAGTAATTGGAAAACAAAGAGAACAATAACTTAAAGAAAATCATCGCACACTTGAGAAAAAACTTAAATTGAAGACCGAATGGTATATGGAGGAACAAATGGCCCATGTGTACACTTTGGTAATGTTCTATGACTTTCAAAAGCAACTCAAATCAAGCCTACTGTATAATGTGAGTTTGGTGGAAGATCACGAACATGCTGCAAATGCTTTTTACAGTGAGGTTGTGTGGTAAACTTGAAAATGAGACCATGATTACTTATGCGAAGGGAACTAAGTTTGGTAGTTGTTCATGCTTCATGTTTGAATTTGTTGGCATCCCTTGCAAGCATCTTTTGGCTTTTCTAAAGTACTCAAATTGTAATGAACTCCCAAAACAATATATTTTAAGAAGATGTTCCCAAGAAGTGATTAGAAGAAACTACACCTTCACAAATATTAGAGGCAATGATGAAGGCAATAGCAGGAATTTTGCATCTCGCTATTTGTGAGTTGAGTAACTTAGCAAAACAACAAGTTGAGATTGGGTTGGCTTCCGATGAAGGTTACGCGTTCATGCGTGATAACATGCTCAAGTGTATTCAAGGATTTGTTCCTATGCAACCTCAAAGTAATGGAGTAGCCAAAGGTAGTGTAACACAAGTTTATGGAAAGGACTTGGTATTGTCTCAAGTTTCCGTTGAAGAGCCAAGCCAATGCAAAACTAAGGGAAGACCAAGTGAAAAGAGGTTGAAGCCAATGCGAGAGAAAACTAGAGGAAAACCAAGAAAGTGCAATTGTTGCGGTTTGCGGGGCAAGGCCATGATGCGAGAACTTGCCTAAAGAAACTCGATAGGTATAGTATGACTAAGTCTGCAAACTTTCATATTAGGTTTTTTTTTTTTAAATTTAAATTGAGCTTCACTAATTTTATCTTTATTGTTTATTTATTTAGTGCCCTCAATGCACAAAAGGTGGATTCCTCTACTGGCGAAAGTTCTGATGACACTGCCGATTGTACGAATTGAGGTAATTTACTATGTATTGTTATTTGTTATATGTTTTCCACTCAATTGTTCAAACTCAATTAGTTTTTACTCAATTTGGCAGGTAATGTTTGCATACCAACAAAAATATTGATGATACTCTAACAAGATGGACACCAACAAATTGATTAGGGAAGTATTTGATTCTGATTTATGCATTTTGGGGTATTGGTCTTTCTATCTTTCTTTTGTGATGGTGTAGGCAGTGATGAATCAACTTGTGATGTGAAAATTCTTTTGAGGTTGTTGTAATCATGCATGTCATTCAGCTATTTTAGCTGATATAGTTTGTTGGTTCTATTTTGTGTTGGTGTTTGACATTTGAAGTTCACTGAGTTATTTTGCTGAGTAACATTGCTCAGTTACTTTGTTGGTTCACTGAGAGTGCACAACTGCTTCTCACTGTTAATTGTATGATTCTTCTGACTTCTGATAATTTATTATGTACATAATGCATTTGAAGTGATGCACACGTTTCCGTTGCGCACGCTTCTATTCCATTTGAACCGATATGAGTAAGATCTCCACTCATCTGACTTACTAATGGAGGACTTTTTTCATCATTTCCCTACCCTGAGGATTAAACCCACCTACTTCTTCACTTCCGTTGCACAGTTGGATTTGAACTAATGCTTTATTATGTATTTATTTCAACTAGTTGGCATGACACCTCAATACAGCCCTAGTTAGAAACAACAGTTTTGAGCCTACTATTTTTTCTTCTTTAAAATTTTTGAATGAATTCTTGTTGTGCTAAACCCCCTCATGCGATTCTGTTTCTGCACATTTCTCTTTTAGGACCAGAATGAATACCGAAAGGCTTTACAAGATTACATGATTTCTTTCCCGTATAACATGCTCGGATCATCTCGCACTCGGTGGCTCTATTTGAATTGACCAATACTTCAAAATACTTTCAATGAAGTAGAATGGATAGAATAGTTAGCATAAAACTTTTCATATATTGGAATGTTCATCTATAGATCTTGCATCACATCATAAGATCATAACAGAAATTGGACCACATCAACAATTCTGATTCAACAGAAGCCACCGAAAGATAAACTCATCAGTCAAAACTATAAATTACAATACACAGGCGAGTAGCACAATTAGTATAGACTGAAATTACAAGAAAGAAGATTAAAAACAAAAAATTTATTCTAAAAAGTACAAAACATCCTGTATCAGTAACCAGATTCTTTACAAAGATTTACACAATAGTCAGTTCCCATTAAGAAACAAAATCCCAACAATAAGATGGCATACACTCAATCTTCCTTGCTTCGAGGTTGGTAATCCTGGCTGCATTCGCCTTCAGAGATTTCTCGGTTTGAATCATCTTCTTCCTTTACCCTAATTGGTCTGGGCTGAGGGGTGGATTCACTGACTGGTGAAGTTCTGGATGAGCATTATGACGGCCATGATAAAGACTATTAGATAAACAGTTTTGATGCCAATTAGCGAGTTAACAAATCCCATTACTGAAGGGCCGCTGACTTTTTTCGCCAATATTCTTCCTTCTCTATATCCTTCAAGAAACTGACTGACTTGAGAACCATAATCATCATTGTCATCAAGGCTTTCTCAACCTTCAACCTTAACAAAGAAAAACCAATTAACTTTAGTCTGGTCACTAGGGTCTAGAACAAAGAAATTTTATAGATTGGTAATAGTGTATTGTACAAGTAATTACAGAAAAGCAGAATATGATGGTTATAAATTGAGAAAATACAACAAAAATCAGTCATCCATCCATCGGAACTATGTTACAGTTTGACAGCAAAATACAAGATATGAGCACTAAAGTTTCCCCTTATATATGAAACCAAACCTAAATAGTAACTAGAATAACTTTCCTTTACATGGTAAACTCCAAAGAAGGAATTGCACACAAGAATACAACAGAGTAGATGGAAGATTGGACAGGAATGAAAAGAAAAACTCAAACAAGCTTTCACTCAAAAATAATTTGCTATCATTCCTGTATGAATTTTCTATGAAATTAACATTCCACATTTTGTAAGTAGATGGAAGATTGGCATAAACATTTTGCAAGAAAGAAGCACAAACAGAACAACTGAAAACGAGGTATCTAAAACAGAAATGGTAGCAAATTATTTGAGGTGGAAGGTGCATCTCGGGTTTAGACTACGAAGAGGAGCATCAGGGGCGAGCTGAGGTGAAGCTATGGTTTCAAGGTGAAGAGGATTTGGGGATTTCGAGTAAGGAAGAGGGGCATCGGGTGAAAGAGGATTTGGGGATTTCGATTAGGCTCTCGATTTGGGGGAATAGAGAGGGTTTCTGTAATTTCGATTTGGGGAAGAGGGACTTCCGTTTTGATTTGGGAGCTAGGGTTTCGCGATCGAATATAAGAGGAGAAGGAGATACGAGAGCGTGAGAATGAGGAAGTGAAGAAGTGGGAAATGAGAAAAAGTCCCCCATCAGTAAGTCAGTTGAGCGGAGAGACTCAGCACCGTCAGATCGTGATTTCAGATCGGACGGTTGAGAGTGGGTGCGCACGACTGTGCGCAACACAAGAGTGCACTACGGAAGCTTCCTATATATATATATATATATATATATATATATATATATATATCCCCAAGTAAACCTTAAAATATAAACACAAATACAGCATAATTGGAACCAAACTTGCAACTCAAATAACATACAACGCCGCTCGTGGCTGACTGCACCCCATCGTCGTCGACTGCAATTAAGTCTCGCTAAACCAGAGTGCAAATGCAGTCGACTACCTCCGTGGCGGTCGACAGTGTGGTCAAAGCTTGTTACTGCGATTGTTCAGCTGTTGTCTTCATATTCTCTTCTTCTTCAACTTCTTGTGCCAGTGTATTTGAGCCCACAATCCTAACAATCTCTCACTTGGATCAAATACACAATGCTTCAAATTAATTGTATCTTTCTCTTACATTATCTCTCCCAGTCTCCTACAACTCACAAAAGACCCAAATAATATTGCTTTGACATGCTCCTTTCCTGCTGTCATATTTGTAAGAATATTTGAAAGTGGACAAATTTGAGCCTCAAAATTGTGAATTGAAGCTATGTTATTTTGGATCACCAAATCTGTCTTTTGTATGTATTGCAGGATCATCTCCTTAAGTTTCAGCTTCTTTTCTTGCTGCAAAATATTTTGAAGTGGTCTACTTGTCCCTTGATTGTTATTCCATGAAAAATTTGGGTGATTTCTCCACCGTGAAAAATACGTGTTCGAATGAGGATTGTTTTGATGTTGAAAGTTGAACATGTTGAAAGTAATTAGCTTGATCAGAATTTGGTTGAGCAAATGGATTTCCCACTTGACAATCTATATTTGAGTGATTTCTTGCATAATGATCACAAACAACATTTTTTTGAATATCATTAACATTCATATTACCTATTTTTTTTGGATAAAGTAGCCATTTGTGTCGCCAATGTGGTAATAGGATCAAGCTCAAAAATTCCAGCCGCATTTATTTGCATTGCTCTCTTCGAATACCATTGGTAATATTTAGATGCAATCTCGTCCAAAAGCTCATAGGCTGTTGTTGAGTTTTAACTGCAGAATAACTCACCAACAAGATGCAAGAACAATAGAATCAAAAGCAAGAGAACAAAGAACAACCAAAAGCAATACACAAGAACACACGAGATTTTATCGAGGTTCACCCAATGTAATGGCTACTTCCCCGCGCAGAAGCACTCCTGCGATTTTCACTAGAAAATATGAAGAACAAGTTTACAAATCTCTCAAGAACTCACCACCAAGGTGTAGGGTTTATCTCT
The DNA here is from genome assembly GCA_017893485.1 of Hemerocallis citrina. NCBI lineage: Eukaryota > Viridiplantae > Streptophyta > Magnoliopsida > Asparagales > Asphodelaceae > Hemerocallis > Hemerocallis citrina. The sequence continues at coordinate 252,124 of JACEHZ010000269.1, forward strand.
ATCTCCCTTTCTCTCTATGACGGCTGTTAGATCTTTCTTTTCTTTTCCCATAATCCTAAAATTGTACACAATACAATATATATTGGTTTACACAACTTCTAATCTCAACCTCTCATCAATCAGCATCGCGATGGTCGACCGCAACACAGTGTCGGTCGACTGGTTCATGCCTTCGACTGTTCAGGGTCTAACAGAGAGTGGGTCGGTCGACTGCCCGGTCGACTGGTCGTTCCTTCAAGTCTGCAGGGTACAGCAGAGAGAGAGAGAGAGAGAGAGGTTCGACTGCACAGTCGACCGTATATTTGCCTATACGTTTGCGGTCGACTGTCCAAGTGCGGTTGATCGCAACTTGCCTGCAGCTATTGGCTGCTCTGAGCTGTTTGCTCCATCTTCGACTCTTCTTCTCGTCTGTCTTCTCCAACCCCACTATTGTGTATTTGGATCCACAAACCGTAATGGTTATTTCATGAGTTTTGCTCATAAGAGCTCCTCCAGCTGCTACATCTACAATAGACCGATCTATAACTCCCACACCGTTATAGAATATTTGGACCTGCAACCATTCTGGAAGTTCATGATGATGACACTTTCTCAAAAAATTTTTGTATCTCTTCCACGCATTATACAAATACTCAGTCTCAAATTGAGTGAACGTGGTAAAATCATTCCTTAGTTTTGCTGTCTTTGCCGGAGTAAAATACTTAGCCATAAATTTTTGTGCTAATCCTTCCCAAGTAGTAATGACACCATGTCGTATGGAATTTCGCCAAGCCTTTACCTTATCTCTAAGTGAAAAGGGAAAGAATCTCAAATAGACAGCATTGTCCAACATTCCATTGAGTTTGAAAGTGTTGCAAATTTCTAAAAAAGTTTGCAATGTGAACATTAGAATCCTCGTGCGACAGTCCCCCAAATTGAACAGTCTGTTGAATCATTTGAATGATCGTTAGTTTAATATCAAAATTGCTAGCTTCTACAGACGGTCTTTTTAGGTTTGATGTTGCTTCATTAATTGAGAGCATATCATAGTCCCTCAAAGCCTTATTTTCCTCTCCATTACTCTTGTTCGCCATGGTGATACACTTCTATGTCCTAAAATATAGCTATTAAATAACAACAATACTAATTAAATATATCTTTCGAAACAAAATAAAATCCAAATTAGTAATAATCAAGCAATTATCATTATCATTAAAAGAATAATTAGTCCCCAGCAATGACACAAAAAACTTGATGGAATAATTTGCAATCGCACAAAATCACAACAAGTAGTATAGTTTAAAAGAAAAGAGTGTCGAACCCACAATGATTAATTATTTTATTAAGTACCGAAATTCACCAGATTATTTACTATTTGGAGAACCGAAGACTAAATTAAATTAAATTAAAGGAAAAAACTAAACTAATTAAAAAGAAATAAATCTAAAATTTTAGGGTTTATAAGTAGCAAAGATAAATCTAGGGCTTTTGATTTCACCTGGCAAATCCAACTCAATTCATAATTCCATGAAACTGAAAATTATACTGTTCCAAGTTGCAGACCAAAATCCCCTAATTATTTAATGTCATCTCTCGAATAACACCAAACATGTCCCCAACTAATAATTCGTCACATTTCTATGCGAATTTAATTATTTGAAGATTCATTATTCTTTGGATTTTTCTAAAGTCACATTAATCACAATAAATTATCTCTAATTCTGCCCAAGTAATGATGTTCAACTTAAAAATTTTAGATCACAAGTTACCTCTTGGCATGCTTAATGATTTAATAAATCAAAAAATAATTGGCTAGACAATTATAATCATTAAGAACAGAAGTTAAACACAAAACCAAAAAAAAGTCGAAGAATAAAATAATATGAAATCCAAATTGTAATTTCAAAGTTAGGCTACATCGAAACCCTAGAAAATAAAATTAGTTCACGGCAAAACTAAAACTAACAAACATCTTATTGGATTGCACAATGAAAAATATAAAAGAAGAAAGAATTCTAGATAGATGAACGCTATGGTTCTTGCTCTCCAATGGTTAGATGAGTCGTTTATTTCGATTCCCCCAGAGTTCACATCAACATCTATATATAGCACCCAAAGAATCCCTAAAAAGATATACGCAAATACAGCTCATGGGACCTGAAACCCGCACTCAATATATAGCCAGTTGCACATTACTGTCGACTGCGTTTTTTTTGCGGTGGACTGCATTTTCTGATTTATCCATGCAGCTACATAAAAATGGTTTTCCTGGAGCTACAGAACTACGTTCGTGATGTATAACCACTTGTTTCGAAGAAGACTCGACGGTCGGCATCTTTGATTTAGAACATAAGTTAAGATTCATCCATCTTCTGGTACAAAATGACCGTGCAATTTCTAGGTGATGTTATTGCTACTTTTTCGCATTGCTTTGTGTATTCTCAGTCTCCAACTTCAAAATCCATGATTATGTATATCTGAGTCCAAAATCCTAACAACCATCTCATTCCTTAAAAAATAAACAAATAAATAGAATTAAGTAGAAAGAAGATGAAATTCAAAGAAAGGAATGCGAACTCACAATTTTAATGCGTAAAAAGAATAATGAAAACATGTATATATTACACTCATCATCCCCTCTCCACCGTGCCGGGTCCCATGTCACAAGACTGCCTAATTTGCAGAATCTCCGCTAACACCGGACATGGTTCAAAACCTCTCAAAACCAAGGCATCATCTGCACTCGAAACCTCTGTGAACGACACCTCCACAAAATCCGCATACTGCACTTACAACCTCATTTTGGTTACCCTCATCAACATGCTCTCAACCTCACAAGAGAGACTTGATCTCTGCCATATCACAAAGAACCTTCACCATAGCAACGTGTTGCTCTCTAGGATCCTTCTCATAGCCAGCAACTCCCACTAAATGTAAAACCTCCTCTGTATCCTCCCACAACTCATAGGACTCGGTTACACCCTACACAACATGTTTCTCGATCCAAGTTGAGAGTCAACTATAGGAGAAACACACCCCACTTCTCTAAGAAAACACAATGTTCCCTCACCCTTCCTTCTTACTATCACCCTTAAACCTGCAGTTATACATCACTCCCCACTACCAAATGTAGTTGAAAAACCCTCTTTGTTTAGCCTTCCCATCGAGATAAGATTTTCCTTTAATTCCAGGACATGCCATGTCTCTCACAAAATAATACTCTGATTATCACCGTCTTTCATCCGAACATTACCAACTCCACTTACAGGACACCGCTGACCATTATCCATGATTACATTTACGAAAGAACTCTCTCTGTAGTCCTCACACACCTCCCTCCTCGAAGTGCAATGAAAAGACGCTCCTGAATCAATACACCAATCTCACGTGTCCAACTCCACTCATAGCTGACAAGCACAACTCGCCACAACATGTTTCATTCACCACCACATTAGCTTCCTTTGATTTTTCTTGCTTCTTCTTCATAAAGGCCTTACAACTGCGCATCATGTGACCCCTCTTATGAAAATATCAACACTCAGGTCCATGTTCCTTATCGCTGTCACCAGACCTACTCTCGGACTCAATATTCTGATCATTTCTTCGTTGACTTTCCTTAGATCTCTCATGCTTCTCAACTGAAAATGCGAGATGACTAGAAGATGATAAAAATTCTCCGTTTCTCTTTCTTCTCACCTCCTCGTTCATGATGCTGCTGACAACATCATGTAGAGTAGTCGAATCTGTCAGTCTTTTTAATTGTCTATTCCACAGTACCATAACTATCGAGTAGAGTAAATAGAAGAAACAATGACTGTCCCCTTTCTAAAAACTTCAATCCAGCAGCTTCCATCTGGTTGTAAACTATACAATAATTGTTCACATGTTTCGCTACCGAACCCCCTTCAACCAACTTCATATTAACTAATTTTTTCAAGTGAAAATTTTGATTAGATAACGACTGTTGTTCTTACTTATCACTGAAAGTCTCCATAACCTCCTTTGCGATCATTGCCTTCGAGAAATGAAACAACACCTTCCTACTCAGTGCCAACTAAATCTTCCAAACATTTTCACTCCACCAAGATCTTCGCATCCTTGTCTGCACCTTCCGGTTTCTCATCAAACAACGGACTATTTAGATCTTTTTGATGGAATTACGCCAACATCTGAACCTTCCACATCGCAAAATCACTCCCATCGAACCTCTTGACTTTTGACTTGCTATCGGCCATCTCGAAACCCTCAGCTCTGATACTACGTGTAATGCTCACAACGGAAGTCAGCATGCCTACAAGACCTAGATGCACCAATAACAAGATCTACCATGCAATATGCAAGATCTCACAACCATAAGAATACACCGATATGAAGAGATAACTAATTGATGATGGTAAAAATCACAGCAAATCAGGGCCGTACGATTTCTGCACAGATCTCAAAGCTTCTACAGGCAGATTAATCATAACGGGCCCTCTTCAACAGGTCTAGGCCTTTTCCAAGATATGAGCTTCGTTCAAGCCCATAAAAATTGACAGACTGGGCCCACTAGGAGAAACACCCAGCCCATAAAGGCTAGGAGTCAAATCTAGTATCCCCTAACAAGAAGATCTTATCTTTTGAGGAGGAGAGACATAAAGAGATAAGGAATACAAATCGATCCAACAGACATAAATCAATCTCTTGATATGTCTCTCAGGCCTATAAATACCCTTCCCCCTCTACAGTCAGAAGGTAATAAACAATTTGCCAGTTTCTTTCTCATACTCTCTTTCTCTTTCTAAATCTGACTTGAGTGTCAGAGGTTCTTTTGCCGGGGCCACCCCCTGGTGTTTCAGGCTTTTTGCATGTCCACCAGTCGCATCAGCAACCATCGGATTCATATCACGGTGGTCAATCAACAATCTAGATTCAATCTCAGGAGCTCTAATCACTTTTAACGGCCAAAGTCAAAGGTCAAATTTTTAGTAGTTTCCATCAATTATTAACTCACTATCTGTTTGCTCCCATACCAAAATAAGCAGCAACAGATTGACGCCGTCTGTAGCAAACTATACAAGTCAGACTTGCCGCCATGCCACTAAAACTAAGAGGCAAAGGAGAGGCCTCAAGCTGTCGCACCAACTCTCTTCGTAAACCAGCTCCTCCTATGGAAGATCTGATTCCTTCTCAACAGTCATCCTGACAGCCTAGTCACGCTCTTTCCAACGGAGAGGCATCGGGGGGCTCCCGACAAAACCGTCATGAACAACATCCTCCATACGACCGCATCTCAGTCCATAATGCTTCAACTGATTCAATGGCCTCGCGAGGACCTCAGGGGTTTAAGGATCTCTGCCAGATCCTCAGTGCTAGGTAACAAGGAACATATTTGATAATCCAATTGGACAAGAGGTGCGCTCGATCTGAGGCCTCCCGCTCGGGTCATCAAGCAAACCAGAGAACTAATTTTCCTAGATGGAGATCAAGGCAATCATCCTCTCACAGGGGGCGCACCATAATAAGGAGCCCGACTCATGAGAGTCAAAAGCTTCCTTTGCAGAACAAAGGGGAAAACGCCCAAGTCACTAGGGCCGAATTAGACAAGTTCAACCTCGGCATCCTCTAAGCTATACAATGAAGTCAAGATCTGGGCCAGTCCCCTAACGAAGGATCTGCCAACTCAACTGTATCTCAGGAGAAGGACTACCAAGTCCTTCTCCGTATCCAAGAAGTAGAAGATCATCTAGAATAGATGAAGAATGAGAGAAACTGCTCCAGCAGGGCTTACTTCCCTAGTCGAACTCCCCTCAGTAAAACCATCCTCGATGCACCCATTCCTAGGGACTTTGAAGATACTCAATTCAAATCCTACAATGGAGAATCAGACCCGACCGACCATATCGAGAGCTTCAAAAGACCCATGATGGTCTATAACGCTACCGATGCACTCATGTGTCGAACATTTCCTGCAACACTGAAAGAATCAGCAAGGGAATGGTATTTGCATCTGACCCAGAATCAATATTCTTTTTCGATCAGCTCGAGGAGCTCTTCATTGTGCACTTCGTTACTAGCCGTAAGGATGAAAAATCAAGTGCTTCCCTATTGGAACTGAAACAAAAGGATGGAGAACTGCTGAAAGACTTTGTCAAACGCTTTACAAATGAAGCAAGGTTAATTTCCTCCTTGAACACTTCAGTGGCAACTGCAACTTTCCGTCACACGTCACTAACAAAGACCTGAAAGCCTCCCTCGCAAAAAAGCCACCCAAAAGTTTCACTGAGCTCTTGGAAAGGAGTGACAAGTATATCAGGGTTGAGGAGGCTCTCTATCCTCAAGGCAAGAATGATTCATCTTCTGGGAACAAACGGAAGAATACAAGCAAGGAAGAACCTATGAAGTTTTAGAAAAACGGCGCAGGTCAATGCCGTCCACCTGTAGCACCACACTTCGACAAGTTCAATCCTCTCAACGCAAGCATATCAGCCATCCTCATGGAAGTTAAGGACAGAATAATCAGCCCTCCCCCTAAGATGTCAACGTCTAGCAGGAGAAGAGACAAAAATAAGTCTAATATTTCTTATTACTCAAGAAATTCAAAGATACATAAAGAACACACTCTAATCTGTTTCTCTTACCTTTGAAACACGGCACAACATCCCTCTTGAAGTTGTAGTTATGATCATTTCTCTGAACCCCCAGATTTATATCTGTATATATAGCCCCCAAGTAAAATCTTAAAGATAAACACAAATACAACATAATTTGATCCAACCGGCAACCCAAATAATATACAACACCGCTCGCAGTTGACTGCACCTCCAATGCGGTCGAATGTAATTAAGACTTGCCAAACCAAGCGCAAATGCAGTCAACTACAGTCGACTGTACTTGGCGGTCGACTGCCTGCTACTACCTCTGTTGTTGTTGCTGCTCAGCTGTTGTCTTCGTTTTCTCTTCGTCTTGAACTTCATGTGTTGGTTTATTTGAGTCCACAATCCTAACAAAGAGACCACTAAGTTTTAGCTCGATCATATGGTAAGAATCAGAGTTAGGGATAGGTAAAGGGAGGTCTTACGTTCGAGACGAGGCAACATCGCAGTCTTTCCTCAAAAAAATATATATTGAGGAGGTGGATTGCAGCGCACTGTGGTTAGGGGTTCTGAAGTGTTTTAAAACTCATCTCACACTATTATTTATATTCTTTTTAAGGGTGCTGAATGGATACTGTAGAGCTTGTGTTCTGTGAAAGTTTCTTAGGTATACAGAGAGGGAAACCAACTTACCAATTGAATTGTGAACAAATGTTGGATAAGAAGAAGGAGGCTTGCCTTCCATGTTGATTTTTCATTTGAATTTTCTTTGCTTGTTGGGAATGATTTAAGATATGTTAGGTTATTTTAAATGTCCGTCTCTTTTGTCCATGTTAGCAACCATTTGAGATTTTGTACATGTTAATCCATATTTCGGGTAGTTCTGAGTCACAAAACTAATTTTACTCAAAACAATATTCGTAATTCTTCTATCTAATAACACTACAAACAGAGAGGGAATCCCCGACAATTTTCAGGACCAACCTCAACCTTTTTAAACACGGGGTTGATACCCCCGGCATTTCGAAAAACGGTGCCAAAAGCATCGGGGATACCCCGCCTAGGAAGCGAAAGACCTACCTCGACATTTGCAAATGCTGGGGTTGCCGTATTAGCTATCCCGACATTTGAAAACACCGAGGTAGGGTTTTTTTCTCCTTTTTCTGGGGGTGTGCGTGTTGTTGTATAAGTGATTTAAAAAATTCATTCCAAATCACTCAAAAATTCATTCCAAATCACGCATAAATCAAGTAATTTCAATAACCAAGCATGATCAAGCATAATTCAAGTAATTTCTTCAAGCATCATAAATTCATTCCAAAACCATCCACAAATTCAAGTAATTTTAGTAATTACATATACAATACATCTCTCTATTTTATCTTGATCGATTGAAATCTATTTTTAATTGTAATACAAAATCTCCGACCAGAACAACCCAGATGCTATATCATTCACGCAGTTGTAGTAATCGCCTAGCTGAATTAACATCAAAAGTTGGGCACTCATGAGATAAGGAATATAGAGATGCCCATGCCCCTCCTCTCAAAATTTGCAGTTGGTCTTCAAATAAGACACCATCTCTTGTTGCAGTAAACATGGGATGAAAGAACAATGAGTTGGCTTGTTGCATGTAGAACAAGGTAGAAAGCAAAGTGCAGTAGAATACAGAGAATGCATAGAATTAGGCATCCAATCGTGCATGGAAAGAATGCATATATACCAAAGGTTCAATTTGGGGAACTTTGCTCCATCTATGAACAATATTGGTAGGCTTGCAGCTGCTACTCCCCTCAGCACAATTCAATGTACAAATCACTCATTAGATAGATACCAACCAACTATTTTTAAACCAAAAAGATGATATCGGGACAATATTGAGAGGTTTGTACAAATATATAAATACCTGGTGGATGTGAAGCACCGGTGGCAATCATAAACGTAGCCAACTAGCCTAGTCCGAACATCAACAACGCAATACCCCGGTTGCCGCATAACCTATCTAACGGCAAACATATTGTATTTCTGTACCCACAATATATATATATATATATATATATATATACATATATAGGGTAATGCTCAATTGAAAGTGAAAACTGCGATCTGAGCCGTTGGATCACTCTTGATCGTGATCAACGGCTCAAATCGCTTCCGCTGAGATGGAAGCGGAGCTCCTAAGTGGCGGAGGGACATTTTGGGTAGTTCACGCCAAATAACACTTCAGACTTGGCGTTATTTTGTGTGAAATATTTTTTTTGCGAAAAAATACACTTAGACCTTTGTTGGGAACAACGACCTAGGTTTTTTTTAAAAAACAAATTCAACCTAGGCCGTTGTTCCCGACAACGGCCTAGGTATGTACAAGTGTTTTTCCAAACACTTGTACATAATCAGATCTCTCTCTCCCTCACTTCACAGTCATCTCTCTCTCTCTCTCGAGATCGTGATACTCACTCCAAAACCCTAGCTCTCTCTCTCTCTCGATCATTCCCGAACCCAGTCTGAAAACCCTAGCTCTCTCTCTCTCTCGTTGCTTCTCACTCAATCTCTCACTCTTCTCACACTCTTTCCATCTTCCTTTGAAGACCCCGAATCCAAAAAACCCTAACCCATATGAAATCTCCCAAACCCTAAAACCCTAATCCTAAAGAAATTAGCCAAACCCTCTCCCATTACCTTATCTACGGCAGCGCGCAAGCACCTCCTCTATTTCCTCTCCGAAAACCCACATTGTGAAAGGTATTAACTTTTTTCTACTTTAGTAGATTTAGCTATGTTAATTGATTGAAATTTTTTATTCAATATTTGAGTGTACAATTTGTATATTATGCGTAGCTAATTATAGGTTAGTTTCACGTTGTGTATTGTGTGTAGTTGTTATTGTCGATGTAGATTTAGTATTAATTATTGTTCGCTATTAGTAATTATGCAAAAACGAGATCCAAAAATTCTGCAATTTTGCGAGCAAGTCGGATTTACCACGCACAAGCCAACGCAACTTGTAGAAGTGTGTTTAATTCACGGTTTGCGATATACGGCCGTGTATCGCTTTCGATACTTTTTCGTGAGTGAAAGCGAGACATCGCCGTATATTGCAAACCGTGAGTCGAAACTCACTTTAACAAGTTGTGTTGGCTCATGCGTGGTGCGTCCGACCTACTCGCAAAGTTTTGAAATTTTTTGATCTCGTTTGTGCGGTTTTCTACCGTATATCAAACAATAATAACAATTATACTTTAAATTTTTATTGAGTGAATTTTCACTAGGAAACTGCATAAACAACATCCAAAAAATACGAAATTTTGCAAGCAGGTCGGGGTCACCAAACACAAACCAAAGCAACTTGTATTTGCGAGTTCTCACCCACGGGTTGCTATATGCGTCCGTGTATCGCATTCTTGGCAATTTTCAAGAGTGAAAGCGATACACCGTCGTATCTTGTAAACCGTGGGTCGGAACTTGCTTCTACAAGTTGCGTTGGCTTGTGTGCGGGGAGCCCGACCCAATCGTAAAGTTTTATTTTTTTTAACGTCGTTTGTGTGATTTTCTCATGTATTTTGTTATATTTTAAGCGAGTTTTCAATAGAGAAACCACTCAAAAAATATGAAATTTTGTGAGTAGGTCGGTCTCGCTACTCACAAGCCAAAGCAACTTGTAGTTGAAAGTTCTCACCCACGGTTTCCTATATGCGTCCGTGTATCGCATTCCGCTTTTTTTCAAGAGTGAAAGCGATACACGATCGTATCTTGCAAACCGTGAGTCGGAACTCGCTTCTATAAGTTGCGTTGGCTTGTGTGCAGCAAGCCCGCCCCAATCGCAAAGTTTCGTATTTTTTGAACGTCATTTGTGCGATTTTCTCACGTATTTTGTTTTGTATTTATATATATGCCAATTTTTTGTTAACAAAATTATTTTATATATGATGTGTGCCTTAATAATTTTTTTCTGTTTTTTTAGATTGACAACGATACAGATAGTTTGGTTGCTGGCGATAATTTTTTTGGGGGTAGAACAAATCAATGATTTCATGCTGTCAGTCGAAGAGCACCTAAAACCAAAGTTAGGTATGACGTTTCCTACTTTAGTTGCGACCGAAAATTTTTATATGTCATATGCACGATGTGGGGGTTTTGCAATGCGTAAGGGTGAGAATAAATTAAAGGGATGAGTAAAAGTAGATAAGTCATATTTGTGTAATAAAGCCGGGTCGTCATCGAGTCAACATAGTGATGGTAGACGAGGAACAACCTCTAGAATGGGTTGCAAGTCTTTAGTTCGTGTAAAACTGAGCGAAGCAAGTAATACAGGGATGTTGTATTCATTTCATGAAGCATACAATCACGAATTCACCTCACCCGGTAGAAGACATCTTTTGCCCCGAAACCGTTCTGTGTATAATACAGATAAAAGATTAATAGATCAATTTAACTAAGCTAATATCTAGACATGTCAACAAATGCACTTCTTCGAAAGTGCTAGTGGTGGTCACGATCAAATAGGATTCACCGAAAAAGATGCTAGAAATTTACTTAGAGACTCGCAAGAAGCATTGAAAGGACACAACGGGAATATGCTAATCGATTTTTTCGAATCGAAGAGACAGACGGATCCTTCATTTTTTATGACATTCAAGTTGACCCCAAATGCCAGTTGTCCCATTGTATTTGGGTTTATGGTATTTCTATGATGAATTACGAAGAATTTGCGATGTACTTTGCTTTGATGCCACATACAACACGAACCGGTATGAAATATTATTTGTTCCTTTTGTTGAAGTCAATCAAGGCAATCGACTTTCTTAGGAGGCGGGTTCATTCCAAACGAGGCGACCTCTTCGTTTGAATGGTTCTTCGAAAAGTGGTTAAGAGTAATGAATCGTGCTCCATCTGGCATCGTGACCGATCAAGACCGTGAGATCGTTGCCGCAGTGAAGACAGTTTCCCCCCAGACTCAGCATCAGTATTGCATTTGGCACATATTGAATAAGTTACCACAGGAGGTGCGTATGTCGAACGATGTCGACAAGTTTAGGGAATCTTTGAATACTATCATCTACAATTCCGAATATGTACATGATTTTGTAGAAAATGGAATTTATTGGTTTCGCAATACGGATTAGAGAATAACAAATGGTTGAACGATCTATTTGATATCCTAAAAAATGGACACCCATCTATGCAAAAGATTCATTTTGGACCAGCATGTTGAATAGCCAACGGGTTGAGTCATCACTTCTTTCCTGAAGCATCATACTGTAACCCCTGTTTTTCGTTTTGGTATTTTGAGGGTATTTTTCGTTTTTGTGTATTATTATATTCCTTGTATTTTTCTGGACCATATATTGAATTATTTTTATTATATATTATTTTTCTTGTATTTTTGACCTCCTTGGGCCGATTGTGCGTCGTTTGTTCGTTTTTTCGCCATTTTGAGATCTTTTCTCATTTTCTTGGTCCCGTTCATATTTAATAATTATTTTTAGGCCATGATGAATTTTTAGAAAAGTTTTGACCAATTTGAGATTTTTGGCCCATAAGGAGATTTTTAGGAGTCATAGGATTCATTGCATTTTGTATCTCTATTTAAAATCTACCCAATACCCATTACCCAATTGTATACCTATTAATTCCTATTGATATCCACTACCCATTAACCCACTTTGATCCCCTATTTAAACCCCCTAATATCTAATTAAACCTAACCCTAATCTTTCTTTCCCTCTCCTATTTGTAACCCGGCCTCCCCCTTCCTTCCATCATCACGGCCTGCACACAAACCCCCAGGCTGACCTCCCTCTCCCCTCTCTTGCCTTGGCCGATCCACCATATTATACAACCCCGCTTCATACAACTCGTCTCTCCTCCCTTCCTTGTGGCCAAACCCCATCAAACCTGCACCCCCCTCTTCAAACAGCCCTCCTACATCCCACCTTGCTGATTTGGAGTAGTGGGTATCGTCCGTTTGAGTTCGTGCTTCAAGGAGACGTTCGTAGGCAAGTTTCGGTTCGTGGGTTCGCTTGATATCGCGTGTGGAAGGACTTTTGCTCGTGGGTTTTTATTTGCTAGGCTTCGTAGCATCGTGTGTATCATCAAAGAGGCAAGTAACTTGTACTTAACGTCAGTAGTAAGATACAAGTCGAAAGTTCACCTAATAGGTTAGTTGAGACTAGAGACGGCCAAAAGATTGATTTTTATTTGTGTGTTTCTTCTCTATTGTTCAAAACAGGCCATAGATGACTTAGAACATGAGTTTTGATAAGTTTATGCCGTAGGTTTCACCCAAAGCGTGATTTTGATCGCATAGGTCAAATAGCGCATGAAACATGTTTGATGGATTGCCCGCATGAAAATATTAGATTTTGACATATTAGAAACCCTTAGACATGATAGTTAGATGATGGGTATGCAGCGTTTCAAATTTGGATGAGTTTGGATCATTTTTGTAGAAGTTGTGACGTTTTGAAGTTTAGTTGTGAAATCTGGAAATTCGGGTTGTACTGAATAGATTTCTGTTTTTGCCTGGGTTAGAGTCCGAATCTCAACATGGACATTTCTGAGTAATTTGTAGAGAACTGAATATATTTTCTAAACCCACTGGTTTCACCCCGTTTGGAATTTTTATGAATTAGTTATGATTATTTTAGTGACTGTATATCGGTAGTTTCCCGATTCAGTTCGGGGTAGAATTTATTATCTATTTATTTTCAAGATCCAAGTTACACATAATATCATGCCACAATATTTTGTTCAGTGTTTCACCATGATGTTAGGCAGTTCTCAGATTTATGTGGTATTTTAAAGATAGGTTTTGAGCGATGTCTTATACTCTTTTCTATGATGCACTTTTGTTGTAAACTGCGTGTTGCTCTATGTTGAATGCCGTGTTCACCCTATTTTTATTTACTGTATGGAAATTTTATGTGAGATAAGAAAGTTAGAGAATTTTGTTTACTTTCACCCCGTTTTAGCAGAAGTGGATTTCGATGCGCTGTTTGCAAGATATGTTTGATTTTGTACAGCAGTGTTGAGAAATTCCAGATCCATCAAAACTGTGTTTTGTGTTACTTTTCATTTTTGATACCATATCTATACTTTCTGGAAAATATTAAAAATTATTATTTTGAATCTATATATATAGGGGATTATCTCAGAATTTTCGTGGATTTATTTGATGACTTTGCATGCTGTTTTTATGTGTTGGAAGTCATTCCCCTGTTTTCTGACTGTGCATGAAATCTGTGTTGAAATGAGTTTTAAGCTGAGATGTTGTGAACTAGTATAGGTCTTTATTATACCCGTTAGAAGCGTGTGGATGTCTAGTTTCTAGATCCTTTAACAGATCATGATTTGCATGTCTTTATCTCTCTGAATACCTGTTATAGTACAGATGAGTCTTGCTGGCCTGATTACAAACATACACTATTTTGCTCATATTTGTGAATGTATAGTATCTATACTTACTGATCTGATCCCCTAAACCTAAACCTAATCATATGATATTAGTTTGACACCCTTTCGATCACATTCACGTCTGTTTAATAACCATAACAAAAGTAATCAAGCCGGGGTATGGGAAAGATCTAGCAGTGGGAAAGCATAGAAATGTGTACTTAGAAGGGGGTCCGTGTTTCCCAAATAATTATCTGTATTCTGACCCTGTCTACATTACTTCTTATATATGAAGGTGTAGAGTAGAAGAGAACCACTAGGTTCTATCTGTCTGTTTCTGACCCTGTCTACATGACTTCTTATAGGAATGTGTAGAGGAGAAGAGAACCACTAGGTTCTATCTGTCTGTTCTGATATCTGTCTGACCCTGAGTACACGGCCCTATAATATCCCCTACGAAATATAAAGCGAAACTTTTTTGTTGTAGCAACCATGTAGTAAAAACTGGGATGCATGTTGTACTACCTAGATAATAATCACACAAGACTTACATTAATCTAAATCTGTTTCTGAATCTGTTCTGAGGTCTGAATCTGAATCTGATATATGGAAATTTAAATCTGAATCTGAATACCTGTTATCTGAAATCTGTTATCTGATTTACCTGACATATCTATTATCTGATTACCTGACACATCTGTTTAGCTGACACTTGACACTTTACATCTGAGACATATGCTAGGATATCATGTTAGTTGATTTTACCATACCATGTTAGGTCTGTTCTGATGATTAGTTAGATCTGTTTAGTTTTCATGTGTTTGTATCCTACTCTATTTTGTGACCCGGACTTGCCATTGACAGGTACTTGTGTTTTCTCTTTTCCTTTTTCCTTCATTCTATGAATTGCAGATTTTGGAGGACAGGTTCCTAAAGGTATTGGCAAGATGATGGGCTAGAGACTGAAATTTTACTATTATTATTTCTGTTTCGTGCTAGAATATTATATTTGTATTCGTGAGACTTGTATTATTCTGCTATTTTGAGACTTGAGTATTATTTGTATTTGGGCGATGTGACCCACAATATTTGTTTTCCAGACTCTGTTTTATTTGAGAACATGATATTTGATTTCAAGTAATTTCTGTTGGTAAAAATTGTTTCAATGTTGCATGTTGGTTCTACTTTTTGCTTCCGACTCTGATATATTCTGTGATGTGTTGCAAAGATTTCTGAAACAGCTTAAGGATGATAATAATCATTTGCTGGGCTTTTGTTACGTACTCGTATTCCGTATTTTTGGGAAGCGGGGCGTGACACATACAGAAAAGAAATACTCATTGCATGAATTTGCCGTAAACTTCGATCATTTTTTTGGAAGGAAAAGACACGATGAACTGAAAGAGAAATATCGTAACCGTGAGAATAGATCGAAATTGAAGAGCCCATGTGCTTTGGAGGAACAAATGGCGCGAACATACACTTTGAATTTTTTTTACAAATTTTAAGATGAAGTTACTAAAAGCTTCATGTATAATATGACTTTCGTTGCCGATCTTGAGACACCGGATAGTTCAACTTTCTATGTAATACTTTGTGGAGAATCAGAACCGGCTCACCTTCTTCAGTTATGCAAACTCTGTACAATTATTACATGCTCTTGTCAATTATTCGACTTCAATGGCATTCCTTGCAAGCATATTTTAGCGGTTCTTCGGTTCAGCCATCACACTTCTCTTCCAGACGTATATATTAAAATAAGATGGACCCGGGATGTGATGATAAGAAGTTATACATCTGTTCCAACGAAAGGCAATAGCGAGAATTTTACTTCTCGATATTGTGAATTGAGCTACAATGCAAAAAAGATTGTCAATCTTGGTTGTTCTTCCAATAAAAGTTACAAATTTACACTCGAGAATTTGGTGAAGACCATTGACGGCGTATCTCGGCTACAACCCGAATTTGGCAAACATCCCGAAGAGGCCGCACCACTGCATGATAGTTCACAACCGCATGGTAGTGCACAACCTCATGATGAAGGTAGTGGACATGTACCTATACCCGTGAAGGACCCACAATAATGCATTATAAAGGGAAGGCCTCGTGCCAAGAGATTGAGGCCGATAAGAGAGCAACGTCGCAATAAAAAATCAAAACAATGCAGAACATGCGGCATTGTACAAATGGATCATGATTCAAGAAATTGTCCATCCTTATCTGAAGGGTAATACATTTTTTGATTTGGTTATCATTAATTTAAATTTATTATTTTTAATTTGTTGTAAATAAATTTGTCACTAACTAAAACTTGCCATTTAATTTAGGGCAACCAATCTGCAAGAAGTGTATCCATCCGAAGAAGAGAGTTTCGACGAGAGATTTGATGAAGCGTTGTGAATTTTTTTTGATGTAAACTTCGAGTATGTTAGATTTTGATGTAATAATTGTTGATGTAGTAATTTATGAATTTGAGATGGATGAATGTAAATTTTAGAGGTACTTATTTTGTTTGTTGTAATTGATACTAATTTTGCTGTTGATGTTAGTTTGTGGATGTAATACTGATTTTGTTGTTAGAGTGAGATATACTGAAGTGTAGCAGCTGTAGATGCTGTTTGCACTTGTGTATAATTTTTTTTTTAAATTTATACTTAGACCGATGTCTCCAACGACGGCCTAAGTTGTATTATAAAATTGATGACTTGAACACTTGCTCTCTGTCTTGACCAAGCCATAAGGAGCAACAGCTCATCAAAATCAGATTTAATATTTATAACCTAGGCCATTGTCTCCAACAACGGCCTAGGTTATATGAGAAAATTTGATTTTGGTCAGTTGCTCTCTATCTTGACCCAGCCATAAGGAGCAGCCGCTCATCAAAATTCAATTTCATATTTATAACCTAGGTTATATGAGAAAATTGGATTTGTATGAGTTGCTCTCTGTCTTGGCCAAGCCATAAGGAGCAATAACTCTTCAAAATCAATTTTTTTTATAACTCCAACAACGACCTAGGTTATATGAGAAAATTGGATTTTGATGAATTGCTCTCTGTCTTGGCCAAGCTCTAAGGAGCAGCAGCTCTTCAAAATCATTTTTTTTATAACCTATGGCCTAGGTTATATGAGAAAATTGAATTTTGATGAGCTGCTCTCTGTCTTGGCCAAGCCATAAGGAGCAGCAACTCTTCAAAATCAATTTTTAAAAAAAAACTCCAACAACGGCCTAGGTTATATGTGAAAATTGGATTTTGATGAATTGCTCTCTGTCTTGGCCAATCCATAAGGAGCAGCAGCTCTTCAAAATCAATTTTTTATTATAACTTACGGCCTTGAATTTTGTTGAGTTGCTCTCTGTCTTGGCCAAGCCATAAGGAGCATCAACTCTTCAAAATCAATTTTTTTTATAACCTAGACCGTTGTCTCCAACAACAGCTTAGGTTATATGAGAAAATTGGATTTTGATGAGTTACTCTCTGTCTTGGCCAAGCCATAAGGAACAACAAGTCATCAAAATCCAATTTTTTTTTACAATCTAGACCGTTGTCTCAGAAAACGGTCTAGGTTATATGAGAAAATTGGAATGATGAGTTGCTCTCTGTCAAGAGAGAGCAAGTCCACAACAACAAAAATAATCATAACAACCTAGGCTTGTGCAATTTTTTTTTGGTTTTTTACAACTTTCTCTCCTATCTGTACGAACAGAGGCTCTCGAACTTTATGCCAAAGACATTCATATTCTTGTATATCGTCTCTATATTTTATTAATTTTCTTTTTTAGCCACCTAAATGAACAATATATAATTATTAAGGTTAAATGCTTAAATATTTAATAGAAAATAACTTCATCCTATTTTTTGTAAAAACAAAAATATTCTTCTTTTAACCCTTAATATGTAATTTCTTCTGGACAGTGTATCTCGGTTCAGCTTAACACCTAACCCCGAACCATACCCCCCTAACCCATAACCCTCCAACCAGAGGTTTGGGTAGGGTTAGGGTTAGGTTAAGGTTAGTGTTAACAGGGGTTAGGGTAGGGTTAGGGAAGCTTAGTGGTAAGTCTACTATTCATATTTTACAACACTTTTAGAACATCTTAAACATACCAATCACAACAAAATTACAAAATTACAAAAATATTATCTACTTTTTTCCATGTCGATATTATAAAAAAAATAAAAAATAATAAATAAATAAATAAATAAATAAATTCCTAGGCCTCCAACAACGGCCTAAGTAAAGGAGGGTTTTGGTAGGGTTAGGGTAGGGTTAGTGTAGGGTTATGGTAGGCTTAGGGTAGGGTTAGGGATAATGTCTGTCATGCCCCGCTTCCCAAAAGAATACGAAATACGGTACGCGACTAAACCCAGCGGATAGTTTTCACCATCTATAAGTTGTACGGATCTGCTTGACTCATCATAACAATAAATATTATAGTATACTCCAACCAGGTATGCAAAAACAATCATAGCTCAACAGTATTTATTGCATCAATAATAAATGTTTCAACAAATATTAGATCTGAAATAAAATAATAATCCTAGGACAATAAACCCAAATACAAGTCTCAATACAATTTATGAAATAAAATAGTTCACCAAAACATTTAAGCAAATTATTCCAATTGCGCAACTCAAAAATTTCGCTCACCCACTCCAGTAGGCAATTGATCAGCAAAATCTGCTCATATGGCAATTACAAGGAAAATAGGAAAACAGAAAAACACAATGCCCATTAGATGCAAGTCCGGGCCGCAAGCAATACAAGTAGGAAAATGAAGGGAAAAATTAAACTAAACAGGTAATACTAATATGGAGAGGGTAGCAAATATAATAGTCTACACATGACAGTAAGCAGTGTAGTAATAACAGGAGAAATATAACAGTAACAATAAGGATCAACAGTAACAGTGTGTCAACGGTAGCGGTAATCAACAGTAACAGTAAAGTCCACAGTAACCGTAACAGGATGTGACAGTATAAATAGTTATTCTTATGTATAATTTTCATTACTAACTAAGTAACACTTAATGCGTCACAGAATTTACCACATGGTTGCTGCAACAAATAATTTCGTTTTAAGATTTTGTAGTGGAACTTCTATAGGGCAATATATTCAGACAAACAGTAACAGTAACAGTAATAAAAAATAGTGTCATGGATCATGCCCTAATGCATTCAAAGATAAATAGTAGGTACCACAGTAAACAGTGAGGAAACGAGTCTCTTCTGAATATGTATTTCTATATTGTCCACTACTCGATCTTTTCCCTTAAAAACCCCGGCTTGATTTCTTTTATTATCAACAAACATGTGTGAACGAATACAAATAGGCTAAAGACATGGAAAGAACAGAAAATAAGTCTAAGATGAAATAGTGATTATAACGGTTAATAAAAACAACTCATAATAGTCAAACCAACAAAATTTTCAGTTCTGGACAGCAAAATACTATTGTACCAAATCTGAGATTTTCGTTGCTACAGAATAGAAAATCTAGATCTGTTAGAAAATCCAGAAAATAGACTCTCTGCCGATTCCAGCACATATATATAAGTCATATCAGCCACAGAAATAGGGTCGAAAACAACATTTAATACAAAAATTGTGTTCCGCCAAAAAAAATGCAAAATCGTGTTTTAAAGCTTGAAAAGAGTTTAAAATCATCATAATTAGACCTGAGAAAAATCAGAAAGATTTCCTAACATATCTAGTCTCAAAATATAAAATATCATGAAATTATATTACAGATAGTATAGTCAACAAAATTGGAAAAATAGAGTAATGCAAAAAAATCTTGATTTTGAAAGTTCAGATACAGCAGCACCAAAACAGAGATAATTCATAAAATATAATTCAAAATACAGATCCATAAAAATATTAGTAAAATAGACAAATCAGGCTACAGCTCTTATTCACAAAGTTTTCATAAAATACGAATAGAATCAGGTTGAAAATATATTTCTTTATTGAACATCATGCAGTTTGGAATATATCGACTAGTTTCAAAAGCATAAAATGAGATACAAGAGTCATTAATTAATTCCAAAAAAATTCGGGATTTCTCCCATTCATATCTAAACATACTCAACAAAATATAGAGTTCAAATTCTACTTTTAATATCAGTTTTAAAATAAAATTCCGTACAGAATACATATAGTTCAGAATTTGAAATATACGATATGACTGCAGTAAAATGGCAATTACTCGTGCATCAAAACTTGGAATTCATATCCGTCAAAAGTTCTGAAAACTAGAAAACAAAGGCTATAAATCATGTTCACAAACTTATTTATTTTACTGATGTTAACAGGGTCGATATTACTGTACAAAATAGGGCAACAGTAAACCAAAAGCTCTTTTCAGCATTTTATCAAGCAACTTAACTACAAACGGTCCATTCTAGATGTCATACAAACCATGGTATATGTGGGTTATTCAAATAAGCATGCATGTGAATCAAATAGTCCATAATGAGATAATACATCCAACAAACATCTATGCAAGAGTCATCTACAACATACGTTGTGTCACAAACAACATACAATCAAGATATCCACTAATCTAATTGTTTTCATGCAACGGGTGTCAATTATTGTAACTACTCATGATCAAGAAATGATGTCAACGGTTAAACTAATAGAATAGGATCATCACAAGAGTACAAATATTTTCATACTAGATTATTTACGGTATTAACTTGTATGACAAAAGGAACACATACAAGCTAATAACCTGAATGAAGACGAAGGAAACGAATACTAGAATAATGGGAACGAATCCCGAGCAACGAACACAACGAACACGAACAAGAAACGAGAATACCCAACCAAAATACGTGCATACAAAAGCACACGCACACACAAGGGACAACAGCCAACAACAACAAGACCGAACAGCAACAACACCAAGGAAGACGACGGCGGTGCAAGGGATGGCGACAAAGGCCTGGGGACGGCGCTGCTCGACCATAGAGAGGACGACGGCAGCGGGGATGCAGAGTGACACTGGCGGCACTGCTCGACAGCATGATGAGGAGAGAGGAAGGAGAGTGTGGTAGTCGAGATGGGGGTCTGTCACCGGCGTCGGATGACAGAGGCGACGACAGCGAAGATGGAAGGAAGGTCGGGGCTAAAGGAAAGAGACGGTTGAAGGATGACAGAGAGAATAGGATTAGGGTTTTGGTAATTAGGGTTAGAGTTCAATTCTGGTGTTTATATAGAGACAATATGGTTTTGGGTGAACTGTATAGTATCCAATAGGAAGAAAAGAATCCAATAAGAGACAAATAGGCCATGAAATAGGTTTAAACAATAGACAAGATCAAGAACAAACTGTAGACCAAATAAACAAGAATAAAAAGATGAATCAATGCAAAATGAATCACGAGAGAAAAAAGAACAACACACCATACAAATGGAATGAAATTAAATACAACCAAAAATAAAAACAAATAATCAAGAATTTTATTAAATATAATTCAAAGTACAATATGAACAATAGGGGTTACAATGTCTGTACAAACGATTGAATCTATTATATAATACATGAGAACTTGTTCGAATCGATTGTTTCAATAGAGAACGATAATGGTTGGGAATAGAATATGAATCACATGAATATAATAGAGCATAATTAGAAATAATTCAAATTTTTTCAAAAAAAAAAAGACAGGTTTCTTACGTTGCATATGATGACAATAGATGTGTTCACCACAGAAATCAAAGATGTCACAAGATTTAAAATTTTAAATAAATGCGAAAAAAATTGGTTGACTTCACCACAAGACTTTACTACACAGAAACGAACACACATGTTAAAAAAAAATTTAGAAAAAAAAAAAACACTCCATAACCCTACACAACCCATACCCTAACCCTACCATAACCCTCCTTTACTTAGGTCGTTGTTTACAACAACGGCCTACGGCCTAAGCATAATTTTTTTTCTTCTTTTCAACATGCAAAAAAAAACAAAAAATTAATTTTGTAATTTGGTTGTTATTGGTATGTGTAAGATGTTCTAAAAGTGTTCTAAAATATGAAAAGTAGACTTACCACTAAGTTTACCCTAAACCTACCATAACCCTCATTAACACTAACCTTACCCTATCTCTAACTCGATCGAAACCCCTAGTTAGAGAGGTATGGGTTAGGGGAGGTTTGTAGGGGGGGGGGGGTGGTTAGGGGTTAGGAATATATAGGGTTAGGTTTATGGTTCAGATAAGCTGAACAGGGATGTACTCTCTCATATTCACAATCTCCCCAAATTTATTTTTTAAAAGGTTTGCACTTGACTTGCTCTTCCAACAACGGCCTAGGTTGTTATGATTATTTTTTAAAATTTTATTGTAAAATAGAGATTTTTTTTTGTTTTTTAAAAAAAATTGTTTACGTTAATTTCTATAAAATATATAACAATTTAACCTAACGATTATATTTTGGTCGTTTTGGTTGCTAAAAAAGGAAATTAATAAAATATAGAGACGATACACAAGAATATGAATGTCTTTGGTATATAGTTCGAGAGCCTCTGTTCGTACAGATAAGGAGAGAAAGTTGTAAGAACCCAAAAAATTTCATATCAGCTTAGGGCATTGTTGGAGACAACGGCCTAGGTTATATTTCCAAAATGTCGTTTTGATGAGTTGTCGCTCCTTATGGCTTGGTCAAGACAGAGAGCAACTCATAAAATTTCTTTTTTTTCCATATAACCAGGCCAATGTTGGAGACAACGGCCTAAGTTATTAAAAAATTTTGGAATTTGATGAGTTGTTGCTTCTTATGGCTTGGGCCAAGACAGAGAGCAACTCATCAAAATTCAATTTTCTCATATAACCTAGGCCGTTGTTGGAGACAACTGCTTAAGTTATATGAGAAAAAATTTTAATTTTGAAGAGCAACTGCTCCTTATGGCTTGGCCAAGACGGCGAGCAACTCATCAAAATTCAATTTTCTCATATAACCTAGGCCGTTGTTGGAGACAACAACCTAGGTTATAAATATAAAATTGAATTTTGATGAGCGGCTGCTCCTTATGGCTTGGCCAAGACAGAGAGCAAGTGTATATCGTTTCAATTTTTTTCATAAAACTAGGCCGTTGTCTCCAACAATGGACTAGGTTATCTTTAAAAAATACCCAACAACAGCTCTTCAAAACGTCAGTTTCTTTCATATAACCTAGGCCGTTGTTGCAGGCTACGACCTAGTTTATAATCATCAAATTTTTTCCAACCGATACTGATGCTCCTTATGACTTGGCCAAGACAGAGTGCGAGTGTTCAAGTCTTCAACTTTTTCATTGAACCTAAGTCATTGTTGGAGACAACGACCTAAGTTTAAAAAAAAATAAAAACAAATTACAAGTTTAAACAGCAGCTATAGATGCTACACTTCAATCCCAACCACAGATATATGCACAATACCATCAACAGATCAACAAAACAACAACACTTGAAAAGAAAACAACATGTATAATTAACAACAAAACTAACATCAACAACAATAGAAACCAACAAAATTGCACATTTTAAATTTTGAACTTTACTTACAAATAAACAAGTACGCATTTTAATTTCACACATTAACACCAACTTCCACGAACAACACTAATCAAATTACACTCAACCTACCCCGGTGTGTAGTGTTGTGGCGCTCTCCTCTTTCGAATAGGTTGTCGTCTAGTACACACAACTTGGATTACTTGTGAGGAGCTGGTATCTACTTCTCGCACTTCTTGATCATGTTCTTCGTCCTTTTCTTGTTGCTTTTCTTCTTGTGGTGGAGGTATTTCTAACCATTGTTGTCCCGGACGAGATGACCTATTAATAACGCTCTTACGACGCTGTGATCATATGCTAACATTTAAATAACGATCCATTTGTTCGCCATCTCCGACCTCTTCTAGTGAGCCCCGACACGAAGTAAGCATCTTCTGAGCGAAAGCTTTCATGTTCACACTGGCATTGCTCTTAAGAACCTGTGGACATTTCTTTGCCATATCCCATGTATTCTTGATCTATAATAAAGTTCAATATATGTTAAATAATTTTTCCATGATGAATTCCTCAATTTAAAAACAATTAATGTGAATTACGAATAATATTTTCAAATAATTTTCACTTACCAACAACCGATATGAAGATGCCTTCAGTTGGTACATGGGTTGTAACGTAGAATAGGCCGGTGGTAGGTTTCTCTCTCTCTCTCTCTCTCTCTCTCTCTCTCTGGAATTGGTACTTGCACACCAACTGGTATTTGCATCTTCGGAGAGACGTACAAATATGTTATTCCCCGGTACCAACACATGTATGTTCTAATGTAAGTGCCATCGTACGGCTTCATATTATCAAACACCATTTCAAACCTTTGCTCATTCCAATTTCCTACATAACCATGATAGAAATCAGCTCAATCATGATTTGGCATATGCCCCGTACCTCTAATGGCATGTAACTCATGGTTGTAGTGGAGACGTGTAGAAACATTATGCTCGAACCCAAATTGGTGAAGGACTCTATCCGGCTAATGATTCTCCACCATAACAAAGTTGATGAGTGCTGCCAGCGTCAACCACAGCTGTGAACTGGCCGTACACGCTGGTGGTACTCTTTCCACGTGCTCGGGAAAATTTGTCCCCAAATTACCAATTCATCTCGGAGTTGGTCGAGCTCGTCTCTATAGTATATTAAAAATCCTTTAAGGTTGTCTTTTTAGCTTCGTCTATCGGCCCAATACACACCTAAAGGTGGTCGCATCTCTACGATGGGTGTAGTGGCCTCCCAACCCTCTGCCGGTCTCGTAATATGGGGACGACCCACGTGTATACGTTCCCATGCCCAAATCTAAAGCAATACCATTGGCCCAGTCATCTCAACTCCATCGAGAGCAACTGCACACAATGTCCTATATAGAGTGGCTAATGTGCAACTTTCCCAACTATACCTGCCAGCTAAGCTTAAGTCGGCGAGCAAACATAGATACATAAGTAGGACGGTATCTCCGGAGGATCTAGGCAAGAGAATACCTCCAAGCACTGTTAAAATCTATGCCCTACTGTAGCACTCAACGTCGTAGTCACTCGAAGCATCGGTCAATGTCCCCTCAAAATTTTCCTTCAACCATATCGGCTGGATTGATTGCCCGATAGAAATCCCAGTATTATCCTCATCATACTCATGAGCTCATTACACAACTGTATTTTATCGAAATGCATATTTCCCGTCATGCCCATCCCATCTATTGGAAGACCGAAAATCATGGCGATATCTTGTAAGATCACCGTCATCTCCCCCACCAGTAGATGCAAACTGTGTGTCTTTGGCCTCCATCGCTCGAAGAAGGATGCAAGGAGTGCACGGTCTAGTTTCACCTTACCCATCAAACCAACTCCGTAAAAACCTACTTCTATAAGCTATTCATGGGTATGCGGGTGCATCTTCAAAGTCTCGTGTGTATGGAAGTTACAATTCCGTGTCGTCCCTCGCCACACTTCCTCGGGATCTATGGTGGTCTTGCAGAGTGAGTATTTCTTTATGAAAAGGTCCTGGGTCGTGATCTGCACCCGAAGACGACGCACCAACCTACACAAACATAGCAGCAAATTTTATTATTGTAAATAAAATATTTTGTATTCAAAATTCACAATAAAAAATAATAATACACTTACTTCTATGGTAAGTTCGCCCCTACCACTACCAGGGCGGCTTCCGGTTCTCCTCATTCTAACCATTGTTGTGAAAAAAAATATATAACAATTGGTCAATACATTGTTCATAAAGTATATTTGTTACTATTGTTTGATATACGTGAGAAAACCGCACAAACGATATTGAAAAATTACGAAACTTTGCGAGTAGGTCGGACTCGCCACACAACTTCTACAACAACTTGTAGAAGCGAGTTTGGACTCACGGTTTGCAAGATATGGTAATGTATCGCTTCATTTCAATTTAGAAGCAATTAGAGCGATACACGGCCGTATATTATAAACCGTGAGTCAAAACTTGAATCTACAAGTTACGTTGACTTGTGTTTGGTGACTCCCACCTGCTCGCAAAATTTCGTATTTTTTGGATGTCATTAGTGCGATTTTCTAGTGAAAAGTCACTTAGAAAATATAAAAGTATAATTGTTGTTGTTGTTTGATTTACGGTTGAAAACCGCACAAACGACGTTCAAAAAATACAAAACTTTGCGATTGGGTCGGGCTTGCCGCACACAAGCCAACGCTACTTGTACAAGAGAGTTCCGACTCACGGTATGCAGGATACGGTCGTGTATTGCTTTCACTCTTGAAAAAGAGCGGAATGCGATACACGGACGCATATAGCAAACCGTGGGTGAGAACTCGGAACTACAAGTTTCTTTGGCTTGTGAGTGGCGAGACCGACCTACTCACAAAATTTTGATATTTTGAGTGGGTTATCTATTGAAAACTCGCTTAAAACATAACAAAGTACGTGAGAAAACTGCACAAACAACGTTAAAAAAAAAACCAAAACTTTGTGATTGGGTCGGGCTCCCCGCACAAAAGCCAACGCAACTTGTATAAGCGAGTTCCGACCCACGGTTTGCAATATACGACCGTGCATCACTTTCACTTTTGAAAATTGCCAAAAATGCGATACACGGACGCATATAGCAAACCGTGGGTGAGAAATCGCAATTACAAGTTGCCTTGGCTTGTGTTTGGTGACCCGACCTGCTCGCAAAATTTTGTATTTTTTGGATGTCGTTTATGCAGTTTCCTAGTGAAAAGTCATTTGATAAAAATTCAATGTATAATTGTTGTGGTTGTTTGATATACGGTAGAAAACCGCACAAACGAGATTAAAAAATTCCAAAACTTTGGGAGTAGGTCGGACGCACCACGCATGAGCCAACACAACTTGTTGAAGTGAGTTTCGACTCACGGTTTGCAATATACGGTGATGTATCGCTTTCACTCATGAAAAACAGTCAAAAGCGATACACGGCCGTATATCGCAAACCGTGAATCCAATCACACTTCTACAAATTGCATTTGCTTGTGCGTAGTGAATCCGACGTACTTGCAAAATTGCAGAATTTTGGATCTCATTTGTGCGCTATTACTAATAACGAACAACAACTAATACTACATCTACATCGACAATAACAACTACACACACATCGTGAAACTAACCAATAATTAGCTATGCATAATATACAAATTTTACACTCAAACATTGAATAAAAAAATTTCAATCAATTAACATAGCTAGATCTACTAAAGTAGAAAAAAGTTAATACCTTTCACAATGTTAGTTTTCAGAGATGAGATAGAGGATGTGCTTGCGCACTGCTGTAGGCAAAGCAAGGGGAGTAGGGTTTGGCTAATTTATTTAGGATTATAGTTTTAGGGTTTGGAAGATTTCATATGGGTTAGGGTTTTTTTTGAATTTAGGATCTTCAAAGGAAGAGGAAAAGAGTGTGAGAAGAGGAAGAGATTGAGTGAGAAGCAATGAGCGAGAGATAACTAGGGTTTTAGATTGGGTTCGGGAACGATCGAGAGAGAGAGATATATAGGGTTTTGGAGTGGGTATCGCGATTTCGAGAAAGAGAGAGATGGTTGTGAAGTGAGGGAGAGAGAGATCTAATGATGTACAAGTATTTTGAAAAACACTTGTACATACCTAGGCCGGTTGAATTTGTTTTAAAATAAACAGCCATGCCATTGTTCCCAACAATGGCCTAAGTGTATTTTTTCGCAAAAAAAAATACTTCACGCCAAATAACTCTAAGTCTAAAGCGTTATTTGGCGTGAACTAACCAAAATGCCCCTCCGCCACTTAGGAGCTCCGCTTCCATCTCAGCGGAAGCGATCTGAGCCGTTGATCACGGTCAAGAGCAATCCAACGGCTCAGATCGCTGTTTTCACATCCATTTTCATTTGGACCCATTTTCAATTGAGCATTATCCATATATATATATATATATATATATATATATATATATATATATATATATATATATATATATATATATATATATCCATTTTAATCATCACCCTACAAGCAACTACAAAGCATTCATGTCATGCTATGGACCCTTTGTAAATAAATTTTTTTATTCGTCAAATCTTTGTGGCACTAAAAAATTATTTCTTTCTTGGCTTGGCTACTCTGTGCTAACTTCATTTGGTTTTTTCCCTACATTGTCTCATGTGAAACACTTGTGAGTTATGACCACACTGTCACATATCAGGAAATGATTTCTCAACTATATACTTGGCCCTACTCTTCACAAGCATGTGCATTATGTTGGTTTTATATCTTACATATTTATTCGGTGTGAAGAAAAGATGGTGATACAAGTAGAGGGTTCGAAGCGAAGGATCAAAGAGAAGGAGAAACAGTCAGTAGTAGCAATAGCCAACAGAGAAAGGAACAGTCGACCGTGCGGTCGACTGTCACATTCTCGGGTCAATAGTCTGGGAGTTACGGTCGACCGTAACTATGTGCAGTCGACCGTCCGCGGCACTGGTGGATTTTTTTGGGTGCGGGTTTTTTGATTTGATTAAAGCCCACTTCATCTTCTAATTAGATCATACGGCTCTAATTTTATGTTTATTTCTTCAGTATACATCGGATGACTACTGTATCAAGATATCTAAACTAGGTTTCTCTAGATCTATAAATACAATATAAACGGCTCCTAGAAAGATATGATTCTATTGAGTTCTCAATAGAAGAAGAAATTACTTCATCTGAGAGGGTGAGAGAATTTCTCCATTGTAAGCAACAACTAAGTTCCAGGTATGCTTGAGAGAGGGTCGTTGTGGGATTGTAGTATTCTTGTATCTTCGCTTGTTGAAATAACATCTCGTTTCCCTCCCCCCCCCCCCCCGATTAAGGCAAAAGCCCCAACTGGGACAATTCTTGTGTACTTTGTGTGATTGGTGCGATCTAGTTTTGCTTGGTGATTTGTATTGATTGTGTCGAAGACTCAACAAGATCCTCGATTTTCTTAACAAGTGGTATCAGAACAATCAGGTTTGTGGGTTTGATCGAGTTCCGTGGAGGAGATATCAGATCAAAAGAAGATCAAGCGGTTTGACGGTAAGATCAACTTCAATCTATGGATGGTGGACATGTATGATGTTTTGGATCAGAAGGACTTGCACCCTGCCTTAGAAGAGAAGAAGCCAACCGACATGAAGCAGGAGAAGTGGGATGAGATTTTTTTGAAGGCCTTGAGTTTAATCCGGTTGCAATTGGCGGACGAAGTCTAGTGTAATATTCTTGAGCAGAAAAGTGCGGCGAGTCTATGGGCGAGACTCAAATCTGACTACTCGGGATCGTCGTTTCTAGATAAGATGTATTAGAAGAGGCTTGTTTAGGTTCTCAATGAAGGAAGGTACCCATCTTCAAGATCATATTGTGGAGTTCAATAAGGTAATATCTGAACTGAAGGCGATTAACGCTAATGATCTTAGCGAAGAGGATAAAGCTTTCAACTTGATTTATTCACTGCGAACTTCTTATGATCACTTGATAACTACCATGCTACATTGGAAATCAGCCAAGGAGATCCTTACTGTAGCCGGAGTGATTCAGGGTCTGAAGGAAGATGAACTAAGAAAGGAAACTCATAAAGGAGGATTTATTTCTACAGGGTGTTTTACGGTGGATGGTGATACTTCAGTTGGAAGGGATGCGGCACACAAGGGTAAGATTCGTTACCCCTATTTTAGAAGAGTTGGAAATTATAAGAGAGACTGTCGCAAGTGGTTGAGTCAGAAGAGTACTACTAAAGAAGGGAAACAGCCCATATAGTTAGCGCAACTGAGTCAGGTCATAATGATGACTATTGTTTTCTTGTTTCAAGTTCTTCAGATGTGGATCAAGTTGATATCACGATTCGGAAAGTTCTTCTCATATTTGCTCCGAGAAGGAGATATTTTCTACTTACAAGTCGTCAACAAGCCGTAGTGTGAGATCGGGGAGTGGTGAGATTTTTGAAGTAGTGGGTGTGGGAACAGTTGAATTGGAGACGCCAAATGGTAAAGAGTTCACACTAGAAGAGATCATGCATATTCCTTCGATACAGCAGAATCTGATATCCTTGGGGACTCTTGATGCTCGTGGCTGCAGGTACACAGCTCGAGGTGAAGTTTTGACAGTTTTGGATAGTCGTCGTAAGGTAATGAAGGGTAAAAGGGGAATTGGGCAGGGTCAGTACAATCTCTACCAGATTTGTAGGAGCAGAAAAACTCGGCCGAGTGTATAAAAGCTCATTATTCCTAAAGCATCATGTAGTAAGCCGTCACTAGAATGATCGAATCGAAACTGCAACGTTCGAATACCGTTGGATGGTGGAGAGAGCCTTGAAGTAGGTGGAGTTCGTGTGGAGGGTGACACCTCCATGATTACATCTACAAGGGTGTGCTCTTGAGGAGGGCATACAGCTGGAGGAAAATAGGTGGAGGTTTGTTCAACTAGCAGAAAAAGCCATAGAAACGTATTGTTACAAAGTGGAGAAGAAATGTGTAGAAGAGTTTTAAATCACACAGATATGGATTAATGAGTATGCAATCCAAGGTCAAGATTGTTATATTTTATGTCTAGTATACTTATTCGGTGTGAAGAGAAGATAGTGATACAAGTAAAGGGTTCGAAGCGAAAGATCGAAGAGAAGGAGAAACAGTCAGCAGCAGCAGCCAACAGAGAAAGGTATAGTCGACCGTGCGGTCGACTGTCACCTTCTCGGGTCGATGGTCTGGGAGTTGCGGTCGATCGCAACTATGTGCAGTCAACCGTTCGCGGCACTGATAGATTTTTTGGGTGCGGGTTTGTTGATTCGATTAAAGCCCACTTCGTCTTCTGATTTGATCGTACGACTCTAATTGTATGTTTATCTCTTCAGTATACATCAGATGGCTATTATATCAAGATATCTAAACTAGGGTTTCTCTAAATCTATAGATACAATGTAAACGGCTCCTAGAACGACATGATTCTATTGAGTGCCGAATAGAAGAAGAGAGTATTTCATCTGAGCGGGTGAGAGTGTTTCTCCATTGTAAGCAGCAACCAAGTTCTAGGTAGGCTTGAGAGAGGATCGTGGTGAGAATTGTAATATTTTTGTATCTTCTCTAGTTGAAATAACATCTCAGTTCTCCCCTCCCCGGATTAAGGCAAAAATCCCAACCGGAACAATTCTTGTGTGCTTTGTGTGATTGGTGCGATCTAGTTTTTCTTGATGGTTTGTGTTGATTGTGTCAAAGACTCAACAAGATCCTTAGTTTTCTTAACACATTATTCAACTCTCACTCTTAAATTTAAATGAGTTCTTATATATCAACAACTTGGTCTCACCTTTCATAATTAAAGCATGAACTGGAAGAGGTGTGGGGTTCACTTGGGCAGCTGGAGAATTTGAGGCAGTGAACAATATAACGCATACAATGCTGAGAGGTGGAATTGTGAAGAGCATCCTCGCGAAGCCACCATTTGATCCAGCCTCCCTAAGAGCATCTGTATTCGTTTGCCAAATATCGATAAAATGGATATTTGGCAAACGAACGTGCTGCACTCGTTTGCCAAATATCCATTTTATCGATAAATCGCTACAGTCGATTGCTATAAATGAGAATCGATATAGCTTTTATTGATAACTGAGGGACGGCATTCGAAGTGCCGTCCCACGAAAAAAATATTTTTTTATTCGTCGGACGGCACTTCAAGTGCCGTCCGTTTGGAAATTAATTAATTTTCCGCATTAATTATCGCAAAAAAGGCTGGCCGCTCCCGAAATCCTTGGACGGCACTTGAAGTGCCGTCCGGAGGTTTTTGTATTTTTTAATTTTTTTTTTGCAATTTTTGAAAATATTTTTGCAATTTTTAAATTTTTTTTGCAATTTCTGAAATGTTTTCGTAATTTTTTGAAATTTTTTTGTAATTAATGAAATGTTTTTTTAATTTCCAAAAAAAGGAAGATGACAAAAATTCTCACCTGGGCTCTTGGACGGCACTTCATGTGCCGTCCGTCCCACCTGTTTTGATTTTTTTTTTTTCCTTCTTCGACGGCACTTCATGTGCCGTCCGTTCTTGAAGACGGCACTTCAAGTGCCATCCGTCGAAAATTTATTATTTTTTAAATTTTTTTCCGCTCCGACGGCACTTCATGTGCGACGCCGGCACTTCATGTGCCGTCGCTTAATATTTTATTATAAATTGCTATAAAATAGCTTTTGCACGAGTGCAGCAAAATTGAGAATCCTATTTCTATTTATCCATATATGGATATTTTGACAGTAAACGACTACAGATGCTCTAAGAGAGCCATGCCAGCAAATGCACCTATAATATTCATTCCCATCTCCAAATTAATTTCATCAATTTATACATTTAGGCATAGCCTTTAATACTCCAAGTAATAACTATTTTGCAGATGTTTCAAAACATGCACCAACAATCAAAATTTTCAGAAACAAGTGAAAAAAAAATCAAAATATGAACAACTTCTCAAATTGGGTTAGCACTTCTAAATACACTAAAGCCAATTTTCCAGATTGATATTTGAATATGAACAAATTTGTTTATTCCTGGTCGATAACTAGTTCACAAATTCAACGAAAACATTTCTTATATTGTCGAAAATTTTCCCTATTTTGCAGTAACTTCATTCACACAATGAAAATAAGACAATGAAAGTATGTGTAACTGTAATACCTGTAATACCTGCAAATGACCAGGTGTTATACATCTTAATCATTGCATTTTGAAGAACATAAAGAAAAAAAAATTAAAATTTACACTCAACTCACACAACCAACAACGACGTATTTATACTACACATAGGTTGCTGAAACCATGTACTATAGAACACTCGAAAGTGTATTTTGAATTACACAATTAACATTTTACTATTTTTTAGAAAATCTTGACTCTATAAAGAGATGAGACTTTGGTGTTCAATCTTCTAGTATCTTCTTCAAACCAGTTTGAATATTTTCAACAAATACAATAGTACAGATCCTTCTCAATGCACTGTTTTTAATGCACAATATTTGTCCCACATCTTCCTTCTGTCTTTTGCCTCGACTGCAAACCTCAACATTCAGATGCCACATGGAAATAAACCTACTACATGAACTAAATATCCAAAATAACTGAATACAGCAAACACTGCTAAGATACAACAACCGACTAAAAAAGCTATAATACATCCATCTTCCAAGGCCTCCAACTCGATCACCCACAATAAGAAGAAAAGCAAGTCCATTCCTCAACACCAAAGACACTATACAGTTGTTCTGTGCTACTCATTATCATCGCCACTTCCTTGCACATGCTTGCCTTGCCCAAGAATCAACGAGAGCAAAAATGTTATGCATCATAACAGAAAATCTATAGTTAATATAAAAAAAACATGATTCATTCTAATCAAGCCATAGGGACCACACGGCAATAGCTACAGAAATATCCCATGCTATTTTGTACTCTCTCTTATCGCTCTCGCTTTCCACGATCCCCACACATTTGTGGTAGTGATCAGACATTCCAGCACTCCAAACCCCAGACAAACTACGTACCTTCCACTCTAACCCGGTCTTAGGGCAAGAGAATAAGATATATATATATGCAAACTTTTATATTGAGGTAGAGGTATATATGCAAACTTTAGTTTGCAGAACTCTACCTTTACTTCATAAGTTACTAGAAGAAAAAGGGAGAACTATCGAAACCTCAACTTGCTGGGCTAAGATTAATGTAGTTATCTCAACTCTGAGAAGGTCGCCAACCAGCCCAAAACTATAATAACTCAAGCTTTGTAGAATAACCCAACATAACCACTCCGGTTATCTTAACTCAACTTCATTCAAAAACACATCCTTGGTTTGCATAGTTTTACTTCTACCATAACTTCCTAAATGTGCAGGAAAAATTGGTCAAGTGCAGGAACGAGGCGAGACTGATGTTCACATCTACCAATGCAAAGGGATTCTTCAAGGCCAAATTACTCACCAAGCCCTTCTCTTCCTTGTCATTGGATTGCATGCTTGGCAATGATAGTGGGAGGCCCAGTTCAGCTCTGCCCGTCCCGCAAATCACTTCTATCTATGGTCATGAAGGCAAAAAAAATCAAACTCAAGGCTTCATTCTTTTTCCTACTATTTGCCCACTCTGCTCTCGTACTTCACGATGTGCTCTTCAGCATCGTCACCATCATCAAAAGCCCGTGAAGGCAAGAAAGGTAGAGCTGAGAAAGTTGCTAACCGGGGACTTCCGGCAGCACCCATCACCTTTCCTTTGATTTCCATCCACCTATGAATTTTAGTGATGCCCCTCTCATCTGCTTCTTCCCTTTCATTCCCGTAATCGGGATACCTTATGTTTCCATCAACTTATGTGTGATATTTCAGCTATGACTACTATAATGTGATACTATACTATTGCATGTGTGTTGTGTTATGCAGCTAGAGAGTTTGCAAGTGTAACTTGACACTACTGTTGAATTCTAACTGCGGAATAACTCAACAACGATGACGAGATGCAAGAACAATAGAATCAAAACAAGAGAACAAAGAACAACAAAAAGCAACACACAAGAACACACGGGATTATTTCGAGGTTCACCCAATACAATGGCTACTTCCCCGCGCAGAGACATTCCTGCGATTTCCACTAGAAATATGAAGAATATGTTTACAAATATCTCAAGATCTCACCCCCAACATTGTAACGTCCTGTCCCAATACTCAGACAATTTTTATTATTTTTAGAAGACAAATTAATACTTATAGTACAACTGCCCACCACAGGCTGCCTCTCAAAAGGTGGTTAACCAATTAAGTGACTCTTTATCATAGGAAATTTTTATTTATATTAAATTATTCTTTTGTCTACTCCTGATATGGGATTACTCAAATCCATCTCTTTTTTTATTACTCAATCCCGTGTACATATTGGGAAAGCCCATGGGCACCAACTCAATGCACACATCATCCAAACCAACCAAGACCAGCACCTCTGATTTCTCTTCCGAAATCAATCCTGAGGGCCCCACATGGATGATGACATCATCGTCCCTTACAAATCCAACAGAACAACGGCTATTCCTAATCCACATTTTTTTCTTCACAAATGCCACTACATATATATATTTATACTATTTAGAAATTACGGGCTATTACATACACCCCACCTTTAAATCAGTGTCCTCGCTGAGTACGGGACATTCCATCTAGTGCAGGATCTTTCTTTCTAGCCAATGTGGAGCGGGAGTACCCTAATTCAGCTAATTCCGGGCCTGATTCAGCTAATTCCGGGCCCCACAACCACAACTCCCTCTCAGACCACAGCTCCCTCTCAGGCATACATCGCACCCACCCGGTGTCGAAAGTCGGCCCTGATACCATTTGTAATGCCCCGCCCCAATACTCAGACAATTTTTATTATTTTTATAAGATAAATTAATACTTATAGTATAACTACCCACCACAGGCTGCCTCTCAAAAGGTGGTTAACCAATTAAGTGACTCTTGATCATAGGCAATTTTTATTTATATTAAATTATTCTTTTGTCTACTCCCGATATGGGATTACTCAAATTCATCTCTTTTTTTTATTACTCAATCCTGTGTACATATTGTGAAAGCACATGGGCCCCAACTCAATGCACACGTCATCCAAACCAACCAAGACCAACACCTCTGATTTCTCTTTCGGAATCAATCCCGATGGGCCCCACATGGACGATGACGTCATCGTCCCTCACAAATCCAACAACACAACGGGTTGTTCCTCATCCACATTTTTTTTCCACAAATGCCACTATATATATATTTATACTATTTAGAAATTACGGGGTATTACAAAGGTGTAGGGTTTCACTTTATCTCCCCCTCTCTCAATGGTGGCTGGTAAATCTCTATTTTTTTAGTTAACCCTGAAATCGTACACAATACAATATATATAGGCTTTCTCAACTTTCAATCCCAGCCGCTCATCAAACAACGTCGGGACGGTCGACCGCAACACCAAGTTGGACGACCGGTTCTTTCCTTCAACTGCGCGGTCGACCGGTCGCCTCTTCAAGTTACAGGGTTGAATTAGTGAGCGAGACGGTTGATTGCGCAGTCGACCGTACATTGCCTGGGGTGCGGTCGACCGTAACTCTGCCTGTAGCTTCAAACTACTCTTGACCTGCTTGCTCCCACTTTGAATCTCATTCTCGTTTATCTTCTTCAACCCATTATCGTGTATTGGATCCACAAACCCGAACAATCTCCCAGTTGGAGACATATATACGAAGTCTCTAACCCGTTCTTCATTCTTCTATTGGCCTAGTCTAGGCCTATGCCTCTACGAGTCTCCTCAATAACTAACCTGGAGACAATCCGATAGCAGTATAGTAAAACTGATGTTTCCTGCTATCCACCACCTTAGTGAGCATGTCCGTCGGATTCTTAGCGCCTAGAATCTTAGCTTCAACTATTTCTTCTCAACCGCCATTCTAATAAAATGATACCTCATTTGAATGTGCCGAGTCCTATAGTGATATGTTGAATCTTTCGCCAAGAAAACTGCACTTTGACTGTCACACCATAGTTCACCTATGGGTTGCTTCTTGCCCAACTATTTCATAAGCTCCGAAATCCACAACATGTCTTTCGTCGCTTCTTTAAGTGCCATATACTCTGACTCCATGGTTGATTGTGCTACAACCTTTTGTTACTGCGAAGCCCAACTGACAACTGTTCCTCCAACTGTAAATACATACCCTATAGTACTTCTGCAACCATCCTGATCGCCTAAAAATTTGCATCCACATAATCATGTATATGCAAAGAATCTCCTGCAAAACAAAGAGAGTGATCTGAAGTACCTGCTAGATATCTAAGAATCCACCTTACTGCATCCCAATGCTGTTTACCTGGATTCTTCATGTAACGGCTGACAACTCCCACTGCTTGTGCGATGTCTGGTCTTGTAGACACCATCACATACATCAAACTCTCAACTACTGAGACATAAGGAATAGTAGCCAATTCCTCCATCTCTGCCTCCGTTTTAGGACACAAGTCCATCGATAACTTGAAGTGAGCAGTCACGGAACAAGTGACTGGCCTTGCGCCATCCATGTTGAATCACTTCAACACATTCTTCACGTAGTCCGCTTGAGATAACCAAAGCTTCTTGCTTCTCCTGTCTCTACTAATCTTCATGCTGAGGATTTGCATTGCTTCACTCAAGTCCTTCTTTGAAAACTCCGAAGCTAGCGCCTTTTTCACTTCCTTGATCTTCTCCGTACATGAACCTGCTAACAACATGTCATCCACGTACAACACCAAGGTAACTATATCATTGTCATCATATCTACGAACATACACACAATGATCCATTTTGCATCTATCAAAACCTTTTCCTCTCACAAAGCAATCAAACTTCAAGTACCATTGCCGCGGTACTTGTTTCAGCCCATAAAGACTCTTCTTCAATCGACACACCATGTCTTCTTTCCCTTTTGCTTAAAATCCCGTGGGTTGTTTCATGTAAAACTCTTCTTCGACATCACCATGGAGAAATATTGTCTTCACATCCAACTGCTCTAAGTGCAAGTCTTCAACTGCCACAATACTAAGTACAACCGGTGCAAAGATTTCACTATAATCAACAACTTTTCTTTGAGAGAATCCTTTCACAACAAGCCTTGCCTTGTACTTCTTACTGCCATATGTCTCATCTTTGACTCTGAAAATCCATTTGTTCATAAGAGTGTGCTTCCCTGCAGGTAACTTGGTCAACTCCCAAGTTTGGTTTTGTTTTAAGGAGTTCATCTCGTTCTTCATGGCTAACTCCCACTGAATTCGAGCCTCATCCCTTAAAGCCTCCTCGTGAGTCTCTGGCTCTCTTGACTCCGTGTACAGAACATGCTCATGAACAATACTAGCTAATGGATCAAATATCTTGGTTGACCTCCTTACTCGTGTTGATCTCCTCAATGTGGGTTCCGATTCACCAATCGGTTCAGGTTCTCCAAATTGTTCTGGCTGTACCTGTTCATCCTGGATAACCTGCTCATTCCAATAGGCTCACCATGAGCCTCCTGTGCTGCCTGTGGTACCTGTACCTGCTGCTGCACTGTAGGGCCCCCACCACTAGAGCCACCTTCAGAGTCTGAATCTGAGTCTGAGTTTGAACCCCAATCTGACTCTGAACTGGTTGTGCTATCTTAACCTGTGTGTCTGTCCTTGTATAGGACCTCCTCATTGAATACTACATTCCTGCTGTGAATGACGTTGTTATCCAAAAAATCCCAAAGTCTGTACCCATACTGATCGTCGTCGTAGCCAATGAATAGACACCTCCTGGACTTAGAATCCAACTTCTTTCTTTCTTCCATGTCAATTAGTGCATATCCATACAACCATAATTTTTCAAATGCAAATAATTGACAGTTTTACCTGAACATAGTTCTTCTGGAATGGCCCCATCAAGGGCACTAGATGGGCAACGGTTAATCAAGTACACTCTTGTATCAACTGTAGCGGTCCAAAGATGGACCAGAAGATCCGCATGAAGTCTCATGTATCTCGCCCTTTCAAGTATCGTGCGGTTCATTCTTTCTACTACACCATTTTTCTATAGAGTCTTTGGAACTGTCTTGATTCCTCTGATACCTTCATTTACCAGATAGTTAACAAACTTTTTTCTTGTTTACTCACCTCTGTTGTCTGACTTCATTGTTTTCACTTTGCAACCCGTCTCATTTTCAACCCTGGCCTTCCAAGTTCTGAATGCCTCAAATACTTCTGATTTCTCACGAATTACATAAACTCAAACCTTTCTTGTAGCATCATAGATGAATGTGATGAAGTATCTCTTACCACCATAAGAGAATTTTTGAGCTGGATCCCACACATCTATATGTACCAACTCTAGCTTCCCAAGCTTCTTCTCACACCCACCCAACTGAAAGTTAACTGTCTTCTATTTTCCCATCATACAATTCTCACAGAAATCCATCTCAACCTTCTTCAGTCCCGGCAAAAGATTCCTAGAACAAAATAGCTGGACACCCCTTTCACCAAGGTGTCCCAACTTGATATGCCATAGAAATGAAGAGGAACTACCTGCTGATGCTGTAGCAATGATATCACTTAAATCACCTCCTCTGAGTAAGTACAATGTGTCACCACACTTCCTTTTGCCACCAACCTGGCACCTGTAGTCACATTTAATTCTCCATGCCCAAAAGTTGTTGTGAACCCTTCTTTGTCTAGTTTGCTAGTTGAGATCAAGTTTTTCTTCAAACTTGGAATATGTCTTGTGTCATTCAAGACCAATTGCCCACCATTGCGAGCCTTCACTCTCACTGTGTCTCTACCTACAACTGGGCATATCTGCCCATTTCCAACTGAAACTGCACCAAAATCACTTGTCCTGTAATCCTCATAAACATCCCTTATGAGGGTAAAATGATAAGAAGCACCTGAGTCTATACACCAATCATCCTGCTTAATATTAAATCCAGCAGATAAACACAATTTATCTAGACGGGGTTCAATACTTACCACATTGGCTACCTGTGACTCCGCTTGTGCTTTCTTATATTCCTCGCATTGGTCTCTCCTGTGTCCTGGCTTCTTACAGTATCAACACTCACCTTTGCGATGTCCGGTTCTTGACTTGGACATGTGATTCTTGCTTTGCGACCTTCCTCTATTGTTACTTCTACCACGGTTATCAACTAACAACACGGTATTGCTGGGATATAACATCGAAGTCTCTCCATATCTCTTCCTCCTTGCATCCTCATTCATAATGTTAATAATAACATCCTTTAGAGTTTTTGTATCAGTCATGGTGCTTATAACAGTCCGCTCTACTGTGCCGTAACTATCGGGAAGACTGGATAGCAACAAAAATAATTGTGCCCTCTCCTCAAACTTTAAACCCGACAATTCCATATGATTGTAAACCATACAAAAAATGTTGATGTGCTCAGCAACCGAACCCCTTTCCGATAGCTTCAAGTTAACCAACTTCTTTAGGTGTAGGATCTGGTTCACTGCATTCGGCTTCTCAAACATATCTGTCAATATCTCCAGTACCTCCTTTGTGGTCCTTGCCTTCTCAATGTGAAATAGTACATCCCTGCTCAGTGACAACTGAATCTGCCTAAACGCTTTTTGATCCAATATATTCCAAGCTGCCACCGCAACTGGATCGACCTCCACCCCTTCTGGCTTCAAACCAAACAACGGATGATCTAGATCCTTCTGTCAGAGATACACAATCATTTGGATCTTCCACAATGTGAAATCCGTTCTAACGAACTCCTTGACTCTAGTCTTGTCCCCCATCTCAATCAATACTACCAACCTGTAGCTTTGATATCACTTTGTTGAATTCTAACTGCAGAATAACTCAACAACGATGACGAGATGCAAGAACAATAGAATCAAAATAAGAGAACAAAGAACAACCAAAAGCAACACACAAGAACACACGAGATTTTTTTGAGATTCACCCGAAACAATGGCTACTTCTCCGCGTAGAGGCACTCCTGCGATTTCCACTAGGAATTTGAAGAATAGGTTTACAAATCTCTCAATATCTCACCCCCAAGGTGTAGGGTTTCACTCATCTCCCTCTCTCTCAATGACGACTGGTAGATCTCTATTTTCTTTTCAGTTAACCCTAAAATCGTACACAACACAATCTATATAGGCTTTCTCAATGTTCAATCTCAGTTGCTCATCAAACAGTATCGGGACGGTCGACTACAACACCAAGTCGATCGACCGGTTCTCTCCTTCGACTGCACATGGTCCAACAGAGTGTAGGTCGATCGACTGCGCGGTCGAACGGTCCCCTTTTCAAGTTATAGGGTTGAATCAATGAGCGAGATGATCGACTGCGTGGTCGACCGTACATTGCCTGGGGTGTGGTCAAGGGGTGCGGTTGACCGCAACTCTTCCTATAGCTTCAAACTACTCTTGACCTGCTTGCTCCCACGTTGACTCTCCTTCTCGTCTATCTTCTTCAACCCATTATCGTGTATTGGATCCACAAACCCCAACAACTACTTCACCTTTAGTAAGGAAAAGTTATCTCACTAAGACTAGCAAGAAATAAAATTGTTGTATTTACGATGATTTTGCAAAAAATAAAATCTACAATTGGATAGAAAATGGCAGAATTTCCCGACAGAGGGGCTAGAAGCCTAGGACAATAATCAAAGAGTTGGGTTTTGTAAGTGTGGACAACCAATCCACTTAAATCAATACCTGACAATACATTTTCAAGGTGGAGTTAGATCTAGATCCGACGGTTGCTGATGTGGCCGAAGAACCTACAAAAAACCTGAAACACTGGGCGGTGGCATCGGCCTCCAACGCTCAAGTCAAAACCAGAGAGAGAAATAAAGTTTGAGAGAAATTGTTGATTGTTGATTACCTTGGAGGAAGAGGGTCTTTATAGGTCTAAGAAACATTCTAGGAGATCGATATGAATCCATTAAATTGATATGAATTCCTTACCTCCTGTTTGAATCTACCCCTCAAGAGATAAGATATCTTGTTTGGGGATAAGAGATTTGATCTACACCCCATATGGGCTGGGTCGCTTTTAGTGGGCCTAATCTGTCACTTTTAATGAGCTTAAAAGTGGCTCATGTCTTGTAGAGGAGCCTAAAAAAATCCAGACCTGTTAAAGAGACCCGTTATGACTAATCTGTCTATAGAAACTTTGAGATCTATGCTGAGATGGTATGATCCTGATTTGCTGGGATTTTCACCGTTATCACATCCAAATCAAAAGATATGGTTAGGTGAACCAACCCTCTCTCTAGTCATAAGTATGGGCACCAAATTAAAACAGTTAGATCATTAATATCAACTAGTATAATGCACGTGTGATGCACGTTTTCATAAGAATTGGAAGATTTTCACGTTCAATTTATGTGTTAAGAAATAGTTTTGAGTTGGACGTGCGTAATTGAGAAAAATATTTTGAAGGAAAAGTTACAATTTGTCCGTGCAATGCATGTGTTTATAAGTAGAATTTGAGTTGTACGTGCAACATGTGTATATATTTAGTGTTAAAAAAATATTATAAAATTGTTTTGCACTTGCGTTGCACGTATTAAATAGGTGGAATTTTTTTATTTATTTGTTTTTGTTGTAATTAATGGGAGAGTTGGATTTGCACGTGCAACACACGGGTTTGTATGTTGACAAATGACAACCCCAACTCTCCCATTATAATATTAGAGATTAGAGATTAGAGATTATATATTATATTATAGATAGTAGATAGATAGTTAGATAGATAGATAAATAGATAGTAATTTACACGTGTGATGCACATTTAATATATTTTAAAAAAAATTAAAGTAAAAAATTTGACATAGTGAGGACTCGAACCTGAGACCTCCTTATATTAGTTATGCATGTGCAATGCACGCATTGATAGATTTATAAATGACACTAAAACCTTCTCTCATTATAATATTAGAGATTATAAAGATTAAAGATATATGCACACCTTAATGTGCTGGGAAGTTGGGGGCCTCTCATAGTCTCATGTTATCTTTGTTGTGTGTTTAAGGGGATGAATATCTTCAGATTTAATTATTCATTAACTTAATCAAACCTCTGCATTCTTCCTAAGCTTTTTAACCTAAACTCAAACTCAACTTTTCAATGGCATTGGCTTCTTTCCTACCTCTTCCTTAGCAATGAAATTCTCGTCACCAAAAATATTTTTATAACTTTCAATCAAGCACTTAACAAAACAAATTGTTGCACTGCATATCCTAATTATCTAGTTCATAATAATGACAAAGAACAAATAAAGATTCGGAAGAAAACCAGACAATTCAAAATAAGTATTCGCATATCTCTTACATTCGGAGAAGTTACAAATTTCATTTTGGCTAACTAATTTGCACAAGCATGAGGGAAGTACCAAAGTTATAACTGGACTATGCATCATTATTAAAAAAAAATCGGTATCTAGCAATAGTGATAAGATTCCACGATACAGAGACAAATCCAGGGAACTCAAATATATACATATTTAGCTAGAAACAGTGAAATATTTACATTGGAACGGTAAAAGATTAAAAGTGACGGGGTCATCACTGGTAGCCAACCTCCATTTCTTTGGTTGGTTTCGACTTCTGGTAGGATGTTAATAAGTTGAATGCGAAGAGAGGTTTTGTTTCGATAAACCAGTGAAAGTATGGTAAATTTAAGGAGGAAGGCAATTTAGGTACTTAGATAGGGTAGTAGTATTTCTACGCTCTTAAAGCCTATATTAATCAGAAGATGAGCTAGCAGCTCTTTGACGACGCATACGTGCTCCCCATGAGAGGTTCTCATCAGAATCCTTGTTCATGCTCCTCTTCTTCAACTCTGCAACCTAGTCTTGCCACCGGCTCTTCCATTGCGGCTTTGCCTCCAAATCCTAAATCAAACAAAGCATCATCAGCTTATAAGATACTTGAATAAAACAATGATAATGAAA
Source organism: Hemerocallis citrina (assembly GCA_017893485.1). Lineage (NCBI taxonomy): Eukaryota > Viridiplantae > Streptophyta > Magnoliopsida > Asparagales > Asphodelaceae > Hemerocallis > Hemerocallis citrina. The sequence goes on from JACEHZ010000269.1 coordinate 295,575, forward strand.
CAACACAAAGGGTGAAATTCATGAAATTTACAGGCAGATGAAAAAATCATCTGGTGAAAGCTTTTGACTTTCTCCTTATAGTCTTGGTTTCACTTTGTTTACTTTCAATTAGCTGTCAGGTCAGGCAAGCAATTTTGATCTTTACTTTCACTTCTATTGTCAGGATGCTCATTCTGCGAGTTGGTATGCTAGTGAGGGAGCTGATACAGAGACTGATATATCAGATATATAAGGATAATGTGTTTTTGTTGCTGTGTACAGGGGTTAATGGGCAATTCTGTAATAGGAATCTGCGTGCTTTCTATGTAAAATTGTATGCAGAGTGTTTGTCATTCCATTGTAAACATATTTTATATGAGGGGGGAAGGTTGATTGTTTGTAACAGGTTTTATCAAGAAATATGATCCAATTTCTCCAAGAGTTTTTTCCAATATGAGTTTTAGAATGACCTGATTAAAATTAAATATAATATAATGTATACACAAAAACTATAAGAAAAATAGATCAATTTGCACTGATGCCCAAGAAATATTTAAGAGTTGCTACCTTTGGAACTTAACATCAATTGTACTAAGTAATGGTGAGATTGTCAACATGATCAAGTGAAAAAAACTTTTAAGTCGGGGAGCTTGTGGACAGATAGTAGGTAGATTCTTCAGCCAACATAAATAGATACTCCCATGTCAGACCTAAACAGTAGGTAGATTCATCAGCAACGAAGGATCCAACTAATCAACAGATAGATCAGGATAAATATATATGATTCAACAGTACATTTTATATCCTTTTAAGAGAGACATACCTGTTCATGTTGCCTTTGAACTTTTTTATATAAATCCTTCAGATCTTTCTTCTCTGAATCTGATCCTGTATAGTTAGCTTCAAACTCTTCAACATCAGCTTTTGTAACCTACAAAGCCAAAAGAAAAAAGGATCCCTTATGTGCAGAGTGAAAATAAAAAAGCATGTTAGCAATTTTATTATCTCAGTTGTTACAATTTAACTCAATAACCTAAAATCACAGGATACCTTTTTGTACAATGTCCTAAAGAACTCTTTCAGATTGTTAACAGCTTATCCAGATAAGGTCTGGGTAGTATGCATGTGTAGAAAAAATTGATGTATAAAATTAATATTTCATGTGTTCTAGTTAATTTTGCGATGTTATGTGTTGATGTTATGTTTAATAGAAAATGAAATATGAAAACCTATGCATGCTAGTAGAGAATTAATAGGTTGTTAAAATTGAAATTCAATTAAAGATGATTTGACAAGTTGTTGGGCACGAATGATAAGCCATGATTAGATTATTGAAATATGTTGATGTGTAACTTAAAGTTGTCAAATTGTACATAAAATTTTGTGTAAATTTTAAGAGAGAATTATACAATTAATTGTGAGATGAAAATCTCTAAGAAGAAAATAAAATTCATGCTAGTTGCTTTTAATACTAAATAAAATGTAAGTTTATGAATGTTCTCAACTTTTTACTATTTACAATATTTGTATAGAAATTCTTTCTAATATGGATAAAATTGAAAGAAATTATTTCTGGAGACTTAGGAATGTTTTTAAGAAAGACTAAATTGAAAAAAAAGAATTGGAATCGAAAATAGTTGAAAGTATTCAAAAATGGAATTTTTCGGAGAATCGAGTTATATAAATTTAAATTCTACACTAATCAGTTAAGCATTTGGACTTGGTGGCTAGCACAAGTGCAAGGGCGTCTGGTGTCCCCATGTGGTGCTCTGGGGGATTCCCCCTGGTCGCGGGTTCGAGTCTAGGCGTTGGCTCTGTTTATTTAATTTTTTTTTAATATAAATCAGAGTGTAATTGAGTATAAAAACAACTCATTAGGTTCATTATTAGAAATTGAGAATGTCCTAGTGGTTGGGCTTGTTGGTTGCTTCCTTGAGGTCTCGGGTTCGAGCCCGGGTGTCCCTCTTTGGGATTTTATTTTATTTTAATATGATTTATAAGTTTTAAAATTTGGAAAACTCATGGAAATATTCTAAAATAATATTATATCATTTGGGAATTGTTTCATGTGATTTAAAAGATATTTTTGGGATAAATAAAGATCATATTCATGTATTAGAGAAGATTTGAACTCAACAAAAATATATATATGATTAAAGTTGTTAAGAATTGGTGAGATAAATTTATATGATAAATCTCAAAGAGATTGTGTTTTAATCTTAATTAACTTGTATGGAGAAAGTTTAGATGAGCATTGTGAAAATGAATAGTTTGAGATTTTACTTATTGATGAATAAATAAGAATGAATGAAAGGATTTGAATGAAACATGAATACATGAAATTGAGAACATGAATTATAAGGGTATGAGAACACCAAGTTGTTGAACATGAAAAAATGTTGATTCTAGAGGCTTAGTGAGACCCAGGTACCAGCAAGTGTTGAAAATGAATAATTGATTTGAGAAGTGGCTAATATGGGCTGTCGTTCTCAGTATTTTGTGTAAGACCGGTAGGAGGGTAAGCTAACTCTAAGTGATATAATTTATTCCTATTTAAACTTAAGAATAGGCATTAAGGGGAGATGTAACAAAACTTGGGCAAATATAAGTAGGGCGCGTCTATATAGTCGAACAGTGGATTCCGAGACTATAGACCCAGTTGGGCATTGGATTCCGGGACTGTGGTTGCTTGTGGAGCGAAACGAGCCTTAATTAAATCCAGGATTATGATTGATCGGGCGGTAGATTCTGGGATCATGATTATTCGGGCGGGTACAGCGACACTTGCGGGATGTTCGCACGACGAGGATTTCTGTTTAAGCTTGACAGTGGACTCCACGGCTGGAATCTGTACTCGTGAGATGTCTAAAATTTATTTTTGTTACCAAGTAGTTTTGCATGGCGGGGGATTAAACCCTATATTGTGGAGTACGTAGGTGCTTGCCCTCGGACCTATGTAGATTTGGATGCATAGAATCCGAACAAGTATGCATTAGTTTCATTGTAGTATAACTTTTGGATTAGGCATTAAGTCATATCATATACTGACATGTTTAGGATAGTCACTCTTTTACACATTAATATGCATTCAAGTTTGTGTTTGCTAAAGTAAGAGATTTCGTTATAATACAGCATAGAGAGAATCACTGTTTATAACATTGCGTCGGTTGTAAGCAACTGACGTGCCCACAGATTTTTCAATGCAGGACTTGGATTGGCAGGGACATAAAGAAGATTGATGCTAAAGTTTATATTCAAGATTAAAGTTGTTGATGTTAGAGTTGTATATATTTCGTTTTATCTTATTTAACTTCTGCTGTGTAATTCTAAAACAAACAATGTGTATAATGAAAAGTTTAAATTTCCCTGTAAAATTGTACGAATTTGAAGTAAAAATTCTGTTGTACTACGAATTACATGTAAATGGATTTCGGGGTGTTACAACGATGATCCCGAGTAGCGGATTTAAGTCTCGCCCATAGACTCGCTGCACTTTTCTCCTCAAGAATATTACACTTGACTTCGTGCGCCAATTGCAACCAGATTAAACTCAAGGCCTTCAAACAAATCACATCCCACTTCTCCTGCTTCATGTAAGTTGGCTTATTCTCTTCTAAGGCAAGGTGCAAGTCCTTCTGAACCAAAATATCATACATGTCCACCTTCTATAGATTGAAGTTGATCTTACCGTCAAACCGTCTTTCGATCTGCCATCTCCTCTAAGGAACTCGAACAAACCCACGTACCTGATTTCTCTGATACCACCTGTTAGAAAAACTGAGGATCTTGTTGAGTCTTCGACACAATCAACACAAACCACCAAGCAAAACTAAATCGCACCAATCATACAAAGTAAACAAAAATTGTCCCGGTTGGAGCTTTTGCCTTATCTGAGGGAGGAAGAACCGAGATGTTATTTTAACTAGAGAAAATATAAGAGTATTACAATTCTCACCACGACCTTCTCTCAAACCTAACTGGAACTTGGTTGCTGCTTAGACCATCTCCAACTCTCAACTCCATTTTGGAGCAACTTTTACTCCAAGATGGAGTAACTGTCACATCAAACAGTAACTTCATCTCCAACCCATAACTCCATTTCTAACTCCAAAAAGGAATATTCTCAGCATATTCTTTTTTATCTACTTTTTAAATTAATTCTCTTCTAACTCCCCACTATTTATCTATTTAACCAATTAGCCACAAACAAAAAAATTTTAATGTATTGATCCAATAATATGCCTCAATATTTAATATTAATAAATAATATTTTATTATAAAATGTCCATTCTACAAATAATATAATACTTAGACAATAAAATTGCATTAATTAAAACAAATGACTACCAAAATATTACATTCAATAACATAAATAGGAATACTAAAAATATATATGTATGGCTTAACTAACCATCTCAGTTGGTATACACCTCCCACAAATGATCAATTAATGCATTACGAAGCGTGATGTGAGCATCTTTATCCTTGATTTGTCTATGGCGAGCAATAAATTGTTGATGTCTTGCATTGTCATCTACAACAATTTCAACTTCTGGAACTACAGCCTTCCTCATATCTTGAATTGGTGCATGAAGATCACGTTCATCCTCGATAATCATGTTGTGCATAATAATGCACACAGTCATTATATCATGTAATACATTATTGTTCCAATAACGTGTCGGTCCTGCAACAATTGCGAATCATGATTGGAGAACTCCGAATGCTCGTTCTACGTTTTTTCTACATGCTTCCTGTTTCATAGCAAAATATTTTTCTTCCAACCAAGCGGTTGATGTATACTTTGTACAATAGTGGACCATTTTGGGTATATACCATCAGCTAAATAATAGCCCATGTTATACTCTTTTTCTTGAATAATATAATGAGTAGGAGGAGCAATACCTTGAGCTAGATTAGAAAAAAGATGAGATGACTCCAACACATTGATATCATTGTTGGTGCTCGGCATGCCAAAATATGCGTGCTATATCCAAAGATCATAATCTGCTACAGCTTCAAGAATAATAGTTGGATGCCCACTACGACCAGCATATTATCCAGCCCATGCTGTTGGACAAATTTTCCACTTCCAATGCATACAATCAAGACTGCCCAACATTCCCGGAAAACCACGTTGACCAACATGGAATAGCCTTGTGACATCATTAGCAGTAGGTGTTCTTAGATATCACTCTGCAAATATTTCCACAATAGCACGACAAAATTTCTTCATACTTTCAATCGCCGTTGACTTGCCTATTTTAATGTACTCGTCCGTCGCATCTGCCGGTAGACCATACGCCAACATCCGGAATGCGGCTGTTATTTTCTGTAAACTTGATAATCCAGCTCTACCAAGTCCATCATTTCTTTGGTGGAAGTAATTGTCATGACCTTTGATCGCATCAACAATACGAAGGAACAAACTCCGAGACATTCTATACTGTCTGTGAAACATGACTTCACTGTAGCGTAGGTTCTCGGAGAAATAGTCGTTGAACAAATTATGATCTGCGGTTTCTCTATCGCGATTGATCACTACATGACCCGAAATCAAGCCACCATGGTGGCTTTGTTAGTTGAAGTAGCGCGCAAGAACCCTGTTGTTGTTAGCGATCCCCTGATATATCGCATCTTCAGAGGCGAACAAATTTTCCATAATGTTCATCATTGTCGCATCATTGTCGTCATCCGAAGATGAAGTGGAACTTGCTGAATTAGATGGACCTCCAATATTAAAGTTCATTTTCAAATTGAATGAAATGAACAAGTTTGTTGAATATTTATTTTAAGCAAATGGAAGACAAAAGAAAAAAATTGAAATGAGGCTGTAGTACGTTATTGATATGAGGCTGTAGTACGTTATTGATAGCAAATCAATGAAGTGCCTCCAACGGTTACACTCCAGCGGCTATATTCCAACTTTTAAAATTTACTGGGTATACTACAAACTAACACAATCCAACAGCTATATTCCAACGAATATATTCCAACGGCTATAATCCAAATGGCTATACTCCAAATGAATATATTCCGATAGCTATATTCCAACGGCTATAATCCAAATGGCTATACTCCAAACAAATATATTCGAACAGCTATATTCCAACGAATATATTCCAAAAGCTGTATTCCAACGGCTATAATCTAAATGGCTACAATCTAACATTTATAAATAGAGATATTATTATCTTCTTTCTCATTCCTCTCATCTTCTTTCTCATTCCACTTGTTCAGAAGAAAATGTCTGCCCAAGCTTCTTCATACGTTTTTAGCGAAGACGTGCACCTTTGTCGAGTTTATTTAGAAATTTTTCAAGACCCAATTACGGGTAGGTACCAGTCAGCAGATCATTTTTGGTCTCGTGTGGAGAAAAGTTACAATGCATCAAGAAACCAGAGTTGGGAGTCTCATTCAAAAAGATTCTTGCAATGTCGAATTCAGACTATAATGACTGAAGTAAAAAATTTAAATGGTTGTCTGAAACAAGTAGAGAATTTAAATCCAAGTGGTGCCTCAGATGCGGATATTGTGAGTATTCATTAAACTTTTACATTCAAAAGTTATTTATTTCATTCCGATTACTTAACCTTAAGTTTACAATAATTTACAGTTTAGTCGAGCGAAGAAATTATTCATGCAAGATCCAAAGTTCAAAAAAGGATTCAAATTTGATCATATTTGGATTATAGTTAAGGATTATGAGAAATTTAAAGATAATGTACCCACTGCAAGACAAACTGCTCAAAATTTAAACTATGACTCGCCACAGTCAGATAATCCCACTCCAGAGTCTCCCATGTCATCTTCCCTTGGGCTGCCTTCATTTTCTCCAAATTTAGATGAAGAAAATTTTGGTAGTACTTCATCACAACAACCCATTGGGGTAAAAAAAGCCAAAGGAAAGAAAAAAATGATGAAGATATTAACGATATTAAAGAAAGTAATCGACAACTGCTGGAGATGTAAGAAAAGACCAGATCCGACAGGAAGTAACTTCTGGAAATTCAGCGGCAAAATTTGGCCTTTAAAGAAATGAGAGAAAAAAATAAAGTTTTATTAAAAAACTTGAATTCCATTGCTGATTCAAACGTGTATGAGCTATTCCGAGTTGAACAAGCAATAATTATTCAGAAAAGAGTTCAACAACAACAACAACATCAAGGGCCATCTTCCGATGCTTTTGAACAATTTTTCAATGATATTGGAGGATCCGGAATCGATTTACCGCCTTTCTAAATTGTTAGTTTTATGTGTGTTATTATTTTATTACGTTATGTATTTTGCATGGTTTTTTTTATTGCACGAGTTTAGTTTGATTATTGTATTTTGCATTATGTAGTTTGCATTGTTTTTTATTTGAATGTTTATGAAATTTTAATTAAGGCGTCCTAAAATGTACGAAGTTTTTATATATTGTAATTGGCATTTCGTATTATTTTCTAAATATTAAATATACTAAATATTTAATTAATAACCTTCAATAGAACACAAATAAATTAAATTTTCATTTCTGGGAGTAGAATGTAATAAACTTTGTTAAGAAAATGTTGAATTAGGGTTTAATTAAAAATTAGAAAACTTTTAGGGGGTTAAAATAAAAAAAAAATTGCCGCTAGGTGAACAGTAGGGCGCCATATCTGGCGCGCTACTGTTCACCCCATCTCCTTCCTCGCCAAAATGGCGCTAGGTTGGAGACCAAATCCAACGCCAAACTCCACTTCAGCGCCAAAATGGAGTGGGGTTGGAAATGCCCTTACAATGGAGAAACTCTCTCATCCTCTCATATGAAGTACTATCTTCTTCTATTCAGTACTCAATAGAATCATATTGTTCTAGGGGCCGTTTACATTGTATTTATAGATCTAGAGAAATCCTAGTTTGATATACTTGATACAGTAACCATCCGATTACTACTAAAAAGATAACCCTGCATTAGGGGCCGTACAATCTGACTTGAAGACGAAGTTGGGCGTCTCACAAATTTTCAAAATCCGACCCAAATAACCTATTAGTGCCGCTGTCGGTCGACCGTATATAACAGTCGGTCGACTATTTCCCTCTCGGAAACCCTGTACAGTCGGAGCGGTCGACTGACCCCAAGTGCGGTCGACTGACCTCAAGTGCAGTCGACCGCAACTCTTGTTTGCTTCTGCTGACTACTTTCTTCTTCTTCGATGTCTCGCTTCGATTCATCTCAACACTTCATTATCTTCTTCAGACATGCGTATACAAGATATACAAACTCAACACCCTCATCTACATCCGCCAGGATTTCCAAATCGAAACATTAATCCTCAGACGAAAGTAATGGGAACTGGGCGAGTTATTTGGGTTATTAGCCTTCTTTTTGAAAATATTTAGTTAAATACCCTTGTTTTGAAAATAATTAGTAAAATACCCTAGTTTTTAGTTAAGTTTCTATAGTTTTCTTCCTATAATAATTTTTATAGGATGTGTGACCTTTCTACAAAAACTAAAAGTTTTTGGGTTTTAGGATAGTTTTCATTTCTTTTATTAGATTTTAGTTTTTCTTCTTTCTACCTTATAAATTACTAAAAAATATGCAGAAAATTTTTAAAATTAAATTAAATTTACTTACTTTGTACTGGCTCTGATACCACCTTGGTGGGTGCGTGGGATCTCTTAATTAGTAGTTGTGAGTAGCGCGTAGTCTTCTGAAAATCTGAAAATAAAGAGGAGGAGAGTATCAAAAACTTTTGAGAGTCTAAAGATTAAAGTCTAAATGGTCGAAAAACAGATCAAAGTGTGTAAAATAATATTCTTCGAAGTAATGGATATTGTCAATCCTAAAAAAGTAATCAGGAATGATGGGAATATCGTCGTCATCGTCATCAAGTTCTTTTATATATTCTGATTCTGTCTCATATTCTTCACTATCATATGGAGGTTCTTCGAGTTCTTCTATATGTCTATGTTCTCCTTCATTATGCTCATGTTCATGTTCTTCTAGAAATTGTCTATATGCAGTCGTAGGACTCCAAACGTAACTACTAAATATACCATTTTCATAAAATAACAAGGATCTCTCGTGAAAGGTAAGATCGTCAATTATTTCAACATTTATATTACTAGTTTCTCCAGGAATTATTTGGTTTATAGTAATAATTATTACTCGTTGAATGCTAAAAAAGAATAATTTGAATTCGTAGCAATCATCCATGCTTATTTGTCTATGAGGATAATAAACATCAAAAACTAACATGCGATCACTTCCTTGATAATTGACCATTAATTCAAAAATTGGTGAGGCAATACCGAAATTATTATCCATTGCTTCTGAATAATAAGGATTTATGAAATAAAGAGCAGAGAGAGATTTCTAAGGATACCTAAAAATCAAAACAAAACGGCCCATCATGCTTCCGACCTAGTTAAACTTTTTTGATCTGTTCTGTACCAGTTACTACCAGTGGATAAAATACCCCCGGTATGCACCCCGATTTCTGTGCTCCTTTTACGTTCTTCCCATCTCAAGATTACTATGCCCTCAATAGAGCTTCATCCAAGAGATACGTCTAGAACAACTAGTAGCATCTTGGTACAGACAACCACAAAAGTCTAACTATAGACGGTAGCAAATGAGTCTTTTTGCAAGATTATTTAGGCAGAGCCTTACAAAACTCTCTCTAGGGGAAAGGAGTTTAGCTGTTCATACCTTATTTTCTACGGAGGCAGATAGATGAAAAAGACATTTTATTTTCTTCAAGCTTGTTACAAACAGACTTACAAAGATTTATGAGGAATTTTTCTTTCCAAGATAGTCTGTCTTCTCTCCTACCCTGCCTTCCCTTTTATAGTCGAAGGGATGGCTTTACAATTATCACTGCTTACATCACATATACAATTATTGCTTTTCTTACATCAGTGCTTACGTCATGTTCCAATAAATGCTCTGGTTACATTTTTGGCCTATTCCAGGAAAAGAGATTCCTCTTGGCCGACATCTTCACATGCTGCACATTTATGTTGGTGCTCCATCTTCATCAGGCTACAGTAATGTACAGCTGTCTCTGCTGTCATCGTCATTGCTCCAGTAGATAGTATCTGGTACCAGCTGTCAAACAGCTCATGTCTATCTTGTGGCTGTTTGATTTTTGCTATACTGTACATTATTATTTTATCTGGATCTGGGCTGTCATAGATCCATATATTGCTATCTCTTTGTTTTATGTCTTTTAATTCACAGTACATGTTCCTAAAGCCCATTGCTCTCCTTTCTGGGATTAATTTCTCAAATTCTTCGGCCTTAAATGGTACAATGTTTGATGCTCCATAGATTATTTGGGTGGTCATCCCTATTTTTATAACATGTTCCGCTGGGTATTCTTCCTCATCATTTAAATACTCTGGGATGGCTGAATACATTCTAACATATATTTTTGAGGCCTTTGTGAGCCCAAAATAACTTTTAGCTGCCTTGTAAATTTCTCTTGGTAGCTGGATTAGTTCTTCACATTCTCTGGATGGGTAAATACAATGGATAAGTCCTCTTTCGAATAGTGCTCTAGTTGTTCTCGGATTGGCTCCTGGTAGGATGATGGCCTTGTTCATATGCTGCTGGGATATGGTTCTGATGAATTGGTTTACTTCAGTTGCTTGGCATAGCTTCTGAATATATTGTAAAAATAATATTTTCTTTGATGTTTTGATAGGAGCTTTCTCTGTAAGAAGTGTCTCCTTATATGTGGTTTTATTTGGAGATGTAATTGCGTCTTCTTTAACTGACTGAGAAGGCTCACCTATCTCACTCATTTTTTCATCCGCCATATTTTCTGTGGTTACATGCTGGCTTATATGCTGATAGAACAGACTCTGAAGTCCACATATTTGTAGTTGTAACTGGTTAAATACTCCTTTTAATTGCTCTGCTGTCTCCTTTAGGTAGACTATATCTCGTTCTATTTGCTGAACTCTGGTTTCCATTCTGCAGCAAGCGAAATAGTTAACTTCTTGATAAAAAATCGGCTAAAATATTAAGTTTTCCTTTTATGTTTTCTATCACAAAATCGTAATGTGCTAACTCCATCTGCCATCTTATCAATCTTTTATTTGCTATGGTTGGGTCTATTATTTTATTAATCCAACTTTTTGCTTGGGTATTATCTGTTCTTACCGTAAATTTTGTATGTATTATGAATAGTTCAAACTTTTTTATAGCTTTTAAGATTGCTAGTAGTTCTTTTTCGTTTATGTGGTAATTTTGTTGGGTTTGTGTGAAAGAACCACTAGTATATCTGGCTAATTTTTCTTCACTTTCTCCTGTTTCAATAAATTTTAATACTGCTCCCCAATTAGTTTCACATGCATCAGTTTCTATTATCCAAGAACATTCTTTAATTGGTAGTCTTAGTTTTGGTAATTCTGAGGTTTGTTGTTTTAATATTTTAAGTTTCTCTTCATCCTCCGGGGTCCATTCCCATTTCTTAGACTTTTTAAGTTTTTGTTGTAACCAATTTGTTTTTGCTGATAAATTTGGTATGTATCCTCTTGTTTGATTTAGTAATCCTATTATAGCTTGTACTTCTCTTTTTTCTTTTAAGACATTAGGGAAAGTCTTTATTTTTTCTGCTATATGTGATTGTAATTCTATCCCTTCATGTGATAATTTTGTTCCTAAGAATTCTATCTCAGTTTTGAATAATTCCATCTTCTTTTTTGATAGTATAATGCCTGCATCTTTCACTATTTCTATGAATTTTAGTAGATGTTCTTTATGTTGTTCTTCGTCTTCTGAACCTATTAGAATATCATCTACATATACTAATATGAAATTGTTGTATTTTTCAAAAATTTTATCCATATATTCTTGAAATATTCCTGGGCTATTTTTATAACCGAATGGTAATACATTCCATTCATAAAATCCTTGAGGTGTGCTAAATGCCGTTAAAGGTTTTGAATCTTCTGTTAATTTTACATGATAAAATCCTGATTTGCAGTCAAATTTTGAATATATTTTTCTTGTTCTTACTGTGTTAAGTAGTATTTGCATATCTGGTAGTGGGTATCCAAATCTTTTAGTATTTTTGTTTAATTCCTTGTAATTTACTACCATCCGAGATTTTCCTCTTTTTTCTTCTGAATGTTTTTTTACTATGAATGCTGGTGATGAATGTGGACTTTGTGATTTCCTTATATAATTATTTTCCACTAATTCTTTTATGTGTATTTTGAATTCTTCTAGGTCTGTTGGAGTATGTCTTATTGGTCTAATTTTAATTATTTTGTTTTTATCTATTAATTCTATATGTGCCGTGGGTTTACTTAAGTTCCATTTTGCTAAGGGGTCTTCTCCACACAGATCCTCTAATTGTTTTTGTAAAATTTCTTTTGTGGTAGTTATTTGGACTTGTTGTATTCTAGTTTTATTTGGTAAGTACTGATATCCACCACGCTGGGTTGAAGAAACTCTGATATGTGGTAGGTCAGTTCTGGAATATGGTTGGGTTATTCTAACTGCTATTGCTTGGTGTCCGCAAGGTGTTGTAAATACAACTGATTTATGTGATATAGTTATGGGATAGTATTGTTGGAAAAAGTCATTTCCTAGGAGTACGTCATTATTCATATCGTCAAACTGGTATACTATAGGTATTTTTAGTATGTAACTTCCTATTTGTACATTAACATTTTGTTGGTATTTGTCTAATATGATGGTTTGTCCGGTTAATCCAGATATGGCTTTTTTATTAAAACCATCTTGTTTCCATTTTGGTAGTATATTCTCGCGGCATAAACTAGTACCTGCTCCGGTGTCTATTAGACTATGATAGTTCCTTGATTTGTATCCGTCGTAAACAAATTCTGTTAGGATGTATAATGTGTTTTTTGTTGCTCTTAATGGATTCATTTGTCCAATATCCTATTTATTACCATGCTTTCATCGTTTACTGTTATCGTGATTTTTTCTTCTTGAATTGAGTAAGGTTGTACTGATGTAAGGAAGTCAGTTCCTAATAACATATCATTAACATGTTGTTCTGGGTCTACATGTAAGTGTAACAACATTTCCTTTTTACCATTTATCCTTAGTGGTAGTACGATTTTATGTACAATTGGATGTCTATTATTGTAATAATCTAAGTAATAATATGGGTTATCTAATGTTATCAATTCAGTGGTTTTTATATTTGTTTGTTTAATATGTGAATTAGTAGCTCCTGTGTCGACTAAGGCTATTTGTTTATTCCATTTTCCGTTGTCATAATACTCTATTTCTATTTTAAATTGGTTATTATTTTGGTGTTCTAATGTATTTATTATTGGTATTATTTCTAATGCTTGTTGTTTATTTCTTATTGATAGTGATCTCTTTCCGAACATTATTTGTGGTGCTTTTTCTTTTTCTTTTTCTTTTGCTTTATTAAAGTCGAATTCTATATAATTTGGTATGGTCATTTCAGGGTTTTCTCTGGCTGGTTTGTACCTTATGATTTCGCTAAATAGCGGCTCTATTTTAAAATTGTCTGTATTTCTATTCTTTACTTCGTGCTTACTAGTGAAAGCATAAATATTTCTTATTTGTATGCTCATAACTTTGCTTTTTTCTATCATTTCTATTCCTGATAACTTATGATACATGACTAGACTTTTATCTTTATTTTCTTCTGTCATGCTTATAGAGAAATTAGGTTTTATTGTGAACTTTATCTTTTGGTACATTAGGTTTCCTTGCACTATTCCTATTAAGGCGTCTTGTGTACTTGATATTATCCTATCATCCATTAGATATATTTGGAGGGGCGTATTTATTCCTTCCTTAAAATAAGCTTTTATTATTATTTGTACAGCTCCCAAATGTATGTGTCTTAATGTTTTTCTGGTTTTTTCGTTTATCTTTTCCATTTCTTGTCTTATTATTCTTTCTGTTATTAATGGGATTATGGTTTTTCCTTGTGCTTGTTCAAGGTCTATAGGTTGTTCGTTATTCCTAGCTATTACTATGGTACTTTTCTTTCTTTCAAATATTGGTAGTTTAAAGATTTCTTTTGGATTTATATCTAATTTGGTTTCTCTTATTTTATCGTACTTTTGTATGTCAAAGCACATTCTTTCTCTTAATTCTTCATTGTTTTCTTCTCTTTCTGAGGGTTCTCCTATTTCTGTTAGATCAGTTAACATGTATATCTCACATTCTTCTGTTTCACCTTCACTACTTCCACTATCTTCTTCCATTACCATTATTTCTTCATCTTCACTTATATCTGACCATTCTTCATCATATTCTATGGGTTCATAATTTATGTTGTTCATTTCTTCAATTTCTTCTACGTATTTTACATTTTCTTTTTTCATTCTTTTAGGACAATTTGGTGATATATGTCCAACCTCTCCACATATGTAACAATTACATTTTTTTGGATTTTTCGTATATTGCCTATTTTTATTTTTATTTATTTTTCTAAAGTATTTTTTAAAAGGTTTTCTATACCTCTTAAAAGTTTTCTTATATTTTGGTTGATATTTTTGGAATTTGTGATTATTTCTTTTTGTGTATTTATAGTTATTAAATCGATAGTTATTATTGCATCCCCAATGACTTGGTCTTGCATCTTCACAGCAGATTCTTTGTTTATACGTTCTATAATATTTCATTGTTGCTCTAGCTTCTTGGCATACTTTGTCTCTATAATCTTTTACAAATTGCGTTCTATACCCTAAAGTGTCTACTTCAGGTTTTACCTTCTCATTTATGTATGCACTATATATGTTTATGCTCCATGGATCAGGTAATTTTAAAAAGAATGAGTCTAAAATTGGACTTCGTTCTTCTTTTGTGTAATAACTATCTTGATAATATTCTCGGAATTCGCAAGCATAGTTGTCAAAATGGCACATGTCGCATATTTCTAAGTTACTTAGTCTCCATCTTGCTTGATTCTTTTTATATATAGTGTGTTTTTCACCTTTATCGTATACGCTGAATTCGGTTCTTACTGCTTTTTCGTAATTTGTAATTATTTCTTTCAAGCCTAAATTCCGTTGTGTTGAACTTTCTTCAGTTCCATTATCATCAATTGGTCTTGATTTTCTTATAGTATTTCTTTCTTTTTCTTCTAGTCCGTTCCACCATTTCGCTACTACTCCCATAAAGGTAGCTTCTATGAATTTTTCAAATGCATCGCCGTTAAGGTTTTGTCTAAACCCTACTATTAGTGACGCTTTTACCCATTCTTCAATTGTTCTATCTACATCCTTTACGCAATCTAGGTTTAACCATTCTCCATTTCCTGCTATTCCTTTTTCGAAATGTTCTGTTGGTTCATATTTTGGAGTTTCTTTTTCTTTACCTTTTCCTAGTTGCGTTCTTCTTTTTGTACTTTGCCATTTCCATGGTAATTGGTATGGCTTTTTGTGAGGTGGTGGTCTTAAGATTTCATACATGCTACTTGGAATTTCTGAAGGTTTTTCAATAATTTTATCTTGGCCCATTTTTACTTCTTCGTGTGCTATATCTAGATTTTTCAATGCTTCTTGCACTTCTTCTGAATTAGGATTTGCCATTAAATCTTCTATTTCTAGAATATTTATATTAAGTTTCGTTATGGCTTCTAGTTCTTGCATACCTTCTTCTGTTATGCCCATTTCTTCTTCTGGGTATTCTGTCATATATCTTCCTAATTCTTTTATATTTTTATTTATGATTCTTAAATCTTTTCTTATATCAATGAACATTTCAGGACCGGTGTAAACTTCTTCCAAGTCTTGTATGTTTAAATAAATTTTTGGCTCCATGTCCTACTATTTTGTCTGCTAGTAGGTGTTGGTAATACCAACTTGCTTCTTCGTTTCTGTAATCTAGTACTTTGTATGCTATTTGTTTTTGTATTTCTTTAGGTAGTTGATTAGTTACTTTTGTTGTTAATAATAGGTAATCTGATATTTCTTTACTGGCAATATGCTTACTTTCTGCTAATCTTTTGTCAACGTATCTAATCTTGAATTTTGAAAGATTTTTTAATTTTAGTTTCTCTATTTTCTGTGAATTATCCAGCTTTTTAAGATTAAGGTGTATTATAGTATATATTTTCTAGAGTGGGGTTATATCTAAAATTTTGCTTTTTGGTTATTTAATTAAAAGGGGTAGTTGGCTAAATATTTTTGGAAGAAGGGTATTTGGCTAAATATTTTTGAAAAGTGGGGTATTTATCCAGTATGCTCGAACTGGGCAGCGGTCCAATAACTGTCCCACAACAAGAAAACACTACAACATACAAAATTAGTTGCTCTTTCAAGTTGTTTAAAGGTAAGGTGACCAGGTGTGGGTAAATGTATGCATGGGTGTCTCTTTCACTTTAATTTAGTCATCACAAATCATTTAATTATTATCAATCTCTTACACATTGTTGATCTTGGAAGCTTCATATTCCCACGAACTAATTCTCTTTCTTTCAGTCACTCTCTACATGGTAGGCCTAGAGACACCTACTACTTTGAGAATGCGTGTGTTTAATGAATCAAACAGAGATAAAATTGAATTATTTATTAATCACGATTAGTTAGGAGGAGGCTTTATTACTTTCTGATCATTCTATGAAACCTTCCATGTTGTACGGAGTTTAATTGAATACAGTGTGTACTCCAGCTGTACACACTGTATAAAACAATGAAGACGAAGAAGAAATTTTTATTATAATGAGTTTAACAGATAGACCAATGTTTTTGGAACTTCTTTTTAGTTCATGCTTACTTGGTCATATAATTCAAGGACACTACTCGATGGTGAGAATTCTTCGACAAACATAAATAACTTTCGGTGTACATGCCTAGTAAATATAAACATAGGAAAAGTAGCACATAAAAGAGTGTGTTTGAATCGGGTTTTAAAAACAGTTTTCAGTTTTTAAAATCAAAACATAGGATAGTTTTTTTTTAATACAAATTTTTCGAAAACTCAATTTAAAATTTCATGCTCAAAACCTATGTTTAAAATGAGTTTTTTGAAAACAGAAAAAACATATTTTCTGAGATAAGTTTTTTCATTTCCCAACCAACATACTATATTTGGATATGTATATGTATAAATGTATACATTATGTACGTATATAGTATGTATACAGTATGTAGGTATATGTATGTATATTTATGGTGTGTATATATTATTATTATTATTATTATTATTATTATTATTATTATTGTTATTATTATTATTATTATTATTACAATAATAATAATAATAATATATTATGTATTAATAAATATAATAATTACATATATATTAATATATTATATAATATATATGTAATTATTATATTATATATTATATAAATTATTATATAATATATAATATATTAATATATATGTAATTATTATATTTATTAATACATAATATATTATTATTATTATTATTATTATTATTATTATTATTATTATTATTATAATATATTGTTATATACATAATTATAATATATATTATTATTACATATATATTATTATAATTATTATTATTATTATTATTATTTCATATATACTATTTTATATATACAATTATTATAATATATTATTATTATTATTATTATTATTATTATTGTTATTATATATTACTATTATATATTATTATATAATATCTTATTATTATTTAATAAATTATTTTATATTATTTTATATCAGTATGTATGTATCAATATGTGTTTATGTATATGTATACAACATGTATGTATCAGAGTATATACACTGTATATACATACAACCAAATCCATACATACATTATATAATAGTATACAATATAGATTATTTTTATGTATATACATATATACATAAATACGGATTATATATATACATACATACTGTATATAATTTACCAAACGTCTTTTATATTTTAATTTTGCAAAAAAAAAAAAAAAAACAATTTTATGAAAAAAGTTTACCAAACAATACTCTGTTTTTCAAAATCACAAAAAAGAATTTTATAATTTTTTTTGGAAACTATTTTTTAAAATGAATTTTCAAAATAACAAACCAAACGCAACCTAAGAGTCCAGAAAATGAATAATACTAACATCTCTTCATCATGTTTTTTTGGTTGATGTTATAGACATCAATTTTATATATTTTAAGATAATTATATTATTTGTGTTGTATAAGAGTACATATTGTATACTTATCATTGAATAGTGGGTTCTATAATATGTTTCAACCATATATAAAGTGATGGTTATATATTTCGTAAGTAGGAGTATGCTAGATATATTGAATATTTATGATATAATACATTAAGCAAAACATAGCCGTTTCTATATTGTTCTAATTAAGTATAAACACTGATTCTTGTTTTACATTTTGCTTATTCACTTTTATTTTTCTTGCCTTCCTCGTACCATATTATGGTACTACAGAAAGGAAGAAAAAAATTCCAGAAAATTAATAAAAGTAATCTTTGATTAGGTAATTATACATATAGCCTGTATAATCCAAGGACGTTCAACAATGTATTATTACATTAACCATCCGATAGTCCTGCATTAGGGATCGTACGATCTAACTTGAAAACGAAGTTGAGCTTCTCACGAATCTCCATGAACCGACCCAAATAATCCGTTAGCGCCGCTGTCGGTCGACCATACACAACAGTCGGTCGACTGTTCCCCTCTCGGGTACTCTGTACAGTCGGAGTGGTCGATCGACCGCAACTCCTGTTTGTTTCTGCTGACTGCTTTCCTTCTTCTTCGATGTCTCGCTTCGAACCATCTCAACGCCTCATCGTCTTTTTCATTGGACATGTGTATGCAAGACATACAAATCCAACACACTTATCTACATCCGCCGGGATTTCCCAATCGAAACATTAATCCCTAGACGAAAGTAATGTTGTTTGATTTTGACAGAGGAAGAATATGAGAAAGGAAAGGAGATAAGCAGAAAACAATCAGTGCAGAGGAAACAATCGGCTTTTTTTTTCTTGATTGATTGAAAAAAATGATGAGTATTATAAGACTTAAATAAGCTAGGAAGTAAACTAAACTGAACTGAAAACTTCTAAACAATAGCTAAGAAATAGCAACAGACTTGACTGGATTGTTTTCTGAAATTATGCAAGAGATAGCAACCGGCTTGACTGGGTTTGTTTTCAAGTTTGAATCAAACTTCAACAATGGGAACTGGGCAGCGGTCCAATAACCGTCCCCGAACAAGAAAACGCCTCAACATACAAAATTAATTGCCCTTTCAAGTTGTTTGAAGGTAGGACCTAGGTGACCAGGGGTTGATCCGAAAGTTAAAACTTAGAAGGGTTGGTAAAATGTATGCATGGGTGTCTCTTTCACTTTGGATTTGATTAATCAGAGGACTGAACACAAACCGACCAAATGAATTTAGTGATCACAAATCATTTAATTATTATCAATCTCTTAACACATTGTTGATCTGGGAAGCTTCATGTATGTCCTATTATCTTTCTATTTCTTTCAGTCACTCTCTACGTAGTAGGCCTAGAGACACGTACTACTTTGAGAATGCGTGTGCTGAATGAATCAAACAGAGATAAAATCGAATTATTTATTAATCACGATTAGTTAAGAGGAGGCTTTATTACATTTTGATCATTCTATGAAACCCTTTCATGTTGTACGGAGTTTAATTGAATACAGTGTGTACTCCAGCTGGAACACAAACCAACAGTACTGAAAAGACTATAAAACAATGAAGAAGAAAGATTTAACACACACACAAAAAAAAAAAAAAAAAGGAAATAATGAGTTTAATGGAATTTTTTTTTCCAAATTGTCCCACTTTTTAAAAGTTTTTCCTAAACTGCCCTACTTTTTTTAAAATTTCCAAAACGTCCTACTCGCTTTCTGAAAAAGCGAGTGGGGGTAAAACCCTATCGCTTTTTCAAAAAGTGAGTATGAGTCTTTGGTTTTTGCTAGCCTAGACTCGCTTTCTGAAAAAGCGATGGGTTAAATCCCACTCGTTTTTTCAGAAATCTAGAGTGGATTTGTACTTTTTTAGCTCTCAGATCTCAATTTGGATCTCACTTTCTCTCCATTCTTACTCTTGCTTATCTCCTTAACTCCGAAACCCAAAACCCTAGCTACCCAAAATTGGCCTCCTACCCACAAAGTCTTCTCTAAATCTAAATATATTCACTCAATCTTTCCCAACCACTGTCACCTTCCACTCTCAAAACCCTAAACCCATCTTCCGAAAGATCCATATTTTGGAATTTTGATAAACTTGAAGAGGATAAAAACTTCAACTCTTCTACCTAAATATCTACGGCTACATCCTTCCGAATAAGCTTGTGAAGGTATGATTTATATCACCTATTATTTTGTACTTTTTTATAGGTTTCGTTTGTGGGTAGATAATAGCTCGTATATTCGTATAAATATACATAAGTATGGATTACGATATTCCTATTTGGTTATACTTTGGTGGTAAAATAATTCCTGATCCAAAGATAGGTTGTTGTTATAGTATCGTTGATCTTGAAATAGTTTGGGCACCTCGTACCATTACATTGACAAAAATAGTTGAGAATATTTATGAAGTTACTAATTGGGATAGAAATCAATAGAATGTGAAAATTTTAGCTCGGTACGTAGCAGGAAAAGGAGATGGTCAGTATTTTATAACAGTGCCCGTATCTATTGATAATGCTATGAAGTCAATGATTGTTAGGATACTTGATCTCAATTGTACTTGGTCTGCATTGGAGTTATATATTCAGCAAATCTAAATTATGAATGCTCAGCCACATGATAATCCTAGTTTAAGCTTCGTACGAGAAGTATCGACACAGCAGATGAGGTCTAATCTCGTTCAAACTTTACAAGCAATCCCACTGTTCTGACAAGAAGAAGCGTTCACAAATACAATAAGCCCGGATTCTACAGATGTTGAGTTGCCACGTCAACCTAGTCTGGTTCATGACCATGTTCGAAATGACACTTTATTTGAATTATTTCAAAATGCTACCATTAACAACGAACTATTAGACGATGAAGAAGAAGAGGAAGAAACAGACGATGAAGTTGATGAGAGTGTAGAAAATGATGATGGTTCGAAAGATGATGAATATGCAAATGTAAACACAAATAACAGTAGGTCTAATAAAGTGAGAGCTACTAATAGCTATGCCAATGTTAACGCTCATGTTACCAAGGAGATGACACAAGGTTCTAGAGTATATCAAGTTCCACAAGAGTCGTCTGGTTCATCCAATGTAGACGAATTGTACATTGGATAAGAGTTTATAAGCAAAGAGTCGATTCAACAGAATGTGAAGCTGTATTATATCAAGAAATATCGTGAATTCGTCACATTGAAATCTTCACCGACACTGTACACCATTAAATGTAAATTGACACCTAAAAAATATACAATTGAGGAGATGGTGCAAAGTCCCCCGGTAGTAAGTGAGGGTGGCTGTCCTTAGAGATTACGAGCAATCATTCCAAAAGACGGGACAAATTTTGTGGTGAAGAATATAGTTGGTCCTCATACTTGTACGAATCCCACGTTGAATCAGGACCACTGTAAAGTTGATTCTAACCTTGTTTGCAATTTGATTGTGAGTGTGGTGAAGTCTGAGATAGGTTTAACACTACGGGCCATTATTGAGATAGTAAAACTACAATATAATTATCAGATTTCATATAAGAAAGTTTGGATTGCAAAACAAAAAGCAATTGAAAGGTTTTTGGTACCTTCGAAGAAGCATATACGAAGTTGTCTTTTCTTCTATCGGCAATTCAAGCAACAAATTCAGGAACCGTTGTCTACTGGGATAAATATCAGTCTAGTCCCAGCGAGGAAACATTCAAGGAAGTATTTTGGGTATTTGGTCATTCGATTGAAGGTTTCAAGTCTTGCAGATCTGTTATTAGTGTTGACAGAACTCGCTTGTATGGTAAGTACAAGGGTTGTTTGTTAATTGCTGTTTTTCCGGATGTGAATGATAGCTTATTTTCCTTTGCATTTGTATTAGTTGATGGAGAGAGTATAAATACTTGGACATGGTTTATGAGTTGCATTCGGTATTTTTTTACCGATCGAACTGAGTTGTGTGTTATCTCCGATTGTCATGCTGGTATTTTGTCTGCTATGGACTTGCAAAATGGAGCTTGGAACGAACCTAATGCATATCATCGTTATTGTATGTGTCATTTCGCTATAAATTTCTTCAGTAAATTTGGTAGCAAGTCAATGAGGAAAAAAGCCAAAATTATAGCGTGTCAAAACCAACCCAAAAAGTTCATTACCAAACTCGCTGAATTTGAAACCATCAATGTCGAGGCGGCTAATTGGTTGAAAGAGAAACCGGTTGAGAAATTGGAACTTTATGCAGATAATGGTCGACAATACGGTATAATGACTACAAACCTATCAGAAGTCTTTAATACAGTCTTGAAAGGTGTCCGTAGTTTATCGGTAACTGTAATTGTGGAAATGATCTTTTATCGTCTAAATTCTTACTTTACTAATCGTCTACAGGAAGCCAATAAGCTTTTATTTGAAGGAAAGATTTTCCCTCGAAGAGTACAGGAATTGATCAATAATCGCTATGAGAGAGCAAACCAACATTAGGTTACAATGTTTCATCATGAAACTGGAGTTTTTGCTGTCAAAACGGGTCTACGCTAGCATTGGTATCTGGTCGGGTCGGGTCGGGTCCTTCACTACCCGGACCCAGACCCGGTCCCCTACTAGTCCAAAATTGGACCCGAACCGAGACCCATGAGAACCGGGTCTGGTTCCGGGTCCGGGTCCTATAAATATTCCTACCCCTTCGGGTTGGAGCGGGAGTGTGAGCGGCGAGTAGAGGCGACGAATTGATGATTTAGACTAGATGAGAGAAGAAAATTGCATGAATTTTGAGTTTGGAAGAGGAAAATTTAGAATTAAGGGGGGATGATGATATAATATTTATTTTTATGTTGATTTTTTGGATTTTTTTTAACGAGTCCGGGTCCGCGTCCGAGTCGGGTCTCTTTTGAACAGACCCAGATCCGGACCCCGAAAGTACAACGAGTCCCATTTTAGGACCCGAACTCGGACCCGGATATGCCGGGTCAGTTCTGGTCCAATGCCGGGTCCGGGTTGGGTCTGGGTCGGATTCGGGTTTCAGGTATTTATACAAATGCTAGTCTATGCATAGTTGGTAGAGAAAGGAAGGGTGGGAACTTACACACGGTTAAATTGGGTACTAAAATATGCACATATATGAAATTTTAACTATATCATATTCCATTTTCTCATGTATTGACAGCTTGTGAATATCGTGCAATCGATTACAAGCCTTTTGTTGACAAATTTTACCTAGTTACTTCATTAGCACAAACATGGGCTCCCTTCTTTCATCCAACTCTGGATCTAGCATATTGTCCTACTTTTGATGGATCACGACTCGTAGCTGATGCAAATTTGCGATGTTAATTGAAAGGCCGTCCTAGATCTACGAGAATTCGCAACGACATGGTTGTGAGAGATAGGTCTAGCAGGGGTACGGGAATGAAATGTTGAAAATGTGGGTTGCATGGACACAATAAGAGGCGATGTAGTAGTAGAGGATCTCAAAATGTTTAATCCGTAGGCAAATTTGAATGTGTTTGTGTTTGTAATTCTACCATGTAATGTGGAGTTTCTACTAATTTGTATGAGTTTAATTCCGAAAAGGCGTTAATTCTCATTTGTTTCCAGGTCAGTATAAAGTTCAGAGATTGTGAATGAATTTGTAAGCCGCATGAAGTTGGAGCACATATAAATGTACATGGCAGACTGCATATGTATGTTGAATTTTTTCACTAAACTCGCTTTCTCAGAAAGCGAGTTTCGTTTAAACAGTCTCGCTTTTTGAGAAAGAGAATGTGGATTAGTTAAATTTCCAGAGATCAAGTTGTTCTGTGGAAAAATAACTATTCAACAGTCGCTTTCTGAGAAAGCGAGGAGATTTTACCTACACTCACTTTTTCAGAAAGCGAGTGTAGGCAAAACATCCTCTCTTTCTCTGAAAGTGAGTGTTGGGTAGCTACATGTCCAGAGATAAGGTTGAACTTTGTAAATCTATCTACTCAACACTCGCTTTCGCAGAAAGCAAGGTTGTTTAAACAAGACTCTCTTTCTGAGTTAGCGAGTCTTGGGTCTGCTGGGAAACAATTTGTATAGGCTTAACACTCGCATTCTCAAAAAGCGAGGATCTCAATACTAGACTCGCTTTCTGAGAAAGCGAGTGTAGGCTTAAAAAACACAACTTCAGGTTGCAGATGCAGTCGGCACTGTGGCCTACAATACACTTCAATCATTTTCACTACAATCCACTTCTTGTATTCTCGCAACAATCACACGCATACATAACACACAAATACAAACATTCAAAACTTTCAAACAATGAAACAATCACTCACACACCCCATACGAAATTACATTGCTTCATACATTCCAAATTTATAAAAGTTTACGATATTGAAAGATACATTACAAAACATTGAAAAATTAATACAAAAAAAACTTCACGAATCGAGTATGAAGAAAGTGGGGGGGTCTCCTTTGCCTTTTACCAAGTTGTGGAGTGGCCTGGGCGACACCGGACATGGGAATTGGATCCTCTTCTTGTTGTTGTATCTCCTCAATGTTTTCTTGTATCTCATCCCCTTCATCTTCTTCTTCGGAATCGTTTCTTGGACGAGGTGGGGTTCTATGGACAACTTTCTTCCTACGAATACCATGAGCACTGGTTCGATGTGCAGGAGTAGTTAGTATAGCATCTAAAGTTGCTCCCTTGCCCATAGCATCATCTTGTGCACGAAACGATGTAATCATCTCGCATGCAAATTCCTTTATCGGTTCCACGACGTTACTCCTCAACACAGCAACACATTTTTAGCCATAGTCCAAGTTTGGCTCATCTACAAAACATGAGTATTAAAAATATTAAATACAATGCATATGTATATGTAAACCAAAATTTTAGAAAAAACATTAAAAGAACACAATAAAACTTAACAACTTACGATTTTAGGAAGAGTTGATGCCTTCGGTTGGAACATAGGCAAATTCATCGAATGTTCATCTGCTGGTTCGACTGCTGGTCGAAAAATTGGGACTACCACACCAGCAGGAGTCTGCACTATCGGAAAGATATAATGTCTAGTTATCCTCTCATACCAAGCCATATAAGTCGCATGCACCTATCCTTCAAACAGGGGAATGTCACAAATAATTTCATCGAACCAGTGCTCATTCCATCTCTCAATATATGTAGCAAAGCATGGGGCCCAGTTGTGTCCGGGTTGTCGACCCATTCCAGTAATAGATAGCATATCGGCATTGAACGGTTCAGCAACAGAAATATTTTGAAGGAGGCCAAACTGACGTAGCACTCTATTAGCATAGTAGAATTCAACTGTGCCAAAGTTGATTAGTGGTGCCTCTGTCAGCCACAGATCATGCCTATACAAGCAAATAGGCGGTAGCGAGTCAAACGCGCCTCCGTGTAGGGCTGCCACACGACGTAATCATCTGTCAACCTATCCAATTCATCTCAAAAGTACGTCAGGCATCTGTCGGGGTTGGCCGTCCATATGAGATTGCCGGACCAGTAAACACCGAGTGGAGGTAACATGTGCTGGTCCTCGGGGAGATGGATCTAATTGGGTGATTGCCTCCGCGGTACGGGCCGACCAACATGAATACGCTCCCAACTCTAAACTTGTAGTAAGATCATGGGTCCATTTATCTACACCGAACCAAGCCTACAGTTACACAAACTTCTATAGAGGGACGACAACGCGGTACTACCCCAACTGTACTGTTCGACTCGTCCCAGATCGGCAATCAATAACAGGTACATCAAGGACATCGAATGACCAGTAGAATTCGGTTACATCACGCTGCCAAATAGTGTAAGGATGTACGCCCTGCAATAGCACTCAACCTCCACCTCAGAGGAATCTTCATTCAATCTATTCTTGAGAGTCTCCTTCAACCACTTCAAGCGAATGAATTTTCTATTTACTGCCCCGGTTTCGACTTCGACACCAAGTATTGTTCCACAAGATATACCGGCTCAAATTCCATTGTACCGGTCACTGCCTGCCCATCGACTAGAAGACCGGTTAGTACAGAGACGTCCTATAGTGTTACGGTTATCTCTCCAACTGGCAGGTAAAAGGTATGTGTTTCAGGCCGCCATCTGACTAACATCTCTTCATCATGTATTTTGGATTAATGTTATAGACATCAATTTTATATACTATAAGATAATTGTATTGCTTGTGTTGTATAAGAGTACATATTGTATACTTATCATTGAATAGTGGGTCCTATAATATGTATCAACCAGATATAATGTGATGGTTATATAGATCGTACGTAGGAGTATCCTAGATATCTTGAATATTTAGGATATAATACATTACGCAAAACATAGCCATTTGCATATTGTTCTAATTAAGTATAAACCCTAATTCTTGTTTTAAATTTTTGATGCTGTTTGTTTTTGGAGTGTGGGGGCAACAGGTGTGAGTTCTTGTAATTTTTGTAACTGAAGGTGTGGTACTGGCATTGATCCGGTCCTAGGCTATAAGACCGGCTCGGGAGTAGCAGGAGAAGGTAGAGGCCGGGTGCTCTGCTTGGATCTAGTAGCTCGGCTCGGTATTTTGTACCAGCACATTGCCTAGAAAAACCAAAGGAAGTCCCGGCGACAGGCCCTCCAACTTTCTAGTCAGTCACTGAGAAAGAAACAGTAGCTAGGGTTCAGGTGGGGAAAAGTTTATTACCTTGGGCAAGGAGGGGGGTATGGTATTTATAGGCAAGGGTAAACGGGTCTGGGACCCTAACGGGCCAGGTCGGACCCATTTGCCTGTGGGCCTGAGTTGGCAGAAGCCCGTTGGACTTCAATTGATTCGATGATCATGGAGGAGCAAAATTTGAGGGGATCTGATGGCCCTGATGGGGCCACATCATCTACACCATATCAGGAGCCCCCCACTCCTGGAGGGTTGTGTAAGCCAGCCGAGGAGGAGTAGTTTTTCTCTGCAAGAAGAGTGGAGCGGTGTTTTTGGCGAATATGATTTTTCAGTTTTTTGGAGAGGTAAGTGAAGTAGGATGAAGGAGGTCCCCTGGAGAAAATGGGGCGCCGAGGGTTGAGTACTAATGGTCGGGGGCTGAGCGTCGAACAACGAGCCCTCGCTTGTGACAGAGCTAGGAATTACCTAGAAGACCATAGCAGGCGTTCGAGGGTCGAGCGTCGATGGTCGAGCCTCCATGCTTGTGTGTCAAGCGTCGACCCCCCTACCCGTAAGAAAGCTAGGGAGTGGTTCGAGGTCACTACCGAGTGTCATGCCCGTATAGCTTGTGAGGAAGCTAGGACGTGGCTCGAGATCACTGTCGCGCGTCGAGCCCCCCTGCTTGTTTGAAAGCTAGGATGTGGCTCAAGGTCATTGCCAAGCATCGAGTCCATATAGCTTTTGAGAAAGCTAGGGCGTGGCTCGAATTCAATGCCGAGCGTCAAGCCCCCTGCTTGTATGAAAGTTAGGGCGTGGCTCGATGTCACTGCCGAGCATCGAGCCCCCCTGCTTGTGTAAAAGCTAGGGTGTGGCTTGAGGTCACTGCCGAGCGTCGAGCCGCTATAGCTTGTGATAAAGCTAGGGCGTTGCTCGAGGTCAATGTCGAGTGTCGAGCCCCCTACTTGTGAGGAAGCTAGGGTGTGGCTCGAGTTTACTGCCGAGCGTTGAGCCCATATAGCTTGTGAGAAAGCTAAGGCGTGGCTCGAGATCAATGCCAAGCATCAGGCCCCCCTGCTTGTGTGAAAGGTAGGGTGTGGCACGAGGTCACTGCCGAGCGTCGAGCCCCTCTGCTTGTGTAAAAGATAGGGTTTGGCTCGAGTTCACTACCGAGCGTTGAACCCCTATAGCTTGTGAGAAAGCTAAGGTGTGGCTCGAGGTCAATGCCGAGCGTCGAGCCCTCCTTCTTGTGTGAAAGCTAGGACGTGGCTCGAGGTCACTGCCGAGCGTCGAGTCCCCCTGCTTGTGTGAAAGCTAGGATGTGGCTCGAGATTACTGCCGAGCGTCGAGCCCATATAGCTTGTGAGAAAGCTAGGACGTGTCTCGAGGTCAATGCCAAGCGTCGAGCCCCCTGCTTGTAAGAAAGCTAGGGTGTGGCTCGAGGTCACTGCCGAGCTTCGAGCACATATAGCTTGTGAGGGAGCTAGGGCATGGCTCGAGGTCACTGCCGAGCATCGAGCCCCCCTGCTTGTGTGAAAACTAGGATGTGGCTCGAAGTCACTGCCGAACGTCAAGCCTATATAGATTATAAGAAAGCTAGGGTGTGGCTCGAGGTCACTGCCGAGCGTCGAGCCTCTATAGCTTGTGAGAAAGCTAGGACGTGGCTCGAGATCGCTACCGAGTGTCGAGCCCATATAGCTTCTGAGAAAGCTAGGGTATGGCTCGAGGTCAATGCCGAGCATCGACCCCCCCTGCTTGTGTGAAAGCTAGGGCATGGCTCGAGTTCACTGCCGAGCATCAAGCCCCCATGCTTGTGTGAAAGATAGGATGTGGCTTGAGGTCATGCCAAGTGTTGAGTCCATATAGCTTGTGAGAAAGCTAGGGCATGGCTCGAGGTCAATGCCGAGCGTCGAGCCCCTCCTGCTTGTGAGAAAGTTAAGGTGTCGCTCGAAGTCATTGCCGAGCGTCGAGCCCATATAGCTTGTGAGGCAGCTAGGGCGTGGCTCGAGTTCACTGCCGAGCGTCGCGCCCCCTGCTTGTGTGAAAGCTAGGATGTGGCTCGAGGTCACTGCCGAGCATCGAGCCCATACAGTTTGTGAGAAAGCTAGGGCGTAGCTCAAGGTCACTGCCGAGCGTCGAGCCTCCCTAATTGTATGAAAGCTAGGGTGTGGCTCGAGATTACTGCCGAGCATCGAGCCTCTATAGCTTTTGAGAAAGCTAGGACGTGGCTCGAGGTCAATGCCGAGCATCAAGCCCCCTAATTGTGAGAAAGCTAGGGTGTGGCTCGAGTTCACTGCCGAGCGTCGAGCCCATATAGCTTGCGAGGAAGCTAGGGCGTGGCTCGAGGTTTTCGCCAAGCATAGAGCCCCCTGCTTGTGTGAAAGCTAGGGTGTGGATCGAGGTCGCTGCCGAGTTTTGAGCCCATATAGCTTGTGAGAAAGCTAGAGTGTAGCTCACGGTCAATGCCGAGCATCGAGCCCCCTTGCTTGTATAAAAGCTAGGGCGTGGCTCAAGGTCACTGCCGAGCATCGAGCCCCCTACTTGTGTGAAAGCTAGGGTGTGGCTCGAGGTCACTGCCGAGTGTCAAGCCCATATAGCTTGAGAGAAATCTAGGGCGTAGCTTGAGGTCACTGCCGAGTGTCAAGCCCATGTGATGCTGATGTCATGGGGGTGGAATTCGAAGCGTCAAAATCTTATCAGCCGTTAGATTTTGATGATCAAGATTAAATCGATCAGGATTTCAACGTAGAATTCGAGGCATCAAAATCTCATCAGTCGTTAGATCTTGATGATCAAGATTGAACGGTCAGGATTCCAACATAGAATTTGAGGCATCGTTAGTCGCTCTATAAATCCTCCACCCCCTGTCCATTTCTTTACTTTTCTTTCTCTTTCTAAAAATAGGAGCTTCTTTCTCTACCCACCAGCGACGACTTTTCCGTTGATCTCTCCATTCAAGAAAATCAGGTTAGTACTTTTTTGTTATGTCGCGCTCTCAGTCTGGTTTTGAAGCGAGTGACTCCGGCCAAGATAAGGTGGATCTTCAATCGAACTCCACGTTCTAGGATCTAGACGACTAGGTTTTGGATGTGGTGCCGCTCCGAAGCTGCAAGCCATACGTGGTAGAGTCCAGCATTTCTACCGCCGAGGTCGAGGTATTAGGTGACGAGGTGGAGGAGGGAGTGGTGGATCAGGAAGGTAGTGAGGAAGGGGTCGAGGGTAAGGCGGATGAGGAAGGTAGTGAGGAAGGCTCTTCCCCCGCTCCCGCCTTTGGCGACACCATCTCCTCCGAAGGCTCCTCGAATTCGGAAGAAGAAGAGAAAGTGGCGCCTACCAGACAGTCTGAGGACACCAGATGAGTTTGAGCCAGCGCACGGGCTCGACGTCCCATACTACAAGAACCCCCGATCGATCAGGATGTATCCGGATGACGTCGAGAACTTGGTTCAATTTGGCGTGGAGGTATCTTCGTCGAGCCGGACCCAAATACAGATGGACAGGTTTCACTGTGTCCTGAAGGCCGAATATCTGCCTATGATAAGGGCCAACTTCTTCATTGGGTAGGAGTACGAGCTGATGATCCCGAGCCCTGGTCTTCACCCCACCACCGAGTTAGCCCCCTGCTTCTGTATGTTTTCTAAGGATGCCTTCGTCTCGGGGCTAAGGCTGCGGTTGCACCCGTTCATCAAGAGGGTGCTGAGGTGGGGGGAGCTCTGTCCGATGAAGTACAGCCCCAAATCGTGGAAGAATTTAGTCTGCTTTATTCTGAAGTGTGAAGAGAAGAAGGTGCCTCTAAAGAAGAATTTTCGGACCGTCTTAGGGTTGAGCTCCCTCGGAGATCAGGAGAGCATTTTACTACATTTTGCCTCGCCCCCACAAGAAAGTGGTGCACGGGCATCCGAATTCCATCAATGGGTGGAAGGCCAAGTACTTCGTGATATGAAGCGAGGTACCTTGGGAAATTCCTATAGCTTGGAATTTCTACAAGCCAAACCACAAACCCCCGAGATGGAGGGACTTGACTGAGGCGGAGTGGGATGATGTTGATAGGATTGTCGAGGGACACATCATCGGTTGGCCGAATGTGACAGAATCGCACTTAACCCGGACCGGACTGAGCCCAGTCAGCCCTTGTATGTTTTTGTTTAATTTTTGTTTAACTTTCTGCCTTCGCGTTAACATACCTCTTCTTTCTTGCAGCGATGGACCAGACAAAGATCGACGCACGGAAGGCCATGAAGGATCTGGCCCAAAAGACGAGGGCCGAGAAGGTGCGCCGAAGGCGGGGTCCACCCATGGGGGCTCTGAAGGCCCTTCGGAGCGGCCCCATAAGAGGGCGAAGGCCCTCTCTGTCAGAGAAGCGCCAGAGTCGGTGCTGAGCTCCAGCAACCGCATGGTTGCGGAGGTCTTGAAGGCAGGGACCCCTTCCTTGCGACCCGAGACCCAGGAGATGGTGGGTAAGAGGGGACTAAGGCCCTTCGCCCAGGACTGGTCAGTGAAGGAGAGCGAATCACTGGAGGAGGGCCCAATCTCGGTCGAGGTTGTAGATAAGCTCTCCACGGCATGCGACCAATCCATCTTGGCGACCGAGACGGTCGAGACGTGCTACATGGAGTGGGCTCAAGCCCACGTGGTGGAAAGTGTTGGTTTGCCTGTTTTAGCTTTTTTGTACTTGGCGTTGTTTTCTGATTTATGTCGCTCCAATCAGGCGTCAATGGCCGAGGCGTAGCTGAAGAGGTGCTTCGATAAAGAACTCAAGGCCGAGAAGCAGAATGCCGACAGGTACCTGTGTGAAGCGATGGACCTGAAGCTCGAGCTGACGGCAGCTCAGGGGCGGCGCAGTCCCTTCAAGCTGACCTCTCAACAGGACCGTCACCTTTATGCTTTGGCAGAGTTCGGGGCAAGGCCGCTGCGGAGTACGAGGAGCTGCAGGCCATGGCAAGGGATGAGTTGATAAATGCCCAAGACGAGGCGTATGATCGGGCGAATAAGCACTTTCTGCTCCTTTACTCTCAAGCAAGAATCGACCACCTCCACTACGGCTGGCAGTCGCCCATGCTTCCACTGACCACCAGAGGTGAGGGTGACGAGGCGCCGAGAGATCCGAGTATAGAGAGAGGCAAGGGGGGCGACGGCCGATGAAGAGGTGCAAATCCCCCCTAAGATGTAGTTTTTATATTTTCTTCTTTTTCATTTTGTATTTGCCGAGCGCGGACTGGCCACCACTTTTTTTTAACTATTTTTTGGGGATTAATATAATCATGTTTTTTTGGCCGACCGATTATGACTTGTTGTTTTTGAAAAGCTTGGATTGAAATCTTGTTTCCTCTCTTTTTTGTTAGATGGACGAGACCCTAGGAGCCGACCTCATTTCTTCCGAGGTCCGACAACTTCGGAACAGACTAGAGTCCAAGAAGAGTATCTTAATTCGCTATCGCAAACAGGCCCATGATCAGGAAGTCGAGGTAAGCTATTTCATGAACAAGTTCAAGGAACTCAGTTTAGAGGCGGCGCGTCTGAAGAAGGCTAAAGCCGATCGGGACTGGGTGAGTGTCGGGACGAGCTGGTCGATGTCCGATGCCTCCACCAGGCGACCGACCTCTGAGTCCGTTCTCTGTGAGTTCGTGGTTGAAAGTCATGCTCGGCACAGGCGGATCCCGGTTCGGCCCTTTGGGGGGTGGCGGCCCCTCCGTCTTGATTTCCTCACCGACCCTGTATCTGGAAATGGCGAGGCCGGCTGATGCGCAAAGCTCCGTTGCTGAACGTCTACACTTGCAATGCCGATGTTGCCGGACGAGCTCACTGGAGGACGGATCCTCTAGGTGCGGCTGGAGATGGTCCGTGTTAGCCAAAAAAGCCCCACGAGAAACACTTAGGTTGAGGTAAAAAGAACCGTTGTAGTAATCTCAATTGTACTGTAGCCCTTCAAGGCGTTATGATGAATGAAATTTGATTTTTTCGTCCAACTTGTAAGAAAGATTAGGACGCTGCCTACAGTGTAAGCCGAATGTCGAGCCTCCGTGCTTTGTATAAAACTAGGGTGTGGCTCAAGGTCATTGCCGAGCGCCTAGCACATACAGCTTGAGAAAACTAGGGCGTTGCCCGAGGTCAATGCAGAATATCGAGCCCCCATGCTTGTGAGAAAGCTAGGGTGCGGCTCGAGATCATTGCCGAGTGCCTAGCCCATACAGCTTAAGAAAGCTAGGACGTTTATCGAGGTCAATGCCGAGTGTCGAGCCCCGTGCTTTGTAGAAAGCTAGGGTGTGGCTCGAGGTCATTGCCGAGCACCTAGCCCATACAGCTTGAGAGAGCTAGGGCGTTGCTCGAGGTCAATGCCGAATGTCGAGCCCCTATGCTTGTGAGAAATCTAGGGTGTGGCTCGAGATCATTACCCTGAGGAGATGTCGAAGGCACACTTGGCAGGATTGAGCCTCATGTTGTGGGACTAAAGGATGCCAAAGGCTTCCTCGTGGTCAGCGACATGGTCCTGCCCTCGTCGGCTTTTGAAGAGCATGTCGTCAACGTATACCTCCATGTTACGACCGATCCGATCTTTGAAAACTCGATTGACATGTCTCTGGTAGGTGGCTCCGGTGTTCTTAATCCCGTAGGGCATGACTCGGTAACAGTAAAGACCCTGGTCGGTAACGAAGAACATTTTGGCGATGTCCGGAGGGAACATCCGAATTTGATTATATCCTGAAAAGGCATCCATGAAGGTCAATAGCTCATGACCTGATGTTGTGTCGATCAGAGCGTTGATGCTCGGGAGGGGGAATGGATCTTTGGGGCACGCCCTGTTCAGGTCCGTGAAGTCTATGCAGATCCTCTAGCTCCCGCTTGCCTTCTTCACCATCATGACGTTAGCCAGCTACTCGGGATAGCTGACCTCATGAATGAACCGGGTGGATAACAGTTACTCCACCTCCACTACTGCTTGTTGCCTCTCCGGAGCGAACTTGTGTCGCTTCTGATGGATCGGCTTCGAACCCGGGGCGACGCTTAGCCTATGTATGATCAGGTCTTGGAAAATTCCGAGCATGTAAGACGGGGTCCAAGCGAAGAGGTCGATATTGTGGCGGACACAATCAATTAGGCCTGGCCTCAGATCGGGGGAAAGAGAGCGGCTCACACGGAACCACTTAAACTTGTCTTCTACCTCGAATGAGACCTCCTCCAATTCGTCTTTGGGTTCTAACTCAGGATGGCCTCTTTCAGGTGGGAGCTCGACTGCGTCAAGGGGAAACACCTCGCCTCCTACCGCGGTCATGTAGCACGAATATGCAGACTCTTGATTCCCTCGGACAACACCGACTCCGAGGTCAGTGGGGAACTTTAACTTCAAGTGGTAGGCCGAGAGAACGGCCTGAAACGAGCAGATCCCGGCTCGACCAAGAATGGCATTGTACGCCGTCTTGACGTTGACCACCATGAAGTCCATTGATTCAGTCCGTACGATGGGGGTCGTGCCGGCTGTTACATCTAGTGTCATGATCCCTTCGATTTGTATGAGGACGCCTGAGAAGCCGTGAAGGGTGTACCCAGCCGACTTTATCTTATCTCAGTGGAGCTTGAGGTTCTCAAATGCTTCCAAGAAGGTAATGTTAACTGAGCTTCTGTTGTCCACAAGAATTCGGCGGACTTCGAAGTTTTCCATGACGAGGCTGATGATGAGGGCGTCGCAGTGCGGGAGCCGGACTCCCTCCAGGTCTTCTTCGGAGAAGGAGACTGACCGCTGCTGAATCTTGGGGAGGGAAGGTCTCGAACAGAGTCAACCTCTCGGATGAAGATCCCTTTGTCCTCAATCTCCATCAGGATTGTCGATACGTTCTGGGTCAGCGGTGTATACCTTTCAAAACGGGGGACCGGAGGAATTCTTTTCAGACTAGCCGCCTCTTTCGTAACTTTCTTGACGGGCTCAGCATCGTCTGCCTTGCGCTTCCCCTTGGTTGTGGCTTCTTTGGTGCCCTCAGGGTGTAGGGCCTCTTCCGCCCGAATGTGCTTCTCGACCCTGTTGAGTAGGTCGGGAAAGTCGATGGGTGGTTTTTTGGCTAAAGAAGCCTTAAGCACGCTGTGGCAAACGTTGTGTGGGAAAGCTGCGGAAGCGACGCCAGCGTCGAGAGAGGAAACAGACCTCGCCTCGGCGGTGAACCTCCGAACGAACATGTTGTGATTTCTTGTAATTTGTGTAGCGGAAGATGTTGTAGTGGCGTTGATCCGATCCAATGCTGTAGAACCGGCTCGGGAGTAGCAGGAGAGAGGTATAGGTCGGATGCTCGGCTCGGATCTAGTAGCTCGGCTCGATCTTTTGTACGTGCACGCTGCCTAGAAACACCGGGAGAAGCCCCGGCGACAGGCCCTCCGATGATCTAGTCAGTCACTGAGAAAGCAACAGTAGCTCAGGTTCAGGTGGAAAAAAGTTTATTAAATTGGGCAAGGAGGGAGGATCTGGTATTTATAGGCAGGGGTAAACGGGTTTGGGACCATAACGGACCGGGTCGAACCCGTTTGCCTGTGGACTTGAGTTGGTAGAAGCCCGTTAGACTTCAGTTGACTCGATGATTATGGAGGAGCGAAATTTGAGGAGATCTGATGGTCCTGATGGGGCCACGCCATCTACACCATATCAATTTTGCTTATTCTCTTTTATTTTTCTCACCTTCATCCGTACCGTACATTATGGTACTAGAGAAAGAAAGAAAAAAACTTCAGAAAATTAATAAAACTAATCTTTGATTAGGTAATTATACATATAGCCTGTATAAATGCTCACGTCATCCTTCATTCAATATTCATTACTAATTGTTGAGTTTGGATCCCACCGGCGGGTGCACGTGCCTTTATTAATCCAAATCAACCCATTAATTACGTTAAATTAACAGCTAGTCATTACTCATTACCGAACCAACTTAGCTCTGGTAATCAAAGGACGATCAACAATGTATTATTTTATCAAACACCGTTCGTATTAACACGTGCTTTAATCACATTTGCTTTGCCAACTGGAAAGTTATCTCTCTCTTTTTTTTCACCTAAAAAAATTCTACTTTGATTGCAAGTCCATTTCATTCTCTATTTTTTTTGTGTGTGGCATTCAACTCGCATCTCTTTCAATCTCTGCAATAGTGACACCTAATTTACTCGGAACTGCACCCTCAGTTTGTTTGACCAGTACGTACCTTCTCTCTTTAATTTCAACCTTTATATATACATAAGGATAAATTGTACTTGTACCACATCAAACAAATTCGAGATCGATTAGCATACTCAAAGAAATTAACAACAGAGCGACAAGGAGGTTCCAAGATGTGTAGAGAATTGTATCCAGGGTTCCGCTTCTCCCCTACCGAGGAGGAGCTACTGGAGTTCTACTTGAAGAACAAGTTGGAGCATAAACGAGAACGAGACATTGAAGCGGTCATTCCCGTACTTTACATCTACGGCTTCGATCCATGGCAACTTCCACGTAACTATCTTTCTTCTTGTGTCATTTTAGCTAAGCTGATGACTCGGGCTTACTAGGAATTTATTTCATTATAATAATTTACTGCACAATATTTTTATTTCATATTTATTTTGAAACAAAAGTGACTCAGGTCATCTGTTTCATTAATGAACAATTAACGAAACA
The DNA here is from genome assembly GCA_017893485.1 of Hemerocallis citrina. Lineage (NCBI taxonomy): Eukaryota > Viridiplantae > Streptophyta > Magnoliopsida > Asparagales > Asphodelaceae > Hemerocallis > Hemerocallis citrina. The sequence continues at coordinate 331,875 of JACEHZ010000269.1, forward strand.
AAGAGTACAAAATATTACAACCCATTCATGAAATGCTGCACAATATTTTTAGTTTACCTTTGTGATTGATTGCACAGGTAATCAAAGTGACGAGCAACAATGGTTCTTCTTTTGTCCGAGGCAAGAGAGAGAAACACAAGGAGGAAGGGCTACTCGAACAACACCTTCCGGTTACTGAAAGGCGGTTGGCTCTCTGAGTTTCGTCTACTCCTCTTCGAATATTATGCAAGGAACGAGAGCTATAGGTGTGAAGAAGACAATGGTGTTCTACATGGGGAAAGCCCACAGTGGGACCAAAACCAAATGGAAGATGAACGAGTATCGAGCAATCGATCATCAAGTTGATCAAGAAGCCTCTTTACCAAATAATATTGGTCCTACTCCTCATAGGGTAAATGATGAAATTCAATTAGTCCCTTAAAATTACAACTATATGAAAATATATATGTGCATTGCATTCTTTTCAGATAAATGTACTATATCATGCATGTCTATATGTATTGTTTATGATTAGAAAGTAATGATTAAATTAGATGAAAGTGCATGGTGTTTGTAATGATATTTTGCGTCCAATAAGTATAGTTATTTACCTGTCATATGCAGGGCGAGAGGGGACAAATGATCCCCTGAGTTGCAATAACCCCCCTCTCCTCCTCTAGATTTGACTCTTTACCCCCCTTCAAATTTTGTAAAAAAACCTCTTCAAATACAATTTTTAATACTTATACACAACCATTCTTCTAAATTTGTTTATCAATCATTTTTTTTCTTATTAAATTGTATATAAAACAAGTATATATATACACTCATCAAATATCTAAGGACTAAATTTGAAAGAAAAAAAAAACCTTTGAACTATGGCCTTTTATGCAGAAAATCCCATAATCTTTTTTTTTTATGCAGAAAACCCCCTAAAATATGGTTGTTGCAAAAATCCCCCACCTCCTGAAGTATTTTAAAAAATCATATCTAACTTTTCTACTTGTATCAGATAACCTTATTCATCTTCATAAGTTGTTTAAATGTACTATATCATGCATGTCTATATGTATTATTTATGATTAAAAAGTAATGATTAATTAAGTGTATGGTGGTTTTTAATGATATTTTGCTTCCAACAAGTAAAGTTATGACTTGAAATTGGTAGTGGATGAAGCATTACTCTAATGGTAAATAAAGTTATTTACCTGTCACATGCAGGGCGAAAGGGTTCAAATGATCCCCTGAGTTGCAATTACCTCCCTCTCCTCCTCTAGATTTGACTTTTTAAACCCCCCCCCCCTTTCAAATTTTGTAAAAGAACCTCTTTAATACAATTTTTAATAGTTATACACAACCATTCTTGTAAATTTGTTTATCAATCTTTTTTTTCTTATTAAATTGTATATAAAACAATTATATATATATATATATATATATATATAAGGACTAAATTTGAAGGAAAAAAAACCTTTGAAGTTTGAACTATGGCCTTTTATGCAGAAACCCCCCTGATCTTTTTTTATGCATAAAACCCCTTAAAATATGGTTGTTGCAAAAACCCCCCACCTCCTGAAGTATTTTAAAAAACCACATCTAACTTTTCTACTTGTATCAGATAACCTCATTCACCTTTGTAAGTTGTTTAAAAAAACATTATACATCATTCTCATTATTGTCAAAAACCTCTCTCAACTTTAGCAGAAGTCTCACGCTGGCGGGGTGAATTTTTTGCAACAATACTTCAGAGAGATTTTCTACATAAAAAAAAGATCAGGGGGTTTCCTGCATAAAGGCCATAGTACAAGGTTTTTTTTATAAAAAAAATTAGCCAATATCTGTATGACAAAGTAGTTTGTGGTCCTTAGTTACAAAAATAATTTCAATTTCAATCTTAGGTTGAGATTTTTTAATTCAAATTTTAATTTTAGTTTTATTTGTATTGTATGCCATTCTAACAAAAAAGATGGAAGAAATCTTGGTCATATATTGATTACTAGTATTTTTCACATGCGATACACATTTTGATCAGAATTTGAGGATTTTCACGTGCGATATACATGTTAAAAATAGTATTGGAGTTAGACGTGCGTTGCACGTAATTGAGAAAAATATTTTGAAGAAAAAACTATAATTTGTACGTGCAATGCACATGTTTATAAGTAGAATTTGAATTGTACGTACAACATATGTGTATGTTTAATGTTAAAAAAATATTATAAAATTGTTTTGCATATACGTTGCACGTTTTAAATAGGTAAAAAAAATTTATTTGTTTGTTTTTGTTGTAATTAATAGGAGAGTTGGAGTTAAACATACAACGCACGGATTTGTATATTGACAAATGACAACTCCAACTCTCCCATTATAATATTAGAGATTAGAGATGTTCTAATATTAATAAATAAATATTTGTTGTTGCAGTTGATAAATGATTTGACCTTGTGCCGAGTGTATTGGGGAACCGTGAGGTCAGTTGATCGGCGTCCTTCAATGGTCATGACTGACAATAGTAGCGAAGCTGCTATGCCCGCCTCAACGCTTGATCCACTTATAATAAATAATGTGACACAAGAGGCGGCAACAACCTCCACATTACATGAAAACCCTTCTTCATCGGCTATCAACAATGACATTACGGATAACACTATAGGTCAAAATAGGACTGAGCAGCAGGGAGAAGAAGAAGAAGATGATGATGTGTTTGATTGGAATTCGATGTTGGACATCGACAGCATGTTGTTGGAGTGGGACTGGAATTAGGACTGAAAAAGTACAAATATTTCTTGTGCTAACTTTCTTACAATTCGTTGCTCTTAAAACCACTTGATTTTATGTAATGTGGTAGACAAGTTGACATGTAGCTCTAATCCATGTACACGGCATACTTTTGTCTGTTTTTTAGTGTGAATTTATACAAAAATTGATAGTTGGTGAATGTAATGGTCTATTGAGGAATAAGTGAGAATATGAAGAGAAATTTAAACAAGAAATTCTCCATCTCTTTTTATTTATTCCAAAATATTGTAAAACTTAGTTCATATAATGTTTTAGATGAAAATGTATAGAAAGAAATTGTTAGACTGTAACGTCAGGACAGTGCACTACGCCTTCCCCGGCGAAACAACCCGGCGTTTGGGTAGTCGGACTGGGGTATCCCGACGTTTTGTTTGAATAACGTCGGGTAGGGATAGAGTATGATTATGAAAACCCCAATCTTAAATCCTACTACCCAATTATTCATATTTTCCTCAGACTCCCGCCGCTCACCCCCGCTCTCTCTCCCTCCCCCGTCGTCGCCCACCTCCCTCCCCCGCCTCTCTATCCCCTCACACCGTTATCCCCCTACCCCACCACTAGTCTCTCCTTCTCCCGCCGATGTCCCCCTCCCCCGCCACTCTCTCCATCTCCATTCTCTCCTCATACGCGAATGGCGAATCAAGGGGCGAAGAAAATGAAGCACGAGAACAATAAGCACATGGCCAATCTCCAACACCTCATCATCGCTTGCAACGTAAGTTGTTTCTTCTTCAATCTCTATTTACCTTCTTCTTTTTTGGTGTTCAATCTCAGATCCCCAATTCTTTTGTTTATGTGATTTTTGAACTGATTTTAGATTCATCCAATATACTAAATTCTAGTAGGAAAATCAATCTCTGAAAATTTCATAATTTGTTTTGTTTTTTTTTTATATACAAATTTTAAGGGTTTATTGGTTTAATTCGGAAATTAGGGAATTCTAGACAAGTGTGAGATTAAGGACAACATAAAAAAAAGTAGTTTGTTGACTGATTCTATCCACTCTAGGGGAACAAGGTATTGCTTCATGTGAAACTAAGAATCAATATGGGTTTCTTGCTTTTTTTTTATGTTTACGTATATTAATTTGTTAAAACAAAATTGCTATTGTGCTATGCTCATTTTAGTTTTTTAAGAAGTTTGTGTTGTTGTTGATTGGTTTTGGCTTTATTGTGTGAATATAGGTGAGACGCTTACTTACCGAACTGCAAAGAAGAGGCTAAGGGGTCGAGAGATCCTGTGACTGGCAAGAGGATCCAAGGAGTATGTGTTTTTTTTTCATTCAATTTTATTTGTTTGTAATGCTGTTTGGTAACTTTGATTATGTGTGCTGGGATTGTGCTCACAAGATGTGTGGTTAGGATTTAAATTAAAAATGCATTGTCCAGTAGCATGTTAGTTTTACTTGCAAGCATGGAGTCTGTGATTTTATAAACTTTGGTTGCACATTGGATGCAATGCTGGTGTGTCTAGTTCTACCATTGGTTGATGACCATAGTTTCATATACCTTCTGATGGATGCGATACTTGCCATTATTCCTTATATTATAAGCATTAGATACTATAATCCCAAAAGCTCGTTTGTTTCCTTTGCATGTCTTGCTTTTAATTTATTAATTATCTTGTCTAGATCTCTTTGTTTGTCCAATCTTTTATTAGGTGAATACTACGTTTCTAGAGTGTAGTTTAGTTTTTCCCACTTCAAGTGATTATATGTTAACTTTATTATTCATCTTCGTATGTATAATAAGGTGTTTCTCCATGTTAAAATAAATCAGAGAGATAAAAACAATATTAATTATTGAATTGAGAAATAACTAAGTACAATATCTCTTATATATAAGAGTGAACCAAATACAAAATTAGTCCAATACCCAATGTGGGACTATAATATATAACACCCCCTCTCAAACTACGGTGGGTCAAACAGTATGAGTTTGCCTACTAAATATCGAAATCTCTGAATAGTGTGAGATTTGGTGAAGAAATCTGCTGTCTGCTGTGACGAGGTAATAGAATGAAGTGAAATGGTCCCTGCTTCAAAGCGCTCACTAACATAATGACAATCAATCTCTATATGCTTCGTTTGCTCATGGAAGACCGGATTGCTTGCAATGTGTAGGGCACTCCGGTTATCACAATAAAAAAGAGTAGCTCCTGAAAGAGTGACACTCATATCTGATAACAGCCAACGAACATGAATAATTTCTCTAATACTAGCTGCCATTGCTTTGTACTCAGCTTCGGTTAAAGAACATACAACAACTGCATGTTTCTTACTTTGCCATGAAATCAGCGGATCACCAAGAAATAGACAGAAACTTGTGGTAGACCGTCAGGTAGTAGGATCACCTGCCTAATCCGAATCAGAATATGCACTCAGCTCTAATTTTGAATGTAGCAGGCATGAATAATGAGCGAGTAATAGTGCCCCGAAGATATCTGTGAATCTAAAGAAGAGCACCGTAGTGAACTAACGTAGAAGTAGAAACAAACTGACTAAAAACACTGAATGTGTGAGCAATATCGGGTCTGGTCATGCATAAGTAGACAAGTTGTCCAACAATCTGTCTGTATCTAGTGGGATCAGGAAGGATCTCACCATCAGTGGGAAGAAGCTTCACGTGAAGCACTAAGGGTGTATCGGCTGATCGACTGTCAGAGATGCATGCAGCGGAGATAATATCTGATGTGTATTTTTGTTGAGAAATGAGTATCCCCCGAGATCCATGAGCAATCTCTAGACCCAGAAAATAACGTAGTCTGCCAAGGTCTTTCATACGGAACTGCTGGTGAAGGAATTTCTGGGTGGATGTAATGCCTGCGGAGTCATCCTCAGTAATGATCATATCATCAACATAGAGTAGTAGAAGTACCCTCCCCTGCGGTGATGACCACATAAACATAGAATGGTCCTGAGAACTCTGACTAAAACCAGCCTTGGTGATGACAAGGCGAAAATACTCAAACCAGGCTCGAGGGGCCTGCTTCTAATCATATATAGCCCGACACAGTCGACAAACATGACGAGGAGGAGTAGGAAGGCCATGAGGAGGATCCATATAAACAACCTCAGATAAGATACCATGAAGAAAAGCATTCTTCACATCCATCCGGTATAATGGCCACTGACGGATAGCTGCAATAGCATGAAGAGTGCGAACAGTAGTCATCTGTGCAATAGGAGCAAATGTCTCATCATAATCAATGTCATGCTCCTGAGTAAATCCTCGGGCCACTAGACGAGTCTTGTGCCGCTCAATAGATCCATTAAGTTGATATTTGACTTTAAAGATCCACTTGCAGCTAATAGGCTGAACGTCCTCTGGTAGAGGAACGACATTCCAAGTACCAGTCTGATCAATGCACTGAATTTCTTTGTAAGTACCAAACTGGTCAGAAGGACCAGTGGCATCAAGTGTATAACGTGCCGGGGGAATACTAGAAGTGGAACGTGTAGACTGACGAATCGGTGGTGGACTGACAGGTTGTGGGGGTGAGGACGGTGGAGTTGGTACATGTGTCGTTGAGAAAGTAGGTGGAGTGGGTGCTGGCAGTTATGAGGATGCAAGTGGTGTTTCAGTAGAGGAAACAATAGGTGTAAGAACTGCAAGAGATGTGAATGGAGCCAAAGGAGTGGGATCAAAATGAATGTGGGTGAGACTGAGATTCCATCAAGTAGTAATACCTGTATATTTTTTATTTATTTATTTATTTATTTATTTAAATAAATAAATAAACTTTTATTTATTATTATTATTATTATTATTTTAACAGAAAATAAAATAGGTTGGGGATATGGGGTTGCGGGTTTCGGGTATGGGTAGTGGTTATAATATAGTTGAATTAGGGTTTGAGGGGTGGGGACACTAGATGGCGGCTAGGGTTAGGACATGTGGGAGAGGGATTCGACGAAGGTTTTGGGGGATGGACGGTGATGATGATAGCGGCATATTGAGGGCGAGGAGCATCAGGTGGATATCTTGGAGTTAGGTTTCGGTGGATGGGAGAGGAAGAGGACGAGGGTCGATGTGTTCCTGGAGGAGCAGGCGGTGAGATGAGGAGGAGGGAGAGGATGACGGGAAGAGGGTGGCGAGTTGCGACGATGGAAGGTTGATGGGTTCGGTGGTCGAATTTGGAGTTTTGGGGATTGGGGATGTTGACGAGGACGATGATGCTGATGTTGAAGACGATGCTGTTGATGCTGGTGTTGCTTCGGTTTTTGACGAGGACGATGTTTTTTTTGGGGGGGGGGGATTCTAGGGTTTTGGGAAGAACGAAAATTTTGTTTAACTTGGCTCTGATACCATATTAAGATAAATCAGAGAAATGAAAACAATACTGATTATTGAATTAAGAAATAACTGAGTACAATATATCCTATATATAGGAGTGAAGCAAAAAACAAAAATAGTCCAATACCCAATGTGAGACTATAATATCTAACAATCCATTCATTAGTTGCATTTTTCTAGTATACATCTAATATCACGCAGTTAACTTCTTAAAATAAGCTTTTATTCCAAAGTTCAGGTTCAAACACGTTCATTATTTTTACGATTCATCTCAGTTAGCTACTTCAGTTCACATCGACTTAGGCCTACCCCTGTTCCAAACCTTGGACTTAGATTAGCAACAAGTAACAACAAGCTACCTTAACCTTTTCTCAACATTTCTCTTGTAAATTAAACCTTTGTAGAGGTATCAATAAAACTGGAAAAGGTCTTCAACTATTGCAGGTTTTATCGGAAACAAATCACTGCTTTTGTCACTACAACACAAACGGGTTACCTCAACATTTATTTTGGCCTCCCGGTCCAACCGGCGTTTTTGAAAACGTCGGTAGGTAGATGCACCGATGTAGCCTGTTTCGCTCAAAAATATTTCGACTATCATGAGTCGGGCTCCTTTCTGTGATGCGCCCCCTGTGAGATGATGAATCCCTTGATCTCTGTCTAGAAGAGTTGCTTCTCTGGTTTACCTGATGTTCTGAGCGGGAGGCTACAGTTTGAGTGCGCCTCTCGTCCAAGCGGACTTGTAAATCAATTCCTTGTTGCATGGCACGGATAATTTGGCAGAGATCTCTAGATCCCTGGGGGCCTCGCGAGGTCATTGAATCGGTTGAAGCATTATGGATGGAGACACGGTCGTTCTGAGGATGTTGTTCATAAAGGCTTTGTAGAGAGCCCTCCAGTGCCTCTCCGTTGAAAGGAACTTGACTAGGCTGTCGAGGCAACTGTTGAGGAGGAATTAGATCTTCCAAGGAGGAGCTGGTTGACGAAGAGAGTTGGTGTGATGGCTTGAGGCTGCCGCTCTTCCTCTTAGTCTTAGTAGAATGGCGGTAAGTCTGATTTGTGTAGTTTTCGACAGACCGTGCCAATCTGCTACTGCTTATTTTTGTGTGGGAGAAAACAGATAATGAGTTAATATTTGATGAAAATTACTAAAACCTAAACTTTAATCTTTACCGTGAAATGCGGTTAGAGCTCCTGAGATTTAATCTGGATCGTTGAACGAACACCGTGATCTGGATCCGACGGTTGCTGTATTGCTGATGGACCTGCAAAAAGCCTGAAACACCGGGAGTTGGTCCTGACGACAAACCCTCTGACGCTCAAGTCAGAACCAAAGAGAGAAAGCGAGTATGAGAGAGAAATTGTTGATTACTGTTAGGTTTCGATGGTAGTCTCAAATCAAATACACAGCGGAAAAACTATAAAGAAATATCGAAACGTAGCCATGGATCCATGCAAAAATCATAAATCGTGTTTAGGATTTATACTTTGAAGATGGATCTTCTGTCTCCAATTAATGTCGATCACAACACTGCAATATTATTGTGCATCTACGGTATCTACACGAACGGATCAAATCAAGCTTTCCCTCACGTCACGGTGCTAGCTGTGGGATGGGAATGTTCCTCACAATCTCTCTCTCTCACAATTTCTGTGATGGCTAGAGTTTATATATATATATCAATTTTTCACAGATATATATCTTATATATAGGTGCAGAAAATTAAACCTAAGAGAGTAATGAGGTTGTTGGGCTCGCAATCTGACCTGGGTCAAATTCGTGTGTGGTCTTTGAACTTTAGTCGGCTCATTTAATCTAATTAAATGTCCAACCAATTCTAGGATTCCAAGTCTTACTTGCATCCCCAATTAAATTTATCTTATGAATTTAAATTCCAATTTAGATCCATTCTAAGTGTATAACCATGTAGGTTCTCATTGATAGTAATACAAAAAATATATTCTAGTATTACAAACAGTGAGCGGTATCTAGCAATACATCACTGCTACTCAAGTAATGGGAATGTCAATGATTTGACATAACCTAACCATGATCAATGTTACCATGTAGTCTAGTCCCTTTGTCCAGATATCTTAATTGACCAGAAGGCATAGAGTGTGTCACCCTTGTATAGTTCAATTTGGTTTCTTGATGTCTGAGTAGACTTATTAAAACAAATGAGCTCAATATCTTATATTGACTCATTTGAGTACGGTCATGCATTTTGCAGTCTCACTCAATCAAGGGACCGTAGATATCGCTCTTGTTATGTAAGTGGGACAAATCCTATCTAAGACTCACATTCCTCCGCATAATTTGTAGTATATCCAATAGTCGACTTTATAATTACCTTATTACAGGTAATGTTTGACGACATTAAAACATATAACTTCACATGTAGGGAACTGTGGAGACTTCAAGTCAAAGGACTACGTACACCATGGTCACTGTGGAAACCGCTTATGACACTCACGTAACGATCCATGCAGCGTTCTCATGGTGGGTCAGTCTATTACATTATTACTCTAATATGTACCCATATAAAGACTTGATATCTCATATCCATGACCCGTGAGATGTGGTCATCAGTCTGTGCAAATACTACTCTCTATATATTATTGTCGTCCAAATTCACAATAATACTTGACTATGGACATTTAAGAATAGTGTTCTGATTACAACCAATAGGATCTCACAATCAAATCATGCACTTCATGTCTCATGGTATTGAACATACTATTCTAAGGACTTTATTATGTTCATTTAATCACAATAAACAACACAATAAATAAAAAGCCTCATATATAAAATAAATGTCATAATACAATGTAAACTAGTAATGTCAATACACAACTAGCCTCTAGGGCATACACCAACAATTACCTTCTGACTGAGGAGGGTTGCGGGTATTTATAGGCCTGAGAAATAGTTTAGGAGATTGAGATGAATCCATTTGATTAATATGAATTCTCTATCTCCTGCTGATTCTCCTCCTTAAGAAATAAGACTCTTGTTTGGGGATAAGAGATTTGATTTACAGCCCTCATGGGCTGGGTGTCTCTCCTAGTGGGCATAATCTGTCACTTTTCATGGGCTTGAAAGATGCTCATGGCTTGTTAGATGAACTTGAAGAATACCCGAACCTGTTAAAGATACCCGTTATGATTGATCTGCCTTTAGAAGCTTTGAGATCTGTGCTATAATCGTACAACCCTGATTTGTTGCGATTTTTACCATTATCAGTATATATATGTGTTGATTATTTGTAGGTTGTGTTTGGAGGATTTTATGAATTAGTTATATTTGATTTTGATGGATGATTGAACAATTTTGCGTGGCAATGGGTTTGGAGACTATTTGATAGATAGATTCATTTGCTTCTGCAATGCATGTGCTTTTATGATTTTCAAGTTGATACTACTTCTTTAGTCTTTACTACAATATCTAGGGTGATTACTTGATTGGGTTTGATTTCTTCCGTGTTTGGAAAACAGTTTCAAAGCCAACCAGAACCGTCAACCTTTCTGACCAACTTGATTGATTTTGGTTTAGTTCAGTTGGTTGCCAATAAACTAGCATTAGATAATGGAATCTTAAACCTTAAGTTAAGATTGACAATCTTATTTGAAACATTGATTTACATATTGATATGGGTCAGATGACGTGGCCCCTCCAGAATCACAGGATCCTCTCAATAGGCATTCACCACCGGATCATCCGGGTCTGCCACGTCAGCCTGGAAACCACCCAAGTCTCCGCCACGTCAGCCCTAAACTACCCCGGGCCCGTTCCACGTCAGCCCTATACCACTTGTGCTTCTGCCACGCCAGGCCCGCGGGCAATCGGGTCCAGACCCGGTTGGCTTTTTCTATAAATACCAGGCCCCCTACCCCTTTCAAAGGTAATCAATCTTTCCCCTCTCAAACCCTAGTTACTGTTGTTCTCCTTCAGTAACTGACTAGATCGTCGGAGGGTCTGCCACCGGGACCAACCCCGATGTTTCTAGACCGAGTGCAGGTACACGAGACCTCTGGATCCGAGCCTCCAGATCCGAGCCAAGCCTCCAGATCCGAGCCGAGCATCCGATCTCCACCTCACTCCCGCCTACTCCCGAGCCGTTCCCCCGGCTGAGGGTCAGGCGTACCATCCGTACCGAAGCTTCCGCAGAAATACAAATCGAGAAGAACTCACACCTGGTGCAGCCACCCCCCAAAAAACAAACCGCATCACATATATTAATCAAACATGTACCATTTCTGATGGAAAAATTGAGATATTTCAGTCTACAATGAAAATAATGAACTGACAATTCTCATATAGTAGTGTAGACAAGTAAACACATTTGATTTTGGTTGAGGGTTTTTTATCTCGACGAGATAGTCTTTCCTAGGTCTTTAATTATTCCCATGCTTCTTCTTTTGATGAAGGTCAAAGTCACTCTTATCTCGAGAAGCAAAGAACATGACATAGATTATGGGACCAATTATGAAAGAACTGAAACACCTGAATCAAAAGCTGTTATACCTGACTCGAATCAAAATATCAGTCTGAGTTTTTATTTTTTGGGCTTCAGTTTGGCAGGCAGCTAGGCCTAATTTCTCGTTTCCCTTAGACAACATCAATCTAGATTAAACTCCAGTGTACTCAAAAATGAAATGGCTGAAAAGAAATTTGCTCCTGCTGCAGATATGCTAACATAGCTTTTTCTTTTATGTACAAAATTGCACAAACTGAAATAATTTTTAGTTTGTTTTTTTTTTTTTCGTGCACACTTACTTTGCTGTGTTAGATGCCATTAGACAGTGTAATATAAGCTAATAGCCTTTATGATTGGAGAATTTAAAATTTGGCATTCGGATCAGTAATACATGATGAAGGTACAGAGTCATGACAATATATTTGAGAAGGTATTTATTATTGGCATTTAACTTTGCAATGGATTTTTCTCAATTTTCTTTTTTAAAATAAAAAAAAGGAAGAGGCAACTCTCCACTATTTCTCCACACAAATTTTGAAGTGGAATCGTATCCGTTAATTGAACCTTAGAAATCGTGCAATATTGTATAGATGTTATTAGATGAATTATTCATAAAATAATTTTGCTATTTTCTATTTTTTTAAATTCTATGCAATTTTGTTGGAAAGTTACACACATCGAGAATTTTGGGGTTTCCTTTCAACTGAATAAAAATATAGAATAATGTTGATGATAAGATTAACAGAGAGATTGGAAAATATGATTGGATTATTGGGTTGAATACAACTGTGTACAATGACTCCTATATATAGGAGGGAACCAAATACTAAACTGATACATATTGGATATGGGACTAAATATATATAATACAATATCTAACACCCCTCTCAAACTCACGATGGGTCGAACAGTGCGAGTTTGCCCACCAAATAACGAAATCTCTGGACAGTATGGAACTTGGTCAAGAAGTCTGCTGTCTATTGTGAAAAAGTAACAGAGTGAAGTGAGATGGTCCCTGCTTCAAAGCGCTCACGAACATAATGGCAATCTATCTCTATGTGCTTTGTTCACTCATGAAAGGTCGGGTTGCTTGCAATGTGCAATGCACTCTGGTTATCACAATGAAGAGGAGTAGCGGCGGTGAGAATTACACCCATATTTGATAATAGCCAACGAACATGAACAATTTCTCTAGTAGTTGCTGTCATTGCTCTATACTCAGCTTCTGTTGAAGAACATGCTATAACTTCCTGTTTCTTGCATCGCCACGAGATCAATGAATCACCATAAATAGACAAAAACTTGTGGTAGACTGTCTGGTGGTAGGATCACCCACCCAATCAGAATCATAATACGCACAGAGCTCTAGGTTGGATGTGGAGGGCATGAATAATGAGTGATTGATACTACCCCGAAGATATTTTTGGATCCTAAGAAGTGCACTGTAGTGAACTGATGTAGGAGCGAAAACATACGGACTCACAATACTGGTTGCATGGGCAATATCGAGTCTGGTCATGCATAAGTAGACAAGCTATCCAACAATCTATCTGCATTTAGTGGGGTCAGGAAGCGGCTCACCATCTATGGGACGAAGTTTCACATGAAGCTGTAAGGGATTTTCAGCCAATCAACTGTCAGAGAGACAAGCGGTGAAGATAATATCTGATGTATATTTCTGTTGCAAAATAAGTATCCCCCGAGACCAATAGGCAATTTCTAGGCCCAGAAAGTAGCGTAATCTACCAAGATCTTTCATATGGAACTGATAGTGAAGGTACTTCTGTGTAGAGGCAATGCATGCAGAATCGTTCCCAGTAATAATCATATCATCAACATATAATAATCGAATGACCTTCCCCTGCGGTGATGAATGCATAAACAGAGAATAGTCCTGTGAACTCTGACTGAAGTCAGCCTCGGTGATAACATGGTGAAAACACTCAAACAAGGCTCGAGGGGCCTATTTCAGATCATATATAGCACGACGCAAACGGCAAACATGACGAGGAGGAGTGGTAAAACCAGAAGTGTAACATCCCGTTCTTTTTTTATTATTATTAAAAATGTATTTTTCATTTTTTGCACATGTGATGCACGTGCTATTTTCCACCTTCATACTATTATTCTCAATTATCCATTTTTGTTTGCATGCACAAGTTTATTTTAATTAGCCTTCTTTGATCCATGGACCTAAAGTAGAATCTAGCCCATTAGAATTAATTAAATTAGAGCCCATGGATCAAGCCCACTAATTATAACCTAATTTAATGTTAAACATAAACTAATACATGACAAGTCACAAATTGTAGTACACATTTAGAATTGTCACAAATTGCATTTAATTTGTTAGTGTGCATGTGCATATGCACATTTGCATTTGGTCTGGATTTGTAATAGGGTGTATAAGATGGAAATGAATTGAATAGATGAGATGGGCTAGATGGGGCCCACAGTGAAGTTGAAGGTCAAGCACAGAATTGTGCTTGTGTGTGTTGGCATATATGTAAGTTGTAAATATGTGATTGGAGTGGGGGCCCACGTACTTCAAAGATGACGGAGCATTATGTTGCTGTTGATGCTTTGATGTGGAGGTGAAAATGAGAGAGTGAATGAGAGTTAGTGTTTTGGAGAGTGGGGAGATGAAAAGTTAGGAGTTTGGAGGTTATAGTATTTGAAGAGTTGGGAGTTAGGGAAGTTAAGAAAATGAAGAGATTGAGAATTAAAATGGGGATTTATTAGGTTGAGAATTATGCATTTTGAACCCTAGCTTAGACCTATACATAGCACACATTCTCTTCTCATTCTTCACACCAAAAGCAAATCAAGAAATTAGAGAAAGAAAAAGAAAGAGAGAAAGAGAGTTTTTACATTTGGAGACTTTTGCTAGGAGGAGAAGAGCTAGGAGTCCTTGGAGCTAGAAGTGGTTTTCTCTTCTCTGATTAGTCAAGCTTCACAAAAGGTGGGTGTTCTCTTACTTTCTAGTTATATAGAACAATGCATGCTAAAGATAACAAATGAGTAATTTTGATTCGTGTATAGCAGGAATAGTAGTGAGATATGCTATGTTAAGTAAATTGATTTATATCATGCTAATTGGAAATGAGAAAAAGAGATGATTGATTAGTTTTTTTTGTCATGAATTGATATGCATAGTAGATTGTATGAAAGTGTTGGAAATACTTCTTTCGATAAGTAAATAAAGTTTTATAAAGTAAAGTTGATGTTATGGAACTCATTGGATTGTTATAAAAAATACAATATATTATCTTTGACTAGAAAGAATGAATACAAATTTGTATTTGTTAATAAGAAGAAACAACCTTGAAAGTTTATTTTATTTTATTTCTAAAATATGATTTATAAATCAGTGAGTTACAGTTATAAAGTAAGTTCAGTTCGTATAAATTTATTTCAGTTAAATAAAAGGTTTAATCAAATTAGAGGAATCGACTTTTGTAAAAATAATGAAATAACATAAAGTTGAAATAAGAACCATCGGGTTGCCTGTAAGTTGTTGGGCGCACTTGGCCTGTTGGCTTGGCGTTGCGCTGGCTTCCTAGTCGGGTTGGGTTCGAAACCTGATAACCCCAAACATTTTTTCTGTGTTGAATTTTTTTTTAAACAATGTCACTCGAGAACTCGATATAAGAGGATTTCGATGAGAGAAATTAACAACAAGTCCATATGGACTAGTGGTTGGCGCTGCTTGCCTTGGTCGCCGGCTCTGTTGGCTCGGGTTCGAAACCCATGGCTGACATTTGTTTTTTTTTATAGTGTTTTTAACAACTTTAATGAGTCCTAATGCAAAAAAAGGGGGGGTTAGGGAAAAATCCTAGTATTTATAAAATGTGATGGAGAATTTATTAAAATAGCTTTAAAGATTTTCTATGTATATTTGAGAAGTAAAAGTGACATTTGAGATAGAATGAGATTTTGTTCTCAAATTAATTTTTTTTTATTTTTGAACATGATTTTCATCCTTAGAAGTAAGAATTTGATGTGAGAATTAGTTTCTCTTGTTAAGATAATGCAATTGTGTTGAATGTGAAATTTCTAGAGTTCTATATGTACTCAAATTGACAATGAGTTTTAAATTAGATGACTACATAAGTAGAATCATTGATTGGAAAGAATTAAGAGTGGAAAAGTAAATCATGAATAGTGTTAAAATGAGACATTGATCAAGTCGTGAAATGAATTGAAGTTGAGAATAATCAAGTTTAAGACATGTTATTGAAGAATATGAATACTCATGAATTCTTGTACATGAAAAAGTTTTGATTTAGAATTAATGAGACCTCGGGTATCGGCACTATTGAATTGAAAAGAGTTGAAATATATTTTAAGATAAGGCCATGGGGCTATTTCGTATTTATGAGTAAGACCGGTAGGAGATAAAACTGATTCTAAGTTTGATAAATTATTCATGTTTTGAACTTAAGAACTAGGCTCTTAAGTGAAGATGTAGTAAGACCTAGGCAAACGTAAGTGGGTCACTCTATATAGTCGGGCGGTGGGTTGGCTGCGGCGATTCATCGGGACTATAGACCCAGTTGGACGGTGTACTCCGGGACTGTGGCTGCCTCGAGGGAGACGAGTTTTATTTGAAATCCGGGACTATGCATAGTCGGGCGGATAGTTTGTCGTACTCCATGGATATGCGTATACCGGGGCTAGAGGGGCACTTGCGGGAGGTTTGCATGACGAGGAGTCTGTATAACAGTCGGGCGGGGGATTGGCTACGGCGATTCTCCGGGGCTCGGATCCGTACTCGTGAAACATCTCAACTTTGTCTTATTACTGGGTAGTTGTCATAGCGAGGTATCAAACCCTTTATTGTGGAGTACGTAGGTGCTTGCCCTCGGACCTACATAGTATGGGATGCATAGAATCCGAACAAGTGTGCATTAGTATCATCCTAAAATAAAAATATTTGTATTAGGCATTAAGGCATGACATACACTTACGTGTTTAGAGTAGTCACATTTCTATACTTTATTTCATTCAAGTTTGCGGCTTGTTAAAGTATGGTGATCGTTATACTGTCTTCGGCATAGAGAGGATAGCCGTGTATAACATTTCGTCGGTTGTAATCAACTGACGTGCCCACAGTCTTACATGCAGGTAATGGAAATTCATGAAGCAATAAAGTGGATATGCTGATACTGTTTTATTTAAAGATGTTGTAATTATTTCATTGTAATTTATTTCATCTTCCGCTGTGTAACAAATGTAACAAACTCTGATGTATTATTGAAAAGTTTTAATTCCCTTATAAAATTGTTACGAAGTGAAGCAAAGATCCTGTGAAAATCTCGAATTCGGTCTTATTTGAAATTCGGGGTGTTACAAAGAGGAGGATGCATGTAAACAACCTCAGATAAGGTATCATGAAGAAAAGTATTCTTCACGTCCATCTGGTATAACGGCAAGGAGAGTGCGAACTATAGTCATCTGTGCAACCGGGGGCAAAAGTCTCATCATAATCAATACCATGCTCCTGAGTAAATCTTCTAGCAACAAGACAAGCCTTGTGCCGCTCAATGGAGCCATCAAGGCGATATTTGACCTTGAAAATCTATTTGCAGCTGACAAGTTAGACACCCACAGGTAGTGGAACAATATCCCAAGTGTCAGTCTGATCAAATACACTGAACTCCTCTACAATAGCTTCCCGCCATTCAGGATATTAAAATGCTTTCTGGTAGGTTCGGGGCTCACGTGTAGAGTGCATGGCAGTGAGATACACATGAAACTCTAGTGAATGGGAGGCTGGGGTGGCAAAACCAAACTGGTCAGAAGGGCCAGTGGCATCAGGTGTGTAACGAGCTGGTGGGATGCCCAAGGTAGAACGTGCAGACTGATAGACCGGTTGTGTATGAATAGGGTGAGGAGGTGAGATAGGTTGTGTGTGTGGGGGGGAGTGGGGATGTAGGTGGTGAGGGGGCATGATGTTGTGGGGATGCAAGTGGTGTCTCCGTAGGAGGAAGAATAGGTGGAACATCAATATGCGATGGGAAGGGAGCTAAAAGAGTGAGATCAAATGGAATGCGAGAAGGTCTGTCCGGGGAAGGAGGCCTAACAACAAGGGAGTCAAGAATACTAGCATTCTCATGAAAGGTCAAGTATTAGGGAGAGTCTTCCACAAAGGAGACATGTCGGAAAATACCAACATGTCCCGTGAAAGGATCAAAACAACGATAACATTTATATTCCAGACTGAGACTGAGATAAACACACTTAGTAGCTCGAGCTGTGAGCTTCGTGCATTCAGTAGGAGGGAAAGGACAAAACAGGTGCACCTAAAGGTATGAGCATACTATAGTCTGGCAGGAAGTGACGAAGAGCCTTATTAGGTGATGTGCCAGACAGAGCAGACGAGGGAGTGATGTTAATGAGAATGACAGACATCATGACAGCTGTTGGTGTATGCCCTAAAGGCCAGTTGTGTATGGACAATACTAGTTTATATTGTATCATGATATTTATTTCATATATAGGCATTTCATTTATTGTGCTGTTTATTGTGATTAAATGAACATAATAAAGTCCTTAGAATAGTAGGTTCAATACCATAGGATATCAAGTGCATGACTTGATTGTGATATCCTATTGGTTGTAATCAAAATACTATTCTTAAATGTCCCTAGTCAAGTATTATTGTGAATTAGGATAACAATAATACATAGAGACTAGTATATGCATAGACTAATGACCATATCTCACAGGTCATGGATGTGAGATATCAAGTCTTCACATGGGTACATATTAGAGTAATAATGTACTGGACTGACCCACCAAGAGAACGCTGCATGGATCGTTACGTGAGTGTCATAAGCAGTTCTCACAGTAACCATGGTGTATATAGTCCTTTGACTTGAAGTCATTACGGTTCCCTACATGAGAAGTTATATGATTTAATATCATCAAACGTTTCCTATAATAAGGTGATTATAAAGTCGACTAGTGGATATACTACAAATTATGTGGGGGGATGTGAGTAACTTAGATAGGATTTGTCCCTCTTACATAACATGAGCAGTATCTGTGGGCCCCTTGATTGAGTGAGACAATAAAATGTATGGTCATGCTCAAATGAGTCAATATGAGATATTGAGCTCATTTGTTTTAGTAAGTCTACTCGGATATTAAGAAACCAAAGACTGAACTATACAAGGGTACCGTGACACGCTTTATGCCTTGTGGTCAATTAAGATATCTGGACAAAGGAACTATACTACATGGTAACATTGATCACGAATAGATTATGTCCAATTACTGATATTTCCGTAACTTGAGTAGCAGTGATGTATTGCTAGATACTGCTCACTGTTTGTAATACTAGAATATGATTTTAGTATTACTGTCAACGTAATGAGAACCTATAAGGTCACACACTTAGAATGAATCGAAATTGGAATTTAAATTTATAAGATGAATTTAATTAACGACCCAAGTAAGACTTGGACTCTTGACATTGGTTGGACATTTAATTAGATTAAATAGGCTGACTAAAGTTCAAATACCCACACACGAATCTGAACCAGGTCAGATTATGAGTCCAACAACCTCATTACTCTCTTAAGATTGATTTTATGCAGCTATATATATGATACGTATCTGTGGAAAAATGTTACATGAGAAAACTCTAGCCGTCACAGAAATTGTGAGAGGGAGAGATCGTGAGGAACATCCCCCTCCCGCAGCTAGCACCGCTGGGTGAGGGAAAACTTGATTTTATCCGTCCGTGTGGATACCATAGAGGCACAGCAATATTGCAGTGCTGTGATCGACATTAACTGTAGACAGCAGATCCATCTTCAAGGTATAACTCCTAAACACAATCTATGGTTTTCGCATGGATCCATGGCTAGGTTTCGATATTTCTTTGTAAATTTTTCGCTGTGTATTTGATCTGAGACTTCCATCGAAACCTAACAACAGCTTAAGCCCAGAAAGAACGAAGAACAGAAGAGGAGAGTAGAAGAGCGTGTGCCGGCTCAAGGATGTGACGATTGTTGCATTCAGATACATCATTCTGTTCATGTGTGTGAGGGCATGATTGCTGAAAGAGTATACCATGAGATTGAAGGATCGATAGCATAGCAGTGGAAGTGTACTCACGAGCACCGTCAGAGCGAAAGGTTTTGATACGCATACCAAACTGAATGTGAACCATATTTGTAAAGAACTGGTTAATATCAGGTATCTCAGAGCGTTGGTGCATAAGAAATACCCATGTGTATCGAGTAAAGTCATCTATGAAATAAATATAGTAGAGATAACCTCTGTGAGAATGTGTAGGAGATGGTCCCCATATGTCAGAGTGAATAAGTTGAAAATGATGGGTGGTTTGGGGGGTACTTTTGTGATTAAAGGGGAGAGCTATATGTTTGGCCAAATGACAACCCTAACAATCAGACAAATGAGTAAAAGAAAGAAAACCAAGGACACCACTATGGGCTAAAATCTTGAGTCGAGACGCACTAATATGTCCTGAATGTCTGTGTCACATATCAGCATCAGAGTGTACAACACCAGCAAAATGCTGATGAGATCTATGTGCATGAAAAAAATCTAGGTGATATAGACGATCATGTTGACTAGCACGCCCAAACTCCTGACCCATATGAGAGTCGGTAATAGAACAACTGAAAGAATCAAATGTAACGAAAAGATCACTCTCACATAGTGCACTAATGGAAATAAGGTTCATGGATAAATGAGGTGCATAAAGAACATAGGGCAATGTGAGAGTGGAAGGGATAATAGACCCGAAGTGTGTAGTGAGAATGTGTGAACCATCGGCAGTGTGTATGGATGGAGAGTGAGAAAAGTGTAGTGCTGGTGGTGAGCAGTGTATAATTAATAGTAAGATGATGTAAAGCACTAGAATCTAAAATCCATGAAGAATTCATACCAAAAGTAATAGAGAATGCAGGGGCATAGGAGCCAGTAGTGATAGATTGACCCAAGAGCTGGAGTTCTAGTTGAGCAAGGCGATGCTAGATATTATCCCAATCAGCAGGAGTCCGCAAGGTTGGACGAACGTTCATGGCCAAGGATGTAAGGGAAGAAGTGTTTCGAAGAGGAATGAGACTGATGTCACTGTGGCAGGAATCAAAGTGAGAGCGGAACTGCTGCTAGTGTCGGATCGGGAACTGGATGGTGCTATCGGGTGCAAAAGTAGTGGTGGTGCATGGTGAGGGATGATGCTGAAAGGAGGAGGTGGGAGACCGGAGTTAGGATGATGGTAGGACTGCATGTGTCTGGAGAAGAAAGAGTACCTGCAAATTTTATTTTATTTTTTTTTGACTTTTTTTTAAATGGGTATGAGGGTCGGGTACGGGGTTTGGGTATGGGATATCAGTTCGGGTATGGATTACGGGCTTCGAGTATGTGGATTCTGGTTGGGGTTAAGAAGGGGATGGGTGCAGTTCTTAGATTAGGGTTTGGGGAAGATAGGAGATGGCAGCGATGGAGTTCGGGGGGATGGGCGACGAGGAGTTGTTGAGGGAGAGCAGCGGGGAGTAGAGGAAGACAGGTTGTTGGCGACAGCGAGTTTGGAGTGGAGTGGGAGTGGGAGGCAGCGGGAATTTGGGGTTGGACGACAGACAATGACGATGACGATGACGTCGATGATGATGGCCGACGATGGGTTCTTTGGTTTCTTGATGGAGTTATTGCTGCTGCTTCGGGACTTTGGACGTCGGGATTTTGGAGTAAAGGTCGGGAATGGGGGCGACGAGAGGCAGATGATGAAGTCGACGATTTTTTCTTCTTTTTTTTTGGGTGGGATTCTAGGGTTTTGATGGGGGAAATAAGAAAAGGAAATTTGTATAATTGTGCTCTGATACCATGATAAGGTTAACATAGGGATTGAAAAGTATGATTAGATTATTGGGTTGAATATAACTATGTACAATGACTCCTATATATAGGAGGAAACCAAATACTAAACCGATACATATCCGATATGGGACTAAATATATATAATACAATATCTAACAATTGATTGGGAAATATGAATTGGTTAATCTATATACTTGTCATCTTTTGATATAGCTAATTATCAGTTATTGTTTCCTCCATATGTTTTTTATGTTTATTATATTTGATTTGAGAGGAAATATTTGCTTTGAGAGGGAAGGCGGTTGAGAACCACACAGAAGAGAATGAGATTACGAAGTACGTTAAGGAGTCTGAGAAGAGCCACACCTCAACTTCGATAATTATTCGACTTTTTTTTTTTGTTTCCTTTCAATTGAATATAAGTATAAAATGATGTTAGTTGATTTGAAAGTGTGAATTGGTTAATCTGAAGATTTATAATCTTTTGATTATATAGTGATTGAAATAATTAAGGTACATATCTAAATTTTTAAATTTTATATAATTTTATGAGTCTCTTCAAATTATTAGAATGCAGTAGTTACTGGTATACTAATTAGGACACCAACAAGTGCCATAGGGTGTCATAAAAGTAATGAGAAATAGCATTTCCAAATAAAACAATCCCCCACCCAAATAAAATACCTACACACTCAACAACCCCTCCCACATATATATACACATATATTTTTTTTTGATGAATCGGATAGAGTCTAACGACTCCAGCCAGACCCAAAAAAAATTAATGAAAAGCTGTACAAATAGTTTTACAAGCCGTAAAAACAAACGATACAAACAGAGAAACATCGATGAAATGCATGACAATAAGAAAAGCAATCATAGACAATAGCTACAAAGACACAGTCGAAAACGAGCACGACCGCGATGGGAACAGCGGATTGAGACACCAACCGCGAGAAAGAAGAGCGGCTTCAAGATCCTCCAGTAAAAGTGCGACCACCAAACTGTAGGGAGACACTTCGGAAGGCCAAAAAACGAGTCTTCGATCAGGCACAGTGGCCAGAGGAGAGGAAAAATAGGCCCCCCACGAGACACTGTCTGCAAGAACAGACAACGCCGAAGCCAGGCCAGTAGAGGACGCTGATAAGGCCAGAGGAGTGACAACTCTTGGCACCCAAGAGGGAACTGAAAAGCCTGGTAATAGAAATCCACAGAATCGAAACATCCCTACCAACAGGAAAGCAAAGGTCACCAACCAAACAGGTTGCACCAAAGTGGAGAAGTATAACATAATAGTAGAGTGCATACAGGAAACAATCAAAAAACAGAGGAGGACCAAACCCGAAAGAAATAGCATGCGATAAGAACAACAGTAAGATGATCTCCACTAAGCTTAGCGCACAGATTGGGGCTTCGAAAATGCCGTCACTGAACAGAGCATAGATAGCGATAACTAAACATCGCAGATCAAAAACACATCCAACAGACACAAAGAAACAGGCTCCATAATAATGAACAATAAAAACCATGCTTCCAACAACCCATCGTCTAACCATCCAGGGGAGAGGCAGGAATTGCCAACCCATAAGAAAACCATGGGTTCTAAACAAAACAGAGTGCCTTATCAAAATAAAGCCCCGAGTTGAAAGGCAAGCCCGGTAAACAGTAGAAAGACAGCCAACAGAGTAAAAACACACTGGAGAGAAAAGAAAAAAACAAGCCCTACTGAAAACATGCTCGGTTGAAGCCAAGCAAAACCAAAACATGCACTTAGAAGTAGCAACCAAAAGAGAGTAGCCAGCACAAGCTTCAACCTACGATAAAAAATGGAGGTTAACAGAAATTGCAGCAACAACGAAACTTATAAAGCATTAAGGTTGCGAAGGCAAAGTAAAGAGTCGTCTAATCTACGACTGAAAAGAGAATCTCTAGCTTCGGTTTTTAACGTCGAAGACCAGAATTTAAACAGAAATAAAAACTCCTCTATTAAAGGAAAGATAGGAGAAGCGCAATGTTTGAACAGCCTCTTATTTCTTTCCAACCACATAATCCAAATGATAATTTGAACGAAGAGGTTCCAAGCACTGCGGTACTTATTATTCGTTGGTGGAAAAGACCAACACGAGGATAATTTGGGAGGGATAGAAGGGATTTCCCAAGCTAGAATGCAAATTTTTCACAGTGGGATAATGAAGTTGCATCCAACAAACAAATGAACAACATCCTCAAAATGTTCCGAGCACAGGGGACACAGCTGACCCCATGCTAGATTCCTTTTGTGGAGGATTTCTACTGTGAGCAACTTGTTGTTAAGGGCAAGCCAGGCGGTGATTTTCACCTTAAGAGGTGCACAGGTTTTCCAAATGAATTTAGCAAAAGGGGAGTGGATGCCTCGAAAGTTAAGAAAGTTATAAAAGGATTTAACCGAGAATATTCCTGCCGAGTTCCAATGCCAAGCAACGTCTTCTTTTGGTCGCCACACGAAATTATTAAGGGAGGTGAGAAGTTCGTTAAGAGCCGAGGAAAGAAGAGTAGAAAGCTCTTCCGTGAATGGGATGATCCAATGTCTTTGTGAGTTAACCAGGGTGAAGGAATCAGCCATCGAAGCTATGGGATTGGAGGCCAGGCGGAAGAGAGACGGGAAAGCGGAGGCAAGTTTTGTGTTACCAATCCAGAGATCAGTCCAAAATTTGGTCTTGGAACCGTCGAAACAGTCATGGGAGATACCGCACTGGAAAGTTGCGGCCACTTTCCAAACCCCTTTCCGAAATGGGGAAGCGTTGCGATTAATAGTGGGGGGAAATTCCCACCAATGGAGAGAAGAAAAATATTTAACCTTGATACATTAGATCCAAGGTAAGTGATCGTATTTTAGAAATCTCCAAAGCCATTTACCCAACAAAGCGATGTTATGGTTCCTAAGGTTCAAAACCCCCAGACCCCCATCCGCTTTGGATTCCAGTTGCTAAGGTGAGTGCCCGGCTTAAAATTGGAGGACCCTGTCTAGAAAAAATTAATTCTGATTAGATCAATCCTCTTGATAACCCAAGAGGGAACATAATAGAATGACATCATATAAAGAGGGATAGAGGAGAGGACCGAGTTAAGAAGGATCAATCTACCACCACGGGAGAGAAGTTTCCCAGCCCACACATTGAGTCTGGATTCCACTTTATCCACCAAGGGAAACCAATCAGATTTTTGCAGTTTACCCCATCGCAGGGGGATACCTAAGTACGTGATGGGGAAAGAAGCAATAGGACAGTTAAAGAAATTGGAGACCTCGATCTGGAGATTGGGGGTACCTCCCAACCAAAGGACCGAAGACTTTTGAAAATTGATCGATAGCCCCGATGCCAGTTCAAAACAGTAAAGAAGAAGTTTTAGGTTACGAAGAGAGTGAGAGTTCGGTTTGGTGAAAATAATAGTGTCGTCTGCGTATTGCATATTAAGAACACCATCGAAAAGGTGTGAGTCACCTAGGCCTTCTATGACCTGTAATTCCCATGCATTGCGCAGGAGCTTACTGAATACGTCTGCGACAAGGAAAAATAATAGGGATGGTAGGGGGTCTCCTTAGTGGAGGCCGCATTTAATTTTAAACTTGTGACATTTAGAGCCATTGATAATGATAAAGGAGGTGCCTGAGAATAGGCTGGATTTAATCCAAGCAATCATTTGGGGCCGAAGCCCCGATTAAAGAGAATATCCAACAGGAAATCCCAGCTGATGTTGTCGTAAGCTTTTTGGAAATCGAGTTTGAGCAAGATACCTTCGGAGTGAGATTTGTGACAATGAGAGATGATCTCTTGAGCCGACGCAACACTATCAAGGATAAAGCGATCCTTAATGAAACCCGACTGGGCCGGGTCAATGAGGGGAGCGATAACCGCACTAAGCCTTGCGGTAAGAACTTTCATAATTATTTTGAAAGAAGTTTTGATCAGGCTAATAGGCCTAAAGTTCGCCAACGCGTGCGCTCCCGTCATTTTGGGGATGAGCACAATGTGCGCATAATTGATACAGTCGAAAGAAAAAGAACCCTGATGAAGTTCTTTAAACATGCTGAGAAGATCATCTTTAAGCCAGTGCCAGAATCTTTGGAAAAAGAAAGCAGGGAAACCGTCCGGCCCAGGTGCTGAATAGCTTTTTAAAGCGAAAATAGCCGATTTGATCTCTTCCAAGGAGAAGGGGGCTTCAAGATGTCACGCCCCGCTTCCCAAAAACATGGAATACAAGCGCGTAACAAAAGTCCAGCGAATGAATATAATCATCCTTAAGCTGTTCAGGAATTTTTTACAACATATCACAGTAAAATCAGAGTCGGAAGCCAGAAAAAGATCAACCACATGCACTTATGAACCAAATACCAACAAGAATACTTGAAATAAAACACATTAATCTCAAATATTCATGATCTGAATTACACAATAATCTTGGGTCACATCGCCCAAATACAAGGAATAATACAAGTTCAAAATACAATATTGTCCAAAATAAGTAACAGGAATAGCAATAGCAAAATTCAGCCTCTAGCCTCTCATCTTGCCAATACCTTTAGGAACCTGTCCTCCAAAATCTGCAATTCATAGAATGCAGGAAAAAGGAAAAGAGAAAACACAGTACCCGTCAATGGCAAGTCTGGGTCACAAATAGAATAGGATACAAGCACATGGAAACTAACTAACCATAGGATATACTGATAGGTAAGGGTAACATATGTCAAATGTAAAGTCAACAGGTAAACAGGTAGCATGTATAATTATCAGGTAATCAGGTAATCAGGTATCAGGTATCAAGTATCAGGAAAACAGGTAACAGGAATATCAGGTAACAGGTAATAGGTATACAGGTAACAGGTAATCATGTATTAATATCTTGTATTATTACTATCTAGGTAACACTTCATGTGCCATTCTTTTATCACATGGTTGTTACAGTCAATGCAGTTTCGCTTTAGATTTCGTAGTGGACCATAGCAGGGCAGTCTACTCAGGTACAGGAAACAGTAATCCAAATCATATACCAAATTCCAAATAATCCAAATCATATACCAAATTCCAAATAATCCAAATCACATACCAAATTCCAAATATGGGAAACACGGGCCCCCTTCCGAGTACACATTTCTGAATTATCCACTACTAGATCATTCCCTTAAACCCCGGCTTGTTTCTTTTATTATTAAGATCATCAACAGGCATGAGAGTGTACTAAATAATTTCAAACTAACATGTTATAATCAGGTTTAGACTCAGGGAATTAGATCAGCAAGTATAGGTACTATACCTTCACAAATACGAGCAAAATAGTGTATGTTTATAATCAGGTCAACAAGACCAGTCTGTACAAAAACAGTGATCCAAAGATCTACAGGCATGCAAATCATGATCCGTCAAAGGATCTGGAAAATAGACATCCACACTCTTCTAACGAAAATAATAAAGACATATACTAGTTCACAACATCTCAGCTTAAAAGTCATTTCAACACAGATTTCCGGTACAGCCAGAAAATAGGGGAATGACTTCCAACACATAAAACAGCATGCAAAGTCATCAAATAAATCCACAAAAATTCTGGGGTAATCCCCTATATATGTATAGTCAAAATAATAATTTTCATATTTTTCCAGAAAGTATAGATATGTTTTCAAAAATAGAAAGTAACACATAACACAGTTTTGATGGATCTGGAATTCTTCAACACCGCTGTACAAAATCATGCATATCTTGCACACAGCGCATCAAAATCCACTTCCGCCAAAACGGGATGAAAGTATACACAATTACCCAACTTTCATATCTCACATAAAATATTCATACAGTAATTAGAAATAAGGTGAACACGGCATTCAACATACAATCACACGCAGTTTACAGCAAAAGTAAATCATGGAAAAGGATATGAAACATCACTCAAAACTTATCTTTAAAATACCACATAAATCTGAAAACTTCCTAACATCATGGGGAAACACTGGGCAAAGTATCATGGCATGGTATCATGTATAACCTAGATCTTGAAAATAAATTGTCCACAAAAACTACCCCGAACTGATTCTGGAAACCACCGATACACAGTCACTAAAATAATCATAACTAACTCATACGAACTCTAAACGGAGTGAAACTAGTGGGATTAGAAAATAGACTCAGTCCTCTACAATTTACTCAGAAATAGCCATGTGGGGATTCGGACTCTAATCCAGGTAAAACAGCAATCAATCCAGTACAACCTAAATTTCCAGATTTCTCAACTAAACTTCAAAACGTCATAACTTCTACAAAAATGATCCAAACTCATCCAAATTCAAAACGCTGCATACCCATCATCTAAATATCATGTCTAAGGATTTCTAACATGTCAAAACCTAATATTTCTCATATGGGTAATCAAACAAACACATGGTATACAATATGGCACATACGCGATCAAACCGCGTTTGGGTGATCCTAAGGCACAAACCTATCAAACTCCATGTCCTAAGTCGTCTATGGCTTGTTTTGAACAATAGAGACGAAACCCACAATTAAAAATATGATCTTTGGCCGTCTCTAGTCTCAAACTATCCTATGTGTGAACTTTCGACTTGTATCAACCTAAGAAATTTAAGTACAAGTTACTTGCCTTGTTGATGATGAACACGGCGCTACGAAGCCTAGCAATGAAAACCCACGTGCAAAAGTCCTTCCACGCGCGATTCCAAGCGTACCCACGAACCGAAACTTGCCTACGATCGTCTCCTTGAAGCACGAACTCAACCGGATGATACCCACTTCTCCACATCAGCAAAGGGAGGTGTAGGGGCTGTTCTTGAAGGTGGGTGCTATTTTGGATAGGTTCGGCCACAAGAAAAGAGAAGGAGACGAGGTTATATGAAGCGGGGTTGTATATTGGAGGATGTAGGAGGTGATATGTGGTCGGCTAGGGCTTGGGGGCTGTGAGGGGGTGTCGGCCTGGGGGCTAGGAGATGCAGGCCAGGTGAGAGCAAGAGGGGTAGCCGGCAAAGAATAGGAGAGGGAGAGAGAATATTAGGGTTAGGGATTAATTAGTGTTTAGGGATATATATAGGAGATCAAATGTGGGTTAATGGGTAGTGGATATCAATAGGAGTAAATAGGTATACAATTGGGTAATGGGTATTGGGTAGATTTCAAATGGGGATATAAAATGCAATGAATCCTATGGCTCCTAAAAAATTTCCTTAAGGGCCAAAAATCTCAAATTGGTCAAAAATCTTCTAAAAATTCATCATGGCCCAAAAATAATTATTAAATATGAATGGGACCAAGAAAATGAGAAAAAGATCTCAAAATGGCGAAAAACGGACGATCGGCGCACAAACAGCACACTGAGGTCAAAAATGCAAGAAAAATAATATAAAATGAAAATAATCCAATAAGAAAATTAATACAATAATTTATAAATATAATTTATGAAATAATCTAATTTTAACAATAAAAATAATTATTCAAATAACCACACTAGCAAAAATAATACGGATAGTAACAATATTAATAATAATAAAATGATAAAGATAATAAAGGTAGTAATAAAATTAATAAGAACTGTATTAAATACAAAAATCATAGAAAATTAGTTCAGCTAAAATTACGGATCAATAATAGATTTTAAATGGAAAATCCAATAATACATTTTGACAAAAGAATTTGAAAACCGGAAAAAAAATAATTCGCAAAAATTTTTAAATACAGAAAATATCGAAAAAATACCTTTTTGGAGAAACAGGGGTTACACAAGAGAAGAAAGATCCTGTGATTGAGTACCGTAAAGGTGACTCCAATCAAGGCTAATAGAACGCTGTTTGTGCGACCCAATCAGGTTTTTATAGAAAGAAAGGAAGGCGTGATGGATCTCGTGATCGGAATTAAGATCTACCCCGTTGTCAATGATCGAGGAGATCCGATTACAACATTGCCTATGCGACGCGAAATTATGGAAGAAAGCGGTATTGCCGTCTCCTTCTTTTAACCATTTAACTCTGGCTCTTTGAGCCCATTTAATATGGTCTTGATGAAGGATGTCGGCATAATCTCGCTTGCAAGATTGCCGTTCGGAATGATAAGACTCTAACAAGGGACCCTGCTCTTCCATCTTATCAATAGAATCAATGGAAGCAAGAGGAAAAATTGTTAAGAAAGTTTGTGTTGTTTTGTCTTTCGTAATGCCATATCTTGCATCCAAATTTAATAGCGTAGAGTTTGAGAAGGATACTGTCCAGCCCAGAAGAACCGGTAACTGAGGCTAAACATTCCACTATAAGATTGACGAAAAGCTGGTCTTGTAGCCAGAATTTTTTGAAACGGAATTTGTGATGGTGAGCGAAGGGGAAGTTAGAGTAGAGGGCGATGGGGACATGATCGGAGGATGGGTTGGGTAAAGCCTTGGAGAAAGTGTTGTGAAACTGGGAAATCCAGTTTTGGGAAACAAGGAAACGGTCGAGTTTGGCCATCATCGGGGGTTGACGAAGGTTAGACCAGGTGAATGATCTACCGTTAATCGGCAGGTCGGTTAACTGTAGTACACAGATGCAATCGTTAAAATTGCAGGATTGGAAATGTAACTCCTGTTTTCCCGTATTTGTATTTTTATACTATATTTTGCCCCCTTGTACTCTTTTATCAATTTGTGATCCAGTATTTTGTTTCTATTCGAATAAAATCATCAATTTGTTTTCGACTCAATTTTTGGTCCTTTTATCTAATTCGATTGTATGTGCTTTGTGTCGTTCTTCATGAAGAATCGACTGTTTCTTCTCATTTGTCTCTTTATTCCCCATTTATTGCATTTTGACCAATTCTCCTGTTGGATCCCATTCAATCCGGATACCCTAATACCCAAAACCCAAACCCACACTATATAAACCCTATCTCCTAACCCTAACCCTAACCCCTACCCATTTACTGTTGTAACCTAAATCCCCTACCGCTCTCTCTTTCTTCTTCGTCCGCTCTTTTCGCGAGCACGCCCAGAACCCAATTCCGCCCACCTCTTCGACCATCCCTGGCCTCATCCTTACCGCCGTCTCCTCGTCAACATCACCACCACAGCACCAACCACCATCCACCATCGTCTCCACCATCATCGCACTCTGAACCCAACTCCGCCATTTCCCGAGCTCTCGACAACCACCCCATCGCCTCGCCATCCCCTCACCCTCCATCGCCTCATCTCCCCCTCATCCTCCTCGACCTCCGTCCACTGCCAACACCCCGAACCCAATCCCCATCCTCCGACTCCTCCCCTGTTCGAACCCAAAAAATAGGGCATCGCCGCTGTCGCGCCGCCGTCGTCGCTGTTACGCCGTCGCCTCGTCACCGTCGAAGAACCCCGCCATCGCACCTTCCCTCTCTCTCGCTCGCTGATTTGTCGAAGAAGAGAACGAAGGAGAAGAAAGGAGGATTAAGGCAGAATTTGATCTCGACTGTAGGATCGTGCAAAGATTCGTGCCCCCTGATCGCCGTTCCGTGTTTCGCCCACAGCAGATCCGATCCGCTGTCCCATGTTCTGGCTTGATCCGCTGCGCGGGAGAGTTCTGATTGGGCAGATCCGGTGTTCCGTGTTCTGGGCGCAGTGAATCCCATCTCGCCGTTTGCTATTTTGGTGATCTGGTGTGGGGATTTTTGCTCTTCTATTGGACTTTCGCACGTGCTTCAAACGTGCTTTTGGGAGACTTCGCCCGGGAATTTTTCGATCCAATTTTCTTCAACAAGCAGATCTAATCGTCGTCAATTAAGGTAAGTATTCTACTTGTACACATTTTTGTTCTAGTACAAGCACCCCTAGAAAAATACTACAAATAGTTAGAAATTGTGATCCCTTCTTGACTATCGTTGTTGATCAATATTAAACCTCCGAAAATTCATAATTCTCAGAGTCACAATAATTTCATTGTATTAAACTATAACTACTTGGATTCATGTTATCCCCTAAACACATGGACACATGAAATTAATGAGCCCTAGATTTGTAGACATATGTTATATCTTATATTTGATGAACTTGCACCCATTTGGCTTGAAAAATAATTATTACTTGCTGTTTTGACAACCATTATTCTATATTTGTATCACACAATAACCTAGATGCCTAATAACCAATTTTCATGTAACCTATACTAGTAAGATATTCCCACATGTTGTTGTCCTGAATCTTGTTATACTGTTTTGTCCCCATTAACATCAGAATTTGAACCTGAGTCCTGAACAGTAAATGTAGCTCCAGATGTCTAGATGTCGATAGCCTCCGAAATTTTCAAATTCCGAGTTACGGTCTAGGAGATATCACAGTTTTGGTGCAGCAACGTCGTGCTGCCCAGATTTGGGATTTCCGTTGTTCGTGATATTTTTATTTATGTTGACCCTCGATTATGCCATATAATTATCTCAAACTCGTCCCATGTCCATTACCATGACTCCTTGACTTGTTTCGCACACATGTATGCTTCTTTGGTAAAATAATAAAAAGTAATAAGCCGGGGTTAAGGGAAAGATCATAGTAGTGGACAATATAGGTAAGTGTACTCGGAAGGAGGCCCGTGTTTCCCACTTGATACATGTCTCATGAACTAGTATATTATAAATCGATTCATGGACTAGTATATTATTGATCCACGAACTAGTATATATATATGTGATTCATGACTTGTCTTGCTATGACTCGACACATGAACTAGTTATATGATTACTCGATTCATGAGCATGGCTTGCTTGATACTTGATACCTGAGTACGCCGCCCTATAGACTCCATTACTAGGCCTAAACGAAATTGTTTTGACTGTAGCAACCATGTAGTAAAAGTATAGATGCATGAAGTGCTACCTAGATAGTAATAACTACAAGACTTGAACATGTTACCTGCCTACTCGATACTTGACTACATGATATATGAAACTTGATACATGAAAACTTGAACTTGATACATGTTACTTGATACTAGATGACATGCTACATGAGACTTGATACATGAATAAAATACTTGACAACTTGTTACTTGAGACTTGGCACTTGAATATAAAATTTGACACTAGACTTGAGACTTGATACTTGACACTAGACTTGGCACTTGTTACATGACACTAGGCTTGAGACTTGTCACTTGAGGTTAGATACCCCTACATGTACACTTGTCACTTGCTTCACCATTGGTGTTTGTTTACCCAACCTGGTCTCTTGAGTTGTCCTTCCAGCTAGTTAATTCTTGAATCTCCATTACTTGTTGTAACTCTATTATATTCTTGATTCTAATTCTTGCTCCCCATTACTTGTACTCGTTTTTACTATTTGTGGCTCTAACTTGCACTAAGGGCATTTTCTCTTGTTTTTCCCTATGTTTGCCTTTTATATTTATTAAGCAGAATTTGGAGACGTGCTATCTGCTGAAATCGATGAGCAGACGTTCTAGGCCTTATTTGGGAAAAATCTTTCTTTAATCATTTCGTTTTGTAATTGAGTTATTTCATTTGTTGTTGTTTAAGACTTGTAACGGGCTTATGTTCCCGAGTTTTACCCTTTTGTTCCAGACATTGAAAACATTTTGGATATTATTAATGTTTAAATTGTTTCCTGTTGCTTAATGAATTATTTATGCATGCTTAGTGATATATATATAACTTGTTATATTCTTGTTGTGATGCTGAGTCGATCCTACAGCTTATGGATGATGTTAAAATCATTTGCTGGGCTTCGTCACGCACTCATATTCCGTGTTTTTGGGAAGCGGGGCGTGACAGGAAATTAGAGGAAGAAGGGGTCGACCTTTCGGAAGCGAACCTGGTGACGTTAAAGTCCCCACAGAGAAAACAGAGTCCGTTAGTGAAATTGTGTAGTGATTGGAATTCATTCCAAAATTGAGGGTGCCTACCAGATGAGGAGGGACCATAAACCGAAATAACTGAGTGAGTGTAGTTGAGCGCCGTCCAGTGCAGTTGGACAATAAGGAAAAAGTTATGGCGTTGAACCGCGATAAGAGAGAAAACCGATTCCTTGAATCCAAGAAGGATACCTCCCCTAGATCCTATCGCATCATGACAGATCCATTTAGAGATAATGCATCCTCCGATAGAGCGAAAGGTAGTAGGGGAGGGAGAATCTATCTTCGATTCTTGGATAGAGATAAGATCACAGTGGGAGGAAGCAATTAATTGATAAATCGTCCTCTTTTTAACGGGGCAATTGAGACCCCGAATGTTCCAAGAGATACTAATCATTAAGATTTTGATGCTCCCGAACTCTAATTCGTTCTTTCTGCCTAATGGTATAAAGCAGGGTCGAATTATCCTAGTCTAGCAAGAATCCCATATCTTGTGCAAGGGAGGCCAACTCGTTATCTGACAACGAATCGAACTGAGGTCGAAAAATGGAGCCTAATAATTTATGCTGAGGATGGGGATGGGATGTGGAGGATTGATGCCAGAGGGATCCATTGCTTGCGGCAATGATCCAAGGGAACGAGCTGAAATAGTAATCTCAGATTTTTTAGCCTTAAGACGTGCACTAGATCTGATGATACGATGAGGTAGCTTGCCGCTCGACGAGAGCCTGAAAGCAGCACACCTATCCTCCTTAAGAGGAGAGGATGGCTGATGCAAATCATCAGAAACGATAGTATCTAATGGAGGAAAAGAAAATTGAGATATCGAGGGGATAGATTGTGCCTTAGCCGCCAAAGATGGCAAGGCAGGTTTATGAAGGGCTGTGGGGCATGAAACGGATATTGACACCTTCGGTGTACCCCGAACCAATGCCGCCAGATCGGGTGATAACCAACTGAGGTTCGTAGAACCAAGATAGGGGGGAAAGAGTCCCGGAGAGGGAAAGAAGAATATGAATAAGAGTTACCGCTCGGAAATAACTTAAGCTGCCAATCAGCGTTGTAAAACACCAAATGAAGGGAAATAACGGAGGTAAGTCTAGGGGATACCTGTTTGAGAGAATGCTTGCGATTCAGCTCCGATTCCTCTTCAAGAAGTAAATTGTCCTGATCAATCCATCCTTCTTCTTTAGTGGATTGAGATTTCTTGACTTTGATGGAAGGAAGAAATGGCGCCGACTCGCAAGAGCTGGGAAAGTGAGCTTGTTTTTGGAATTTCTCCCAATCAGATGCATAATGAGGGTTGACCTCCCAAGACGGCCATTGAGAAGTAGGCTCGAGTGGCTTGGAGGTGGGGGGAGAAGATGAAGAGGGTGGTGCCAGGGGGGCTTCTCTAACAGCGAGGCCTTAGGAGGACCAGATGGAGGAGGTAGAGGAGGTTGGATAGATAGGGAAGAGGAGACAGGGGCTGTAACTCTCGCAGCTTGAAGAGAAGAAATCTCGGGGTTGATCCAAACTAGGTTTGGCGCTTTGGAAGGAGAAATCTTCTTGTTGCTTTGGGAGATATAACTCTTGTTAGGGAGCGGAAACTTTCTCCTAGATGAGGCCTTATGAGCCCCTTTCAAAATGGCCGGTTCCATCTTCGACAAAGAAGATGAGCCAGGATGAAAGGGCGAGGAGATAGCAGGTTTAAAGGTAGGCTATGGAGTCCCAGATGATGGAATGGTAAGGACCCGCTAGGGCTAACCGAGTCATGGTATTGCACAAAGACAGTGAAGGAAGATATACCATCTCTCAGGCAAAAGACTTCAATCCGGTCAGGCTGCATAGGGCAACGAAAGAGAGCCTCTACCTGAAGACTCCCCGAGGCTAGCCTAGCCGAAGAGGAAATGCTAATAATGTCACCAATACATTTGTACATATCCCCGACCAAACGCAAAGAGTCACAAAAAGAGGGTAGGCCTAAGAGAGTGACCTTGGTAGTAGAAGAGCTGAGATCCTGAGACGGAAGACTAATCTGAACCCATTTTCGAATGGAGAGAGAGATAGCTCCCATAGAGAGGGAGGAATTATCGATAAGTTCCTCAAGAATCTTGGGGGAGGGGCATCGGATCACCACATCACCGTTAGAACAAGTGTAGAGCACCCAATCCCATTCTTTAACATTACAAGAGATACTTAGAA
Organism: Hemerocallis citrina; assembly: GCA_017893485.1. Classification (NCBI taxonomy): domain Eukaryota; kingdom Viridiplantae; phylum Streptophyta; class Magnoliopsida; order Asparagales; family Asphodelaceae; genus Hemerocallis; species Hemerocallis citrina. Next base: position 367,301 of record JACEHZ010000269.1, read on the forward strand.
ATGAGTTTAAGGTAAAGAAGGGAATTGTGCCTCCGTTGAAGGAAATGGCGCCATAAGTACCAAAAAATTTCAACCTATCAGAAAGTTCTGTTTTCGGGATGAACACCTGAGTAGTGATCGGCTTGGCGGGTAGATTTTTAGATTTTAGAAGCAAACGGAGCAGGAGGAGGAGGGGGAGTGTTGTCGGAGATTCGATTAGCAATAGGAGGAGTTGGGAGTAGGGGAGACCTCGAAGACACTTTCTGCTTCTTGGGTTTGGATGCTTGATTCTCAACAAGCTTGCACTGCATGGAAGGAAAATCAAGAGCGACAAGAACTTGATCCGAAATGGGTGCTCCCAGAGTGAGGCCCAACAATTTTTGAAGTGCAAAACAGCGCTGTCGCGCATGACCAGACTTGAGGCAAAACAAGCATTTCATCTTGAAAGCGCAAAATTTCTTTAAATGCCCCGGCTAAAGGCACCGAAAATAGGTAAGTGGTAGATGGTGAGAATCAGAGCGAAGAAGAGAAGAAGATGAAGAGTTAGGAGTGATGAAGAGGCGGGAGAAGGGGGTCTTAGAGACCCCTGAAACTTCTCAAACTGGGCCTTGGGAGGCCCGTAGGAGCTAGGCCCAGGAAAAGACCAGAGCCCATTGTTAATAATTTGTTTATTAGTCTTTTTCTTCTTAACGACCTCAACCCAGGTGTAATCCATGGGCCACAAGTTATACCCCAACAATGAGAAGGCCCACTAAGGGGAAATACGACACAGGGAAAGGTAATGGCAAAATAGTGTGGAAGCACACAGAGGAGCTGGTGATACGCAACAAACAAAGCGCCTCACAACAGTAGAGGAGGCGAGGAGAATGTTCTCGAAAGGAGATAGAGGAGAAACCCAGTGAGGGCGAGAAGAAGGTACCCAATAGAGGGGGGAAGATGATAAGAAGTTAGAAAGAGAATCTTCTCGCCAATAAGGCTAGAAAAAACACAGGTCCAAAGACCTCCAAATCCACCACGATGGCGACAAGCCAGAACCTCAGATGCCGAATAGAAAACACTTAAACAAAAGGAAAAACTTACAGTGATGGGTTGGTTAGGGGAAGCTGCAGAAACAACCTGATACCTCCACCGAGTCCGCACTGGAAGACCGGAGGGACGGGGGCAAGCGGCGGCCTGAAGCATCCACGCTGACTGAACTGACAGGAGACCCCTCTCCGAGCGAAGATGGGTGCTGGGAAAGGGACGAGAGTCGCCTGGGACGAAAATGGGGCTGCAGGGATGGTAAGAAGACGAGCAACTGAGAACAGTCCTCGAAGATGGTGAGCACCGCACCCAAGACCGCCTGGAAGAAAGCCGAAAGGAGACGGAGCAAACGGGGCGCTCCGGAGGGAAGGGAAAAGGGCAACGATGAAAAAATTGACGGTAGGGTTACAAGCTGAAAAGGGTTTGGTGATCTTGAAGAGGCCAGCAATTTTAAAGAAGGGGGGAGGGAGAGATGGAGCCGGAGCTCCGGATCTGAGAGATCTAGGCTTTGAGGGAGAAGGCAATAAATCGCGCGCGCGAGAGAGAGAGAGAGAGAGAGAGAGAGATAGAGAGAGAGCTTTTTCTATCGTTCACTTAGCTATTACACATATATATATTAAGACACTCCTCTTCTCTCCTTGTAATTCCCCAAACTCCAAAAACCCCTTTTTAATTAATTAATTAATTAATCACCACTTAATCAAGACCCATTAACCCTAATCATGTCCACTCTCCAAATCCCCCTCATTCTTAACCCCAAAATCCCCCTCTGTTCCGTTGTGCCACTACGCAAATTTCCTAACTACTCAAACCCGCTTCCCTAGCCGAATGCACTCTTTCCCCAGTTTCTTGGATCTCACGCCCAAAAAGCCTAAACCCGAGCCCGAACCCGAACCTGAACCTGTCCTCGTCGACATCCAATACCATTCTGGGCGCAACAAGGCCCACTACGACACAGTCGTTATCGGGTGCGACCCATCAGGCCTCCGCTTGGCTGAGCAGGCTAGCGCGTAGGGTTCGGGTTTGTTGTATCGACCCGGACCCGTTATCGGGGTGGGCCAACAATTTCGGGTCGTGGGTTGATGAGTTAGAGATGATGGGCCTGGAGTCGTGCTTGGATTACTTTACACGCGGCCTTCGGCAAGCATGGTGATTGATGATGGGAGGGTGAAGAATCTGGACCGTCCGTATGGAAGAGTGGCAAGGGGGAAGCTGAAGAGGAGGTTGTTCGAAGGGTGCGCGGAGCACGGGGTCAGGTTTCATAGGGCTAAGGTGTGGGTAGTGGATCATGAAGTACGTATCCGACCCGAAACATATGAGTCATATGACTTTTTTGTCGACTTAAATTATATCTAACATAACATTTGAGAGTAATACTTCATCCACTACCAATTTTACTATCATTCTCTTCACTATTTTATGTGGTACTCCTATTACAGAGTTCACTCATCTATTGAAATGTGCCACCTAAATTAGTGAAGAGAAATATAATAAAATTGATAGTGGGTGTAATAGTACTCTAAAAATAAATAATAGTGGTTCATTTCTTTACTTTTGCAATCTGGGTGTGAAAGAAATCTAGATTATAATAGTGGTGATAAAGCTGATATGAAATGAGACCATCTCCAATCACGCTAGTCATCTCTTCTTCTTTTTTTAGCTAAAAAAAAGGCAGATTTATGGAGAAAAATCTGCCCAACGGGACTTGTCAAACCACTCGTCAAAATAGATATTTCAGATTTACTCGTTAGATCTGGTAATGTTGTATCGCTCGCCAAACTTTTCTTCCATTTTTTTCTGCCTCTCAAAATCAAAAAAAATAATAAATTGTTAAACCCGCAAAAAAAATTTGAAATCTGATCACGCGAGAACTTAGCGCGCAAACCAGATCGCGAACTTGCGAAATCGCTATCGCGATCGAAATCTTCGTGAGATCGCGATTGCGAACGAGACTTGCGATCTACTTTCGCGAGGAAGGAATTTCTTCTTAGGTTAGTTTGGGCTTGGGTTGTTTTGGGGTTGCTAGTTTGGTTTTTTAATTTCATTTTGGTTGTTGTTTAATTTACTAGGAAGGAATTTTAATTTGGTTGCTAGATTGGTCTTGGACTGTTTTTTGGGCTTGGGCTTTGTATTTTAATTTTATTGAATTTTAGGCTTTAAAATATTTATGATTAGCCAAAACAGCTAGCATGGTTGGAGTGTGAACTTTTTTTGTTAGCCAAATTATCCAATTATTTTTTATTTTGGCTATTCTAGCGAGTCAAAATAGTTAGTGTAGTTGGAGATGCTCTGATATGTGTACAATAGCGATATGTTTGTTACCATCATGCATGTTTAAAACATTGTACTCCATTGTATTCCAACTACTTTAAAGAAAAGTACATTTTGTTACATGTATGTTGCTAAATTGCCAATTTTCTCTACTAGATGACTAACATTTATGTATATTGATATATCCATCCAGGTGTTCCAATCGACGGTGAAATAATGCTCCGATGGCTCCAACATAACCGCCAGCCTTGTCGTCGATGCCAGCGGGTTCACCAGCCCATTCATCCGCTACGATGATTATAAGGATAGAAATCCCGGGTACCAAATAGCCCACGGCATCCTAGCCGGGGTACCCAATATCCCACGGCATCCTAGCCGAGGTCCAATCCCACCCCTTCCCACATGACACGTACAATGCTCCTCATGGATTGGCGCGACTCCCACCTCGACAATGAGCCACACCTTCGTCCCTTCAACACCTGCATTCCTACATTCCTCTATGCAATGCCTCTCGCCTCCAACCTCATCTTCCTCCAAGAGACCTCCCTTGTCAGCCGTCCGACCTTATCCTACACTGAGATCAAGAAGAGGATGGTCGCTAGATTAAGACACTTGGGCATCAAAGTGACACGTGTGAGGGAATTCGGGGTTAGTTCACCGTCGACAGGGTGGGTACTTGGTGGCTAAAGCTTTGCGGGCAGCGCCTGTGGTAGCTGAGGGAATGGCCGAGTATGTGAGAATGGTTGGAGGGAGACAGTTGAGTACTAGGGTTTGGGACAGTTTGTGGACCGGTGACATGAAGAACGGAAGGGAGTTTTATCGGTTCGGAATGGAAGTGTTGCTGAAGATGGATTTAGAGCAGACAAGTAGGTGGTTTTTCGACGCATTCTTTGCTTTGGATCTGTATTATTGGCAAGGGTTTTTGTCGTCGAGGCTGTCAGTGAAGAAGCTGGCCGTGTTAAGCTTGTCGTTGTTTGCCAAGTCCTCCAGTCTATCAAAGTTGGATATTATGACCAAGAGCCCTGTACCTTTAGCTCGGATGTTCGGAAGTCTAGCATTACAGATTGCCTAGTTTGGGTGTGTTCACTTGATTTGTCAATCACTTAGATATATAGTTGAATTATAAGTTCCCTCCCAATCCAGTCCAATCAAATATAATCAAATAGCTAGCATGGTTGGAGTGAGTGAACTTTTTTTGTTAGCCAAATTATCCAATTATTTTTTATTTTGACTATTCTAACGAGCCAAAATAACTAGTGTGGTTAGAAATGCTCTGATATGTGTAAAATAGCGATATTAGAGCATGTTTAAAACATTGTACTCCACTGTATTCCAACTAGTTTAAAGAAAAGTACATTTTGTTACAATGTATGTTGCTAAATTGCCAATTTTCTCTACTAGATTACTAACATTTATGTATATTTATATATCCATCCAGGAGTTCCAATCGACGATGAAATGCTCCTCCGATGGCTCCCTCAAAGATAATAGTAGGCATGGGAGGGAAATCGGGGTTAGTGCACCCGTCGACAAGGTGGGTACTTGGTGGCTAAAGCTTTGCGGGCAGCGCCTGTGCTAGCTGAGGCAATGGCCGAGTATTTGGGGTCGGAGAGAATGGTTAGAGGGAGACAGTTGAGTACTAGGGTTTAGGACAATTTGTGGACCGGTGACATGAAGAACGAAAGGGAGTTAGAGTTTAACCGGTTCGGAATGGAAGTGTTGCTGAAGATGGATTTAGAGGAGAAGTCTGAATAATACTTGGTCTCTCTGTTAACAGTTGGGGATACATTGCATAGTTTGAACTTTGATATCATTTTCCGTCCACATAGGCAGCAAGAAGTCCTCCTTCAATCACGAAAAGTGAATTAAAAGAATACAAAATAAAAGTATTTTTTCTTATGAGCTAGATGAGTTGAATCTTGTTACTGTTTTTGTCTATATATAATATTACATAAATATTGGACTTACAATAGTGGTTTAGCCAACTGGTGGTCTCAGAGCATGTAGCATTTGGGACCATAATCTAATTTAATTTGTTCCGGTACTATCAATCAATCTGCTTTCATTATTTTGTTTATTGGTCTTCATTATTTTGTTTATATTACAAAATTAGAATTAGAAACAATAATACATAGGCTCTTATAAAATATGAAAGGGTATAAAAATAATTTAATTATAAAATTCCTTCTCTCCCCTTGTGAACCAAACAATAAGATAATTATTTTCCCTCCGCTCCGCTCCCCTCCTTTGAACCAAACAGAACCTTAGATGCATAGTTGAATTAAGTTCCCTAGCAATCTAGTCCAATCAAATTTTATCTAAAACTTTCTTCTTCTTCTCTAATATGTTATTGCAAATATTAATCAGATATTCGGCTTTTGCTTTAACAAGAAAATATTTTTGAAAATTTTATTGCAACTACTCTTATGCGGCCAAGCGTGAAAATAAGAAATACGAGACCTCTTTGGTCGAGTTTGAACCATTTAAAAGTACCTTCACTTTCCTTACAAAGTTGATAAAAGTACAGAGAAAAAAGGAACAGAACAGAATAAAACAGAGCAAAACAAAATCACTACCCATACCCAGAGCTCCAAATTACAACATTCAGAAATAAATCCAACACACGCTTCTCATATTTTCTTAGGTCAACAACCATGTTTTACACTTCTGATAAAGGAAACATTAGCAGCAAACTGTATCAAAACTGATTATACGAGCAGCACATGTTTTAAACAAAATACTGACAGTAATCACAGATAACAGTATTCTTCTAAACACAGATCAAATATAATCAAAGTCTCACATGTAGTAGTCCAAGCCCAACCTCGCCACCATATACTCTCCAAAGGTTTCTTAAACATGCAGGCGGGCTGCCCGAATAACTTAAAAGAAACAATTAATTATGGGCTAATGTCAATAGATTGATGATCAGTTTACACCTTAGACAATACAGTATCTTCTAATTAAAAGATAGAATATTTTGCCCAATCACACAATACCAGCATTGTGCCAACCTTTAGTGCATGGCGGTATTTCCATGAATTCATCAAATTCCTTCACATGAACATCACAGCACTTCCACTGCATGTAGGCAAAAAGATGAGAGAAAAAATCATAGTCAAAGATGAGATAATCAAAGTATTATAACGAAACAGAGAAGAACAAAATTTTGCAAGCTTACCCCTCTAATCCTGTCATGAAAAACTGCAGGGCCTGGATGATATTCACATGCTGTTTCATGGTTATCCTTCTCTGTAAAGGTCTTTCCGCATCCTTTGTTTCGGCATATTTGGGGATCGTTCAAGCCAACTATTTTCTTGACTGGAGCAGGTGTGGGCCTAACCTCCTCATTTTCTGCAGAAATAGGTACCATGGCCGGCTTTGAAGGTCTGGGTTGGGAACCTGAGCAAAATGTAATATACATATTGTTGATATAAGCATAAGAATCGCGAGGTTATAGAGTTTCCAACCTGCCAGTCAGGTTGGATTTGACCTCAATACATGCTGCCCAATCGAAAAATGTTCATTATTGTCTATTTTTTACAACCCGTGCACAGTTATGTTAGAAGACCTTGTGGGAAAAAAACGATTTGCTGAGACGGAAATCCGGTTATCAGATTTTTACCAAGATAACTGGAAGTTCAACTAGCAAACACGAGATCCTTACTAGAGCTCATGACGTAACTGGAACATAGCACGAAAAGAGGGATCTATTTCACGTCGGGTTAACCTATCACCATTAACCTGTCTTAACCTCACTGAAAACAGGACCGAAGAAACCTTATCTATTAAATTATATAGGTATGACTGAGGATCATTCCAATTATTAGTAGCAATAACTTAATCGAAGAATGACTATTCATCAATAAGAGTACTGACAATTATGTAACACTCCCTGAGGTCAAATACCCCACTGATCCAATCCACCTGATGATCACCAACCCAACTCAAAACACACAGAAGGCTCAAAAGGTAGCTATAGGTTCTAGAAACTACAACCCGAATGGGCATGAGGCAAATCACGGACTAACTTGTAAACCTTGAATGGGGATCCAAATGCATGTTGAAACCTGAATGACCCAAATGGGAACAAGGCATCTAGACCCGTGTTTGAACTAGTTTTACTACCGAAGACGTTACGTCTATATGGAGAAAAAGAACAAAAAGACAGCAGGGCTGAAACTTAACAGCCATCAGTTTGATTCATTAAAATGCATTTTCATGGAAGAATGAAGAATACCATGATCAGAGCAGAAGAAGCCTTGACGACACCTTGAACAAGTATCATCAGTTGGTTTGCTCTGAATAGCAGATGGAATAGACTTTGGCCGATTTGCTGATACTAAAACTGGCTTCTCAGTTGTATGTTTACCTGTCTTGCATCTTTATAAACAAAATTAAACAGACTTGAGCAACTGCTAGTGATGCATGACAACAAGTGTACATAAAATTTAAATTTTAACTAGGCAATTGAAAAATTAAATGTTAATACTGCTATGGTTGCAAGGAAAAAAAAAGAAAAAGGTAAACACTAACTTCTTAGCAATTTCTTCCACAAATTGTACTTTATACCTATATAAGAGCATCCACAGTCGTTTTTCTTATTTGCTATAATATGGCAGCTACAGTAATAGCAAATACGATCGTAGGCTGCAGTCGTGTTTGCTATATTTTTTCTATTTTTTAGAGAGACGGGGTATCATACCCCGTCCGATCGTTTCAAACAAATTAAAAAAAGTTAATTACTATTAACTATTAAACTATATTAATTAACTAAATTAAATAATAAAATAATAACTAAATCTAATCAATTAATACCTAACTACTCCTAATCAGCATTAATACCTAACTAAACCTAATTAAACATACCCAATTAATTGCAATCACCATTTAATGCTATTCTGGGCTTCTATCCTTGGACGGGGAATGATACCCCGGACGGGGTATCTATCCCCGTCTGAGGGGATTTTCAACTCGGGTCAAATATGTGGGACGGGGTTTGATACCCCGGACAGGGTATCATTCCCCGTTTGAACAATTTTTTTAAAAAAAAAAATCGGTTAATTAGAGAGACGGGGTTTGATACCCCGTCCGGGGTATCATTCTCCGTCCGACCTATTTTTAACATAAAAAAAAAATCAAAAATTATGTGGGACGATGTATCATACTCCGTTTGATAAGATTAAAAAAATATTATATAGAAGAGACGGGGTATCATACCCCGTCCTTTATATTTTGAGAAAGCTCAGATGGCTTCTCATATTTGAGAAATGGAAATAGCGGCTTTGCCATAATATGGACATTTGAGAAACGACTGCAGCGTGGTTTTTGGGTTCGTTTGCTATAATTTGGAGATATGGAAATTTTAGAAAACGACTGTGGATGCTCTAAGTCAATATATGGGATCAGGAAGCTAACGCACAACATATGGTTATCCTCCATAACTCAACTCTAATGGTAAATAAATGGGAAAAGCTAGTAATTCAATCTTTTAATCATATATGTATATTTAATTATTTACGCAATGGGGATGGTACCTGTTGTGCGGAATACAAATCAAACCAACAATCAAACGAGAGAAACAGCGAGAAAAACAGAAAAGCAAGCAACACAAGAACACAAGATTTACGTGGTTCGGCAAAACGATGCCTACATCCACAAAGGGCGGTTGGGGTTTCTTTACTATGATCTCCAATGGGCAAACAAAGCCTTTACAAGAGATGACGGCTGCAAAATCCGAATAAGGTGTTACAATTTACAAAACCCTAACGGGTGTATTTATAGGAAAACTATTGGGCCTTTCGAATTGGGCCGAATCTGGATCCAAAACCCGCCGACAGTCGACTGGTCTTCATACCAGTCGACTGATACTGCTGTATTCTCAGTCTTCGAAAACTCCTCTCTGGACAGTCGACTGCTCCTCCATCCAGTCGACTGAAGCTCTGAAACTTTCGAACACTGCAGATACCAAATACCAGAATCGAGCCATTATCCTACAATCTCCATCTTGGCGAGATCTTCCAAGTATCCAACAATCTCCACCTTGGTGAAATCTTCCAAGTAGCCCAAGCAATCTCCACAAATACTCCAAAACAACTGCTCATCACCAAATGCAACAAACGAACCCAAACTTCCACCTTAGTATGATATCACATACTAAACAAACCAATAGCAAAGTACCACTTGTTGTGCGGAATACAAATCAAACCAACAATCAAACGAGAGAAACAGCGAGAAAACACAGAAAAGCAAGCAACACAAGAACACAAAATTTACGTGGTTCGGCAAAACGATGCCTACATCCACAAAGGGCGGTTGGGGTTTCTTTACTATGATCTCCAATGGGCAAACAAAGCCTTTACAAGAGATGACAGCTGCAAAATCCGAATAAGGTGTTACAATTTACAAAACCCTAACGAGTGTATTTATAGGGAAACTATTGGGCCTTTCGAATTGGGCCTATTCTGGATCCAAAACCCGCCGACAGTTGACTGGTCTTCATACCAGTCGACTGATAATTCCTTCGGGACAGTCGACTGACTCCCACATACAGTCGACTGCTGCTGCTGTATTCTCAGTCTTCGAAAACTCCTCTCTGGACAGTCGACTGCTCCTCCATCCAGTCGACTGAAGCTCTGAAACTTTCGAACACTGCAGATACCAAATACCAGAATCGAGCCATTATCCTACAATCTCCACCTTGGCGAGATCTTCCAAGTATCCAACAATCTCCACAAATACTCCAAAACAACTGCTCATCACCAAATGCAACAAACGAACCCAAACTTCCACCTTAGTATGATATCACATACTAAACAAACCAATAGCAAAGTACTATCCCAATCGCCCATGCCAAATTATCAAACATGCAAAATATTAGCCAGGTTCGTGCAATGCTTGAACTTGGCTGCCCCAACAATTTTGGTCAATATATCAGCAGGATTATCAGCTGTTCCAATCTTCACCAAATGAATATCATCATCCTTTATCAAATCATGCACAAAATGATAACGAACATCAATATGTTTGGTCCTCGAATGATGAACTTGGTTCTTCGCTAAATGAATAGCACTCTGACTGTCACAGTGTACCTCCACCTTCTCCCGATGAATTCCCAAGCTCTTCAAAAGTCCATGTATCCAAATGGCTTCCTTCATGGCCTCAGCAACCGCCATGTATTCAGCCTCAGTAGTAGACAACGCTACAGTGGACTGCAAATTGGACCTCCAACTTATAGGTGCCCTAGCCATAGTAAACAAATAGCCTGTAGTAGACCGCCTCTTATCTAGATCACCTGCATAGTCCGAATCAACATAACCCACCAATAACCTGCTAATATTGTCATCCCTTTCAAACTTCAAACCCACATCTGTGGTGCCACTTATGTACCTCAAAATCCATTTAGCTGCTTGCCAATGCTCTTTGCCTGGATCATGCATATATCGACTAACCATACTCACCGACTGAGAGATGTCTGGTCGAGTACAGACCATGGCATACATCAAACTGCCAACCACACTAGTGTAAGGTACATTAGCCATATACTTTCTCTCTTCATCTGTACTTGGAGACTGAGAAGCACTAATTCTGAAATGAGTGGCTAAGGGTGTACTGACTGGTTTAGTTTTCTCATCTATACCAAACCGTTTCAGCACCTTCAAAAGATATTGCTTCTGTGTCAAACTTACTATGCCCTTTGCTCTGTCTCTAGCTATCTCCATCCCAAGTATCTTCTTGGCTTCACCAAGATCCTTCATCTCGAATTCAGAACTCAGCTGATTCTTCAAATTTTGAATCTCCTTAGCATTTTTAGAGGCAATCAACATATCATCCACATATAATAACAGATATATAAAAGAGCCATCCTGCAATTTCCTGAAGTAGACACAATGATCATACTCACTTCTGGAATATCCCTGCACTTTCATAAACTGATCAAACCTCAAATACCACTGCCTTGGAGATTGCTTCAACCCATAGAGAGACTTCTTCAACCTGCAAACACAACTTTCCTTCCCAGCAATTTTGAACCCATCTGGCTGCAACATATAAATTTCTTCATCTAGATCTCCATGTAAGAATGCAGTTTTCACATCCATCTGTGTCAATTCAAGATCAAACTGTGCTACCAATGCTAACAAAATCCGAATAGAAGGATGCTTCACAACTGGAGAGAACACTTCATTATAGTCAATACCTTCCTGTTGAGCATACCCCTTTGCAACTAGTCTAGCCTTGAACCGAACACTGCCTTTTGGACCTTCTTTCTTCGTATACACCCACTTGCAACCAATTGCTTTCTTCTCCTTTGGTAGTTGCACTAGATCCCAAGTCTTATTCTTATGAAGAGAGTTCATCTCTTCATCCATAGCAACTTTCCAATCTACATTTTCTGAACTTCTAGTAGCTTCTTTGAAGTTGGAGGGAACTTTATCATCCACAATGGGAAGAGCAAATGCAACTGTATCTGTAAAACGAGACGGTCGTTTGATATCTCTTCTTTGCCTTCTTACTGCAATTGATTCTACCTGCTGGATAGGAACTTCTTCATCATTCTCAGTATCAACCACATCATCTTCATCTTGGACAGGAACAGGATTTTCAACTGACAACTTTTCTAACTCCACCTGTTGGAGAACTCTCCTACCAGTCGACTGGTTATTGCCAACAGTCGACTGTCCCGAGCTCCCACTCTTCTGCTGTTCTAAACCACCAGTCGACTGCTCCTGTACATCAGTCGACTGTCCCGAGATTCTGCTACTCACCTGTTGGAGAACTGTCCCACTCTTCTGCTGCTCACCAGTCGACTGTCCCATACCACAAGTCGACTGTCCCGAGCTAATCATGCTGGTCTCATCAAAAGTCACATCTCTGCTGATTACTAACTTCTTTTGTTCTGGACACCACAACCTGTAACCTTTGACACCAGTACTAAAACCAACAAATATAGCCTTTTTGGCTCTTGCATCAAGTTTAGTTTCAGTTACATGAAAATAAGCAGGACAACCAAATATATGCAAAATATTATAATCAGATGCAGGTTTACCACTCCATACCTCAATAGGCGTTTTGCCTTCAAGTGCTGCTGATGGTAAACGGTTGACAATGTGGCTTGCATATATAACAGCTTCTGCCCAAAATGTCTTCTTCAATCCAGACTGTGCTAACATACATCTCACCTTCTCAAGTAAGGTTCTGTTCATCCTTTCTGCAACCCCATTTTGCTGTGGAGTCTTCCTAACTGTGAAGTGCCTCTGGATCCCTTCATCTTCACACAATTTCAGAAACGGATCATTCTTATATTCCCCTCCATTATCTGACCTCAGAACTTTAATCTTCCTACCAGTCTGATTTTCAACTTTCTTCTTCCAACTTGTGAACAATGTGAAAACTTCATCTTTGTGCTTCATGGTATATACCCAAACTCGTCTGGAGTAATCATCAACAAAAGTAACAAACCAGTGTCTACCACTCATAGAAGGTGTCTGAGTAGGGCCCCAAACATCTGTGTGCACATAATCGAGAATACCCTTTGTCTGATGTACAGCTGTACCAAATTTCACCCTAGTCTGCTTACGCAAAACACAATGTTCACAAAATTCCAACTTGCACCCTTTAGCATCTTTAAGCAACCCCTTGCTTCACAAGCCCCTGCAAGGCCTTTTCTCCTGCATGCCCGAGTCGCATATGCCACAACCTAGTAGAGTCGGGAACAACCTGTTTAGGCCTTTCAGTTACACTGGCAGCCTCACCCAAATATGTTTTTCCCTGCAAGAAAAACAAGTTCCTTTTTCTTTGCCCTTTCATCACCACGAGTGATCCGCTAGTCACCTTCAGAATGCCACCTTCACTAGCAAATTTCAATCCACTGGCCTCCAAAGCACCAAGTGAAATCAAATTCTTCTTCAAATCTGAAACGTACCATACATCTGAAAGCTCCCTAATAAGACCATCGTGCATTAGCAATTCAATCTTCCCGATTCCTACCTTCTTACAAGGTGCATCATTACCCATCAAAACTACACCACCATCCATATACTCCAAAGAAGTAAACCACTCCTTTTTCCAAGACATATGATAGGAGGCTGCTGTATCAAGAAACCATACTTCTTGATAAAGTGAGGGACTAGAAGCAAGTGCAAAAGAAAAATCCTCGCCACTATCTAAATTATCAACAATCACATTTGCAGTCGAATTTCCCTTATTTCGTAGCTTTGGACAATCCTTTTTCCAATGCCCCCTTTCATGACAGAAAGCACATTCATCTTTGGCCGGTATTTTCCTGTCCTTCGAAACTCCTCTCGATTTGGAACGAGATTTGTTTTCCTTCTTCCCAGATTTGGACTCAGATCTGGTCTCAGTCCTGCCCCTTACAATCAAAGCTTCAGAAGTTTCTCTATCAACCATTTTATCCCTTCTCCTAGTTTCATTATTCAACAGAGCATTTGCAACATCTTCATATTTCACAGTATCCTTTCCATATAGTAAAATAGTTGCTAAATGATCATAACTTTCAGGTAATGAATTCAACAGAATTAGGACTTTATCTTCATCTTTAATTTGCTCATCCAAATTTAACAAATCAGCCAATAATTTATTAAATGATTCAACATGAGCATTCATAGACATACCTTCCGTATAGGTGAAGCGAAAAAGTCTCTTCTTCAAATACAGCCGATTCTCCAAACTTTTTCTCATGTATTTGTCTTTGAGCTTCTTTCACAACACCGCAGCAATGGTATCCCTCATCAAATCGTACTTCTGAGCCTTCTCAATAAAGAGCCGAATAGTCCCACACGCAACTCGATTCAACTTCTTCCAATCTGCTTCGGACATATCCTTTGGTTTCTCTACTTCCAAAGCAACATCTTGTTCTTGTTGAACAAGAACATCCAACACCTCACATTGCCACATCCCGAAATTATTTGTCCCATCAAATTTTTCAACTTCAAATTTTGCGTTGTGAATCGTTGTTCTTGACGAACTTGATCCCACAACATCCTTGGTTGCATCTGCATCACCCGCCATCTCCTTCTAGGTCGAACAAACAGCTCTGATACCACTTGTTGTGCGGAATACAAATCAAACCAACAATCAAACGAGAGAAACAGCGAGAAAAACAGAAAAGCAAGCAACACAAGAACACATGATTTACGTGGTTCGGCAAAACGATGCCTACATCCACAAAGGGCGGTTGGGGTTTCTTTACTATGATCTCCAATGGGCAAACAAAGCCTTTACAAGAGATGACGGCTGCAAAATCCGAATAAGGTGTTACAATTTACAAAACCCTAACGGGTGTATTTATAGGAAAACTATTGGGCCTTTCGAATTGGGCCGAATCTGGATCCAAAACCCGCCGACAGTCGACTGGTCTTCATACCAGTCGACTGATACTGCTGTATTCTCAGTCTTCGAAAACTCCTCTCTGGACAGTCGACTGCTCCTCCATCCAGTCGACTGAAGCTCTGAAACTTTCGAACACTGCAGATACCAAATACCAGAATCGAGCCATTATCCTACAGTACCATCTTCCCAATCAGTAAACGAGGAGTAAAGGACATCATGTCGAGGCTGAAGGAGTTGTACTCCATCTATGATGAGTTTTAATAAGCCCATGTAGATTGATTGACAGAGCAATCAAAATATATTCATATTTAACATAAATTTGATTGAGGTCAGAGGATAGAATTCCCTTCTCAAAGTAATTATTGCTCAGAATTAGGGGATTCATACTATAAATCACAATGATTACAGCTAGCGATTAATTTATAGAAGCAACCAAATGATTAATTACATCGTAGTGGTGTTACCATTGGCACTTTTCCACTGTATCCAATAAATTTTTAAGGTCGACCATAGAAGTATGCCTATCATATCTGGCTAATACAACGTACAACACCTAATTTGATGACATTTACAAACTCATAGTATCCCATTTTGGCTTTCTGAGCTATCACAAGTAGTCAAAACACGCTGGTAATTGTAAAATAGCAGTTAATATTTTCACAAGCAAGACCTTTCAGAAAAATCTGGTCAAAGTGCAAAAATTTTTAGAAACATTTGGTAAAAGTCCGTATAGAACAATAGCCGTTGTTCTATAGGGTGGTTGGAGGCTCTAATGACAAAAAAAATAAATTAAATATATTTTAAATTCATTCAAAAGAAAAAAAAAATCGTTGTCACTAAAAAATTCGATTTTTTTTCCCAAACCGACCTACTTTTTGAAAGTTTTTCCCAAACCGACTTATTTTTTTTTTAATTCCCAAAACGACACACTCGGTCTTTGAAAGACCGAGTTTAGCACAAAATAAGTCGGTTTTTCAGAGACCGAGTGTTAGAATTCGAAAAATCGAATTCTAACACTCGGTCTTTGAAAAACCGAGTTATTTTGTGCTAGACTCGGTCTTTCAAAGACCGAGTGTGTTATTTTGATAAATACTTTCAAAAGTGGGTCAGTTTGGTAAATATTTTCAAAAAGTGGGTCATTTTGGTAATAAGTTCTGAGAAACAGGGGTTTCTCTGTATTGATACAGTTAAACATCGAGAGTAATATAGAAGTTAAAAAAGAACCCTCAGTGATTTTAATACTTATATTTTCTTTTCTTTTAATTTTTTATCGGTATCTCTAGGTCATCCGCAATAAACATGATTCGAATTATAATGTAAGATATGTTAAAGGTTTTCTGCATTTTTGGTAATTGCAGATTAAATTGGTTTCGGAAGATGCATATGTTACTCAAAATCGTGTGGGTTAAGTTTCAAAGTACTAGATGTACTGAAGTATATATGCCTTCTACATACAGTTGAGTAACATAATTATCCAACTTTAGCTCACATTAGGCCCGGATGAAGATAATCTCTCCATTTATCTTCGTACTTTACGATTAGTAATTTTCGTGCCACCATTCCATTTTCTGGGGAGAAAAAAGGTTCTAGCTTGATGTAAAAGGGGGGACTTGAACTACAAGCATCTTGTGCCTAAAAGGTTTTTACTTGGTTTAACCGGAATAGAGCTCGCTGTAATTCTAGTTACTTGATAATTGGCGAGAGATTAATATTTTTACAATTTGTAAGAGGATGAGTAACTTTGTTAATTAATCTACTCTTTCTATTATCATTTCATTGTCCTGTTCAGTAAAAATTCAGCAGAACAATTTTTTTTCATGTTACATGTGGGTATTCGATGGCATGAAATGTAGTATTTCTTTATTCTTCTCAGAATAAAAGAAAAAAACATCATTCATACAAATTTAAAGATGATCAGAAATTTTAACTCATCTGGAGTTGAGTCTGAACTGACCTGTCGAATGTAGCTGATGCATGGTTTACAAATTACAATTGATCGAAATGATATCATCCTAAGCCGATCTTTCTCAAATTATAATAGTGGAGAGGCAGTCATACAATCAAAACTACACGACTTCAATTTGTAGCTGTCGAGCATTGTTATTTGATAATTAATTTATAACCTCGTGAAAACATAAATACCAATTTAAAATCATTGGCTTCAAATTTACTTTTTATTGTTACACTCAACTCACTTCCACAATGCATCAAACTCTGAGGCATAAGCAGCAGGGTAAGCAAAAAATAAAAGATAAAAACTCAGTAAACACTACAAAAGATATAGGAATTCCCCTGAGTTTTTTAAAAAGCGCCAGCGGGGTGTAAGGATACCCTGACGTTTTTCTAAAACGCCGGAATATGTTCGATAACTTGGCATTTTAAAACGCCGGGGATTTTTCTCCTTATTAATAAACCCCACTCTCCCCACTTCCTTCTTTCTCTTTCACTTTCGTGCCGAAACCCTATTTCCCTCGCGCTGAAACCTATCTCTCCGAAACCCAATCTCAAATTTCATTTTCTCTTTCCCTCTTTGAATTTCGCACACGTTCGATCTTGCACAACTCCTTGCCGTTCGATCCTGTACAAACCCAACTTTCCCACAAGCTGCCACCACCGCCATTTGCTTCACTTTCTCGTCATCGTCCTCCTCAATCTTTTGGGAAAGTTGGGTTTGTCCTGAAGATAAATGGAGAGATTATCTTCATCCGGGCCTAATGTGAGCTAAAGTTGGATAATTATGTTACTCAACTGTACGTAGAAGGCATATATACTTCAGTACATCTAGTACTTTGAAACTTAACCCACACGATTTTGAGTAACATATGCATCTTCCGAAATCAATTTAATCTGCAATTACCAAAAATGCAGAAAACCTTTAACATATCTTACATTATAATTCGAATCATGTTTATTGCGGATGACCTAGAGATACCGATAAAAAATTAAAAGAAAAGAAAATATAAGTATTAAAATCAATGAGGGTTCTTTTTTAACTTCTATATTACTCTCGATGTTTAACTGTATCAATACAGAGAAACCCCTGTTTCTCAGAACTTATTATCAAAATGACCCACTTTTTGAAAGTATTTATCAAACTGACCCACTTTTGAAAGTATTTACCAAAATAACACACTCGGTCTTTGAAAGACCGAGTCTAGCACAAAATAACTCGGTTTTTCAAAGATCGAGTGTTAGAATTCGAAAAATCGAATTCTAACACTTGGTCTTTGAAAAACCGAGTTATTTTGTGCTAGACTCGGTCTTTGAAAGACCGAGTGTGTCGTTTTGGGAATTAAAAAAAAAAGTAGGTCGGTTTGGGAAAAACTTTCAAAAAGTAGGTCGGTTTGGGAAAAAAGTCAAAAAATTCTTCCCACGATCTCATCTAACTTTCAGGGCAGAAAAGTTGAGAATATTATTAACTATTTTTTACCTACTATCATTTATTAATTGTTATGTAAATATTCTAAGGTAGAGGTTCAGGATTTTCTATCCTTTTATCAGCACATTATCCATGAAGCCTTTATACTTCACATCAAGATTCGTCTCTAATGCAAAATAATGGCTTTGAAGACCAGACAGAGCACTCGGTCATATAGCAGAAGTTAACAGGCTCTGCAGAATAATTGAACAAACAATAGGCTCATTCCAAAGCTCTGATGGACTGATAAAGTCCTCAACAATGAAAAAATGCTAGCTACAGTGAGTTGAATAGAAGTAGATATGCTATTGTTCAAGCACATCATACAAAAAAAAATATCCTCCTAACAGATTTACATATCGGACAGGACTAAATGGTGTTTAAATATTTGCAACTAGAGGCCTAGTAAGTTTAGTTTCAATTTGTTAAAAAAAACTTAGTTCGGTCCCACATCGAAAATAGATTTAGTTTACTCTTTGTACTCTCTAATATATACGAGGCATTGAATTCAGTTATAATCATCCAATAAAGTATTATTTCTTCCTCTACACTATACCTCAATATGGTGTTTTTTTTTTTGATGAATCAGATAGGATCTTGCGACCCCAGCCATCACACAAAAAATTATATTAAGATATAAGCAGTATTTTACAAGCTGTAAAATGAACGAGCTAGTCTACAACAAAGATACAGAGATCTACCTCAATATGGTGTTAGAGCAGAGAAATTATACACAAATTTTCCCCACACAAAATTAGGGTTCTTGATTCTCTCTCTCAAAAAAATAAAATAAATAAATAAATAAAACTCAAGCCCTCTTTCTTCTTCTTCTTCCTCCAGCCAACCTCCCACCGCTGGCATCTCCCAACGACCCTCCCGCCGTCTCCCACCACCTCCTGCCACCGACCTCCAGCGCTCCCACCGCTTCTCAACTTCCACCTCCACAACCCAAAACCCAACACCCACATCTCCAATCTAAAACGGAATTCCACTCTCGCTGCC
The DNA here is from genome assembly GCA_017893485.1 of Hemerocallis citrina. Taxonomy (NCBI): domain Eukaryota; kingdom Viridiplantae; phylum Streptophyta; class Magnoliopsida; order Asparagales; family Asphodelaceae; genus Hemerocallis; species Hemerocallis citrina. The sequence goes on from JACEHZ010000269.1 coordinate 386,343, forward strand.
TCTCCTCTCCCCATGCCGCCAGCAGCCCACCTCGCCCCCCACCTGCCGCCGCCCCCCTCATCCTCCCGCTGATGCCGCCGCTGCCCACCGTCGTCGTCCTCCTCTACATCCAGATTCAAAAAAATAATAAAAGAGAAAAAATAGTAAGATGCTTCGTGATGCGTGATGCTCCGTAATGCGTCTCCATTTTTTATTTCATGTCCAATCACCATCTCTTCTTCAAACTTGCCTTCTCCTTCAGATCTAATCTAGATCTGCTCTAATGATTGTCTCATCTACTCCAACGGCGACCTCCCCTTTTCCAACGGCAACCGACCCTCCATCTCTATTGCAGGCCGAACGCATGGCCACCGAGAATCTCTCTGAACATAGTGACGATCGCCGCTTCCATACAAAATATTGCACCTAGGGTCGATCTCAAGAGTTTGAGACATGTTAAACACTTCCCAGTCGTTCTCCTGTTGCTTATCCATCTTCCATTGTAGAACCTTCTCATTCCACTGCTGCTCCTACAGATGAGTCAATCTCCTCCTAATATACTCTTCTGTTGAAGGGTTTCAGGACTTCCGCAACATGTTACCTCCTCCTTCTGGCAATTCTGTTCACTTGGATAATACTTGTCATGTTTTTTCACATCAATGATAATTGATTCAGGTATTTCTGAACATGTCTCCTTTATCGCTTTCTTCATATATTCTTTACTTCTAAATTATCATGTGTATTACTGATGACTCACATGTCCCTGTTGAAGGGGTGGGCGTTACATCTTTCTCCGGACTTTTCTCTTAAACCGGTTTTGCGTATTCCTACCTTTCCTAATAGCTCATTATTAGTTCCTAAACTTTACAAAGATTTAAACTATTCACTGATATTTTTTCCTTCTCATTGTGTTTTATTATTTTACGAGTAAGGTGATTGGCACTGGTCGCGAACAACATGGGTTATACATCTTGGATTCTCCGGTCTCGGCTTTTAGTTCTTTTCCTGATTCTGAATTGTGGCACCGACGCTTTAGACATCATTCATCTACTACTCTCAAGCACTTGGTTTCTGATTGTGAGTTTTCTTTAAATGTATCTTGTGATTCCTGTGAATTAGGTAAATATCATCGAGTTCCCTACCTAGGACGCATCAATAAACGTAGTGAACATTTGTTTGATTTAGTGCATGCTAATGTTTGGGGCCATGTTGGTTTTTCCACGTTTAATAGCTATCGTTATTTTATTATGTTTATTGATGATTTCTCTCGCATTACGTGGTTGTTTTTTTAAAAAAATCGTTCTGAAGTGTTGAAAATTTTTCCAAAAAAATTCTTCGAGATAAAAACACAATTTTGCACTACTCTTAAATATTTTCGTTCTAATAATACTAAAAAATGCGTGAGTTTTCAACGATTTTTTTCTCAACATAGAATAATACACCAAACTACTTGCATCTACACTGTTCAACAAAATGAAGTGTCATAATGCAAACGCTCTCTGATGTTTGAAATGAAAGTTCCAAAATTTTATTGAAGTTTTGCAATTCTCACTGCTTGTTTTCTTATCAGCTGTATGCCTACTTATATTCATCAAAATCAACCTCCATTCAAACTTGTATTTCCTTCTAAGTACTCATTTTTACTACCGCCTTGTGTTTTTTGTTGCACATGTTTTCTTCAAACTTGATCCGTATACTATTAAATGTGTATTTTTTGGATATTCACGTTTTTCGAAATGTTATCTTTGCTATTGCCCTTCACACAAAAAAATTTGCATTTTTTTAACAAATTACATTCAAAACTCCTGATTTACCAAGGGCTGTTGTAGAGTCTTGATTTCCCACCACCACCACCACTTCGGATTTATGTGAGGAAACCAAAGATTCGTTTAGACTCAATCATCCCAGATGTACATGTTGTTCAACCTAGGGTTGGCAAACGGGTCGACCGAGTCGGGTCGAACCTGTCCGGGTTGGAACCCAAGTAGGGCGAGTTCGGGTCAGGTACGAATGTTAACCGGGTCGGGCCGGGTTGGTTTTGCAAAATATCGACCCGCCCAACCCGTGAACCCATTCGGGTCCAACCCGGGTCGGGTCGGGATCGGGTCACGGGTTGGCCCGGCTATTTAAAATATTTTTTAAATTTTCATTTTAACTTCAAAAAATAAAAATTTGTACATTTTATATTAAATGGGTGTGAACAACAAAATTAATTGCTCACTAGCTATTTATAGCTCACTACTCAATTAGCCCACCCCACCTTAGCTATTTATAGCCAACTCTATCTTCTCACTTCTTACATCTCACCAATGTGAGACCTAATATATTTAGATTTTAAACTTTGAAAAATTTTAGTCCCACATTGGTGAGATGAGAGATGTGAGGATGTGGAGTTGGCTATAAATAGCTAGGGTGGGGGTTGTCTAATTGAGTAGTGGGTAGTAATCAATTAATTTTGATGTCCACACTCATTTTTTCTAAATTTTTGATAAATTTTAGAGTATATCTATATGCATATATGCATATAAATATACATATATATTTTCAATATATGTATATATATATATATATATATATATATATATATATATATACATACATATATTTGGCACACAAAAAATATTTAAAAAATCAAAAAAAGTCAAATGGGTTGAACCCACAAACCCGCGGGTCACGGGTCGGGTTCGGGCGGGTTTGTGGATGCCATCCCTAGTTCAACCAGTGCAAACCACTTCTGTCGGTAATATTCTTAACACGGATGATTTACCTATCGGTCAACGTAAGGCTCAACATTCTTGTGCTCACCATCTTATTGTCAAATTTATTTCTTCTTCTCAACTCAACAGATCTTTTCGAGCATTTACCTCGTCTTTGGATTTCATCTCTATTCCTAAAAATGTTCATGAAACACTCAAGCACCCTGGTTGGATAGCAGCCATGAAAAAGAAAATGTAGGCTCTTCAACAGAATGATACTTGATAGTTTGTTCACCTCCCTGCATATGGTAAGACAGTTGGTTGTAAGTGGGTGTTCACAGTCAAACATAATTCCAATGGTACAGTTGAACGACTCAAGGCTCGCTTTGTCGCTAAAAGATATACACATGAATTTGGGATCAACTATGCAAACTTTTTCTCCAGTTGCGAAACTCACATCTATTCGGGTTTTTATCTCTCTTACATCGAATTGTTCTTGGCCCCTTCATTAGCTTGATGTTAATAATGCATCCCTGAATGGGGACTGAAAAGAGGTGGTGTATATGCAGCAGCCTCCTGATTTTGAGCAACAAAGGGAGAATCTTGTATGTTATCCAAAAAATCTCTTTATGGCCTCAAACAGTCTCCTCCGACTTGGTATGAAAAGTTCGGCAAAGCTGTGTGATCTTATGGATTCTCTAAAAGCAAGACAGATCATTTCCTCTTCACAAAGAAATGAAGCAATGAAATTGTTATCATATTAGTCTATGTTGATGATGTAGATTATTGATTTTGATGACTACAACACGATACACATATATTCTATTCAACATGTCTCTTGCAGTGTGTACTCAAAGCTTTCAAGGTTCAAGATCAAGCTACAAGACAAATATCACTCAAGCTTCAAAACAAGATATCAAGCTACAAGACAAATGTCACTCAAGCTTCAAAACAAAAACACAATAGTGTATGTAAATTGATGTACAAAATTGTAATCTTTGATATGTTTGCTTAGAAATTTTGCAATAGCCTTGATGCATACACACACATCCCCTAGGACTAAAATAAACTTTATTAAAAATCAAAAATATCAAATTCAAACTTGTATGAGTTCAGCTGTCAAGTACCAGTCAACTTGCGGTGTTAAGTAGTCAATTGTTCAAGTACGAAACAACCTGAACTTACTCAAGCTCTGACCAGTCGACTCCTTTGGCAACCCAGTAGACTGTTCGAGTAGCTTTGACAGTTTACTAAGTATTTAAATTTGATTTTCGAATTCAAATCTTTTCTGCCATTTGATGGCAGTTGGTTAACTGTTTCCCAACAACTCTGGAGTGTTTACTCTATAAATAGAGTCAATATTTCACTTGGAAAAGGTTACCTAATTTGCAAAAAAAAAAAGTCCTTATTTTTGTTCAAGTGTTTGTAAGAAAGAACTCAAAGTTTACAAAGAACTCACTCTCTTAGACTTGGTTCTCTAATCTCAGTCTTGGTTCTCTAATCTCAGTCTTGTATAACAACGATTAAGTTCAAGACTGCGATTAGCACTACAAGGAATTTGACATATAGTGACAGCAAAAATCCGTAGGTAAAAGGCGAAAAACCGTAGGTATAGCCCGTAAAACCTATACCAACGGACATATTTTTCCGTCGTTTTTAATTAGCTATCCCCACGGCAAAATGCCGTCACTATAGCCTATAGCGACGGTTTTTTCACCCGTTGGTATAGGTATCAGTGTTATACCCACGATTTCGTATCCGTTGGTATAGGTTTTAAAGACACCTTTTGCTTTCCTATACTCACAGTTGAAACTCCATTGCTATAGGTTTTAGTGATGGTTTGGTAACAACTCACCAACTACGGCATTGTTGTTTTTTTTTCCCCCTCTTACTTGGATAATTGTTGTTTATTTTATCAAATCAAAATACATATAATTCAATTCACAATCGTATAGTTTTTAGGAATTTGATCATTTTAATAATCTTCCACAAATCTATGATTCAAGCATAATAAACAATAAAAAAAACATAGAATAAATTTTTTATTCCAACTTAATAAATAAACTATTCATTCAAAATCATCCACAAATTTACATTCATAATATGTAGACAAAGTTACATGCATAATCTGTAGACAAAGTTACATGCATAATCTGTAGACAAAGTTATATTCATACACCAACCACCGAATCCACCACTGATCCGTTCGCATCTGGAGAAACTTCTATATCCCCTACAAATGAAAGAGAGTTTAAGCATGAGGTATATCAGAAACAGAAAAAGAAATGCCGAAACTTCTATATCCCCTACAAATGAAAGAGGGTTTAAGCATGAGGTATATCAGAAACAGAAGAAGAAATGCCGACGATGAAGTTTATTGATGGTTTGTGAGCTTAAACTGGTATGAGAAAAAGTGATTTACCTGAAGTGAAGATAAATACTGGTTTGTGAGCAATGACGATGAAGTTTAAATACTTTTGTTTAAATACATATCATGTGAAGATAAAATACTGAAACTATATAGAATCATGAAACCTATGCAGTGTGAGGATTTCAAAAGTAAGGGTGGAACCAACCACAAGCGCATGAACTATAATTAAAATGACAATTTAGCTCCAAATCAAGATTTTGCTACATATGATCCGTACTCACTGGACGGTCATGATTGAATTTAATCAAACACCTTCCTAACTTAACTAGGTACTTCAGTGTTACATCATGCAAAACCAAACACCCTTAAGGGAAGTGTTGAAAAACCGAAAGACAAAGAAAATCAAGTGACTCAAGAAGCCTTCTTTTAAACATAATTTTGAACAGCTAGAGACCATTCTTCAAGTATGCCAAATTAATGATGAACACAATTAGAAATCTAGTTTGCTTGGGAAAATTTATCCCGTGATCTTTACCAAGAGAAAAAAAAAAAACAAGTCTTTTGTTGAAGATTAACAGGAGCATTTATAGTAAAGACCCACAATCACTACAGTCACCTAACAAAGATAAAAGTTATCAAAACTTACAGGAAGCGTCTCCCAGATAGCTTCATCACTCATACTGTCTTCATCTCCTGGCATCAGAGCTCTACACATTCTGAGTAAGGACAGAAACACGATATGAGGACAAAGAATACTTCAACAGACCAATTAATAACATAATATGCCAATTCCAAAAACGCTCAAAATAAACAATATTAATAACTGATACACCCATTCCACACCTTCACAACTGATTCAATTAAATACAAACTCCTATGTATACTGCATACTTAAATCCACATAAAGCTCATTTTTATAAAATCTGCATATTGCTTAATTCCTACAAAAAGGGCATCTTCTATACTCTGTACCTATTTCACTTCAATCAACATAAGAAGGATTCCTATATTTGTATCAGATACATACTGATATATATAAATACATCAGTTTCATTCAATTAAACACATCAGTTTCATTCAATTAATCTTCTATATATATCTGCATTAGACCATCTTCCACATACCTGCATATGTTTGATTCAATTAAATACAAACTCCTATGTATACTGCATACTTAAATCCACATGAAGCTCATTTTTATAATACAAGGATTCATTCTGGAAAGAATCCAAGAACATATGTTTGGCTTACATCTTTGGTTGGAAAGACTTCAATACAAGGATTCATTCTGGAATTGACGGCTTCAAGCTTCATCGATAGAAACTGCAAATCCAAGAACAACTACAATTCAGGGAAGGAAAATGAGAACAAAGGCTAAACAGCTTTCTAAACAACTTAAGTATGCACACCTCAACTTGAGGTTGTAATGCCTGGATGTAATTAATAATTTCATCGAGAACTGATGCTTTTCCAATTACCTTCTTCGGTGGTTCTGAGGGCTGAGTATTTTCATCTGCCACCTTGTTACGTAATCCTGAACTTGCCTCTGCTTCGGTTTTTGAATCCCCATTTTCATTTCTAGACTTCACCACCTTGAGTCGCTTAGCTTCACTATCTGCCTGCAACAAAGGAAATCTAAATCATTAAAAAACAAAGGTCGCAGCCTATTTAAGATTAGGCTCATATGAAATAAGAACTCTTGCATCTCTTGGAGACTCCAGTACAGATCTCAAGCATTCAAGTGCTCTTGCAAGAGTTCTGCAAGACTCTTGTACAGACTCCAGTTCAAGAGATGCAAGAGTTCAAGTGCCAAATCTCTGTTAGATTGTAATGGAATGGTATAGGGCTTATAAATGCTCCCAGAGCATACTTGAAGGGGATAGAGGATGTTTACTTCGTCATAAAAATTAGGAAAAACAATCAAGTACAAAAAAGAAAAGTAATGGAATTTCACCCCCACCTTTCCAATGTTTGTTTGAATATATAACAAGAAATGTATAATGTTAAAAAAATTCAAACTTCCCTCAGTTCGAACCCTTGAAGGTGATTTTAAGAAGATGATCACCTTATCACAATAAAAATCAGTCAAAACATTGGCTGGGGTAAACATACACCAACCCAACAGCCTAGCAAATAAAAACAACCACCGAACTACCCAAAAATGGAGGGAAAAGGGAGATAATTGTACAGAACTGTAACTTGCAAACAAATGAAGTAGAATAATACGACTTTTGAATAGCTTTGTTAACCATAAACACCAATTCAAGTCAACCATAAATGAGCACATTTGACAGCCTCGCACCTGATCATTTAAATAGCTTTGTTAACAAATAGAGTCCCCTAATACTGTATACATGTATATATGGTCAGGGCTGCTGTAGTGCTGTGAAGCATCTATGTTCACGAAATTGGCACTAAAACATCGTACCCATGTACCAAAATGAAATAACAAGCAACACTACATGAAGGAACTCAACAAATATGAAAGTAAATTTATCTGGATGAAACGTTTGACCAATTGCATGCTTCTATACTCGCTAGATTACCATGATAAACAATTCGAATGTGTTAATGCTTATGATGCATGAACATAATTGTTGATAGTAATATGAACTCTATATGAGTATTTCATACTTTATGTTCTTGTTGCATTTACTTCCCATTCCTTGAGGTTCTGCCTACTTCCAATCATATGCAAATTAAGAGTCAGGAGGTAATTTTCCATGTAGGCAGTATGCTAAATGGAATTTCAGAGAAAATAGAACTGAGGATTAACTTAAACAAAATAATGATTAATGAAATAAGCTAATCCAATGAATAGAATCAAGGATTCCATCCCTCACTTGCTATTCTTCCCTACCTTTTTTTAACTTTGCATCCAATAACTTATAGAAGATATGCTTTTTAGTATATTCTGATTGGAGGACAATGTATGCAAGATACAATGTTAATACCTCAACCACCACTAAAACTTGACTATGTTTATCATAACTATGTAGCCAAACAAGATCCATTGATCAAGAACAATCAGTTTCTTTTTAAGACACACCATTTTGATAGACTTCGATTATGCTTGAAAGCTAATGCAAAAGAATCCTATACCATTCCAGTACAGAACTCTTGCATCTCTTGAACTCTCTAAATACCTTTGCCACTTGTTGAGTCTGGATAAGACTAATGCATCTCTGGAAAACTGGTCGAGCATACTGAGAAAATCCAGGACCTAATGCCTGAAATAAAGAACGGAAAACAAATTAAATAAGAAAGATCGATTCTTTTGCATCATTGTTACAACTAAATAAATTGATCAATCCAACGTTAAATAAAGAACTCATATTATCAAGGGAGGGAAAAAAGAACTGTGCAAAGAATTCATTCATAACAAATAGGAAGCCCCATAATCCAGAATAATTTTCGTAAAGAAAACTCTGAAATAACAATGGAAGGTGTAAAATGAATAGCAAATTACAACTTTTGTTTTAACTTCTATCAATTAATTGGAACAAAGGACTATAGTCTAATACAAGATCAACCCCAAAAGCAATGGACAAGAACTCAACTTAGTACCTCCCTGACCAAAAGTCTTCACCAAGGGACACAAATATTACTTGTTGGATGGATTGAAGGGCATCCAAGGGTTATTGGATGGATTGAAGGGCATCCAAGGGTTATGGATCAAGCACCTATTTCATCTCTTTGAGCTTGTAATAGCAATCAAACACTTGATAACAATTTAATTTCCGATAGAGCCTTGTATATGTTCTTCCTAAACTTAAGTTTATTGAACCAGAAAATAGCACATATCATCCTATTATCAAATTTCCCTGCTTCCAATAGATTTCCATTAAAAGTAATCTCTCACTAGTATGTATATTCTAAAAAATTGTTTCCCTATTCCAGCCGTAAGAAAGTCCAACTGGGAACCTGAGGTCGTCGTAGATCATCAAAACTCATACCATTTAAACCCTCCGACCATGAATACTTCCGAGTAGTGCTTCCTCGGGTGAAGCCTTGAGAAGTTCTCGATCTTCCACGTGTGCCTCGACGTCGTCGGCGCGTCCTCCGCTGCCGCCTTCTGCTCGCCCTCCACAGCCTCGACTACTGAAATCAAGAAATCAAGAAATCAAAAAACACAGCGATTTCAACGGTTTTCAGATCGGGGAAGCACAGTACCTTCCATGGACTGGACTCCGTCGACGGTGAGTTGCTGATGAGTTCGCGAAGGAATATCTCCTTGTTAGAGAAGAGAGGGATTTAGAGGTGGGGAGTTGTACAGAGGGTGAGGGGCGAGATGCGAGGGTGAAGGAAAATAGGGTTTGGGTGGGCGGAAAATAGGGCGGGATCGAGCGCGAGAAGGGATTTGGGATTTGGGATTTTGGGGGGGAAGGGGGGGGAATAAAAGGATTGGGGGGAGAAAATAAATTATAGAATATATCCACCTATACCCACAGTTTATTATACGTCTGTGGGTATACAATGTCTGTACCCACGATTTTAGTGATCCGTCACTATAGGTGTCCGTTGGTATATGGCAAATTTCTTGTAGTGTAGAAGTTGACCTATAGCCTCCATACAAATAGCACATTCAAAAATCAAGGCTCTAGGTGTTGTAAGTTTCAATTTTTTTGTTGTTCACTCTCGGGTTGTGAGAGTGGTCCTCTCGATTGGAGAGAAAGGCTCTTGGTGTAGAGTCAGTGTTCACTCTAGATTGTAGAGTGGGGTTTTTGCTCTCTCTAGTGGTGAGAGAGGTCTACGAATTTGGCATAGTTGTTGCCAAAGATCGTAGGGTATTCTTGTAATTCTTTTCAGGAATAGTGAAAAATTTCAAGTGGGTTGCTTGAGGACTAGACGTAGGTCGGAAGGACCGAACCAGAATATATCGTTGTGTTAGCATTGCTGATTCTTTGTGGTTTGAACTCTCTAATTTGTAAATTTAACTTTACTACCTTTTAAGTCTGTTTGTGTCTGATCAGTCGACTGGTATCCTTATTAAGTCGACTTACAGACTCGTTGTTTTTCAAGTTGGTTAAGTCTCTTTTTATCTGTCGATTCAATCGACTGGTTTTCTGTCCCAGTCGACTTAACAGGTGTTTCAAGTTGAATAATTTTTAATAATTTTTTAATAACACTATTCACCTCCCCCCCTCTAGTGTTATCTGCCTTGCATACAGGATCCAACAGATGACACCATTATCACAAGCAGTGACTTGCAAAGTATTGCAGACATCAAGCAGCAATTAGCACAATGTTGGAAAATAATATATGTGGGCTCACATATGTGACTAAATGTATGATTGCTATCCTAAAGTCTAACCCAAATTAAAGTGATCTAATCAAGATTAAGTAATGGGTTAAAAGCATATAATGTTAAGTGTGATATAACACGTGTAGAGACCGTAAAGTAGATTTCTTATTTTGTGATGGGCAAAATTGAAAATCAATAATTATCAATTAGGGTTATGGTCCCCTATATATACGCATCTTCTTATTCCATCTGCTATCCATCAACAGAAGAATAGAGAGACATCTCATAGAAGTGCATATCATATAGGAAGATCCAAACCCACTGCGCAATCTCCATCAATGGCTTCAGGTTAGTGCTTCCGCTTTTAATTTTGTTCTTATTTTTGATTTAGCAAAGATCTGTAGTTTCATGATTTAGGATTTTATATTAAAGCACTTTTGTAACATGATTAAGATCTAGATTCATGGAAATATGTTTTCAATTGTTATTAATATTTTATGCATGTTCTTAAGTGTTTACAAAATTCAAACAATTGGTATCAGAGCCTATCTTTGCTGAATTAATTGAAGAAATTTAGAGTTTCTTGCTTAAAGAAATTTAGGGTTTCTTATTTAAAGAAATTTAAGAATTCAGGGTTTCTTTTTATATTCTTTTTCTTGGTATTTTGATCTTCTTGTTTAAGAAATTCAATTGATAAAGTAATTAGATTAATTGCTTCTGATTTGGAATTTAGAAAAAAAAAAAAAAAAATCGTAATCTTTGTTTTAAAACATGGTTTTGGGTTTTTTGTGATAAACCAACTGTGCAGCAGTTCCACTGATGATAATTAATATAGATGATGTTTATGGATATTAATTATGTCAATGGGTTAGAGACTCAGAAAAGGCTTTTCTATAGATAATTAATATAGATGATGTTTATGGATATTAATTATGTCAATGGGTTAGAGACTCAGAGAAGGCATTGTTCTCTGAGTGGTGGTGGGGCCCGAGACTTTAAATGTTGGCTTTTCTATAGATAAATAATATAGATTGATGCTGTCTTCTTCAAAGAAAGCAAAAGGGGGTTTCATAAAAAAAAAAAAAAAAAAAAAAAAATCCGGTTATTGAAGAAGTTTGGCCTACGGTTTGTTGAAAACAGCACATTTGAATGGGCTGTTGACTTTGTCAGATGCCATGGATGATGTGGCATTTGGTTGTGAATGGAAGGAAAATAATCAATTTTCAGTTAGCGCAGACATTCTAAAGAATCAACCATGCCACTTGGCATTCTAGAACTGTGATGTTCTGAGCTAGATGATAAAACTGGTAAATCATTTATTCACCTTGTTTGGGAACAAAATTATGTCAGGATAACTGAAGTTATCAATCATAACTCCCATAACTTTAAATGTTTACAAATTGTACATGTTTAATATTTTAAGTGAATTAATTGAAGCATGATGACACCAAAGTGTCCTCTCTTGTGAAGATTATTCATGAAAAATATTAAATGTTGTGCAAGTGTATGTCCATGCGAGTATTGATCGACCCAAAGGCAGGTCTATACTTGGCCGGACTACATCTGCACTTGTGATGGTAAACATGTGATAATTATAAGGTTGCACTTGTGAATAATAAATCGATCCAAAGAGAGTTTTGTTATTGCACATGCATTATTATCAATGTTTGATCATTACATCAAGAGTATCACTAGCAGTTAATATTACTGTCCAAAGATTTGATATTAATGTTGCACTTGATATCTTGAGATGTGATGTACAATTATTTGGTTTTGAATATTGATTGATTTTTTGTGAATTATATGGTTATGAATTGATAGACGTTGCCCATAGAAATTTGTGTGGGATAGTTGTGCTTGAATTTTTGGTTAGGATTATGATGTTCAATTATCTGTTATGGTTTTAATTAATTTGATATTATCAAATCAGTAGATAGATATGGTTCAATTATGGTTTTGTTATCATAGATATTATCTTGAAATTAACCATCTACAAATAAAGTAAAATTATGATAGTAAGGAAAAGATAAAATTTTGGGAAACAATTAAATTCAAATTTTGGTTTTGGTTTTTCTTATGAATGTCTAATATTTTGAATAGTTTAATTGAAACAAAATGTCGCCAAAGTGACCTCTTTTGTGTAGATTAATTTATTTAAAATATCAAGATGATTGTGTGTTTGTAATTCATGCATTTATTAACTGACCCAAAAGTAAGTTGATATTTGGTCGAATTTCATACACATCTGTGGTAATAAATATGTGACAATTATAAGGTATTCCATGTGAACAATAAGTCAGTCCAAAGAATGACTTGTTGTTTGACAGGATTTATTGTCAATATTTGATTACTACAACAAGAGTACCGCTTACAGTTAATGTTACTGTCCAAAGACTTGATATTAACGTTGTGCTTGGTATCTTGAGATGGGATTAACCATTATTTGAATTTATTGTTTTATATGGATTTTCTTGTGAGCTTATTTTGTTTGTTTAGTTTTTTGTTCTATATTCAGCTAGTTTATCATCTGCTGCCTCAATAACTGCTAACATCAATTTTGTTCCCATGCTTAATGGGACAAATTTTAAGGATTAGAAAAGGACTCTTAAGGATATGGTAAGGAGTATGATAGTTCATTCCACCTGACCTGATTCCCTCTGGGGAGAAGCATTAAAGACAGCAGCTTACATTCTCAATAGAGTACCACCTAAAGCAGCTGCAAAAACACCTTATGAGCTTTGGACAGGTCAAAAGCCTAGTCTAAAACACTTTCACATTTGGGGATGTCCAGCTGAGGCAAGGCCTTACAGGCCATATGAAAAGAAATTGGACTCCAAAATAGTGAGCAGCTACTTTATTGGTTATTCTGAACGATCTAGGGGCTATAAGTTTTATGATCCCACGCTTAGGAATATTTTTGAGACGGGAACTACAACATTTTTTTGAGGAAGTTGAGTTTGGGGGAGAAATAAAGTCAGGAACATTGCTTTTGAGGAGGAATTGGATTCAATTACAAACTCAATTCCTACTATCACTTTTGACAATATTCAGGTTTCCACACCTATTATTGATCAAGAAGTGAATCTGGAACCTCAACAAGACAATGTTGAACAACCCCCCATTCAAGATGAGGTAATTGTTCCAGAAGAACAAACTCAACAACCTCAAGAACCAGTGCCATTAAGGAGATCCACGAGAGAAAGGAAGAATGCTATTCCGGATGATTATATTGCATTTCTCCGAGAACATGAGGATAACAATGGAATGATGGAAGATGATCCAATCACATTTCATCAGGCCATGCAAGGTTGTAACTCTCAAAAGTGGATTAATGCCATGAATAAGGAGTATAAGTTAATACAAGACAATAAAGTTTGGGAACTTGTCCCATCACCAGAAGGTGCAAAACCAATTGGTTGTAAATGGATATTTAAGACCAAGAGGGATGCAAATGGTAATGTGGAGAGCTATAAGGCACGTCTTGTAGCTAAAGGCTATACTCAGAAAGAAGGCATTGATTTTACAGAGACTTTCTCTCCAGTTTCATCGAAAGACTCGTTTAGGATAATTATGGCAATTTTTGCTCATCTTAATCTTGAGCTACATCAGATGGATGTGAAGACGGCGTTTCTCAATGGCGACATTGAAGAGACAATTTATATGGAGCAACCAGAAAACTTTGTGTCGGAAAATCCAAAGAATATGGTTTGCAAATTGACAAAATCTATCTATGGACTCAAGCAAGTTTTTCGTCAATGGTACCACAAGTTTCATCAAGTAATTATCTCATTTGGTTTTGAGATGAATGTAGTTGATGATTGTGTGTATCACAAGTTCAGTGGGAGTAAGCATATGTTCCTAGTTCTATATGTCGATGACATATTGCTTGCCACTAATGATATAGATTTATTGCATGAAAGTGAAAGATTTCTGTCCAAGCATTTCGAGATAAAGGATCTTGGGGATGCCGCTTTTGTATTAGGAATTCAGATACACCGAGATCATTCTCGAGGTATTCTAGGATTATCACAAAAGGGATACATCGATAAAGTACTCAAATGGTTTGGCATGCAAGATTGTAGATCAGGGGATACCCCTATTGCTAAAGGAGACAAATTTAGTCTCAATCAGTGTCCTAAAAGTAACCTTGAAATTCAGGAAATACAAAAGATCCCCTATGCATCAGCTATTGGGAGTCTAATGTATGCTCAAGTATGTATGCGTCCGGATATTGCATACATTGTTGGGATGTTAGGCAGGTATTTAAGAAAATCTGGTATGGAACATTGGATAGCAGCCAAGAGGGTCATGAGGTATCTTCAGAGAACAAAATACTACATGCTCACATATAGGAAATCAGATCATTTGGAGGTCATAAGGTATTCTGATTCTGATTTCACTAGGGTGCCAAGATAGCAAAAGTCTACATCAGGCTATATTTACCTGTTAGCTGGAGGAGCTATATCCAGGAAAAGTGTCAAACAAACACTTATAGCTTCATCCACTATGGCAGCGGAGTATGTAGCATGCTATGAGGCATAAAATTATGGAATATGGCTGCGAATTTTTGTCACTGGGCTGCGCATTTTGGAGAATATAGAAAGACCACTTAAGTTATTTTGTGACAATAAGTCAGTAGTGATGTATTCCAACAACAACAGGAGTTCGACAAAGTCGAAACATATTGACATAAAGTTCCTAGTTGTGAAAGAAAGAGTGCAAAGTGGACAGATGTCCATAGAGCACATTGGGACAAACTCCATGATAGCGGATCCGCTCACAAAGGGATTACCACCCAAGGTCTTTTATGAGTATACTGCTCATATGGGTGTTGTATTATTTGAGGATATCATGATTCAGTGGGAGTTTGTATTTTATTTGCATTATGTTTGTGTGAGACATTTGGTTATTTTCTGATCAGAAATAAAGAATTCAGTTTTCTCACTCATTTGTCATGTTTTGGTTCTGACCTCACTTAAGTTTTAAAGAGGACCAGTTGGAAATAGGCATGTGTATAGATCACATTACATGAAATTTCCATGCTACACATTCACACTTGATCTATGTCATTTGATTATGTTTATATATGTGACCATTGATGAATTTAGTTACGATAAATGTAACGAAAATTGCTTTGATCCTATATTTACATGATTAATGGATGAGATTGTTTGGCTATGCTTTTGGTTATGATAGCAAAATTTTGAGCTCATAAAGTATGTACATTTATAAGGAGTAACATATGTGGCCCAAGTGGGAGATTGTTGGAAAATAATCTATGTGGGCTCACATATGTGACTAAATGTATGATTGCTATCCTAAAGTCTAACCCAAATTAAAGTGATCTAATCAAGATTAAGTAATGGGTTAAAAGCATATAATGTTAAGTGTGATATAACACGTGTAGAGACCGTAAAGTAGATTTCTTATTTTGTGATGGGCAAAATTGGAAATCAATAATTATCAATTAGGGTTATGGTCCCCTATATATACGCATCTTCTTATTCCATCTGCTATCCATCAACAGAAGAATAGAGAGACATCTCATAGAAGTGCGTATCATATAGGAAGATCCAAACCCACTGCGCAATCTCCATCAATGGCTTCAGGTTAGTGCTTCCGCTTTTAATTTTGTTCTTATTTTTGATTTAGCAAAGATCTGTAGTTTCATGATTTAGGGTTTTATATTAAAGCACTTTTGTAACATGATTAAGATCTAGATTCATGGAAATATGTTTTCAATTGTTATTAATATTTTATGCATGTTCTTAAGTGTTTACAAAATTCAAACACACAAATCTTTCAAACAAGGGATCGTGGTCCTCTTCGATACTTTCTTGGCATTGAGGTTGCACACACGAAGGATGACATCTTTCGTTCACAAGGAAAGTATGTTCTAGATATTTTTATTAAAACATGAATGTTGGGATGTGAAAATTTTGCCGTACTGACCCACTTTTTGAAAATATTTGACGCTCTGACCCACTTTCGAAAACAATTAGCGATCTGACCCAGTTTTAGACACGTCGGCATAAACCGTTATTGGAAATAACGGCATAGGTTATTTACGTGCCGTTATTTCCAATAACGGCATCTATATTTAAAAAAAGTGTCATGCCGTTATTTGGAGTAACGGCATAGGTTACTTTGTTTTTCGACAGCTTGTAGTCTCCATTTAGAGAAAAAAATTGCAAGTGTGAAAACCTTAAAACAGATGCCGTTATTTCTAATAACGGCATTCTCAATACTGATGTCGTTATTTGGAATAATGGCATCAGTTATAAAATTTTTTTATAAAAAAGTAACTTATTATTCATCCTCTTTTTGACGAATAAGTTAACTTTTTGTAAAAAAAATTTATAACGGATGTCATTCCAGATAACGACATCAGCTATAAAAATTTTTAAAAAAAAATTAACTTATTATTCATCCTCTCTGTTGCCAAACAACGGCAAGAGTTCATTTATATATAACTGATGCCGTTATCTCCAATAACGGCATCAGTCATTCGAATGCCGTTATTGGGGATAACGGCATTATTTATAAGTTTTTTTCATACTTAGAATTTTTTAAAGTTAGAAGATTCACACTTGTAAGAGAAATATACTGATGTCGTTATTCCAAATAACGGTATGGAAAAAAATGTAAAATAGATGCCGTTATTGGAAATAACGGCATGTAAATAACCTATGTCGTTATTTCCAATAACGGTTTATGCTGACGTGTCCAAAACTGGGTCAGATCGCTAATTGTTTCCGGAAGTGGGTCAGGGCGTCAAATATTTTCAAAAAGTGGGTCAGTACGGCAAAATTTTCTTGGGATGTCGCCCCACTACACACCTGTGGATCCCAATATTAAGTTCTTCTCCAATGATGTTTTGTTTCTTGGTTCAGGACGATATCGTCGAGTGGTTGGCAAACTCATATCTCTTAGTAACTGTCACATATTGCATATGCAGTTGGTCGAGTTAGCCAGTTTATGCATGCACCGACCACCACTCATTGGGAAGCAGTGGTTCACATTCTTCGCTAGAATAAGAAGACTCCAGGGCAAGGACTTCTTTTCAAGCATGGTGAATCACTTTTTTACGATGATATTCTGATGCTGGCTGGACAAGGTCAATTGATGATATACGATCTACTAGTGGGTATTTTATATTTTTTTGAGGAAATAATTGGTTTCTTGAAAAAGCAAGAAGCAACCTGTTGTAGCATTTGGTCTCTAAAGTTTTATGGCTCAAATATCCCTTCGAGACTTGGCAATCCTAGTATCATCTCCAGTTCCAATGTATTGTGATAACCAAGCTGCTTTGCAAATTTCTGAAAATTCAATGTTTTATGAGCGCATATCGAGGTCGATTATCACTTCGTTCGTGACGAGTGGTAGAAGAAAGTAATTTCATTCTCATATGTCCGGTCCGGTGAACAACTTCTTGATATCCTAACTGAAACACTACCTCCTAAGTTTTTTAAAACTTTTTGAGCAAGGTTAGCATCGATAATATTTACGCACCACCTTGAGGGAAAGTGTTAAAGTAGACTTGGTTTAGTCTCACATTGGAAATATATTTAGTTTACTCTTTGTACTAACCTACATATAGGAGGCATTGTATTCGGTTATAATCATCTAATAAGGTATTATTTCTTCCTTTATACTATACGTCAATAATATTATTGGGCCAAATGCAAGCATTTGGACGGAGCAGAATTGAGTCGATCCTCGATAACTAGAATTAAGCCGCCAATACCCCCTGGGGATAATCCTTCAAGCCTCCCTCCCTCCTTCATCCCTCCCTCCTTCAGCCATCAGTACATATAGCCACCACTTTGTCTGGTAGCAATTGAAAATGCTCCTACTAATGTTGCATTGAATCCAACTTAACATGTAAAAAGAGTTACGCTGAAGAGATAGCGGTTGCAAACACTTAGACAACACCTAAATGTTTTCAGTAAGCTAAGAATGTTTCTGGGTATTGCTGAAACCATGTAAGTCTATGTAGCAAGTAATAATAGCGCATTAGACATGTAGTCTAGTCTTGTGCAACAAAGCAGAAACACTCTAAATTGTAGTGTCAATGTTAGAGTCAAGCTTTCAATAAAAACTGAAAATGATAATGCCCCCCCCCCCCCCCCCCCCCCCCCCCCCCCCACACACACACACACACACACACACACACACACACACACACACGTTCTATGATCCTGATCCTGCGTCCCAAATTAGGGTACTTACGCGATCTGGATCTTTCAATTTGGAGATCCAATCATATTACAACAAAATATCTCCATCTCAAGCTCCACCTTCTAGTTTGCAACAAACGCCTATGTCAAGCTTTGCTAATCATAGTGCAAAAGGGAAAAATCAAAAAGCAGATTAGTTTCCTTTGCTTTATGTATTATCATTTATTAATAGAGTATACGACTTATGAGTTTAATTTTGAGTTGTTAGGAAATTGGAAATTGGAGATGTTTGTATTTTTGTGATCAAGTTTCTATTTGTGACATTTACTATTTAGATATTTAACGTGAATTTTATGTATTTAAAATTTTGAAGGGTCTGAATTTTCATTAGTGTTTAATTAGAAAATTAGATGATCGGTTTTTTCAAAGCCTCTCTCTCTCTCTCTCTCTCTCTCTCTATATATATATATATATATTGTCACGTTCCAAACTACCAATCCCGAATGTACCACGATCCAGATCAGAGAGCCGACTAACCCTACCCCCTTCGTACCACGTACTGTTCAAATAGGGTACCATGTTTTCATACCGGTACAACGTACACTTCAGTTCACCAGAACACGCAAGGGATAACAATATAAGAAGCCAACCCAATTGAGAGAGGGTGTTCAGCGGGCGGGCAAATAGCAAACAAATCAACACCAACAGACTATCATGTCGCTTCTAATAAGCTCAAGAAGGTGAAAATGTGTAGAAAGGTGATCAAGATAGTGAATTCGGGGAATTTAATGAAGGTTTTGAATGAGGCAGAGTCTGTCAGATTTAAAGAAGGTTTTGGAGAAATACAAAGTTTATCATCATTTCAAATCCTCTTATGCTAACTCCAGAAATATAACAGCTCCATTAAACAGTAGAAAATCTTGCGAGAAAGTAGAAAGAAGATGGAGATGCATGCATGGAGGTTAAGGAAAGGTTAACAACTGATTGCAGGTTGACCTGACAATAAATCAATGTGATTGTATATGATGGTTCAAACTTCAAACCACAAATTGGTTAATTGACATCTTACCTAAAAACTCTCCTGGACTAAGAAAAGGTCCCAAATGACAATGCAAGCATAGGGAAGTATGCCAACTTTTAACATAAAGTCCCTTGGCTCTCTACTTTTCTATTTTTATAGGCATTAATATCGTGCCAAAAAACCAACAAGACTTTTCAGCTAGTTAATAGAAGATGATAATGAAAATGCTTGAACATAATTGTATTCAGATCCCTAGGCAAAGTAAAATCTGCACTGCACAATCAAACCAGGTTTGTAAGTTGTAACAATATCCCAACTTTTGTGTTAGTAATTCAGGAACATCTTCCAGCATTTATCTGGGCTGACTGTAAATTGTTTAGTACAATTATATAAAATACTTTAAATAAGATAGCATACTTGTTTTGCCTTGCACCAGGTGTTCTTAACAGTCAGGAACTTGGTTACCAAAACTAAAATAAGTTCAAAAGCAAAAAGGTTATAGTCCAAATTATTACTTATAGCACAACTAACTATAATAATAAGTGAAGTACATGCAAAATAAGGTGAAATTACTCAATTTGACCACAACTGCTTGTTCTAATTAACTTAATAAAGATTGCTACAAAGTACCAATTCACTAGCTTCAGTGTTTTAAGATTGAATGCATGTATCGCTTACCCTGGGATTTCTAAGAACAAGCTGAAATCGTGGCTTTTTTGCTTGCAGCAGCTCCATTCTTTCATGCCATCGTGAATTATAGGCTGGAAGGTTTGTCACACTTACATAAGGAACATGTGGAGGCTTCCAAAAACAAAACCAGAAAATGAAAATTTTAACTTACTCCCTGCAAAAAGTTGAAGAAAATAACTCATTAAGAAATCCGCAAGTGAGATATAATTAAATCAGTAAACTGGGCAACACCAAAAACCGGCACAACTCAAACAACAAAACCATCATTCCAAATTTTAGCAATAAACCCAAACCACTGGAACTTGAGTATGAATTAGTTGGATATCCACAAAGGAACCTAAGGAACAAACATAAATATGTAGGAAATAGCAGGGACTCTCAACAGTCGATTACAATTAGAATAGCAAGAATAAGCATTGCTTCTTAATATCTTTATTGTCATTCTATAATTATTTGGGTTTTACTAGAAAAATACATTACCTTACCATCAAATGAACAAATGAACCTACGAGGAAATGAGCAAATCCAGTTGCGGCTGAAACCTTCCAAGAAAATGTATCTTCTTCGAGTATAAATTTTAATATTTGGAATAACCAACCAATGATTACGAAACAATACTACACCAATATGAACTCAACTCTATTTCCACTGATTAAACCAGTCAATTATTAATTTCTTTGGGAAAATTTTTAAAATTGAGACCAAAGTTTTTAAATTGATACACCGCATTCTTCGTTTCTCAATTAGCAAATACCACACTTGATCAACCCAAAAAAGTGATCTTTAGATTGGGGGACACTACAGAAGATATTGCGCTAAACCGAGCAGAATAGAAAACCATGATTCATGTAGCCGAACCCAACTTGTTGGGGAAAGGCTTTGTTGTTGTTGTTGTAGATTGGGGGACACTATAACATACCAGTTTTTTTTTTCAAAATAACTTTTTATAGCATGTAAATATGCGCACACACACAACAACATAAAAAATACATTAAAAAAAGTACTCCTTAGATTGGGGGAAACTAAACCATACCAAAATTTCTAAAAGCATCTACTTTTATGGCATAAACCATAGCAGGGACTCTCTGTTATGATCCAAATTCAGTCCCGCATCGGTTATAGGGGAACCAATGTTGGGTAGTTATAAACTTGGGCTCCCTCCCCTTAACAGCTAGCTTTTAAGGGTGAGTTCTCCTAGGTTCCTAACAATTGGTATCAGAGCCAACCCCATGCTTCTTAATTCGCTCTAGAGGCTGGATTGAAATTACTGGTAGACCCGGGTTGGACCAGTGTCGCTAGAGTGAAAGCCGCCGAGAGTCGGAAAGGGCTACCTAGACGCTAGAGTGAAAGCCGCCGAGAGTCGGAAAGGGCTACCTAAACGCTAGAGTGAAAGCCGCCGAAAGTCGGAAAGGGCTACCTAGAGGCTGGATTAAAATTACTGGTAGGTCCGGGCCGGGCCAGTGTCGCTAGAGTGAATACCGCCGAGGGCGGCGGGTTACGGAAGCGTGGTGGAATGTTATGATCCAAATTTAGTCCCACATCGGTTATAGGGGAACCAATGTTGGGTAGTTATAAACTTGGGCTCCCTCCCCTTAATAGCTAGCTTTTAAGGGTGAGTTCTCCTAGGTTCCTAACAATTGATACCATTGATGCACCTTTGGTTTTATTCTTTGCCATTATCAAGAATCACAGGAACTGAGGATCAAGATTGCAAGAATGAGAGGTTGAGGGAAAGAAAGATTCAAGAATTGGAGAGGGATTGAAGAAGAAGAAATGCCATGAATACTCTGGTTGATCAGCTGAACTGATCAACCCTTCTATTTATAGAAGCATGCGCTATGCGCACTCTTGGACAGTTGGTTACAGCAGTTACAAAAGTGGGGCCCACAGAAATCTACAGCCCACACTTCTCCTCTTTAACATCCAACGATCAGTATCAATTGATACCGGTTCAGCTTACATTTTACATTTAAACCCAATACTATTCTCTATTACACTCTCAACTGATATATCAGATACTCAACTCTTCCTTCAGCAGCTGCAATCTTCAATCCCTACCATGGCTACTGATTTGGCTCGTATCAGCTCCACCCCCCCTAATTTGAGACCTTGCCTCAAGGTCGAAGAGAGGAAATCTGCGTACTAGATCCCAATAGGGTTCCCAAGTTGCACAATCAGTATCTTGATGTCGCCATTTTATTAGCACCTCCGACACCAATTTTCTTCCTTTTGCTACAGCTCGTCGATCCAATATTTCCTCTGGTTCGAGCAAGGCCTGAGAAATAGGAACTGGAACACTCCTTTGTACTTCCACCTGTGGACCTAAGTGCTTTTTCAGCTGTGAAATATGAAAAACAGGGTGAATTTTTGACTCTGTGGGCAAATCCAGCTTATATGCTACTGATCCAATCCGCTCAGTGATTGCATATGGTCCATAGTACAGCGGAGATAACTTCTTTACAGCTCTTGTTGCCACCGAAATTTGTCTATATTGCTGCAGCTTAACGTACACCAAATCCCCCACTTGAAATTCTTTGTCAAGTCTGTGTGTATCATCTTGCTTCTTCATCCTATCTTGCGCTCTTTTCAAATTATCCTTGAGCAATTGTAATGTAACATCTCTTGCCAGTAATTCTTCTTCCACCTGAGGGTTTTTTGCAGTGTGAGGAATATAGGACAATAGTGTGGGAGGATTTCTACCATAGACAATCTGATAAGGAGTGGACTTAATAGAGCTGTGGTGGGAAGTATTATACCAATACTCTGCCCATGGTAACCATTTACTCCAATCCGCAGGTTTGAGACTACAAAAACATCTCAAATATGTCTCTAGACATCTGTTCACAACCTCCGTTTGACCATCTGTTTGCGGATGGTAAGCAGTGGAGTAATGAAGCTGAGTTCCTTGCAATTTAAGTGTCTCCTTCATAAGGTGGCTTGTAAACACAGCCCCTCTATCACAGACAATAGATATAGGCATCCCATATAATTTGAAAATGCCTTCATTGAGCACTTGTATGATTGAAGTTGCTGTATAAGGATGTTTGATTGGAAAAAAATGAGCATACTTACTCAATCTATCGACAACTACCAAAATGACTGCATATCTGTTACTGAGAGGAAGGCCTTCGATGAAATCCATACTGGCTTGTTCCCATATCTGAGCAGGTATTGGAAGTGGCTGCAATAATCCCGCAGGTGATCGGCAAACATACTTGCTGGTTTGACAAATGGAACATTCTTGCACATATCTTTGAACATCTCTTTTCATCCCCTCCCACCAAAATGACCTGCGAAGCCTCTGAAGAGTTTTATCATAACCCGAATGACCTCCTATAGGCGTGTCATGATGTTCAAAAATCATCAGTTTCCGAAGGTTTGATGTTGGACTTAGTACTACTTTGGTACCCTTATACCACACTCCCCTTACTGCTGAAAACTTACTATTATTAGTCCCCAAAACTTTACTAGCAAGTTTTGTGAAATATGGGTCAGATTCATTCATCTTCAAAATATCATTCCACCAATCCGGGTGTAAAGAACACAGTTGCACTAAGTAGCAGTCAAAATCTCTTCTAGAAAGTCTGTCAGCTGGTACATTATCACTCCCTTTCTTGTACTCCACCTCAAAATTAAACCCATAGAGCTTAACCAACCAATAGTGTTGAGCCTCCGTTGATAATCTCTGATCCAGCATATACTTGAGTGGTTTATGATCTGTACGAATAATAAACTTCCTCCCGAAGAGGTATTGCTTCCACTTCTTAACTGCCAACAATATAGCAAGCATCTCCTTCTCATATGCCGACCAATGCAAGCATTTTCCCTTGATCCCTTGACTAATATACGCAATAGGATGGTTCTTCTGTAAGAGAACAGCTCCAATTCCTACTTTACAAGCGTCACATTCAACAATGAATGTTTCACTAAAATCTGGAAGTTGCAATACTGGCGCTGTGATCAGGGCTTTTTTAAGCTCTTCAAAAGCCACAGTAGCTTCTTCACTCCACTTAAAGCCTTCCTTTTTAGTTAATTCTGTCAAAGGGGCTGTAATTGCACCATATCCTTTGATAAATTTTCGGTAATAACCTGTAAGGCCAAGGAATCCTTTCAATGCTTTAACATTTTGTGGCACTGGCCACTCTTGTACTGCAGCTACCTTCTTCGGATCAACAGCAATTCCTTTATCAGATACTACATGACCCAAATACTCCACTTCGTTTCGACCAAATGAACACTTGGACCTCTTGACAAATAGCTGATTCTTTTTGAGTATCAAAAAAACTTCCTTGAGATGCTCTAAGTGATTCTGCCAGGAATTGCTAAAAATCAGTATGTCATCGAAGAAAACTAGAATAAATTTTCTCAAATGTTGTCGGAAAATATTATTCATAAGTGATTGGAATGTAGAAGGAGCATTAATTAAGCCAAAAGGCATGACTAAGAACTCATAATGCCCACTATGAGTCCTAAATGCAGTTTTGGAGATATCATCCTTGTTCATACGTATCTGATGGTATCCCGACCTAAGATCTAGTTTAGTAAAAAACCTAGATCCATGTAATTCATCTAGTAGGTCATCAATAATGGGAATTGGATACTTATCTTTGATTGTTTGCTTGTTTAAGTATCTATAATCCACACAAAACCGCCAGGATCCATCATGTTTTTTAACAAGAACCACTGGTGAGCTGTAGTTGCTATTGCTTGGTCTGATGATGCCTTGTTTCAACATATCCTCAACAATTTCCTCAATTGCATTCTTCTGCTCAAATGAATACCTGTATGGCCTTATGCAAATAGGTCTGGAGTTACTTTCTAAAGGTATTTGGTGGTCGCAGGACCTTGCAGGTGGCAGCTCCTTTGGTTCATCAAACAACTCTTGAAACTCCTCTAACAATTCATGAAGGTCTGATGCTTGATAAGCTTCTTCAAATGTAGTTTGAGCAGCAAATGAAGTCTGGGAATCTGTATTATCAGATATCAAATATAGTAAAAAACCCCTGTGTGTTTGCATTGCAATCTTATTTGCTTCTTTATCAGATAACAATGTGGTTGGGCTTGGTTTTAAACCCTGCAAAACCCAACTAATGCCCTCCTGTGTGAATTTCAACTGCTTTTGCATTAGGTTGATAGTAATGTTGTGCGCGAATACAAATCAAACCAACTAATGCGGAAACAAAGAGAGAACCAGCGAGAAAACACAAAAACAAACCAACACAAGGACACACAGATTTAATGTGGTTCGGCAAAATACATGCCTACATCCACGGGGCGGTTGGGGTTTCTTCTTCTTCAAATTATCACCAATGGGCGAAAACAAACCCTTACAAATAATGACGGCTGCAAAACCGAATTAGGGATCTCTAATTTTCGTCACCGATTACAAAACCCTAACAAGTGTATTTATAGGAAAACTATTGGGCCTTTTCGAATTGGGCCTGATCTAGTTCAAAATCCCGTCGACAGTCGACTGGTCGACTTACCAGTCGACTGGCAATCCTTCTGGCAGTCGACCGATCAGTCACCTGATCCTCTGCTGCTGCTTGTATCTTTAGCCTTCGAAAACTCTCTGGACAGTCGACTGCTCCTCCAATCAGTCGACTGAAGCTCTGTAACTTTCGAACACTGCAGATACCAAATACCAGAATCGAGCCATTATCCTACAATCTCCACCTTGGCGAGATCTTCCAAGTCAAGTATCCAACAATCTCCACCTTGGTGAAATCTTCCAAGTAGCCCAAGCAATCTCCACAAATACTCCAAATGCTCATCATCAAATGTAACAACAAATCCAAACTCCACCTTAGTATGATATCACATACTAAACAAACCAATAGCAAAGTACTATCCCAACTGCCCATGCCAAATTATCAAACATGCAAAATATTAGCCAGGTTCGTGCAATGCTTGAACTTGGCTGCCCCAACAACTTTGGTCAACATATCCGCAGGATTATCAGCTGTTCCAATCTTCACCAAATGAATATCACCATCCTTTATCAAATCACGCACAAAATGATAACGAACATCAATATGTTTGGTCCTCGAATGATGAACTTGGTTCTTCGCTAAATGAATAGCACTCTGACTGTCACAGTGTACCTCCACCTTCTCCCGATGAATCCCCAAGCTCTTCAAAAGTCCATGTATCCAAATGGCTTCCTTCATGGCCTCAGCAACCGCCATGTATTCAGCCTCAGTAGTAGACAACGCTACAGTGGACTGCAAATTTGACCTCCAACTTATAGGTGCCCTAGCCATAGTAAACAAATAGCCTGTAGTAGACCGCCTCTTATCTAGATCACCTGCATAGTCAGAATCAACATATCCAACCAATAACCTGCTAATATTGTCATCCCTTTCAAATTTCAAACCCACATCTGTGGTGCCACTTATGTACCTCAAAATCCATTTAGCTGCTTGCCAATGCTCTTTGCCTGGATCATGCATATATCGACTAACCATACTCACCGCCTGAGAGATGTCTGGTCGAGTACAAACCATGGCATACATCAAACTGCCAACCACACTAGTGTAAGGTACATTTGCCATATACTGTCTCTCTTCATCTGTACTTAGAGACTGAGAAGCACTAATTCTGAAATGACTGGCTAAGGGTGTACTTACTGGTTTAGTCTTCTCATCTATACCGAACCGTTTCAGCACCTTCAAAAGATATTGCTTCTGTGTCAAACTCACTGTGCCCTTTGCCCTGTCTCTAGCTATCTCCATCCCAAGTATCTTCTTGGCTTCACCAAGATCCTTCATCTCGAATTCAGAACTCAACTGATTCTTCAAATTTTGAATCTCCTTAGCATTCTTAGAGGCAATCAACATGTCATCCACATATAATAACAGATATATGAAAGAACCATCCTGCAATTTCCTGAAGTAGACACAATGATCAAACTCACTTCTGGAATATCTATGCACCTTCATAAACTGGTCAAACCTCAAATACCACTGCCTTGGAGATTGCTTCAACCCATAGAGAGACTTCTTCAACCTGCAAACACAATTTTCCTTCCCAGCAATTTTGAACCCATCTGGCTGCGACATATAAATTTCTTCATCTAGATCCCCATGTAAGAACGCAGTCTTCACATCCATCTGTGTCAATTCAAGATCAAACTGTGCTACCAAAGCTAACAAAATCCGAATAGAAGGATGCTTCACAACTGGAGAGAACACTTCATTATAGTCAATTCCTTCCTGTTGAGCATACCCCTTTGCAACTAGTCTTGCCTTGAACCGAACACTGCCTTTTGGACCTTCTTTCTTCGTATACACCCACTTGCAACCAATTGCTTTCTTCCCCTTTGGTAGTTGCACTAGATCCCAAGTCTTATTCTTATGAAGAGAGTTCATCTCTTCATCCATAGCAACTTTCCAATCTGCATTTTCTGAACTTCTAGTGGCTTCTTTGAAGTTGGAGGGAACTTCATCATCCACAATGGGAAGAGCAAATGCAACTGTGTCTGTAAAACGAGACGGTCGTTTGATATCTCTTCTTTGCCTTCTTACTGCAATTGATTCTTCCTGCTGGATCGGAACTTCTTCATCATTCTCAGTATCAACCACATCATCTTCATCTTGGACAGGAACAGGATCTTCAACTGACAATTTTTCTAACTCCACCTGTTGGAAAACTCTCCTACCAGTCGACTGGTTATCGCCAACAGTCGACTGTCCCGAGCTCCCACTCTTCTGCTGTTCAGGACCACCAGTCGACTGCTCCTGTACACCAGTCGACTGTCCCGAGCTTCTGCTACTCACCTGTTGGAGAACTGTCCCACTCTTCTGCTGCTCACCAGTCGACTGTCCCATACCACCAGTCGACTGTCCCGAGCTAATCATGCTGGTCTCATCAAAAGTCACATCTCTGCTGATTACTAACTTCTTCTGTTCTGGACACCACAACCTGTAACCTTTGACACCAGTACTAAAACCAACAAATATAGCCTTTTTGGCTCTTGCATCAAGTTTAGTTTCAGTTACATGAAAATAAGCAGGACAACCAAATATATGCAAAAAACTATAATCAGATGCAGGTTTACCACTCCATACCTCAATAGGCGTCTTGCCTTCAAGTGCTGCTGATGGAAAACGGTTGACAATGTGGCTTGCATATATAACAGCTTCTGCCCAAAATGTCTTTTTCAATCCAGACTGTGCTAACATACATCTTACCTTCTCAAGTAAGGTTCTGTTCATCCTTTCTGCAACCCCATTTTGCTGTGGAGTCTTCCTAACTGTGAAGTGCCTTTGGATCCCTTCATCTTCACACAATTTCAGAAACGGATCGTTCTTGTATTCCCCTCCATTATCTGACCTCAGAACCTTAATCTTCCTACCAGTCTGATTTTCAACTTTCTTCTTCCAACATGTGAACAATGTCAAAACTTCATCTTTGTGCTTCATGGTATATACCCAAACTCGTTTGGAGTAATCATCAACAAAAGTAACAAACCAGTGTCTACCACTCATAGAAGGTGTCTGAGTAGGGCCCCAAACATCTGTGTGCACATAATCGAGGATACCCTTTGTCTGATGTACAGCTGTACCAAATTTTACCCTAGTTTGCTTACCCAAAACACAATGTTCACAAAATTCCAACTTGCACCCTTTAGCATCCTTAAGCAACCCTTGCTTCACAAGCCCCTGCAAGGCCTTCTCTCCTGCATGCCCGAGTCGCATATGCCACAACCTAGTAGAGTCGGGAACAACCTGTTTAGGCCTTTCAGTTACACTGGCAGCCTGACCCAAATATGTTTTTCCCTGCAAGAAAAACAAGTTCCTTTTCCTTTGCCCTTTCATCACCACAAGTGATCCACTAGTCACTTTCAGAACGCCACCTTCACTAGCAAATTTCAATCCACTGGCCTCCAAAGCACCTAGTGAAATCAGATTCTTTTTCAAATCTGGAACATACCACACATCTGAAAGCTCCCTAATAAGACCATCGTGCATTAGCAATTCAATCTTCCCGACTCCTACCTTCTTACAAGGTGCATCATTTCCCATCAAAACTACACCACCATCCATATACTCCAAAGAAGTAAACCACTCCTTTTTCCAAGACATATGATAGGAGGCTGCTGTATCAATAAACCATACTTCTTGATAAAGTGAGGGACTAGAAGCAAGTGCAAAAGAAAAATCCTCGCCACTTTCTAAATTTTCAACAGTCACATTTGCAGTCGAATTTCCCTTATTTCATAGCTTTGGACAATCCTTTTTCCAATGCCCCCTTTCATGACAGAAAGCACATTCATCTTTGGCCGGTATTTTCCTGTCCTTCGAAACTCCTCTCGATTTGGAACGAGATTTATTTTCCTTCTTCCCAGATTTGGACTCAGATCTGGTCTCAGTCCTGCCCCTTACAATCAAAGCTTCAGAAGTTTCTCTATCAACCATCTTATCCCTTCTCCTAGTTTCATTATTCAACAAAGCATTTGCAACATCTTCATATTTCACAGTATCTTTTCCATATAATAAAGTAGTTGCTAAATGATCATAACTTTCAGGTAATGAATTCAACAGAATTAGGGCTTTATCTTCATCCTTAATTTGCTCATCCAAATTTAACAAATCAGCCAACAATTTATTAAATGATTCAACATGAGCATTCATAGACATACCTTCCGTATAGGTGAAGCGAAAAAGTCTCTTCTTCAAATACAGCCGATTCTCCAAACTTTTCCTCATGTATTTGTCTTCGAGCTTCTTCCACAACACCGCAGCAACGGTATCCCTCATCAAATCATACTTCTGAGCCTTCTCAATAAAGAGCCGAATAGTCCCACACGCAACTCGATTCAACTTCTTCCAATCTGCTTCGGACATATCCTTAGGTTTTTCTACCTCCAAAGCAACATCTTGTTCTTGTTGAACAAGAACATCCAAAACCTCACATTGCCACATCCCGAAATTGTTTGTCCCATCAAATTTTTCAACTTCAAATTTTGCATTGTGAATCGTTGTTCTTGATGAACTTGATCCCACAACCTCCTTGGTTGCATCTGCATCACCCGCCATCTCCCTCTAGGTCGAACCAACAGCTCTGATACCACTTGTTGTGCGCGAATACAAATCAAACCAACTAATGCGGAAACAAAGAGAGAACCAGCGAGAAAACACAAAAACAAACCAACACAAGGACACACAGATTTAATGTGGTTCGGCAAAATACATGCCTACATCCACGGGGCGGTTGGGGTTTCTTCTTCTTCAAATTATCACCAATGGGCGAAAACAAACCCTTACAAATAATGACGGCTGCAAAACCGAATTAGGGATCTCTAATTTTCGTCACCGATTACAAAACCCTAACAAGTGTATTTATAGGGAAACTATTGGGCCTTTTCGAATTGGGCCTGATCTAGTTCAAAATCCCGTCGACAGTCGACTGGTCGACTTACCAGTCGACTGGCAATCCTTCTGGCAGTCGACCGATCAGTCACCTGATCCTCTGCTGCTGCTTGTATCTTTAGCCTTCGAAAACTCTCTGGACAGTCGACTGCTCCTCCAATCAGTCGACTGAAGCTCTGTAACTTTCGAACACTGCAGATACCAAATACCAGAATCGAGCCATTATCCTACAAGTAACCTCAGATACTTGCTTGATCCACTTTGCTCCAATAACCACATCATGTCCACCAATGGGAAATACTAAAAAATCATCTATAAACTCATATCCCTGACAATGCAAGTGCACATTGGAACACAACCCACTCCCTTCTACTTCTTTTCCTCCAGCAACTCTGACATTGAAACTTTGCTTAATTGAGAGTGGCAATCCAACCCTTTGAAGAATGAAAGGGTCAATGTAATTATGTGTAGCTCCACTGTCAACCAATACATGCACATCCACCCCTCTTAACTGTGCCTTAAGGATTAGGCATTCAGTATTGACACCAAAGTTCAATGATGCAGCATTGAGATGATGATCTGTGGTAGTTTTAAGGTCGATATTCTCATCTTCTAACAGCAACTGATTTAATTCCTCATCTTCCTGTAGACTAAGAAAATCCCATTCTCCTTCTATACACATGTATGACTTCGTTTTGCACAAATGACCTGGTATGTATTTCTCATCACAATGAAAACATAACCCTCTCTTCCTTCTATCCCATACCTCATTAGGAGACAACTTCTTCAAAATAGGTTTGTCAGGGCTAACCAAATTGTTATTGGTATTAGTAGGCTGTGTGTGAGCCACTGATTGCGACTGCTGAGACCAAGAAGGAAAACCAGATGATGGACTCTTGTAGCTTGTTCTATAGGAAGGTTTATAAAACTGTTTGAGGGAATTGAGTTTCTTTTCAAATCTTAATGCTACTCTGAAGGCTTCTCCCAAGGACTGTGGTTCTGCCATCACCACATCATGTTGCAGTTCCACTTTAAGCCCACTCACAAATCGTTGTACAAGATATGGTTCACTTACCCCCTCTACCAAACAATGTAATTTCTCAAATTTGATCTGGTAATCCAAAACTGTAGAAGTTTGTTCCAGCCTACATAAGGTTTTAGCTGCATCTTCGTAGATACCCTGTGCAAATCTATTACAAATGCCTTCTTTAAATTCTTTCCAAGTTACCATACCATCGTTGTTCTTAAGAAACCAACGACACCACTGGATTGCCTCTTCTTTAAGGAAAAAGAATGCTACTCTGACTTTCTCAGTTGCTGGAATCTTATAGATTTCAAAGTAATGCTCGATCTGAAAGATCCAATTGAGGATATCCCCATTCCCAGCGAAAGAATGCACTTCTAATTTTGGAGGTTTTGAAAAAAAAAATTCCCCAAATGCACTTCTATCATCAAGAAATCCTCTATTTTTAGGAGAATGCATCAAGTTCTCTCTCCTATCAGTTTCAAGGTTAGAGTTCTGCTTACCATTGAACTTTAATGAGGCCTGAACCTCTGCGGTTTCTTGATTAGATCGACCTTCACCCATCTTCTGAGTCAAGAGCTGCAACTGTGCTAGGATCAAGGGGATTTGAGAGACTTGCGAGATCACGTTCTTCATCTGATGTTCCACATTAACGACTCTATCACTCAAGAATTGATAGCTCTTCTGCCATTCTAATTCTGGTGCAAAACCCAGAATCCCTTCATCGATAGGATCTTGTGGAATCTCCTCTTCTAGACCAGCCGCAGAATCAACCGGTTCTGATACCATTGATGCACCTTTGGTTTTATTCTTTGCCATTATCAAGAATCACAGGAACTGAGGATCAAGATTGCAAGAATGAGAGGTTGAGGGAAAGAAAGATTCAAGAATTGGAGAGGGATTGAAGAAGAAGAAATGCCATGAATACTCTGGTTGATCAGCTGAACTGATCAACCCTTCTATTTATAGAAGCATGCGCTATGCGCACTCTTGGACAGTTGGTTACAGCAGTTACAAAAGTGGGGCCCACAGAAATCTACAGCCCACACTTCTCCTCTTTAACATCCAACGATCAGTATCAATTGATACCGGTTCAGCTTACATTTTACATTTAAACCCAATACTATTCTCTATTACACTCTCAACTGATATATCAGATACTCAACTCTTCCTTCAGCAGCTGCAATCTTCAATCCCTACCATGGCTACTGATTTGGCTCGTATCACTCTCAACAGTCGATTACAATTAGAATAGCAAGAATAAGCATTGCTTCTTAATATCTTTATTGTCATTCTATAATTATTTGGGTTTACTAGAAAAATACATTACCTTACCATCAAATGAACAAATGAACCTACGAGGAAATGAGCAAATCCAGTTGCGGATGAAACCTTCCAAGAAAATGTATCTTCTTTGAGTATAAATTTTAATATTTGGAATAACCAACCAGTGATTACGAAACAATACTACACCAATATGAACTGAACTCTATTTCCACCAATTAAACCAGTCAATTATTAATTTCTTTGGGAAATTTTTTTAAAATTGAGACCAAAGTTTTTAAATTGAAAAACCACATTCTCCGTCTCTCGATTGGCAAATACCACACTTGATCAACCCAAAAAAGTGATCTTTAGATTGGGGGGCACTACAGAAGATATTGCACTAAACCGAGCAGAATAGAAAATCATGATCTATGTAGCCGACTCTAACTAGTTGGGGAAAGGCTTTTGTGTTGTTGTAGATTGGGGGAAGATTGGGGGACACTATAACATACCAGTTTTTTTCCAAAATAACAACTTTTTATAGCATGTAAATATGCACGTACACACAACAACATAAAAATACATTAAAAAAAGTACTCTTTAGATTGGGGGAAACTAAACCATACCAAAATTTCTAAAAGCATCTACTTTTATGGCATGTAAATACGTAAACATATCAAAATCTTGACTAAATTTTATTATTTCAACAACTTCCCAACACTAAACAATAGATCAGCAAAAGAAGAGATCTTTAATAATCAAGACTACGATTCTCGACTTGCTACTTAGCAATTAGTATTTCCTAAGTGAAAAGGGGGCCAAAATTGGTGTAACCCTAATTTCCAAAATTGGGGTGAAAAAAGGTGAATGTAGCGTCGTCGGTGAATGTAGCGTCGTCGTCGTTGGTTTCGTCGTCGGTGAATGTAGCGTCGCACCCGATTCGTTGGCATCGGACCGCCATGGCCGATTTTCGAGGTTTTTATTTTATTCTGCGATAAATCGAGATACGAACCAATTGGAAGAGGACAGAGAGAGAAGGTTCCAGAGTTGTACGCCTTTTAAAGTCGTGTACAGACTTTTTATTAAAACCCTGTGGGGTCAGCGATGGGTTCGGGTCCATGCTCTTTTGTCTTTATTTACTTGTTTAACTATACAATTCATATGAATTAGGATTCTAAATCGAACCGGACCGGATCGGACAGCTATATATATTCAAGTTCGGAATGAAATTTTACTCAGATGGGCTTATGTCTTGCTTGGTTCAGGTCGGACAAAATTTTTATAGCCCGGACTCGGTTCGGTAAAATATTGGACCGCAATAATACTTGGACGGACTTATGTCCGGCTCGAGCTTGGTAAAACATCAGACCTAATAATTTGTTCAAGTTCTGTTCGTATAACAGTCCAGACGGTCCACGGTCGGGCCATTTCTTGAGTCGGGCTCGGACGGACGGCGGACCGTCCTGTTCATTTTACATCCCTAATTAGAGGGAATTTTTCCCGATTTTTTTCCCAAAATAGGCCATTTTTTAAACTAATTTTTAAAATATGTCTCTTTCGAAATTAATTTTCAAGATAGGACACTTGCGGCCTCTTCTATTTTGTTGTCGCAGTTCCGTACTACAACCTAAGTAGATACTGTAATACTCTACACTCCAAAACTTGGTCCAAAAAGTTTCCAAGTCGAAAATTAAGTTAACTGAGGCCGCAGTTGGATACTGCAGTCTCGATATTACCTAGGCCGCCGTTTGGCCTTTGTTAAATACTCCATGGGGTCCAGTTATGAAAACCCTAATCTCCCCTTCACTCCACTTCATCTCTACTCCGAAACCCAATTGCAGTCTCCCAAATCTGAATCTATAACCCACATCACTCTATTCCTACTCCCTAAAATCTATCTCAGATTCAATTATCAACCTCACTTCATCTTCCTCCCTCCATCCTCATTCGAATTAGGAATTCCCCAAACCTTAGTTTTTCATTTTCGTTCAAATTCGCCCAACTGCAGCAACACACCTTCAATCCGATCACTATTACGTAGTTGAGTTCATTTTCATTGTCTACATAAGGAATTGAAGGTATGTGTGTCTTCTATCTTTGGTTAGCATGTGTTGTTTCTTGATAATTGCTATGAATTGTTGGTGGATATAATGAATTGTTAGTGAGTAATGTAGATATTGTATATTGGGTATGTGAAGTTTTACGAATTGTTAGTGAATTGTTAGTGAATATTTTGAATTGTTAGTGAATTCTTAGTGAATAATATGAATTGTTAGTGATAATTGCTATGAAATGTTAAAGGGGTTTAGTTGATTGTATGAAGTTTGTTGTGCAATGTTGGATACCCTTGTTGGTTGCAAATTAGCTTATTGTTCAATGCATGTTTGAAGAATTGCTTGTGAGAATAATATAGGTACAGTTCCGATACAAATTAAAAAAAGTTTGCCTTAAAATAGGTAGTTGTCCACAAACAATGTGTGCAATATAGAATGCGATTGTTTTAATGTATAATATTGATTGAATTCATACGTTAATCATTTTAAGACGTTATTACATATTAGCACACATTTTCTTTTCCATGAACTTCATTCCTTAATGGCTCACTCCATCTGATCTGTCATTCTTCAAATTGTACATATCATATACTGTATTCATTATATATTAACATTATCTAATATTGGTAACTATCATGTGTAGTGATCGTCTAATATCGGTAATGACACGGACGAGGGGTCTAAATGATCGAGGTCAGGGACCAACAAATTATGGTGGAAGATCCTCGAGTAGTAATGAAGGCCGAGGCAATGTTCCCTCACCTCCACATGTAAGAAGTGTTGATTAGTTTTCATCTGTATAAATAGGTGTGTAATACCCCGTAATTTCTAAAAAAAGGGATTGTTGAGATTATCCCATATCGGGAGCATACAATAAATAATATAATACAAATATAATTACCTATGATCAAGAGTCACTTAATTGGTTAACCACCTTTTGAGATGCAGCATGTGGTGGGCAGTTGTACTATAAGTATTAATCTGTCTTCTAAAATAATAAAAATTGTTTGAGTATTGGGGCGGAGCGTTACAAATGGTATCAGAGCCGACTTTCGACCCCGCGTGTGGTGATGTATGCCGGGTTAAGGTCAGTACGCTGGTAGAAAATCCAGGAGTGCAGTACGCTAGCAAGATGGCTGAGGTCAGTACGCTAGTAGAAAATCCAGGAGTGCAGTACGCTAGCAAGGATACTCCACTCCACATCGGCTAGAAAGAATGATCTTGCACTAGGTTGTGCATGCCCCGTACTCAGTGAGGACGCTGATTTTCTAAAGGGGGGTGTATGTAATACCCCGTAATTTTTTAAAAAGGGATTGTTGAGATTATCCCATATCGGGAGTATACAACAAATAATATAATATAAATATAATTGCCTATGATCAAGAGTCACCTAATTGGTTAACCACCTTTTGAGAAGCAGCCTGTGGTGGGCAATTGTACTATAAGTATTAATTTTTTTCTAAAATAATAAAAATTGTTTGAGTATTGGGGCGGGGCGTCACAAGGTGTTAAAATAAATGTGTAACTAAAACATCAATTATTTCATGAACTTGTAGGTTCCCTCATCTTCCAGTACGGCCAAGCCTAGTTCCTCATTCGTTGCACGTAGAGGTCCAGGTCTATTAGACCCAAAACTATTGACTTTGCAGAACGAACACCGATCTTAGTCCGTTTGGAATAGTGTATCAAAGCAGTGGATGTTCGTAGGCATCCTCCACAGTTACCAATGCACCCACGCACACATGAATTGTTGGCCATAGCTATATTGTATGGAATTAGCTTGATAGGGAGTATCAAGCTTGATTGTGGCCTGCTTACCACCCTCCTCGAGAGATGGCAACCGAAGACCCATACATTTCATCTACCCGTAGAGGAAACGACAGTCACATTACAAGATGTTGTGATGATATCGGGTATTCATGTTAAATGTTAATGGGGTGGTAGTGACTGGGAGTATGGGCTTTGATAAAAATGGATTAGTCCGAGAATAGCTAGGTGTTGTCAGGCGAGAAAACATTCGTAGGCCAATCCATTAGGTTGTCGTGGTTGGAAGAAGTATTCATAGACGGTTTGAACGATGATTCGAACGAGTTCCAAGTTGAGTGCTACCCCAGGCATATATAATGACAATATTTGGTGGTGTGATTTTTCCGAACTTGTCGGGTAATACGGTGCCACTAATCGTGGATATTAGGAAAGCCGGTGAATACAACTGGGGTAGTGCCGCACTAGCCACCTTGTATAGGAGTTTGTGTTTGTGTTCATTGAATGCAGTTCAAATGACTGGGCCAATGGTAATAGTACAAATGTGGAGCTGGGAGCATCTACACATCGGTCGACCATGCATAACCCGACAATTACAGTGGTGGTCAATTGCAAAATTAGTTCGTCAATTGGTTGCCTTACAATGAAGAGGGAGTTGAAAGATTGCCACCTGCATGTAGGGCGATCCCGCAGTTATGGTTGACGATATCACCACTCATCAACTTCGGTATTGTAGAGTTCTATTTCGCGGACCGAGTGCTTCAACAGTTTGGACTTCATCAACACATTCTGGTACCGCGTAGTTTTGACACAAAGTTGCACGGAACCAAGGGGATGGGTTGGCTGCCTGATCACAGCTGGGCGATACACCACTAAATGCATGTCAACCAGTGGAATAAGGAACGCTTCGATGCAGTTGTAGGCCCGTCTCCTCCATTTGATATAGACTTGCACTGGCCATATATGAACTGGTATAAGAGAATCACATGATTGTATGTTGCTCCTCCTCGACCTAGCCTAGCTGGCATTCAATTGCCGTCACCCGGGTATTCTATGTTGCAGCCAATGTATCAACGAGGGCACCGACTCACCAATCCATCGTAAGACTAAATATTTTGGTATTCTTTTTCAGGCAATTCATTTAGTTATCATTGCTTATATCATTTATGAATCATATACCATTATAAATTATGATGTAGATTGAAGACGCATGGGATATTGTGAAGCAGTGTGGTCACGCACTTTCCAGCAATGTGCCTGATGCAGTAAAAGATTTTGCAAGAGGCATTCTCAAACCTTGCAAGTCGCAGCTCGAATATGTTGGTGAAGGAGCCCGATTGGATACACTGTTGAACGCCCCGGTGCTAAACACAGGAAAACAAAGGAAAAAGGTGACAACTAAACAAAGGAGGCACGCACATATACCCGAGCCGGTGCAACAACCGAGTGAGTAGCAAGAAGAAGAAGAGCCACAATATGAACAACAAGAGCAAGATGACCCGGAAGATCATATCCTCATATCCCATGTTACTCAAATATCCCCGGTGGATGGCCTCAACTTCTATATATATATATATATATATATATATATATATATATATATATATATATATATATATATATATATATATATATATGTTTGATTTCAGGTATGATTATTGCTTGGATGTTGTTTCCTTTTTTTTGCTTTGATGGAAGTTTGTTGGTTTGAAATATTTTGATGAAATTGGAATTTGAATTCCTTGGAAAGAATTGCTATGATGCGGATTGGAATTGGAATTTTGAAATGCTGATACAGATCTGATTTTCTGTGATGATGCACTTGGAATTTTGGAATTTTGTAAACAGGGAAACAACTGCCTTCGGCATTGTGGTATAAAAACTTCTAAATTAAGCTGCAGTTGGAAATTGCGGCCCATGCACAACTAATGCCACAGTTGCCAATTGCATCTGTGGATATTTTAAGTTTCCAGAGAGTTAGCAACTCTCTGGTAAATGGAAATATCCAGCAATTGCCAACTGCGTCTGTGAGGTTTTCAAGTTTCCAAAGAGTTAACAATTCTCTGGAAAATTGAAATATCCACAGACGCAGTTGGCAACTGCAGCAGTAGTTGTACTAAGCGCGCAGTTGCCAACTACCTTGGTGGATATTTCTATTTTCTAGAGTGTTGCTAACTCTTTGGAAGCTTGAAAACCTCACAGATGCAGTTGGTAACTGTGGCATTAGTTGTGCATGGACCCAGTTGTCAACTGCGTTCTATGTTGATAAAACTTACAAAAGGAATTGAATAATGGAGTCGTTTTTCTGTTTACATATTCGTGCAAAAAAAAAACCAATAGAGTTTCAAAAAGCAATACCAAAGAGCAACCAAGCCACACAATCGAATCCATCCAAGCATCATTTGTAACGCCCCGCCCCAATACTCAGATAATTTAATACTTATAGTACAACTGCCCACCATATGCTGCGTCTCAAAAGGTGGTTAACCAATTAGGTGACTCTTGATCATAGGAAATTATATTCATATTAGATTACTTATTGTATACTCCCGATATGGGATTACTTTAATACTCTCTCTCCCCCTAATCCCGTGAGCACACTAAGACCCATGGGCCCTAGTGCCACGTCATCAATCCAAAAGACAACCCGTTGTTCTCCCTTTCATCTGAAATCCCGAGTGGGCCCTCCATCGCTGACGTCATCTGACATCAGCCTTCTCAACCAACACAACAGCCAACGTTGTTATCATTCACAGCATGTGGGCCCCCCTTCACCCCATTTCACTATTTACCAAACTGCCCCTCTCCTATTTTATATACATATATATAATTATATTATATATACTAGTATATCTTTGAAACTACGGGGTATTACATCATTATCCTCCTCTGACAAAGAAATTTAAACAACAACACTCAAGCGATATTTGGTTATATAAATTACAAGTTTAGCCAAGCAACTACAACCAAGCAGCACTCATACAAATTAGAATAAACTACAATAAAAATAACTACAGCTTACACAATCTCACAAACACCAGAATATACATTACGGAGGCCCTGTCACAAACACCATAATACCTTTTGTTCGATTTCACAACTGCAAATTCTCGATGTTCCTTAATAGAGAACATCTCCACTGCATGTTGAATATGATCTTTGCTTTCAAAATTTTGCTTAATGTACAATAATCCTATCTCCGATGATCCACACGATTCTTCAGGATTTTCATGAACCTGAGCATTATTACTCCTTTTAGTAGATTCAATTCAAGTATAGTTGGCCTCATGAATTGAGTAGTGTGGGCGGAGGTGGAACATTGGCTCCCGTTTCCTGAACGTCATAGACGTTATCATCTGAATGCTCATCGTCTTCATATTCCTCCTTATCTACATCTATCTCCTCCTCTTCATCTTCTTCATCACCTACTAACTCATTGTCAATTGTAGCATAGTTGAAGTCTTGAACATTATTTTCGTTATCAACAAGATTGCGGATAAAGTTTGAATTCAACCCTTGCAAGTCATGTAAGGGTGAATTTGTTGAAACTGGATTTGTGAAAACTGTATTTTTTTGTCGAGGCGGCGCTCTTTTCATGTAGTTCAACACTCTGATGGGGACTCGTCTCATGAGTCGGCACTTCATGTAATGGGCTTGGTATACGATTAACATGTGGTGGACTCTTACGAATCCTTATTTTGTCAACCTATAACTCCAATGCAATCCAACTATAGTTCGGATCAACTGTTCTTGGAATCATGGAAGTAATAGCGTCATCATTGACTATAGGCACCACCATGAGATATTGTGACTCTCATTTTCAAGCTCGGATTTTAACATTCCATGCAACTCTACAGTTAGAAATTTCATACACCTTCTCTACTAGTTCATGCTTTGTAATATTATGAAGAGCCGAACCTACTTCCGGGTCAACATCACTATAACAAGCTTCTAATTTTGAGTCTCAAATTGTTTCACCCCCAATATAACTAAATATGAATTTTGTAATCCATACATATATGTAAATGGACGAATATACGAGTAATTATCTAATCAAACAATCATAAGAAACATAAATTATACTTTCCGGGGTTGTATGAATACCTTAAAAAATTGGTGTTTGAGAGGAAAAATGACGACACGGGTGATGTCAGAGAATACTGTCACTCCCCGCTTCCCAAAAATACGGAACACAAGCACGTGATATTGGCCCAGCGAATGACCTGCGTCATCCATAAGTTGTTACCCATTCAACTCAACAATTAAAACAATACAAAATAATTGCGCAGACAATAATAACAATCACATGAACAATAATACTTGGAATAAGACAATATAAAATAACCAAATATGATAATTCAATATCTGGGAACAAATAATAAAATCCAGGTCATAAGCCCAATACAATAATAAATCCAAACACAATGATAAGTCCAATGAAATAACAATCAACTACAAAGCATTAAATCTTTAGAAAGCTTGTTCTCCAATTCCTGCAGGTAATTCTCCTTGATCACATGTGAACACTTCATCTAAAAAGAGTAGAAAAATTGTCCTTAGAGCAAGTCATGGACAACCAGTAGAGAAAATAATGAAACAATGGAATAACGATGTAACAATGAATTCAATGGATCAATAGGAATTAATAACAATGGATGATAGCAAATAATCAATATCAATGATAAACGATGCAATGGTTATAAACAATGATTCAATGTTCAATGACAATGTTCAATAGTCGATGTCAATAAAACTTAGGCAATATTCGATATCAATAGAAACGATGATGTTCAATATGCAATGTCGATGTTGTGTTAATCCTTAAGTCTATTAATTTTTAACCTAACTAATGCACGTACTAATGCATCACATACTACAGGTTCGATGCATACAATCAATGTCGTTTAGACTCTAGTGGTGAATTCTGTAGATCATGTGTCGGTGCGATAATCACTGATACGATAGCAACATTGTTGCACAATACACTATAATGATACACTGAAATGATACACAAAT
Organism: Hemerocallis citrina; assembly: GCA_017893485.1. NCBI lineage: Eukaryota > Viridiplantae > Streptophyta > Magnoliopsida > Asparagales > Asphodelaceae > Hemerocallis > Hemerocallis citrina. The sequence continues at coordinate 428,022 of JACEHZ010000269.1, forward strand.
GATTGGGGTGCCATAGTCGGCGCTCCAACAATCGATCGATAAAACACTGGCCGACACAGTCTCTATATTATTCACTACCCAAGTCAATCTCTTAAACCCCGGCTTGTTAATTATTTTATCGATGCAAACAATACATTATGCAATTTAAAGACATTGGATGCACGATAGTAACAATAGGAGAACAATAGGATGATAAATTTGGATGGGACGGTATCTCCGGAGGATTTAGGCAAGAGAATACCTCCAAGCACTGTTAAAATCTATGCCCTACTGTAGCACTCAATGTCGTAGTCACTCGAAGCACCGGTCAATGTCCCCTCAAAATTTTCCTTCAACCATATCGGCTGGATTGATTGCCTGACAGAAATTCCAGTATTATCCTCATCATACTCATGAGCTCATTTCACAACTGTATTTTATCGAAATGCATATTTCCCGTCACGCCCATCCCATCTATTGGAAGACCGAAAATCATGGCAATATCTTGTAAGATCACCGTCATCTCCCCCACCAGTAGATGAAAACTATGTGTCTCTGGCCTCCATCGCTCGAAAAGGGATGCAAGAAGTGCACGGTCTAGTTTTACCTTACCCATCAAACCAACTCCGTAAAAACCTACTTCTATAAGGTATTCATGGGTATGCAGGTGCATCTTCAAAGTCTCGTGTGTATGGAAGTTACAATTCCGTGTCGTCCCTCGCCACACTTCCTCGGGATCTCTGGCGGTCTTGCAGAGTGAGTATTTCTTTATGAAAAGGTCCTGGGTCGTGATCTTCACCCGAAGACGACGCACCAACCTACACAAACATAGCAGCAAATTTTAATATTGTAAATAAAATATTTTGTATTCAAAATTCACAATAAAAAATAATAATACACTTACTTCTATGGTAAGTTCGCCCCTACCACTACCAGGGCGGCTTCCAGTTCCCCTCATTCTAACCATTGCTGTGAAAAAAAATATATAACAATTGGTCAATACACTGTTCATAAAGTATATTTGTTACTATTGTTTGATATACGTGAGAAAACCGCACAAACGATATTGAAAAATTACGAAACTTTGCGAGTAGGTCGGACTCGCCACACAACTTCTACAACAACTTGTAGAAGCGAGTTTGGACTCACGGTTTGCAAGATATGGTAATGTATCGCTTCATTTCAATTTAGAAGCAATTAGAGCGATACACGGCCGTATATTATAAACCGTGAGTCAAAACTTGAATCTACAAGTTACGTTGACTTGTGTTTGGTGACTCCCACCTGCTCGCAAAATTTCGTATTTTTTGGATGTCATTAGTGCGATTTTCTAGTGAAAAGTCACTTGGAAAATATAAAAGTATAATTGTTGTTGTTGTTTGATTTACGGTTGAAAACCGCACAAACAACGTTCAAAAAATACGAAACGTTGCGATTGGATCGGGCTTGCCGCACACAAGCCAACGCTACTTGTACAAGCGAGTTCTGACTCACGGTTTGCAAGATACGGTCGTGTATTGCTTTCACTCTTGAAAAAGAGCGGAATGCGATACACGGATGCATATAGCAAACCGTGGGTAAGAACTCGGAACTACAAGTTTCTTTGGCTTGTGAGTAGTGAGACCAACCTACTCACAAAATTTTGATATTTTGAGTGGGTTATCTATTGAAAACTCGCTTAAAACATAACAAAGTATGTGAAAAAACAGCACAAACGACGTTAAAAAAAAAACCAAAACTTTGCAATTGGGTCGGGTTCCCCGCACACAAGCCAACGCAACTTGTAGAAGCGAGTTCCGACCCACGGTTTGCAATATACGACCGTGCATCACTTTCACTTTTGAAAATTGCCAAAAATGCGATACACGGACGCATATAGCAAACCGTGGGTGAGAAATCGCAATTACAAGTTGCCTTGGCTTGTGTTTGGTGACCCGACCTGCTCACAAAATTTTGTATTTTTTGGATGTCGTTTATGCGGTTTCCTAGTGAAAAGTCATTTGATAAAAATTCAATGTATAATTGTTGTGGTTGTTTGATATACGGTAGAAAACCGCACAAACGAGATCAAAAAATTTCGAAACTTTGGGAGTAGGTCGGACGCACCACGCATGAGCCAACACAACTTTTTGAAGTGAGTTTCGACTCACGGTTTGCAATATATGGCGATGTATCGCTTTCACTCACGAAAAACAGTCAAAAGCGATACACGGCCGTATATCGCAAACCGTGAATCCAATCACACTTCTACAAATTGCATTTGCTTGTGCGTAGTGAATCCGACGTACTCGCAAAATTACAGAATTTTGGATCTCATTTGTGCGCTATTACTAATAACGAACAACTAATACTACATCTACATCGACAATAACAACTACACACAATACACATCGTAAAACTAACCAATAATTAGCTATGCATAATATACAAATTTTACACTCAAACATTGAATAAAAAATTTTCAATCAATTAACATAGCTAGATCTACTAAAGTAGAAAAAAAGTTAATACCTTTCACAATGTTAGTTTTCAGAGATGAGATAGAGGAGGTGCTTGCGCGCTGCTGTAGGCAAAGCAAGGGGAGTAGGGTTTGGCTAATTTATTTAGGATTAGAGTTTTAGGGTTTGGAAGATTTCGTATGGGTTAGGGTTTTTTTTGGATTTAGGATCTTCAAAGGAAGAGGAAAAGGGTGTGAGAAGAGGAAGAGATTGAGTGAGAAGCAACGAGCGAGAGATAACTAGGGTTTTAGATTGGGTTCGGGAACGATCGAGAGAGAGAGAGAGAGATATAGGGTTTTGGAGTGGGTATCGCGATTTCGAGAAAGAGAGAGATGGTTGTGAAGTGAGGGAGAGAGAGATCTAATGATGTACAAGTGTTTTGAAAAACACTTGTACATACCTAGGCCGGTTGAATTTGTTTTAAAATAAACAGCCTTGGCCGTTGTTCCCAACAACGGCCTAAGTGTATTTTTTCGCAAAAAAAATACTTCACGCCAAATAACTCTAAGTCTAAAGCGTTATTTGGCGTGAACTACCCAAAATGCCCCTCCGCCACTTAGGAGCTCCGCTTCCATCTCAGCGGAAGCGATCTGAGCCGTTGATCACGGTCAAGAGCAATCCAACGGCTCAGATCGCTGTTTTCACATCCATTTTCATTTGGACCCATTTTCAATTGAGCAATACCCATATATATCAAGATATCTAAACTAGGTTTCTCTAGATATATAAATACAATATAAACGGCTCCTAGAAAGATATGATTCTATTGAGTTCTCAATAGAAGAAGAAAATACTTCATCTGAGAGGTTGAGAGAGTTTCTCCATTGTAAGCAACAACTAAGTTCCAGGTAAGCTTGAGAGAGGGTCGTTGTGAGATTGTAATATTCTTGTATTTTCTCTAGTTGAAATAACATCTCAGTCCCCCCTCCCCCCCCGATTATGGCAAAAGCCCCAACTGGAACAATTCTTGTGTACTTTGTGTGATTGGTGCGATCTAGTTTTGCTTGGTGATTTGTATTGATTGTGTCGAAGACTCAACAAGATCATCAATTTTCTTAACAAGTGGTATCAGAGCAATCAGGTTTGTGGGTTTGATCGAGTTCCGTGGAGGAGATATCAGATCAAAAGAAGATCAAGCGGTTTGACAGTAAGATCAACTTCAATCTATGGATGGTGGACATGTGTGATGTTTTGGATCAGAAGAACTTGCACCCTGCCTTAGAAAAGAATAAGCCAACCGACATGAAGCAGGAGAAGTGGGATGAGATTTTTTTGAAGGCCTTGAGTTTAATCTGGTTGCAATTGGCGGACGAAGTCTAGTGTAATATTCTTGAGCAGAAAAGTGCGGCGAGTCTATGGGCGAGACTCAAATCTGACTACTCGGGATTGTCGTTTCTAGATCGGATGTATTAGAAGAGGCTTGTTTAGGTTCTCAATGAAGGAAGGTACCCATCTTCAAGATCATATTGTGGAGTTCAATAAGGTAATATCTGAACTGAAGGCGATTAACGCTAATGATCTTAGCGAAGAGGATAAAGCTTTCAACTTGATTTATTCACTGCGAACTTCTTATGATCACTTGATAACTACCATGCTACATTGGAAATCAGCCAAGGAGACTCTTACTGTAGCCGGAGTGATTCAGGGTCTGAAGGAAGATGAACTAAGAAAGGAAACTCATAAAGGAGGATTTATTTCTACAGGGTGTTTTGCGGTGGATGGTGATACTTCAATTGGAAGGGATGCGGTACACAAGGGTAAGATTCGTTGCCACTATTTTAGAAGAGTTGGGAATTATAAGAGAGACTGTCACAGGTGGTTGAGTCAGAAGAGTACTACTAAAGAAGGGAAACAGCTCATATAGTTAGCGCAACTGAGTCAGGTCATAATGATGACTATTGTTTTCTTGTTTCAAGTTCTTCAGATGTGGATCAAGTTGATATCATGATTCGGAAAGTTCTTCTCATATTTGCTCTGAGAGGGAGATATTTTCTACTTACTAGTCGTCAACAGGCCGTAGTGTGAGAACGGGGAGTGGTGAGATTTTTGAAGTAGTGGGTGAGGGAACAGTTGAATTGGAGACGCCAAATGGTAAAGAGTTCACACTAGAAGAGATCATGCATATTCCTTCGATACAGCAGAATCTGATATCCTTGGGGACTCTTGATGCTCGTGGCTGCAGGTACACAGCTCGAGGTGAAGTTTTGACAGTTTTGGATAGTCGTCGTAAGGTAATGAAGGGTAAGAGGGAAATTGGGCAGGGTCAGTACAATCTCTACCAGATTTGTAGGAGCAGAAAAACTCGGCCGAGTGTATGAAAGCTCATTATTCCTAAAGCATCATGTAGTAAGCCGTCACTAGAATGATCGAATCGAGACTGCAACGTTCGAATACTGTTGGATGGTGGAGAGAGCCTTGAAGTAGGTGGAGTTCGTGTGGAGGGTGATACCTCCATTATTACATCTACAAGGGTGTGCCCTTGAGGAGGGCATACAACTGGAGGAAAACAGGTGGAGGTTTGTTCAACTAGCAGAAAAAGCCATAGAAACGTATTGTTTACAAAGCGGAGAAGAAATGTGTAGAAGAGTTTTAAATCACACAGATATGGATTAATGAGTATGCAATCCAAGGTCAAGATTGTTATATTTTATGTCTAGCATACTTATTCGGTATGAAGAGAAGATAGTGATACAAGTAAAGGGTTCGAAGCGAAAGATCGAAGAGAAGGAGAAACAGTCAGCATCAGCAGCAGCCAACAGAGAAAGGTATAATCGACCGTGCGGTCGACTGTCACCTTCGCGGGTCGATGGTCTGGGAGTTGCGGTCGATTGCAACTATGTGCAGTCAACCGTTCGCGGCACTGATGGATTTTTTTGGGTGCGGGTTTGTTGATTCGATTGAAGCCCACTTCGTCTTCTGATTTGATCGTACGACTCTAATTGTATGTTTATCTCTTCAGTATACATCGGATGGCTATTATATCAAGATATCTAAACTAGGGTTTCTCTAAATCTATAGATACAATGTAAACGGCTCCTAGAACGATATGATTTTATTGAGTGCCGAATAGAAGAAAAGAGTATTTCATCTGAGAGGGTGAGAGTGTTTCTCCATTGTAAGCAGCAACCAAGTTCCAGGTAGGCTTGAGAGAGGATCGTGGTGAGAATTGTAAATATTCTTGTATTTTCTCTAGTTGAAATAACATCTCGTTTCTCCCCTCCCCGGATTAAGGCAAAAACCCCAACCGAGACAATTCTTGTGTGCTTTGTGTGATTGGTGCGATCTAGTTTTGCTTGATGGTTTGTGTTGATTGTGTCAAAGACTCAACAAGATCCACAGTTTTCTTAACACATTATTCAACTCTCACTCTTAAATTTAAATGAGTTCTTATATATCAACAACTTGGTCTCACCTTTCATAATTAAAGCAAGAACTGGAAGAGGTGTGGGGTTCACTTGGGCAGCTGGAGAATTTGAGGCAGTGAACAATATAACGCATACAATGCTGAGAGGTGGAATTGTGAAGTGCATCCTCGCGAAGCCACCATTTGATCCAGCTTCCCTAAGAGAGCCATGCCAGCAAATGCACCTATAATATTCATTCCCATCTCCAAATTAATTTCATCAATTTATACATTTAGGCATAGCCTTTAATACTCCAGGTAATAACTATTTTGCAGATGTTTCAAAACATGCACCAACAATCAAAATTTTCAGAAAAAAGTGAAAAAAAATAAAAATATGAACAACTTCTCAAATTGGGTTAGCACTTCTTAATACACTAAAGCCAATTTTACAGATTGATATTTGAATATGAACAAATTTGTTTATTCTTAGTCGATAACTAGTTCACAAATTCAACGACAACATTTCTTATATTGTCAAAAAATTTCCCTATTTTGTAGTCACTTCATTCACACAATGAAAATAAGACAATGAAAGTATGTGTAACTGTAATGCCTGCAAATGACCAGGTGCTATACATCTTAATCATTGCATTTTGAAGAACAAATAGAAAAAATTAAAATTTACACTCAACTCACAACCAACATTGGCTTATTTATACTACACATAGGTTGCTAAAACCATGTACTATAGAACACTCGAAAGTGTATATTGATTTACACAAATAACATTTTACCGTTTTCTAGAAATTCTTGACTCTATAAAGGGATGGGACTTTGGTTTTCAATCTTCTAGTATCTTCTTCAAACCAGTTTGAATATTTTCAACAAATACAATAGTACAGATCCTTCTCAATGCACTGTTTTTAATGCACAAATCTGTCCCTCATCTTCCTTCTGTCTTTTGCCTCGACTGCAAACCTCAACATGACCTATCTGGCTCTCCCTTAAACTTCCCTTTAATTTTACTGAACATATTACGCCTTGTTCCCAAAAATTATATCTTTGTTGTTGTCGTAATATGTCCTCTTAGGGAACAAATTTAAGCATGAATATAGTTACTTTCCACGATCCCCACACATTTGTTGTAGTGATCAGACATTCCAGCACTCCAAACCCCAGACAAACTACGTACCGTCCACTCTAACCTGGCCTTAGGGCAAGAGAATAAGATATATATGCAAACTTGTATATTGAGGTAGAGGTATATATGCAAACTTTAGTTTGCAGAACTCTATCTTTACTTCATAAGTTAGTAGAAGAAAAAGGGAGAACTATCGAAACCTCAACTTGCTGGGCTAAGATTAATGTTGTTATCTCAACTCTGAGAAGGTCGCCCACCAGCCCAAAACTATAATAACTCAAGCTTTGTAGAATAACCCAACATAACCACTCCAGTTATCTTAACTCAACTTCATTCAAAAACACATCCTTGGTTTGCATAGTTTTACTTCTACCATAACTTCCTAAATGTGCAGGAACAATTGGTCAAGTGCAGGAACGAGGCAAGACTGATGTTCACATCGAACAATGCAAAGGGATTTTTGAAGGCCAAATTACTCACCAATTCCTTTTCTTCCTCGTCATTGGATTGCATGGTTGGCAATGATATTGGGAGGCCCAGTTCAGCTCTGCCCGTCCCGCAAATCACTTCTATCTATGGTCATGAAGGCAAAAAAAAAAAAATCAAACTCAAGGCTTCATTCCTTTTCCTACTATTTGCCCCCTATGCTCTCGTACTTCACGATGTGCTCTTCAACATCGTCACCATCATCAAAAGCCCGTGAAGGCATGAAAGGTAGAGCTGAGAAAGTTGCTGACTGGGGACTTCCGGCAGCACCCATCACCTTTCCTCCCTTTATTTCGGCCCACCTATGAATTTTAGTGATGCCCCTGTCATCTTCTTCTTCCCTTTCTTTCCCGTAATCGGGATACCTTATGTTTCCATCAACTTAGATATATATGTGTGATATTTCAGCTATGACTACTATAATGTGATACTATACTATTGCATTTGTGTTGTGTTATGCAGCTAGAGAGTTTGCAAGTGTAACTTGACACTACTGTTGAATTCTAACTGCGGAATAACTCAATAATGATGACGAGATACAAGAACAATAGAATCAAAACAAAAGAACAAAGAACAACAAAAAGCAACACACAAGAACACACGAGATTATTTTGAGGTTCACCCAAAACAATGGCTACTTTCCCGCGCAGAGGCATTCCTTCGATTTTCACTAGAAATATGAAAGAAATATGAAGAATATGTTTACAAATATCTCAAGATCTCACCCCCAAGATTGTAACGCCTGTCCCAATACTCAGACAATTTTTATTATTTTTAGAAGAAAAATTAATACTTATAGTACAACTGCCCACCACAGGCTGCCTCTCAAAAGGTGGTTAACCAATTAGGTGACTCTTGATCATAGGCAATTTTTATTTATATTAAATTATTCTTTTGTCTACTCCCGATATGGGATTACTCAAATCCATCTCTTTTTTTATTACTCAATTCCGTGTACATATTGTGAAAGCCCATGGGCCCCAACTCAATGCACACGTCATCCAAACAGAGCACGGGGCATGCCATCTAGCGCAGGATCCTTCTTTCTAGTCAATGTGGAGCGGGAGTACCCTAATTCAGCTAATTCCGGGCCTGATTCAGCTAATTCCGGGCCCCACTACCACAACTCCCTCTCAGACCACAGCTCCCTCTCAGGCATGCATCGCACCCACTCGGTGTCGAAAGTCGGCCCTGATACTATTTGTAACGCCCCGCCCCAATACTCAGACAATTTTTATTATTTTTAGAAGGAAAATTAATACTTATAGTACAACTACCCACCACAGGCTGTCTAAGTGACTCTTGATCATAGGAAATTTTTATTTATATTAAATTATTCTTTTGTCTACTCCCGATATGGGATTACTCAAATTCATCTCTTTTTTTATTACTCAATCCCGTGTACATATTGTGAAAGCCCATGGGCCCCAACTCAATGCACACGTCATCCAAACCAACCAAGACCAGCACCTCTGATTTCTCTTCCGAAATCAATCCCGAGGGCCCCACATGGACGATGACGTCATCATCCCTCACAAATCCAACAACACAACGACTGTTCCTCATCCACATTTTTTTCACAAATTCCACTATATATATATTTATACTATTTTGAAATTACGGGGTATTACAAAGGTGTAGGGTTTCACTTTATCTCCCTCTTTCTCAATGACGACTAGTAAATCTCTATTTTTTTTAGTTAACCCTAAAATCGTACACAATAAAATATATATAGGCTTTCTCAACTTTCAATCTCAGCCACTCATCAAACAACGTCGGGACGGTCGACTACAACACCAAGTCGGACGACCGGTTCTCTCCTTCGACTGCACGGTCGACCGGTCGCCTCTTCAAGTTACAGGGTTGAATCAGTGAGCGAGACGGTCGACTGCGCGGTCGACCGTACATTGCCTGTGGTGCGGTCGACTGCAACTCTGCTTGTAGCTTCAAACTACTCTTGACCTGCTTGCTCCCACTTTGACTCTCCTTCTCGTTTATCTTCTTCAACCCATTATCGTATATTGGATCCACAAACCCCAACAATCTCCCAGTTGGGGACATATACACGAAGTCTCTAACCTGTTCTTCATTCTTCCATTGGCCTAGTCTAGGCCTGTGCCTCTGCGAGTCTCCTCAATAATTAACCTGGAGACAATCCGATAGCAGTATAGTAAAACTGATGTTTCCTGCTATCCACCACCTTAGTGAGCATGCCCGTCGAATTCTTAGTGCCTAGAATCTTACTTAGCTTCAACTATTTCTTCTCAACCGTCATTCTAATAAAATGGTACCTCATTTGAATGTACCGAGTTCTATAGTGATATGTTGAATCTTTCGCCAAGAAAAATGCACTTTGACTATCACACCATAGTTTACCTATGGGTTGCTTCCTGCCTAACTATTTCATAAGCTCCAAAATCCACAACATGTCTTTCGTCGCTTCTGTAAGTGCCATATACTCTGACTCCGTGGTTGACTGTACTACAACCTTTTGTAATTGCGAAGCCCAACTAACAACTGTTCCTCCAACTGTAAATACATACCCTGTAGTACTTCTGCAACCATCCTGATCGCCAAAAAAACTGCATCCACATAATCATGTATATGCAAAGAATCTCTGTAATCCTTGTTTCCGTTAATTTGTATTTTTAAGTATTTTCCCGTATTTTAAATTAAACTATCCTCTTTTAATTTAATATGTTATTCAAACTATTTTTATGAAACCCAATATTTGATTATTCAACTATTTTAATATTTGAAATATTTTGGGACCCAATTTTTATTATAAGCCCAGTAATTTGAATTAAACCCAATGGTGTAATTATTTATTTGAGCCCAATTCTATATTAAATAATTAAGTTGTTATGAGCCCAAGGACCAGGCCCACCTCCTATTGGGTCTTGATCCACTAACCCAAACCCAAACTCCATTGTTGACCAGATCCAACAATTAATCCCTAAATTTCTCCCGTAACCCCCTCTCCCTAAAATATATCTCTCTCTCTCCCATACTCCCTCCCTCCTCTGATTAAAATCCCAACCAAAACAAAAACAAAACCAAACCAAACCAAACAAAACAAAAATCAGAGCCACCAACCCATCTTCTTCTTCTCCGGCTCTCTCATCTTCCCCATTTCGAAACCCAACAAAACCCATCTTCTCCCTCTCCTCTCCACCTCCTCGCACTCCGACCACCATAGCACCGCCACCACTTTCGAACTGCCGCACCATCCCCTGACCTTCTCCCTCTTTCACCATCAGCCCCTTGCCATTGCCGAGCGACCACCTACGGCCTCTCCCTCGTCGAGCTCCCCTCGATGCCTTCACCACCGGAGATCCCCGCCCTTGCCTCGTCGCGAGCGTCGCCCCGCAGTCGCGCCGCTCATGCTCTCTCTTCTCTCTTTGTGTCGAAAGGAGGAAGACGCAGTGTGAGTGGAGGAAATTGCCGTTTGGGGTTGTGTGTGGCTGGATCACAAAGTGTTGTTCGCTGTTTGTAGCTGATCCGGTGTGGGGAGGATCCTATTGGATTGTGTTTGCTGTCCCGCATTCTGGGTACATTTAATCCCAGGTTGCTGTTCTGTGTTTGGACCGATCCAGTGTAGCGATTTTGTTGCTGATTGATTGGACTTCTTGCACGTATTTTCGCACGTAAATCTCGGAGTTCGCCAGATTATTCTCTTTTGGGTTAATCGTCAAAAAGGCAAGTATCTCTTGTACAATTTTATTTATTCTAGTACAAGCCCTTGTAAAAATACCGCAAGTATATTATTTTTGACTCCAATTCGCATTCATAAGTCGAATTGATACCCATTTTTATACCTAATCCGTCGATCCTGTATTTACATGAGATCGTGAATACTTTGTATCCTATGCATGACACGAACACAAATAAATACAAACATATGGACTTTTAGGAATTATACATGTTAGTGTGAATAATTATTTTTCCCATAATAGTGGTTTGAATGTTGTTTTAATGTTTTCTTAAATTTTGTTTAAGTTTTATATATGTGATCAGTTACCTCGTACTTGCAAAATTATTTATATGACTCTAAAATAAGTTAGACCCATATACGTAATAATAAGATAGACCCATATATGAAATAATAAATTAGACCCAAATATGACATTAAAACTACATGTTTCACATCTCATGACTTAAGAACATATTTCATGCACAATTCCTAGATGTTCCCTGTCCATATCTTGACATCGTTCTCATTGCATTATGATTGTGTTAACAAAATTAATAAAAGTAACAAGCCGGGGTATAAGGGAGAGATTTAAGTAGTGGGCAATATAGAAGAGCATACTCGAACGGGAGCTCGTGGTTTCCCGATGCAAGTTGCAAGTTACAAGTTGCAAGTTTGCGAATGATATGTTTATATGTTTCACGCTATATGTTTACACTATTTTGACTCGATATGTTTCACGTTATATGTTTGCACGTATCTTGATACAATATTGAATGACATGTTTTTCCGAGTACGTGACCTATAAAATCCACTACTAAATCTAAACGAAATTGTATTGACTGTAGCAACCATGTAGTAAAAGTATGAATGCATGAAGTGCTACCTAGATAGAATCAAACATTAGATATAAGATTAACACGTGCATTGCATGATCCAACTATATGTTACATGTTCATATTGACTCGATACTTGTTTACTTGATTACTTATTTTATATGTCACCTGTTCCATAATGCCTTGTTCATACCATGTTTACAAATTGCATTTCCCTTACTTTTGATTCCTTGCTCTTTTCCTGTTTTACTTTTGTTTTATTTTTGTTCCTGTTTCCCATAGCTTGTTACCCCTTGCGGCCCGTAACTTGTATTAACGGGTCTTCTTATTTCCCTTTTCTTTTCTGTTATTATAATATACTTGCAGGTCCAAATGGAGAGTTACCAGAAGGTGTCGCTGACCAAGTATTCTAGTTTATCATTATCATGTTATCTTTAGTTGTATTTTATTTCTTGCAATTATTTATTGTAATCCGGGCTTGTTTGAACTATTGTATTTCCCAGTTGTTGGTTATTTTTATGGACTATATCATGAACTTTCATTATTACATTGTGATTTACATGCCTGCGTGGATTGTTTTATCATCTTGTTGTTGAGTTTACTTGTACAGCTTATGAATGGTGTGTTCGCACCATTTGCTGGGCCTTAGTTTCGCGCCCGTATTTCCATGTTTTGGGAAGCGGGGCGTGACAATCTCCCCCAAAATAAAGAGAGTGATCTGAAGTACTTTCTAGATATCTAAGAATCCACTTTACTACATTCCAATGCTGTTTACCTGGATTCTTCATGTAACGGCTGACAACTCCCACTGCTTGTGCGATATCTGGTTTTGTAGACACCATCACATACATCAAACTCCCAATGGCTGAGGCATAAGGAATAGCAGCCAATTCCTCCATCTCTGCCTCCGTTTTAGGATACAAGTCCATCGATAACTTGAAGTAAGCAGTCACTGGACAAGTGACTGGCCTCGCGCCATCTATGTTGAAATCTTGCATTTTCATCTACAACCATTTCAACTTCTGGAACTACAGCCTCCCTTATATCTTGAATTGGTGCATGAAGATCACGTTCATCCTCGATAATCATGTTGTGCATAATAATGCATGCAGTCATTATATCATGTAACACATTATTGTTCCAATAACGTGCCGGTCCTGCAACAATTGCGAATCGTGATTGGAGAACTCTGAATGTTCGTTCTACGTCTTTTCTACATGCTTCCTGTTTCATAGCAAAATATTTTTTCTTCCGACCAAGCGGCTGATGTATACTTTGTACAATAGTGGACCATTTTGGATATATACCATCAGCTAAATAATAACCCATGTTATACTCTTTTCCTTGAATAATATAATGAGCGGGAGTAGCAATACCTTGAGCTAGATTAGAAAAAAGTTGAGATGACTCCAACACATTGATATCATTGTTGGTGCCCGGCATGCCAAAATATGCATGCCATATCCAAAGATCATAATCTGCTACAGCTTCAAGAATAATAGTAGGATGCCCACTATGACCTGCATATTGTCCAGCCCATGTTGTTGGACAATTTTTCCACTTCCAATGCATACAATCAAGACTGTCCAACATTCCCGAAAAATCACGTTGTTGACCAACATGGAGTAGCCTTGTGACATCATTAGTGGTAGGTGTTCTTAGTTATCGCTCTGTAAATATTTCCACAATAGCACGACAAAATTTCTTCATACTTTCAATCGCCGTTAACTCGCCTATTTTAATGTACTCGTCCGTCGCATCTGCCGGTAAACCATACGCCAACATCCGGAATGCGGATATTACTTTCTGTAAACTTGATAATCCAGCTCTACCAAGTCCATCATTTCTTTAGTGGAAGTAATTGTCATGAACTTTGACCGCATCAACAATACGAAGGAACTAACTCCGAGACATTCTATACCGTCTACGAAATATGACTTCACTGTAGCGTGGGTTCTCGGAGAAATAGTCGTTGAACAAATTACGATCCGTGGTTTCTCTATCGCGATTGATCACTACATGACCTGAAATTGAGCCACCATGGTGGCTTTGTTGGTTGAAGTAGCGCGCAAGAACCATGTTGTTGTTAGCGATCCTCGGATATATCGCATCTTCGGAGGCGAACAAATTTTCCATAACGTTCATCGTTGTCGCATCATTGTCGTCATCCAAAGATGAAGTGGAACTTGCTGAATTAGATGGACCTCCAATATTGAAGTTCATTTTCAAATTGAATAAAATGAACAAGTTTGTTGCATGGTTTATTTTGAGCAAATGGAAGGCAGAAGAATAAAATTTGAAATGAGGTTGTAGTACATTATTGATATGAGGCTGTAGTACGTTATTTTTAGTAAATCAATGAAGTGCCTCCAACGGTTACACTCCAATGGCTATATTCCAACTTTTAAATTCCACTGGTGTGGTAGGGTAAAAATGGCTTAGGGCCCAACCAGGGCCCAATACAACTCTCACTCAAGAAAGGTAAAACTAGCAATCTAGTTCGGCTTCGAACCACTGCAGGGTCGGCGCCGAACCTCAAGTTCATCCCCACAGAACTGGCCTCCTCGTATCTGACGAGCCTCAGTGGTCCTCGGCCTCCGATCCGTGACAGCCCCACGGGCCGTCCCCCCTCTCTGGCGAAGTATGGGGATGACCTGGCACAGCCTAGGCCCTCCGATTCTCCCAGAAGCACAGAAGACCCACGATCAGCCATGTCAGCTCCAAATACCACCAAGGGTTTTGCCACGTCAGCCCTATACCGCTCCCAGTATTGCCACGTCTGCCCTAAACCCCCTGGGCCTTCTGCCACGTCAGGCCCATGGGCTTTCGGATCCAGACCCGGCCCCCAAGCGGAACCAAACCCGGTTGGGATTCTCTATAAATACTAGACCCTCACCCACCTTTTGAGGTAATCAATCTTTTACCACTTAAATTCACCTAGTTATTGCTACTCTCTCACAGAGACTGACTAGATCGTCGGAGGGTCCGCCACCGGGATAAACCGCGGTGTTTCAGGATCGTCTGCAGGTACACAAGACCTCGGATCCAAACCCTCTGATCCGAGCCCAGATCTCCGCCTCATTCCGAGGTTGCCGCAGGTTCCGCCCGGTCAGCCGAGGGTCGTCAGACGAGCAGCTTTCTCCTTCAAATACAAATTGAGTCCGAACTCACACCTGGTGCATCCACACGTCTCCCAAAATAAACCGCATCAGGTTGGTGCCGTCTGTGGGAACACTGCTTCAGAAGCCGACCCGAGCCCGACCATTGAGCGACCTCGACAGCCGAACTCTCATGGCCTCCAGAGGCAAGGGGGCCGCGTCCTCTGTCAACCGACGGGACACACCCCCACCAAATACCAATGCCGGGCCACGCGCATCAAGGCACGGAGATTCCCATCAGGGATCCCGGCGAAGCGCCACCCGTACAGTCCAGCCCGACCTACGAGGAATAATCGTCAACCGTCAGATCACCCGCAGCAGGGGAAGGGCCGCTTCCAACCCGGCCCCGAACCATCCAAGACCACCGCCCGAGGGACGGAGGCCAGCACTCAGCCGCGTCGGAAGGCAACCTTCAGACCGACCGAACAGGGTCGAGGGAGCCCCCGTCACTCACAAGGAGTTCCAGGACTTCCGAAGAAAAATTCTTGGGGCTCTCCGACGGGCCCCCAGGGGAGAAACCCTCCATTCCCAAACCAGGTCGGACACCGAGACCAGCGTGTCCCGACCATCAACAATCCAGCCAGAGGACGATGACATACTCCTAAGGCGCCTCCAGGAAATGGAAGATCGCCTCGATCACATAGGGGACGGCGGCCAAAGAGCGGCTCAGGGGTACATACCTGTCCGTCCTCCCTTCTCCGCCCCCATCCTCCAGGCAAAAATACCCAGGAACTTCCGACCCCCTCAATTCGAGACCTACGACGGCGAGGGAGATCCTGCTGATCACATGGAGGGTTTCAAAACCCTCATGATGATTCACAGCGCCTCAGATCCCCTGCTGTGCCGAGCCTTCCCGGCCACCCTTCGGGGTCCGGCTCGTGAATGGTTCTCGAAGCTCGCCCCCGGCTCCATTTACTCCTTCGACCAACTAGAGGGCAATTTTCTTGCCCACTTTGTCACCAGCCGGAAGGCCGAAAGGACCAGCACCTCATTACTTGGGCTCAGACAGATAGAGGGGGAGTCACTCAGAGTGTTCGTCCGGAGGTTTACCGCAGAGGCAAGGTCAGTCTCCTCCCTCGATCCGGGTGTCTCCTCTGCGGCATTTCGACACAACGTCCGTCATGGACAGCTGAAGGCTTCTCTGGCGAAGAAACCCCCCGTCGACTTTCCCGACCTCCTCAACAGGGTCGAGAAATACATTAGGGCGGAAGAGGCCCTTAACCCCGAAGATACCAAGGAGGCCATCGGGAAGGGAAAGCGGAAGATCGAAGAGGTCGAACCATCAAAGAAAGCTCCGAGGGACGCGGGGGCCATGAAGAAGGTCCCGTCGGTCCCCCGCTTCGAGAGGTACACTCCCTTGACGCATAACGTATCCGCCATCCTCTTAGAAATTGAAGACAAAGGCATTGTTCGACTACCCCCCCGGCCTAACAACGGCAAGAACCGAGACCAGCGCTTCTACTGCCGCTTCCATAGAGATCACGGGCACGAAACCGACCAGTGCCGAACCCTGAAAGACGAAATTGAGGAACTCATCTCCAGGGGGTACCTCCGAGAATTCACCCGAGAAGTCCCACGGGATCGACGAGATACTAGGAACCGGAAGCCCTCGCCTCCGAACCCTACTCCGAACCGCATCCAGGGTCGGGATCCCGACTCCGAGGGAGCCGCAGATACGCCCTTCATCTTGAATTGTGTCCACGGAGGGCCAATGGGAGGAAATTCAAATACTTCCCGAAAAGCCTTCATCCGGGAAGTGAATGCTGTCCACGACAATCCCTCACCCAAGCTACAACCGATGCCGGTCTCCTTCTCAGGAGAGGACCTCGAGGGCGTTCGCCTACCCCACTGCGATGCCCTCGTCATTAGTCTCCACATGGCTAATTGTGAAGTTCGCCGAATCCTCGTCGACAACGGCAGCTCGGTTAATATTCTTTTTCTCGAAGCCTTCGAGAATCTCAAGCTACCTAGAGGCAAGCTCAAGCCGGCCGGATACACCTTGCATGGGTTCTCCGGCGTCCCTGTCGTGATAGAAGGGATTGTCACCCTCGACGTTACCGCAGGATCAGCTCCTGTCAAGAGGACCGAGTCCATGGACTTCATGGTGGTCAACGTCAAGGCGGCTTACAACGCCATACTCGGCCGAACCGGACTATGCTCCCTCCAAGCGGTGCCTTCGGCTTACCATCTGAAACTCAAATTTCCCACCCCGCAAGGAGTCGGCACTGTCCGAGGTAGCCAAGAAGCAGCGCGATCGTGCTACATGACCACCGTCGGGGGAGGTGTGTTCTCCCTCGACGCCGTCGAGTTCAAACCTGAGAGGGACGGCCCTGCTTCCAAACCTGTCACCGAGCGGGAGGAGACCCCAGTCGAAGCCGAGTACCTAATGAAACTCCTCGAAGGACAAACATAGGCTCTAGCCTGGCTAAATGTAAACATGTTTTTGTGTAAACACTCATGTGTACAGGGCCGTCTTAGCGGCCCTCCTTATCTTATACGAAAGAGATCTCTTATTGTTAAAACCCTAACGCCAGATAATGAGATCGGCGCCTGAGTCCTCACTCCGGTATCGTCCCCATCGCCTCGGTAGGCTCCAACCGAATCCAAGCTGGGGACTCTCCCTAAGGCCCCACTTCGATCCCTCGTGGATCGGTGGACTCTCCTTAAAACCACCATCGTTCACTACACTACTAGCCGAAGCAAAGAAGGAACAGGATTCTTTATTCGTACCCTTTTATTTCGTCCTAAGAAAACAAACAAAGACCATTACAGGACCACTCCACTCATCTCAAACTGGAGGAAGTTGCCATCTTAGAGCCCCTCGGGTCCGCTGAAGGGCGGGATTACTCCGAACGAGCGACTAAAATCCCTCTCCTCGTTATGATGGTCCTTAAACTCAGCCACGGTCGACTCCCCAGCCACGGAGCTCTGGGCGTCATTTGGTCGCATACGCTGCAACAGCAGCTGCGCAGAGGGAACCCCCTCCGCTTGCCGACCCACCAAGGAAGATGCCGAGGCACCCAGCATAATATTGTAACGGTGTATCTCCATTTCTTTCTCCGCAAAGACATCGCGAAGTAACCTCTCAGAAATAGACCAAGGCACCCAACACGGCCTGTCCAAGGTTTGCACCGCCGAGTTCCCGATCCAGCATCGCCCTTCTCAGCCTCCTCGCTTAAGGCTTCAGACTTATTCCGATAAAAGTTCAAAGCCGCATCAGTGTCACGAGCCCCCCTTCGGTGGCAGACCAACGCGGCCTCCAGGGCCTCAACCTTGCTCCGGAGCCACGCCACGTCGGAACGACGGGGGTCCAAAACACTCCTCTCATCCCAAACGGTAGGAGGCCACCATCTCAAGGCCCCTCTGGTCCGACGAATGGCGGGATCACCCCAATCGAACAACTTGGGACTCTCTCCTTGTCATAGTGGTCCTTCGGTTCGGCCACGGTCGACACACCGGCCACGGAACTCTGAGCATCGGCGGGCCGCATACGCTCCAATAGTGGCAACACGAAGGATACTCCCTCCACTCACTGACCACCCGAGGAAGGTCTCGAGACGCCCAGCATCGTCCGGTAGCGGTGTATCTCCCCCTCCTTCTCGACTATCACATCACAATGTAGCTTCACAGAGGAGGGCTTTTGCACCGAGGAACTCGACATAGTGTGTCCAAGTCCGACGCCCACGAGTTCCCGATCCACCATCGCCCTCCTCAGATGGCTTGCCTCCTCACCAAGGGCTTCAGACATGTTCCTGTAATAATTGAAGGCCGCATCAGCATTACGGGCCCTCTCACGGTACCAAGCCAAAGTGGCCTCCAATGCCTCAACCTGGCTCCGGAGCCACGCCGCATCGGAACGACGGGGGTCCGCCTCGGGAAGGGAAGCCACAACCTGCAAGAGGACCAACTCAATGCACATAAGCAAGGAGGTTCGGAAATATCTGAGGTCAAAACACTTGGCCAGTCAAAGATACTTTTTATAAATTGTACTACTTCTTACAAAAAAGGCGGTGGCCAGTCTGCGGGAGGCAAATACAATCGAAGGGGGAAAAAAAGAAAGATAAAACTACACAACTTGATTTCCCACCTCGGCATCGATTGGGTTCGCGGGAGGGTCGACGGCCGGGTTGCCAACGGGCCCTTCCTCGGCAGGAGTCTTCGGTGTCCCCTCAATCTCCATGTCATACTCAAAGTTGGACAGGTCGATGGACGGGTAGAAATGCCTCACATGGCTGAGGGCCTTCGCGTAGCACTCATCCTGGGCCTTGATCACCATCCGCTGACCCGCATCCGTCAGCTCTTCCTTCTCCTTGGCGAACGCAGCCGTCAACTCCTCCTTCTCCTTGGCGAACTTCTTCTTCAAGGAGACCACCCTCTTCCCCCACTCGGCGTCCTGAGCCTCGAGCTCGAGCTTCATCTGCTGTTCCCTCTTATGCGAACCCTCGAGCTCGATCCGCATCTCCTTCATCTCCCGCTCGCTTTTGTCCGCCCGAACCTGCTCTTGCGACAGGGACGCTTCGTAGAGATTCTTTACGTTAGCTCCCTGCATACAAGCCTGCGACCAACAAAACACTAATAAGAAGAGAACTCCTGAAGCAAGATTAACAAGAAAGATAAGATCGACGAGCTTACCAGCACGGTGGCCTGCGCCAGGCGCGTAAAGGCCACCTCTACGGGCTCACTCTCCATTGCTTGGCGATCGCGAGGGGTTGCCAACTTCTCCACCACCTCAACGGCCTGGGCTTCCTCAGTCAGACAGTCGCCCATCCGAACCGACCAGTCCGGCACCCACCGTTGCCGCAACATCTCCACCACCGGGTCCTCCTCCTCAACTTCTACCAAGGGACCTTTCCCCTTGTCGAGATCGGACGCCCTCGCGGGGCCCTTACCCCTCGAAGGGGCCGCCCCCTTGCTCGTCTCCGAGCGAGTCCTCTTAGTCTTCGGCTCGAGCGGGACCTCCGAGATAACTAGGGACGGCTCCCTCGGCCTCTTCGCCGCCTCCCCCTTCTTCTTCTCGGCGTTCTCCTTCTTCATGGCGAGCCTCCTTGCTTTGATCGATGCCTCATCCATATCTGCAGAAAAAACCATTAAGAGCAATGAGCAAGAAAGCACGAAAAGACCGAGAGAAAAGAAACAACTACATACGCAGAATGGCTGGGCTCAGTCCGACGCTCGCCAGGTGGGCCTCCGTCACCTTCGTCCAATCGATACTAGGAGACAAACGGAGGCGCTCGACAAACCCCCACTCCTCGGCCGTCAGATCCCCCGGCCTCGGCGCAGGGTAGCTCGGCTTGGAATAGTTCCATCGAGTCGGAATGTCCCACGGCTCTTCACTCCGGATCACCAGATATTTCTTCTTCCAATCCTTGATGGAGTCCGGGTGGCTGTGAACAACCTTCCTCTTACTCCGAGGGGAGATATAGTAAACGCCCTCAGCCGCCGAACTGATCATCAACATCGCTCGGAACACGTTCAACCGCAGGGGTACCTTTTGTTCCTCGCACATCAGTACAAAACAGATTATCTGCTTCCAAGAGTTCGGCCCATACTGCATCGGAGCCAAGGAGGCCCAGTTCAGCACTTCCCGAACAAACGGGTGGACTGGCAGCCTCAGTCCAGAAATGAAGGCGTCCACTGGGAAGACGCAATACCAAGCAGATAGGGGATCGGTTGGGCGCAGAGTAGAGCTCGGCAGCATCAATTCGTAGCCAGGACCTATGTGGTACGCCAGCTGCAAAACCTCCAAGTCCCCACCCTCCAAGACGATCAGAATCGCGTCCATCATCACCCTCCTCCGACTCGGCGAGGAGGCCTGCACGCCGAATAGCTCCTTGTCGGATAGGTCGTCAGGATACTGACGGAAAGACTTCTGCTGCACGGGCGAACCTGTCCACAAGTTACGATATACGGGCGCCTGGCTCGAACCACCAGTCCTCGGTCCTGCCTTCCTCGGAGCCTTCTTCTTCTTCTTCTTGGTTCGCTCCGGCGAGGAAGTGAATAAGGGCCCCAGGACAGTCGGCATGGAACTCGAACCCGCACCCTGAACGGTGGATCTCTTTACAGTGCCACCCTCGCCTTCCTCCTCCTCGAAAGTCAACTCCAAAACGCGAACGTCGTCCGAGCCATCATTCGTTTCCTCCGACTCACTACTCTCCACCACAAAGGGACGTCGGGAGCGTAACGGCCTCACACCATGTACCTCCTCCTCCTCACCTACTGGTTCCTCCCACGAAACCGAATCGAAAGACTCCTCAACGTGTACTGACTCCCCCTCAAGTACGGGCTCCTCCCACGACGTCGAGTTGGAGACAGGTTTCACTTTCCCCCTAGATGTCGACGCTGACGAGCCAGACTGAGCCCTATCCATCTGTGCCTAAAACTAAACAGACTTACAAACTCACCTGGGGTCACTTCGGAAGGGCGACTCTAGTACAGCAAAATGCAGGGGCGAGCACTGAAGTGTTGGGAAATTTTTGAAAAAGAAAGCAGCAAGAAAGGAGTGGGATGAAGGGGGAGAGGGGGGAATATTTATAGAAGATAAAAGCGACTCCTCGATTTCTGCAAGTACTGTTCACCTACTGACGTGCAACTGCCGCCTGGGAAATTGCGCCACGTCCTCGAAACGTGCGCTACTGACGTCATCCAATGCCAGGCTGGCAGCCAGACGCGGGGGTCAGTTCGGAGGGAGTATTCGGCGGAGGGAACATTTTACTTAAGATTTAAGGCGCCGTCCTTAGACAGACGCCCCGGGCTCCGAGGCTCGGTCGGTTCCCCTTTGACCCGTGAGCAGCTCGGGGCGTGCGGCCTCGACGGCTGAAACCCCGAACTATTCAAGGGTGAGACCAGAAAAAGTTTTTGATTCAAAGTTTTAAGGCGCCGCCCTCGACGAGCACCCCCCGGGCCCCGTGTTTTGGTCGGTATTCCGCCGACCCACGGGCCCCGGTCGAAAACAGATCAACACTCAGAGATCGAGAGAAGCGCACCA
This sequence comes from Hemerocallis citrina, assembly GCA_017893485.1. NCBI lineage: Eukaryota > Viridiplantae > Streptophyta > Magnoliopsida > Asparagales > Asphodelaceae > Hemerocallis > Hemerocallis citrina. Next base: position 450,142 of record JACEHZ010000269.1, read on the forward strand.
TTCCGAGCCAGTTGATTGCAACTGCAAAGGTTCGACCTGCTCTGGCAACAGAACCTTCACAGTTGCAAACAACTTGCCCGGAACGCCCTTCATTTCCTCCAGAAGACAGAACCTTCAGCGGCAAACAGCTCACCCCTCGCATTCGGTCGTTACCCCTCTCGCCCCGATCCCCCCTGGATCTGGCTGCCGTATCAGAGCCATCAGATCCAAGAGAAGATCTGGGCGGCAGAGAAACCACCTCTCCGACACGACCGGGGGAAAAATTTTGCAAGAGACAGACGTCCGCCGGAGCAGACACCTTTGATGGCCAGTAGACCACCCTTGCTGTGATCCAACCCACTGCGGAGAGGGGTACTTATAGCCTCCCCCATAGGCCAGCTTTTATGACATGGGGAAAGCCAAACGACGGAAGACCATGCGCCATACATTTATTAGGCGGCGCCATTAAGGCCCCTGGGAAATTGGAACATCGCACAGATCCCGGGGCGCCTTCAATACTCCGCAAAAGACAGCAGGCTACCCTGCCCAACATTCCTAAGGCACAACGGTTCGCCCCCCACCCTTGTTGGCCCATAAGTCCCTCGCCTGCTCGAGGTCGGGTCAAGCACCAGGGTAGTCTTCTCAGGAAGGCTCCACGGCTCGCCATCGCCCTTGCCGACCCGTAATCCCTCGCCAAGCTCGAGGTCAGGTCTGGCACCAGGGTAGTCTTCTCAGGAAGGCTCAACGGCTCGCCACCCCCCTTGTTGGCCCATAAGTCCCTCGCCTGCTCGAGGTCGGGTCTAGCACCAGGGTAGTCTTCTCAGGAAGGCTCCACGGCTCGTCATCGCCCTTACCGACCCGTAATCCCTCGCCAAGCTCGAGGTCAGGTCTGGCACCAGGGTAGTCTTCTCAAGAAGGCTCAACGGCTCGCCACCCCCCTTGTTGGCCCATAAGTCCCTCGCCTGCTCGAGGTTGGGTCTAGCACCAGGGTAGTCTTCTCAGGAAGGCTCCACGGCTCGCCATCGCCCTTGCCGACCCGTAATCCCTCGCCAAGCTCGAGGTCAGGTCTGGCACCAGGGTAGTCTTCTCAGGAAGGCTCAACGGCTCGCCACCTCCCTTGTTGGCCCATAAGTCCCTCGCCTGCTCGAGGTCGGGTCTAGCACCAGGGTAGTCTTCTCAGGAAGGCTCCACGGCTCGCCATCGCCCTTGCCGACCCGTAATCTCTCGCCAAGCTCGAGGTCAGGTCTGGCACCAGGGTAGTCTTCTCAGGAAGGCTCAACGGCTCACCACCCCCCTTGTTGGCCCATAAGTCCCTCGCTTGCTCGAGGTCGGGTCTAGCACCAGGGTAGTCTTCTCAGGAAGGCTCCACGGCTCGCCATCGCCCTTGCCGACCCATAATCCCTTGCCAAGCTCGAGATCAGGTCTGGCACCAGGGTAGTCTTCTCATGAAGGCTCAACGGCTCGCCATCCCCTTTGTTGGCCCATAAGTCCCTCGCCTGCTCGAGGTCGGGTCTAGCACCAGGGTAGTCTTCTCAGGAAGGCTCAACGACTCGCCTTCAACCTTGCCGACCCAGAATCCCTCGCCTGCTCGAGGTTAGGTCTGGCACCAAGGCAATCTTCCCAGGAAGTCTCAGACAATCCGCCATCACCTTTGCCAACCCATGGACTCTCGGCGGCTCGAGGATCGCTCTAAAAAACAATCAGGACAACCCCCTCACGAAGGCACAACGGCTCGCCATCCCATTTCTACAACCATAGACACTCCTCCACGGCTAGCTCCCGCACCCCCGTAGGAGTGGGGGGCTTGTGTGGTAGGGTAAAAATGGCTTAGGGCCCAATACAACTCTCACTCAAGAAAGGTAAAACTAGCAATCTAGTTCGGCTTCGAACCACTGCAGGGTCGGCGCCGAACCTCAAGTTCATCCCCACAGAACTGGCCTCCTCGTATCCGACGAGCCTCAGTGGTCCTCGGCCTCCGATCCGTGACAGCCCCACGGGCCGTCCCCCCTCTCTGGCGAAGTATGGGGATGACCTGGCACAGCCTAGGCCCTCCGATTCTCCCAGAAGCACAGAAGACCCACGATCAGCCATGTCAGCTCCAAATACCACCAAGGGTTTTGCCACGTCAGCCCTATACCGCTCCCGGTATTGCCACGTCTGCCCTAAACCCCCTGGGCCTTCTGCCACGTCAGACCCATGGGCTTTCGGATCCAGACCCGGCCCCCAAGCGGAACCAAACCCAGTTGGGATTCTCTATAAATACTAGACCCTCACCCATCTTTTGAGGTAATCAATCTTTTACCACTTAAATTCACCTAGTTATTGCTACTCTCTCACAGAGACTGACTAGATCGTCGGAGGGTCCGCCACCGGGATAAACCCCGGTGTTTAAGGATCGTCTGCAGGTACACAAGACCTCGGATCCGAACCCTCTGATCCGAGCCCAGAACTCTGCCTCATTCCGAGGTTGCCGCAGGTTCCACCCGGTCAGCCGAGGGTCGTCAGACGAGCAGCTTTCTCCTTCAAATACAAATTGAGTCCGAACTCACACCTGGTGCATCCACATGTCTTCCAGAAATAAACCGCATCAACTGGGTATACTAAAAACGAACACATTCCAACAGCTATATTCCAACAGCTATAATCCAAATGGCTATACTCCAAACGAATATATTCCAACAGCTATAATCCAAATGGCTATACTCCAAACGAATATATTCGAACAGCTATATTCCAACAGCTGTATTCCAACGGCTATAATCTTAATGGCTACAATCTAACATCTATAAATAGAGATATTATTATCTTCTTTCTCATTCCACTCATCTTTTTTCTCATTCCACTTGTTCAGAAGAAAATGTCTGTCTGAGCTTCTTCATATGTTGTTAGCGAAGACGTGCACCGTTGTCAAGTTTATTTAGAAATTTCTCAAGACCTAATTACGGGTAAGTACCAGTCAGCAGATCATTTTTGGTCATGTGTGGAGAAAAGTTACAATGCATCAAGAAATCAGAGTTGGGAGTCTCGTTCAAAAAGATCCTTGCAATGTCGAATTCAGACTATAATGACTGAAGTAAAAAAATTAAATGATTGTCTAAAACAAGTAGAGAATTTGAATCCAAGTGGTGCCTCAGATGCGGATATTGTGAGTATTCATTAAACTTTTACATTCAAAAGTTATTTATTTCATTCTGATTACTTAACCTTATGTTCACAATAATTTATAGTTTAGTCGAGCGAAGGAATTATTCATGCAAGATCCAAAGTTCAAAAAAGGATTCAAATTTGATCATGTTTGGATTATAGTTAAGGATTTTGAGAAATTTAAAGATAATGTACCCATTGCAATACAAACTGCTCGAAATTTAAACTATGACTCGCCACAGTCAGATAATCCCACTCCAGAGTCTCCTATGTCATCTTCCCCTGGGCTGCCTTCATTTTCTCCAAATTTAGATGAAGAAAATTTTGGTAGTACTTCATCGCAACGACCCATTGGGGTAAAAAAAGCCAAAGAAAAAAAGAAAAAAATGATGAAGATATTAACGATGTTAAAGAAAGTAATTGACAACGGCTGGAGATGTTAGAAAAGACCAGATCCGACAGGAAGGAACTTCTGGAAATTTAGCAGCATAATTTAGCCTTTAAAGCAATGAGAGAAGAAAATAAAGTTTTATTAAAAGACTTGAATTCCATTGCTGATCCAAACGTGCGTGCGCTATTCCGAGTTGAACAAGCAAGAATTATTCAGAAAAGAGCTCAACAACAACAACAACATCAAGGGCCATCTTCCGATGCTTTTGGACAGTTTTTCAATGATATTGGAGGATCCGGAATCGATTTACCGCCTTTCTAAATTGTTAGTCTTATGTGTGTTATTATTTTATTGCGTTATGTATTTTGTATTGTTTTTTTTTATTGCACGAGTTTAGTTTGATTATTGTATTTTACATTATGTAGTTTGCATTATTTTTTATTTGAATGTTTATGAAATTTTAATTAAGGCATCCTAAAATGTACGAAGTTTTTATATATTGTAATTGACATTTCGTATTATTTTCTAAATATTAAATATACTAAATATTTAATTAATAACCTTCAATAGAACACAAATAAATTAAATTTTCATTTCTGGGAGTAGAATGTAATAAACTTTGTTAAGAAAATGTTGAATTAGGGTTTAATTAAAAATAAGAAAACTTTTAGGGGGTTTAAAAAAATAAAAAAAAATAAAAAAAATAAAAAAAAATTGTCGCTGGGTGAACAGTAGCGCGCCATATATGGTGCGCCACTGTTCACCCCATCTCCTCCTCGCCAAAATGGCATCGAAAATGGCGCTGGGTTGGAGACCAAATCCAACGCCAAACCCCACTTCAGCGCCAAAATGGAGTGGGGTTGGAGATGCCCTTACAATGGAGAAACTCTCTCACCCTCTCATATGAAGTACTCTCTTCTTCTATTCGGTACTCAATAGAATCATATTGTTTTAGGGGCCATTTACATTGTATTTATAGATCTAGAGAAACCCTAGTTTGATATACTTGATACATTAACCATCCGATTACTACTGAAGAGATAACCCTGCATTAGGGGCCGTACAATCTGACTTGAAGACGAAGTTGGGCGTCTCACAAATTTCCAAAATCCGACCCAAATAACCCATCAGTGCTGCTGTCGGTCAACCGTATACAACAGTCGGTCGACAATTTTCCTCTCGAAAATCCTGTACAGTCGGAGCGGTCGACTGACCCCAAGTGCGGTCGACTGACCTCAAGTGCAGTCGACCGCAACTCCTGTTTGCTTCTACTGACTACTTTCCTTCTTCTTCGATGTCTCGCTTCGATCCATCTTAACACTTCATTATCTTCTTCAGACATGTGTATACAAGATATACAAATCCAACACCCTCATCTACATCCGCCAGGATTTCCAAATCGAAACATTAATCCTCAGACGAAAGTAATGGGAACTGGGCAGCGGTCCAATAACTGTCCCACAACAAGAAAACACTTCAACATACAAAATTAGTTGCTCTTTCAAGTTGTTTAAAGGTAAGGTGACCAGGTGTGGGTAAATGTATGCATGGGTGTCTCTTTCACTTTAATTTAGTCATCACAAATCATTTAATTATTATCAATCTCTTGCACATTGTTGATCTTGGAAGCTTCATATTCCCACGAACTAATTCTATTTCTTTCTCTTTCTTTCAGTCACTCTCTACATAGTAGGCCTAGAGACACCTACTACTTCGTGAATGCGTGTGTTTAATGAACCAAACAGAGACAAAATTGAATTATTTATTAATCACGATTAGTCAAGAGGATGCTTTATTACTTTTTGATCATTCTATGAAACCTTCCATTTTGTACTCAGTTTAATGGAATACACTGTGTACTCCAGCTGGAATACAAACCAACAGTACTGAAAAGAATATAAAACAATGAAGAAGAAGAAGAAGAAATTTTTATTATAATGAGTTTAATAGATAGACCAATGTTTTTGGAATTCTTTTTAGTTTATGCTTACTTGGTCATATGATTCAGAGACACTACTCAATGCTGATAATTCTTCGACAAACATCAAACATCAAATTACCGAAGCAATTGCGCAAACCAATTCCTAGCTCTGGTAATCAAAGGACGATCAACAATGTATTATTTTATCAAACATCGTTCGTATTAACACATGCTTTTATCACATTTGCTTTGCCAACTGGAAAATTATCCTTTTTTTGTTACGATAAAAAAAAAAATCTACTTTGATTGCAAGTCTATTTCATTCTCTACTTTTTTTGTGTGTGTGTGTGTGGCATTCAAGTCGCATCACTTTCAATCTTTGCAGTATTGACACCTTTACTCAATATTGCAGTCTTAGTCTGTTTGATATGCCACTTTTTAAAATTATTTGCAGAAAGATGACAGTTATCAAAGTATTTACACTTGTAGACTCAACAACTAAACTTGTCGTTCCCAACGGCGAGTTTAGTTGTTTCAAGCTCGCTGTTGGGACACGGTCGTTCCCAATGGCGAGTTCGGTTCAAAATTTTCGATGAAGACTCGACGTTCCCAATGACGAGAACATTTACACTAGACTCGTTGTTGAAAATAGCGAGTTTAGTTCAAAATTTTCTTAAGGTATTTTTCTTGAAAATAAAATTAATTGAACATGTCGGGTATCGATTCTATAGTCAATAAATTGTGTAACTAGAATGATAGGTGTCCAAACATGATAAATAAAATTTAGAACACACACATATACAAGTCTAACATTAATCAATCACCAAACAATCACACGACATACAATCTAACGATTGTCTCTACAATAATTTATTTGTGTTTTGACTTGTATGAATAACCCTATTAACAATTCTATATGCATTCATGAAAGATCCAAACTTAGAGTCAAAAGTGGCACGATGTCAAGAATATCGGGGTTAGCTCGTGTAAACCCTCAATAAACCCAACGAAGAGATGACAAAGGATAGTACGATAACAAAGAGATCTACTTGCGAGAATTTCAATAACACTTGAATTTGATACAATTAGCAATTCAAGAGAACGGTGACTTGCCTGTTGATTGGTGAAACGAATACCAACAATAACGGGATACGGATCCCGAAGCAATGAACCCACGAACCAACAACTCTACATGCAACTACGTGCACAAAAGAACCCGATCAAAGAGAACAGCAACTGCACTCAAGCACACAAGAGCCAGCATCAACAACACACAATCAAAGAGGCAGCAGCAATTGCAAAGAGGCAGAGCCCAGGTACGTCGGCCAGGGATGGCGGTGCGCTGGCTGAGGGCGGCGGCGCGTCGACCGGTGCTGGGTCGCGCTGGCGACTGTCGTCGAGCGAGCGAAACAGGGAAAAGCAAGAGGGAAATCGGAAAGGGGTGGGTTCTGCTTTCTGCTGATGGGCGAGGAGACAGAAAAGGGGGATTTCGGATCTGGTGGTGGCGCTGGTGGCGCGTGCTAGGGGGACGCGACGGGGCAACGCCGGGAAGAGGTCGATGGGGGGGGTGGCTGTGACTGGATCGCCGAAATCGGTCGGAGAAGAGAACAGGAGAGATTGGTTCAGTTTGGGGAGAGAGAAGGAGGAGAGAGGAGAGAGAATAAGCGGCTATGTTTCGATTTGTGTGCAGAAATTAGGGTTTACAGTAGAGTTGCATTTATAGGGTACAATTAGAGTACTGGGTTAATGGTTTAGGGTCCAATAAAAGCGGTTTAGGGTCAAGAACAATTCAAATTGTTTTAGGGTTCAATTAGGAGATAGATCAAGATCAACACTGTTCAAATAAAAATACCGACAATTCCAATAAATAAAATCCACAAGATAGATGACCCAATAAAAGAGAAAAATAGTTCATGAACGAAAATTTCAACCCAATTAAATAAATAAATAACACAATTGAAATGATAAGAATTGGGCTTAAAATAAATTGGAACTCGCCGAGAAAATCAGATCGAGCATAAAAATAAAATAATTTGATAGATGAATTTTTAATTAAAGAAATCAAGAAATAACAATTAGTAATTATAATCATAACAATAATAAAACCGTACAATAAAATAACATTCGGGTTTAACAAATTTATTAAAATACTCCAATAATAATAATATACATGATTTGGGCTCAAATATAATTAACCGATAAATTAAGATTATAAAACAAGTTTAAAATACACCATTACTTGAAATAATAAAATTTTCGATTGGAAAATATTTAAATAGAAAATCTCAAAACGAATTTAACACAAAATAAATTTATAAATGATTAAAATATTGAAAATATTTGAAAAAAAAGTATTTACGGAAATGGGGGTTACAAATCCTACCCACCTTACAACAACATTTCGTCCTCGAAATATGCTCAGGCGGTACATAGGACAAACAAAAGCAACTTGTGAAATAACAAAACAGAGAATAAAGGAAAGAGACAAAATTGTGGGTAACAAAACAGGAAATTCATGGGAAAGACAAAATGGTGGCAACAGCAGAAAAGTGAAGACATGGATAAGAATGAAGTGATCAAGAATGATGTTAAATAGAGATTAAATGAAAAAAATGACAATGTAAATGCATGGATGAGGAAGTAAGCAATGCAAGAAAGAGAAATAACAGGATAATCCTGGGACCTGTGGGTTATGGGCCCACCACGCTTCCGCTGCCCCACTCTTATGGTGAAGCTCCAAACTGTAGACATATCATTGTAGATCAAGCGATTCCGATCGACGGACCAAGCAAAAAGAAGAACAATGGATGACACCGGAATCAAAAGAATATGAGTATGAAAAGAATGAAATCATATCCAACAAGGAATCAATGAATGAAAGGGACAACAGACAACAATGAATAAAGGAACTAAAAGTGAAGGGATCAAAGAGGAATCAAAATAGACTAGTTTCCAGATTGTAAGTTGGATATCAATTGTTCATGCGATCACTGTATTACTCATACTGTTGAGTCAAACCGATATAAACCCAAATCTGATTAATATATCAATCAAAGCCAACATACTTTCGCTAGTCACGTTTGATTGATATATTATCCAAACCAGGGCTCTAATACCACTAAAAACCTTGTCACGCCCCGCTTCCCAAAAATACGGAATACGAGTACATGACAAAAGCCCAGCGAATGACTAACGTCGCCCATAAGTTGTTTATTCGATTAACTCAATAACATAAACAACACAGAACAATTGCGCAGGAAATAATAATGATCTCATGAACAAAAAAATACTTGGAATGAAGCAATATAAATATCCAAATACAATAATAATAATCCAACGTCTGAAAACAATAATAAAATTTGGGACTTAAGCCCAAAACAATAATAATCTCAATCCAAAAAAATAAATACAAGTCTCAATACATTAAGTCATTTAATGCAATAAGCAAATTAAAAGTAGAAATCTTCAAAATGTTTGTTCTCCAACTCCATCAGGCAATTCTCCTTCATTACCTGAAAATGCTTCATCTAAAAAGAGAAAAATAATTGTCCTTAGAGCAAGTCATGGACAGCAAGTAGAAAAAACAGGAAACAATAAAATAACGGTATAACAATGAATCAACGGATCAATAAGAATCAATAAAAGGGAATAATATCCTGATAATCGATACAATTGGCTATCAACAATGATGTAATATTCGGTAACGGTAATCAGTAATCAATAACGGTAATACTTAGCCAATATTCGATATCAATAAGAATAATGATGAACAATATGCAATATTGGTGATGTGTCAATCCTTATGTCTATTAATCATTTTAACACCTAACTAATGCACGTACTACTGTGTCCCATGTGTGCCGTACCACAGGTTCGATGCATACAACCAATTTCGTTTAGACTCAAGTGGTGCACTCGGTAGATCATGTACTTGGCAATGGTAATCAATATTCAATAGTGACCGATGACCGAATCAATCGAGATACTGTAGTCAGTAATCTACAATTAATCGATGACCGATATGACCAATAGACCAATAGACCTATAGACCAATAGACCAATAGACCAATAAATAGGGAAACAATGGCCCCTCTTCCGAGTACAGTCTCTACTTTGTTCACTACTTAAAAGTCAATCCCTTAAACCCCAGCTTGTTAATTATTTATCAATGCAACAACACAATATGCAGGTGAACGATAGTATCAATAGGGCAACAACAGGTTGATAACATGGATAGGACGGTTAAAATAGTGACAATAACTCATTAGAAACATGCAATGCAACATACATTCATTAATTCATGCAATAGTACATCATAGGAATAATTAATATATTAAAAAGTAGTATCCAGAATTCTAGACAGCACGCGCAACCTGTACAAAAATGCAGTTTTCCGCTGACTGAAAAATCGAAAGTTGAATTCGTCAGAAGATCTGGAAACCAGACTTCCATACGGTTCCAACGCATACGTAAAGTTCAAATTCCGACAACAGTAGCTAGGTCAAACACATGTTTTTTTTTCAGGTTTTATGTTCAGGCAGAAATTCGACATCTTATTGTTTTAATTTTTGAATTAGCAAAAACTCAATATTAATATTCAGTAAAAATATAATCTGGACTCCTAAACATGTTAAACATCAATCTGGAAATTTTCATAGCAAAATTCTATCATTTGATTAACTTTTTACTATTTAAACATGAAAGGTACGAGAATCTGAAAATCTGAAAGTAAAAAATGTAGCTGTAGTACGAAACTCGGAATTCAAAAATTCAAGATGATATGGAAACTAGAAAGATGAGGCTACAATTCCTATTCAAAAAACATTTTATTTTAAGGTCATTTACTGATTCGAAAACAGCGATCAAAGTTCAGGTCAGCATGCATGTACAGTTCTTAAGGTATTTTTCTTGAAAATAAAATTAATTGAACATGTCGGGTATCGATTCTATAGTCAATAAATTGTGTAACTAGCATGATAGGTGTCCAATCATGATAAATAAAATTTAGAACACACACATATACAAGTCTAACATCAATCAATGACCAAACAATCACACGACAAACAACCTAACGATTGTCTCTACAATAATTTATTTGTGTTGTGACTTGTATGAAAAACCCTATTAACAATTCTATATGCATTCATGAAAGATTCAAACTTAGAGTCAAAAGTGGCACGATGTCAAGAATATCTGGGTTAGCTAGTGTAAACCCTCAATAAACCCAACGAAGAGATGACAAAGGATAGTACGATAACAAAGAGATCTACTTGCGAGAATTTCAATAACACTTGAATTTGATACAATTAGCAATTCAAGAGAACGGTGACTTGCCTGTTAATTGGTGAAACGAATACCAACAATAACGGGATACGGATCCCGAAGCAACGAACCCACGAACCAACAACTCTACGTGCAACGACGTGCATAAAAGAACCCGATCAAAGAGATCAGCAACTGCAATCAAGCACACAAGAGCCAGTAGCAACAGCACACAATCAAAGAGGCAGCAGTAATTGCAAAGAGGCAGAGCCCAGGGAAGTTGGCCAGGGATGGCGGCACACTGGCTAAGGGCGGCAGCGCGACGACCGGTGCTGGGTCGCGCTGGCGGTTGTCGTCGAGCGAGCGGGACAGGGAAAAGCAAGAGGGAAACCGGAAAGGGGTGGGTTCTGCTGATGGGCAAGGAGAGAGAAGAGGGGATTTCGGATCTGGTGGTGGCACTGGTGGAGCGCGCCAGGGGACGCGATGGGGCGGCACCGGGAAGAGGTCGACAGGGGGGGTGGCTGTGACTGGGTCACCGTAATCGGTCGGAGAAGAGAACAGGAGAGATGGGTTCAATTTGGGGAGAGAGAAGGAGGAGAAAGGAGAGAGAATAAGTGGCTATGTTTCGATTTGTGTGCAGAAATTAGGGTTTACAGTAGAGTTGCATTTATAGGGTACAATTAGGGTACTGGGTTAATGGTTTAGGGTCTAATAAAAGCGGTTTTGGGTCAAGAACAATTCAAATTGTTTTAGGGTTCAATTAGGAGATAGATCAAGATCAACACGGTTCAAATGAAAATACCCATAATTCCAATAAATAAAATCCACAAGATAGATGACCCAATAAAAGAGAAAAATAGTTCATGAACAAAAATTTCAACCCAATTAAATAAATAAATAACACAATTGAAATAATAAGAATTGGGCTTAAAATAAATTGGAACTCGCCGAGAAAATCAGATCGCGCATAAAAATAAAATAATTTGATAGATGAATTTTTAATTAAAGAAATCAAGAAATAACAATTAGTAATTATAATCATAATAATAATAAAACCGTACAATAAAATAACATTCGGGTTGAACAACTTTATTAAAATACTCCAATAAAAATAATATACAAGATTTGGGCTCAAATACAATTAACCGATAAATTAAGATTATAAAACAAGTTTAAAATACGCCATTACTCGAAATAATAAAATTTTCGATTGGAAAATAATTAAATAGAAAATCTCAAAAAGAATTTAGCACAAAATAAATTTATAATGATTAAAATACTGAAAATATTTGAAAAATAAGTATTTACGGAAATGGGGGTTACAATACTACCCACCTTACAACAACATTTCGTCCTCGAAATTTGCTCAGGCAGTACATAGGACAAACAAAAGCAACTTGTGAAATAACAAAACAGAGAATAAAGGAAAGCGACAAAATTGTGGATAACAAAACAGGAAATTCATGGGAAAGACAAAATGGTGGCAACAACAGAAAAGAGAGGACATGGATAAGAATGAAGTGATCAAGAATGATGTTAAATAGAGATTCAATGAAAAAAATGACAATGTAAATGCATTGATGAGGAACTAAGCAATGCAAGAAAGAGAAATAACAGGAGAATCCTGGGACCTGTGGGTTATGGGCCCACCACGCTTCCGCTGCGCCACTCTGATGGTGAAGCTCCAAACTGTAGACATGTCATTGTAGATCAAGCGATTCCGATCGACGGACCAAGTAGAAAGAAGAACAACGGATGACACCGGAATCAAAAGAATATGAGTATGAAAAGAATGAAATCATACCCAACAAGGAATCAATGAATGGAAGGGACAACAGACAACAATGAATAAAGGAACTGAAAGTGAAGGGATCAAATAGGAATCAAAAGAGAATAGTTTCCAGATTGTAAGTTGGATATCAATTGTTCTTGCGATCACTGTATTACTCATACTGTTGAGTCAAACCGATATAAACCCAAATCTGATTAATCTATCAATCAAAGCCAACTTGCTTTCGCTAGTCACGTTTGACTGATATATTATCCAAACCAGGGCTCTGATACCACTAAAAACCTTGTCACGCCCCTCTTCCTAAAAATACAGAATACGAGTACATGACAAAAGCTCAGCGAATGACAAACGTTACCCATAAGCTGTTTAATCGATTAACTCAATAACATAAACAATACAGAACAATTGCGCAGGCAATAATAAAGATCTCATGAACCAAAAAATACTTGGAATGAAGCAATATAAATATCCAAATACAATAATAATAATCCAACGTCTGTAAACAATAATAAAATTCGGGACATAAACCCAAAACAATAATAATCCCAATCCAAAAAATAAATACAAGTCTCAATACATTAATTCATTTAAAGCGATAAGCAAATTAAAAATCTTCAAAATGTTTGTTCTCCAACTCCAGCAGGCAATTCTCCTTCATTACCTGTAAATGCTTCATCTAAAAAGAGAAAAATAATTGTCCTTAGAGCAAGTCATGGACAGCAAGTAGAGAAAGTAGGGAACAATGGAATAACGGTATAACAATGAATCAACGGATCAATAAGAATCAATAAAAGGGAATAATATCATGATAATCGATACAACTGGCTATAAACATTGATGCAATATTCGGTAACGGTAATCAGTAATCAATAACGGTAATACTTAGCCAATATTCGATATCAATAAGAATAATGATGAATAATATGCAATGTTGGTGATGTATCAATCCTTACATCTATTAATCATTTTAACACCTAACTAATGCACGTACTACTGTGTCCCATGTGTGCCGTACCACAGGTTCGATGCATACAACCAATTTCGTTTAGACTCAAGTGGTACACTCGGTAGATCATATACTTGGCAACGGTAATCAATATTCAATAGTGACCGATGACCGAATTAATCGAGATACTGTAGTCAGTAATCTACAATTAATCGATGGCCGATATGACCAATAGACCAATAGACCAATAAATAGGGAAACATGGGCCCCTCCTCCGAGTACAGTCTCTACTTTGTTCACTACTTAAAAGTCAATCCCTTAAACACCGGCTTGTTAATTATTTATCAATGCAACAGCACAATATGCAATTAATGGACAATTCGGTGAACAATAGTATCAATAGGGCAACAACAGGTTGATAACATGGATAGGACGGTTAAAATAGTGACAATAACTCATTGGAAACATGCAATGCAACATACATTCATTAATTCATGGAATAGTACATCATAGGAATAATTAATCTATTAAAAAGTAGTATCCAGAATTCTGGACAGCACGCGCAACCTGTACAAAAATGCAGTTTCCTGCTGACTCAAAAATTGAAAGTTGAATCCCTCAGAAGATCTGGAAACCAGACTTCCATACGGTTCCAACGCATACTTAAAGTTCAAATTCCGACAACAGTAGCTAGGTCAAACACATATTTTTTTCAGGATTTATGTTCAGGCACAAATTCGACATCTTGTTGTTTTAATTTTTTGAATCAGCAAAAACTCAACATTAAATTCAGTAAAAATATAATCTGGACCCCTAAACATGTGAAACATCAATCTGGAAATTTTCATAGCAAAATTCTATCATTTGATTAACTTTTTACTATTTAAACATGAAAGGTACGAGAATCTGAAATTCTGAAAGTAAAAACGCAGCTGCAGTAAAACGGGCATAACTTTTGCTACGAAACTCGGAATTCGAAAATTCAAGATGATCTGGAAACTAGAAAGATGAGGCTACAATTCCTATTCAGAAAACATTTTATTTTAAGGTCATTTACTGGTTTGAAAACAGCGATCAAAGTTCAGGTCAGCATGCATCTACAGTTCTTAAGGTATTTTTCTTGAAAATAAAATTAATTGAACATGTCGGGTATCGATTCTATAGTCAATAAATTGTGTAACTAGCATTATAGGTGTCCAAACATGATAAATAAAATTTAGAACACACACATATACAAGTCTAACATCAATCAATCACCAAACAATCACATGACATACAACCTAACGATTGTCTCTACAATAATTTATATGTGTTGTGACTTGTATGAATAACCCTATCAACAATTCTATATGCATTAATGAAAGATCCAAACTTAGAGTCAAAAGTGGCACGATGTCAAGAATATCGGGGTTAGCTCGTGTAAACCCTCAATAAACCCAACGAATAGATGACAAAGGATAGTACGATAACAAAGAGATCTACTTACGAGAATTTCAATAACACTTGAATTTGATATAATTAGCAATAAAAGAGAACGGTGACTTGCCTGTTAATTGGTGAAATGAATACCAACAATAACGGGATACGGATCCCGAAGCAACGAACCCACGAACCAACAACTCTACGTGCAACTACGTGCACAAAAGAACCCGATCAAAGAGAACATCAACTGCAATCAAGCACATAAGAGCCAGCAGCAACAACACACAATCAAAGAGACAGCAGCAATTACAAAGAGGCAGAGCCCAGGGACGTCGGCCAGGGATGGCGGTTCGCTGGCTGAGGGCGGCGGCGCGTCGACCGGTGTTGGGTCTCGCTGGCGGCCGTCGTCGAGTGAGCGGAACAGGGAAAAGCAAGAGGGAAATCGGAAAGGGGTGGGTTCTACTGATGGGCGAGGAGAGAGAAAGGGGGATTTCGGATCTGGTGGTGGGGCTGGTGGCGCGGGCCAGGGGGACGCGACGGGGCAGCGCCGGGAAGAGGTGACGGGGGGGTGGCTGTGACTGGGTTGCCGAAATCGGCCGGAGAAGAGAACGGGAGAGATGGGTTCACTTTAGGGAGGGAGAAGGAGGAGAGAGGAGAGAGAATAAGCAGCTATGTTTCGATTTGTGTGCAGAAATTAGGGTTTACAGTAGAGTTGCATTTATAGGGTACAATTAGGGTAATGGGTTAATGGTTTAGGGTCCAATAAAAGCGGTTTTGGGTCAAGAAAAATTCAAATTGTTTTAGGGTTCAATTAGGAGATAGATCAAGATCAACACGGTTCAAATAAAAATACCCACAATTCCAATAAATAAAATCCACAAGATAGATGACCCAATAAAAGAGAAAAATAGTTCATGAACGAAAATTTCAACCCAATTAAATAAATAAATAAATAACACAATTGAAATAATAAGAATTGGGCTTAAAATAAATTGGAACTCGCCGAGAAAATCAGATTGGGCATAAAAATAAAATAATTTGATAGATGAATTTTTAATTAAAGAAATCAAGAAATAACAATTAGTAATTATAATCATAATAATAATAAAACCGTACAATAAAATAACATTCGGGTATAACAACTTTATTAAAATACTCCAATAATAATAATATACCTGATTTGGGCTCAAATATAATTAACCGAGAAATTAAGATTATAAAACAAGTTTAAAATACGCCATTACTCGAAATAATAAAATTTTCGATTGGAAAATATTTAAATAGAAAATCTCAAAACGAATTTAACAGAAAATAAATTTATAAATGATTAAAATACTGAAAATATTTGAAAAATAAGTATTTACGGAATTGGGGGTTACAATCCTACCCACCTTACAACAACATTTCGTCCTCGAAATTTGCTCAGGCGGTACATAGGACAAACAAAAGCAACTTGTGAAATAACAAAACAGAGAATAAAGGAAAGAGACAAAATTGTGGATAACAAAACAGGAAATTCATGGGAAAGACAAAATGGTGGCAACAACAGAAAAGAGAGGACATGGATAAGAATGAAGTGATCAGGAATGATGTTAAATAGAGATTCAATGAAAAAAAATGGCAATGTAAATGCATGGATGAGGAACTAAGCAATGCAAGAAAGTGAAATAACAGGAGAATCCTGGGGCCTGTGGGTATGGGCCCACCACGCTTTCGCTGCGCCACTCTGATGGTGAAGCTCCAAACTGTAGACATGTCATTGTAGATCAAGCAATTCCGATCGACGGACCAAGCAGAAAGAAGAACAACGTATGACACCGGAATCAAAAGAATATGAGTATGAAAAGAATGAAATCATACCCAACAAGGAATCAATGAATGGAAGGGACAACAGACAACAATGAATAAAGGAACTGAAAGTGAAGGGATCAAAGAGGAATCAAAATAGACTAGTTTCCAGATTGTAAGTTGGATATCAATTGTTCATGCGATCACTGTATTACTCATACTGTTGAGTCAAACCGATATAAACCCAAATCTGATTAATATATCAATCAAAGCCAACTTGCTTTCGCTAGTAACGTTTGACTGATATATTATCCAAACCAGGGCTCTGATACCACTAAAAACCTTGTCACGCCCCGCTTTCCAAAAATACGGAATATGAGTACATGAAAAAAGTCCAGCGAATGACTAACGTCACCCATAAGCTGTTTAATCGATTAACTCAATAACATAAACAATACAGAACAATTGCGCAGGCAATAATAAAGATCTCATGAACCAAAAAATACTTGGAATGAAGCAATATAAATATCCAAATACAATAATAATAATCCAACGTCTGTAAACAATAATAAAATTCGGGACATAAACCCAAAACAATAATAATCCCAATCCAAAAAATAAATACAAGTCTCAATACATTAATTCATTTAAAGCGATAAGCAAATTAAAAGTAGAAATCTTCAAAATGTTTGTTCTCCAACTCCAGCAGGCAATTCTCCTTCATTACCTGTAAATGCTTCATCTAAAAAGAGAAAAATAATTGTCCTTTGAGCAAGTCATGGACAGCAAGTAGAGAAAGTAGGGAACAATGGAATAACGGTATAACAATGAATCAACGGATCAATAAGAATCAATAAAAGGGAATAATATCATGATAATCGATACAACTGGCTATAAACAATGATGCAATATTCGGTAACGGTAATCAGTAATCAATAACGGTAATACTTAGCCAATATTCGATATCAATAAGAATAATGATGAATAATATGCAATGTTGGTGATGTATCAATCCTTACGTCTATTAATCATTTTAACACCTAACTAATGCACGTACTACTGTGTCCCATGTGTGCCGTACCACAGGTTCGATGCATACAACCAATTTCGTTTAGACTCAAGTGGTGCACTCGGTAGATCATATACTTGGCAACGGTAATCAATATTCAATAGTGACCGATGACCGAATTAATCGAGATACTGTAGTCAGTAATCTACAATTAATCGATGGCCGATATGACCAATAGACCAATAGACCAATAAATAGGGAAACATGGGCCCCTCCTCCGAGTACAGTCTCTACTTTGTTCACTACTTAAAAGTCAATCCCTAAAACACCGGCTTGTTAATTATTTATCAATGCAACAACACAATATGCAATTAATGGACAATTCGGTGAACAATAGTATCAATAGGGCAACAACAGGTTGATAACATGGATAGGACGGTTAAAATAGTGACAATAACTCATTGGAAACATGCAATGCAACATACATTCATTAATTCATGGAATAGTACATCATAGGAATAATTAATCTATTAAAAAGTAGTATCCAGAATTCTGGACAGCACGCGCAACCTGTACAAAAATGCAGTTTCCTGCTGACTCAAAAATTGAAAGTTGAATCCCTCAGAAGATCTGGAAACCAGACTTCCATACGGTTCCAACGCATCCTTAAAGTTCAAATTACGACAACAGTAGCTAGGTCAAACACATATTTTTTTCAGGTTTTATGTTCAGGCACAAATTCGATATCTTGTTGTTTTAATTTTTGAATTAGCAAAAACTCAATATTAAATTCAGTAAAAATATAATATGGACTCCTAAACATGTTAAACATCAATCTGGCAATTTTCATAGCAAAATTCTATCATTTGTTCACTTTTTACTATTTAAACATGAAAGGTACGAGAATGTGAAAATCTGAAAGTAAAAACGCAGCTGTAGTAAAACGGGCATAACTTTTGCTACGAAACACGGAATTCGAAAATTCAAGATGATTTGGAAACTAGAAAGATGAGGCTACAATTCCTATTCAAAAAATATTTATTTTAAGGTCATTTACTGGTTCGAAAACAGCGATCAAAGTTCAGGTCAGCATGCATGTACAGTTCTTAAGGTATTTTTCTTGAAAATAAAATTAATTGAACATGTCGGGTATCGATTTGTGTGCAGAAATTAGGGTTTACAGTAGAGTTGCATTTATAGGGTACAAATAGGGTACTGGGTTAATGGTTTAGGGTCCAATAAAAGCGGTTTTGGGTCAAGAACAATTCAAATTGTTTTAGGGTTCAATTAGGAGATAGATCAAGATCAACACGGTTCAAATAAAAATACCCACAATTCCAATAAATAAAATCCACAAGATAGATGACCCAATAAAAGAGAAAAATAGTTCAAGAACGAAAATTTCAACCCAATTAAATAAATAAATAACACAATTGAAATAATAAGCATTGGGCTTAAAATAAATTGGAACTCGCCGAGAAAATCAGATCGGGCATAAAAATTAAATAATTTGATAGATGAATTTTTAATTAAAGAAATCAAGAAATAACAATTAGTAATTATAATCATAATAATAATAAAATCGTACAATAAAATAACATTCGGGTTTAACAACTTTATTAAAATACTCCAATAATAATAATATACATGATTTGGGCTCAAATATAATTAACCGATAAATTAAGATTGTAAAACAAGTTTAAATTACGCCATTACTCGAAATAATAAAATTTTCAATTGGAAAATATTTAAATAGAAAATCTCAAAACGAATTTAACACAAAATAAATTTATAAATGATTAAAATACTGAAAATATTTGAAAAATAAGTATTTACGAAAATGGGGGGTTACAATACACACACACACACACACACACACACACACACACACACACACACACACACACACACACACACACACACACACACACACACACACACACACACTAAACTCGCCGTTCCCAATAGCGAGTCTAGTGTAAATGTTCTCACACACACACACTAAACTCGCCGTTCCCAACAGCGAGTCTAGTGTAAATGTTCTCGCCGTTGGGAACAGTGAGTCTTCATTGAAAATTTTGAACTAAACTCACTGTTGGGAACAATAAGTTTCTAAAATAAAAAGTTACACTCGCCGTATTCCAACGACGAGCATGAAACAACTAAACTCACCGTTGGGAATGGCGAATTTAGTTGTTGTGTCCACGAGTGCAAATACTTTGGCAACTATTCTCTTTCTACAAATAATTTCGAAAAGTGATATATAAAAAAAGGTTGAAGGACCTATCGGAACCTAAAGTTTATGGTAATACACCAAACACACCTGAAGTGACGGTAATACCCTAAACACACCTGAACTTTTTAAAATTGGACATATAGGCACATGCCGTCTACTTCTGTTAGTTTTTTAACAGTTAGGGGGTGAAATTACTTTTTTACCCCCATGGCTTAAAAATTCCTAAAAATTCATTCTAAATTTCCTTAAAATTCCTAAAATTTTCCTTTAAAATTCATTATAATTTCCTTTAAAATTACTTTTAAAAATCCTTAAAATTTCCTTTAAAATTCTTTTTAAAATTCCTTAAAATTTTCTTTAAATTTTGTTTTAAAATAGAACAAAAAGTCCTTCAAAATTGAGAGTATTTTTACAACTGAGAGTGCCAATTGAACCAAAATTTTTTCAAAATACCTTAAAAATTTTGTTCTCTAAATCCTTAACATAGGCCATAGTTTGTTCCAAACAAAAAATCTTTAATCATCATATATTAGTATATCACAACATTAAGAACTAACCAATTATTCAGAACCAACATAGAGCAAAGAGTTTATTGAGATACATTTTCATCTGTAGATCATAAGTATCCAACAGATAGCAAAAAAGAACTGGAGAATATAGATACAATCCCATATACATAACTATTTTGTATACTTCAAATGAACAATCAATATTACATAACAACAACCAAGATCAAATGCAAAATAAATATTACATAACATGAAGCAAGCTCAACTGCTATTGCTTCAATAAACTCAACTGCTGCTGCTATTACTGCTGCTTCTTCTTCATCTTCTTCTTCTTCTTCTTCTATTGCTGCCAACCACAAAAAAAAGTTTCAAGAATAATCATGTATTTGTAAGTACATGAAACTAAACCATACATGCCAACTAGTTCAAATACAAAAATAACCTCCCTCATATTGAAATACCAACTAGTTCAGTAAGGCTGCATTTTTGAATCACGGCGACATTCAAGCTACAATCTCTTACTATCACCTAATTTTGATTTGATCATCCTATTCACACATTTTATCACAAGAACCAAACCCATCAAAATTTCATTCAACAAAACAAACTAATTGCTCCATAAGCTCACTTTAACATGATATATACCTCCACAGTTTGAATCACAAAGCTCCTAATTTTCTTTTATACAAAGAATCTCCACTACTAAACTGATACAAAATAACAATGAATCAAAACAATTAGTAAAGTTTAGTATCCAAGTATTATCATCTAAGTGTTGAATATTTAACACATCTCAATCATAGATGCATAAGTGCAACATAGTTAGCTCCTTATGACCTTAAGATAATGAAAATTACTAAGTCTCGAAGAAGTAGGAAGTAAAACAAAAGCAATCAGCAGGAAAATATAGGGTCTGTTTGGTTTATTGTTTTTTTTTTTCTTTTTTTTGTTTTCCAAAACCCCAAAACCCGTTTGGTTAGGTTGTTTTGTGAAGACAGTTTTCACAAAACTCCAGTTTTAATTATTTTCTATTTTTTCACATCCTCTCTCTAAATATATTTATATATTATTATTATTATTATTATTATTATTATTATTATTATTATTATATATATTATTTTTTCATATATACTATTTTATATATACTATTATTATTATAATATATATTATTATTATTATATATTACTATTATATATTATTATATAATTTATTATGGGAAATGCTCCATTGAAAACGCAAATGTCTGTGAAAACATGAAAAATTATTATATATCACTAAGGTTATAATGCATTATAACCTAGGCCGTTGTCTCCAACAACGGCCTAGGGTCGTTTTCACGTTTTTACAGACATTTGCATTTTTAACTGAGCATTTCTCATTTATTATTATTATAATATATTATTATTACATACATATTATTATAATTATTATATGTTATTATATATATGTATATAATTAAATATGTTTATTATAATAAATTACTTTATATTATTATATAATATACCATTATTATAATATATTATTATTTTATATATACTATTTTATATATACTATTATATATATACTATTATTATAATTATATTATTATTATATATATTATTATTATATATATTATTATTTTATTTATACTATTTTATATATACTGTTATTATATTATATTATTATTATATATATTATTATTTTATATATACTATTATATATATATATTATTATTATTATATATTACTATTATATATTATTATATATATTGATATATAATATATTACTATTACATATTATTATATATATTATTATATAATATACTATTATTATAATATATTGTTATATATATATTTATAATATATTATTGTTACATATATTATTATTATTATTATTATTATTGTTGTTGTTGTTATTATTATATATTATATTATTGTATATATTATATTATTATTATTATTATTTAATATATATATACACTATTATTATAATATATATTATTTTTTCATATATGCTATTTTATATATACTATTATAATAATCTATTTTTATTATAATATATATCATTATTATTATTATTATTATATATTATTATTATATATTATTATTGTTACCGCTAAATCTGGTGTGGGGGTAAACAGATAGTATTTGTGGATTCTTAGGAAAACCTGAATAATCAAACCTTAACTCTTCCGCCGGAGTTAGACCGCTTGCCGCTGCTGCAAACCTGCAAAAAGTGCGAGACACTGGGGTTGATCCCGGCGACGCACCCTCCGACGCTCTTGTCAGTAATCTTAATGACTAAGCAAGAACTTGAAACTGGAAAAGTAATGATTACCTCTTAATAGTGGTGGATGGGGGGTATTTATAGTCGCCTTAGAGATCAAATTAGGAATGTAATCCCTATGATCAGATAAGGAATGTAATCCCTAATTCCCAGTGAAAGGATAGATACGAATCAGGGTAGTTGATTAGGATTAATCAGAAACCCTAATTCTATCCTGCTGGACTTGGTTCGTTGCGGGTTGAAACCCGCACCCAGTAAGACAGATCCATTTAGGGGTTATTAGGCTTTGAATAAAGACCCAGTTCCCATTTCAGACCCGTTAGTAGGTGAAATTACCATCTTACCCCCAGGTTCTAAGATTCGCGCCTGATTTGGACGGTTCCGATTTAACCCTATTTTTAGCCATATCACGAGCCCCCCCACTCCCGAAGACTGGGTTTGACCAGCCTTTGAGGAGTAGTTTTACTGTTTTAATGGCTCCTGGAGTTGTATCGGAGTCCAAATGGGAGGTTTTGAATCTTTGTATGAGGCAGTATGGTGGTTTTTCGAGTTAATTGCGTGATCTAAGTTGTTCTTGAGCTTTTTTGAACTTCTAGTGCTTTTTCTTAGTTTTTATCTATTTTTGGATTACTTATTTAATTTTGCGAAGTGCTGATTCGTCGTTCTGGGGTCTTAATTAATCGCTCTAGGCAATAATTACTAGCTCGGGGGCTCAGAAATATTTCCCTGAATTTATAATTATTTTCTATGATTTTTAATTAATTTTCCCGAATTATTAATCATTTTTTCACAATTTTTAAATAAATAAAACGATTTTTATAAATAAAAAAAACTAATTTTTAATTCGAATTTTGACGTGGCGAGATCTGAGCCGCTTATCTTGCTCGGACACGAATTTCTGGGAAATCGGACGATGCAAGTGGGTCGGCGAGATTTTTCTCCGTATGTGAGGGTCGGTGCCTCAGCACTTCGGCTCGGCACCTCGGCTCGGTGCGTAAGGATCTTCCGAGCTACGTGGCGCGATCTGGAGCGTCGGTTTATGGCACAGATCCCCAAAAAATGTTATCTTGTCGTTTTCTGGACGTGGCATGATCTGAACCGTCCATCATGTTTTAGCACATTTTTTGACAAGATCCAACGGCGGAGACGGGTCGGCTCCATTTTTCTTCAAATGTGAGGGTCGGTACCTCGGCACCTCGGCTCGGTAGCTCGTCCTCTGCCTTAAGTTGCCCGGTAGCTCAGCCAAGCTGTTCAGTAGCTCGGCTAGGCACCCCGGTGGTTCGGCAGCTCGTCCTCTGCCTTATGTAGCCCGGTTGCTCAACCAAGCTGTTCGATAGCTCGGCTAGGCACCCCGATGGTTCGGCAGCTCGTCCTCTGCCTTAAGTAGCCTGGTAGCTCAGCCAAGCTGTTCGGTAGCTCGCCTAGGCACCCCGGTGGTTCGGCAGCTAGTGCTGAACCGTCGGAGGTACATGGATAAATCTGGATCGTTCGATCTCGGCGCGAATCACAAGAATGAGGTTCAGATCCCAAGAAAACGTTATCTTGTTATTTTGTGGGCGTGGCGTGATCCGAACCGTTCATCAGATTTGAGCACGGTTTTAAGGTGATCCGACGGTGAAACTGGTTCGGAGGAATTTTTCTCCATATGTGGAGGTCGGTACCTCGTCACTTCGGCTTGGTGACTTGGTATGGCGGTAGTTCAGCCAAGCTGTTCGGTAGCTCGGCTAGTCACCCCGGTGGTTCGGTAGCTCGTGCTGAATCGTCTGAGGTACGTGGCTTAATCTGGATCGTTCGATGATGGCGCGAATCACGAGAATGGGGTTCAGATCTCAAGAAAACGTTATCTTGTCATTTTGTGGGTGTGGCATGATCCGAACCGTTCATCAGATTTGAGCACGATTTTTAAGGTGATCCGACGGTGAAACTAGTTCGGAGGAATTTTTCTCCATGTGTGGAGGTCGGTACCTTATCACTTTGACTCGGTGACTCAGTATGGCGGTAGCTCAGTCAAGCTGTTTAGTAGCTCGGCTAGGCACCCCGGTGGTTCGGAAGCTTGTGCTAAACCATCAGAGGTGCGTGGCTTAATCTGGATCATTCGATGATGGCGCGAATCACGAGAATGGGGTTCAGATCCCAAGAAAATATTATCTTGTCATTTTATGGGCGTGGCGTGATCCGAACCGTTCATCAGATTTGAGCACGGTTTTTAAGGTGATCCGACGGTGAAACTGGTTCGGAGGAATTTTTCTCCATATGTGGAGGTCGGTACCTTGTCACTTCGGCTCAGTGACTCAGTATGGCGGTAGCTCAGTCAAGCTGTTTGGTAGCTCGGCTAGGCACCCCGGTGGTTCGGCCGAACATTCTCGAGGTCGGATCGAATCTTCGAACCTTGTGGTGAGATTCTCTCTTTGAAACGTCGCAGCTCCCCATTTTGTCATTTTACCTTCCTTTAGTGGGCCTTTAAGCGTTTCGAAAGCCCAACAGTCACTTTTTCCCTATAAGTTCTTACTCCCCCCCACCCCTAAGCTCATTTCTCACTTTCTCACTTTCACTCCCAAGTTTTTACTTTCTCTCTTAGTTTGCTCTGCGAGCGGTGATTTGTGCTTCCAGGCGGTCGTGCTAGCTGTCGCGTGGGCCAGGCGATTTCTAGCGAACTAATTCCGACCGTGAACGTCACTTCCAAGTTTACGTCCCATCAAGGTCAGTGTTCTTTCCTTAGATATTTATTAGAGATGTCGAGAGTAGACTCGGGAAGTGAGGAATCATCCTCGGAAGATAGGGGTGCCGAGGAAAGGAGGGTAGTAGTGAGTCATAGGAAGGGGAAGGAGGTAGTAGGGTCGTCTGCGGCCGAGAGGAAGAAGGAGGTAGTGGTCCGATCTTCTATAGTCGAGGAGATTGTAGAGATCGAGAGGCGAGCCCCCGAGTCGGGTCGGATGCCCGGTCCGTTGTCTGGCCACGCCAGGATCCGTCGGTACAAGGGCGATCGGCTGGAGAAGGCGATCGTCGGTTGTTCGGTGACCTACGAGGAAAATGCCCCGAGGGAGGTCACCGAGGTGGATGACCTCAGCTCGATACTATCCGAGCGGGATCTCCTCCGGATCAGAAAGGGGTTTGCTATCCCTTCAGAGTATAAGCTGATCATCCCCGGCCCCGGGATGAGGGTGAACACTGTCCTGTCTCCGACTACATGCGTCTTCGACTTCGACTCCCTGAACACGGGTCTGCGCTTCCCCCTCCACCCCTTTGTATTGAAAGTTCTACAATGGTACTGTCTGGCCCCTACTCAATTCATGCCGAATACTTGGCGCCATGTGCTAGCCTTCTTGCTCCAGTGTCGTAATGCCGAAGTCGAGCCGGATATGACTATTCTTCGAAGGTGCTACCGAATCAACCGGATGACCAAGCTCGAGCCTCGGTAATACTTGTCACCTCAGAGAGGCGTTAAGTTAATAGAGAATTCGGATTCGATAAAGCATTGGAAGGAGAAGTTCTTCTTGCTGAAGGGGCCTTCGACACTGGAATTTCTGACTCGGTGGAAGGTGGAGGCGCCCAAATTTGCGAGGGACGACCCGGTATTGACAGCTGCCGAAGAGGAAGTGGCGAAGAAGTTGATTGCTCTCCCTACACTAAATTGGAGAGAGATGACCGAGGAGGTGTTATACGGGTCGGACCTTAGTCCGATCGACCCGAGTATGCTCCAGACATCTCAATGTAAGAATTTTTCCAACTCCTTGTGCATTCTTCTAACTTTTTCCTTTTGTTGCTTTGATCAGAGGCGCCGAAGATGAACTTCCTAGACATGCTGACCGAGCGAGGTAAAATTGCAGATGGCAGGAAGAGGAAGAGGCCGAGCACCGGTCCTACGTCCGGCCGACCCACCAAGGCTCCCTCGGTTGTCACCGACCCTACCCTAGCTCCCCAGGCTCCGTCGGCGGTGGCAGCCGCTCTTGCCGAATCGTTGGCTCCTGCTCCTTCTGCCCCGGCCAGTGGGGCCTTCTCCGTCTCGGCGGCGTTGGCGCTCCAGGCCCTGCCATTGACGCCCCAGGATGAGCAGATCTTGATCGAGGCGCACAAGAAGCTGTTCGTCCCCGACTGGTGGGTGAAGAACCACGACGGCTTCCTCGGTGACTCGCAGATGTCTATGCAGGTGGTCAAGCATCTGGCGACCCTGAAGGACCAAGCAACCCTGAAGGCAGAGACGACCGGGGACGACACCTTTGAGGTCGCTCGGTCGCTTGTGTCGGTAAGTTTTCTTTCTTTTTCTTGAAAATTCTCTAAGTCCATAGCTCGGCTCTTACCATCACCAACTCATATTTGTTGCAGGCCACTTGTCACTTCGGGCACCTCGTTAAAGAATTCACCGAACAGGAGAGGGAGCTGAAGGCCCTCTGTGACAAGGACAGGGCAGAGAAGGCGAGGGCGGTGAAGCAGCTCGAGGCGGAGCAACGTCGCTCGGAGGGCCTGGAGGCTCGGGTTGCCAACCTCGAGACAGCCTTAGAGCGAGCGAAGGAGCAGCTCGCTGCAGAGAGCGCCAAGGTTGCCAAGGCTGCCGAGGATCTAGCCGCATCGGCGAAGGCCCTGGAGGCAGCGAAGGCGGAACAGGCCGCAACGGTGGAGGAGTTGAGGAAGAAGGTTGAAGCCGAAGCGAAGGATCATTTGGCCAAGAACATGGAGCTGTCCTACGCAAGAGCGCTCGACCACGTCGAGGCTCGCATCCCCAGCTTCCAAAGGGTAGGGTACTGGCTGTGGCCCGGAGGTGAGGAGGAAGGCGAATGGAACGAGGAGCGAGAAGAAGAGGAGGAGGAGGGTGAACAGCAGGATGGGGAGGTGCCTTCTGACCCCGAGACCGTGGTGGTCGATCCCCAAGCCAGGGCGATGGGGCGCGAGGGGCCATCTGGCGAGGCACCTGTGTCCGAGCTGCCGCCCCAGGTGGACCCTTGACCCTCTCGTTTTCGTAAATTTTCTTTCTTTTTGTTGTACTGCCTTATAGCGGACCGGCCACCGCTCTTTTGAAATGAATATAACTTTGTCTGAACTCTTTTTCCGGATGTTGTCCAAATGTGTCTCTTTTTTTTTTTTTGAGATTTAGCTAAGTATTTGGCTCGGAATTTGTTGGAGTTCGGCAAGTGTTGGGCATCAACTCTTGTCTCTTTGTGTTTGACATACTTCCGTCTTTTAGATTGTCGAACTTAGTTCAGACACCGCAGCGGCTCAGCAGCGTGCGGAACTATGGAAGCGGTCTTGCGAGGCTCGTCTCGAAGGCAAGATTGAGTTGATCAGGAGGGTGCTATTCAACATGGAGAAGAAGAATAGCGAGTTACTAGCTGAGGTTCGTCATTTGCAGATAGTCGAAGAAGAACTCTCTGCGAAGGAGGATGAGTGTAACGCCCCGAATCCCAAATACACTGAATTCGAGATGTTCTACAGTATCTTTTCGCTTCCTTTAGTACAATTTTACAAGGAAATTTAAACTTTTCTCTTTACATCAGAGTTTACATGAATACATTACAATTTACATTGCACAGGGAAGTAAACTTTACAACAATGAAACAAATGTACAACAACATTGAATAATCTTTAAGCATCTGTTCTTCTTTAATCTTTACCATGCCATTTACCTGCATATAAGACTGTGGGTACGTCAGTTTATTCAACCGACGATCATTATACACGGTCATCCTCTCTATGCCGGAAATAGTATAACTTATTTTCCATATTTAGCAAACACAAACTTGTCACATATCAAACTAAAGGGACTACCCTATTGATGTCGTGTTGTGATTGTGCACTTAGTCCTTAATGCAATTATTTGTATTACATGACACTAATGCGCACTTGTTCGGATTCTATGCATCCCATACTACATAGGTCCGAGGGCAAGTCCTTAATCGCTCTTCATCTTTGTAAGGTTCAATCCCTCGTCATGACTTAATCTACTACTGTAACTACGGTAAGTATCCTAGATGTTCTCTGACCTACGAACTCATGCCTAGGCGCCCTGAAGGGAATCCCAATGCACTAACACATGACTCAGCATGCAGGCATCCTGTGGTAATTCAGCTCCTACCATAGACATGATACCACCAGTAGTCTTCAAACATCCCACGAGCTTCGCCACCGGGATGGTACTCTGGAGTAGTATCCTCGCCCAGACTCATCATGGGACATCCTGGGATACACTCTCGCCGCTATCCAATGGCCCTCATACTCAATGTTTTTCTCTTACTTTCATCACATCTTCACTATGTACTAGTCCTTAGTTTTATTAGAATCATGAACAAAATCAAAGCTCTAGAGTTAGCCTCTCCACTAAACCGGACTTAATCATTCGTTCAACATGACCAACCTTGGTCTTTCATTTCAATAATTCATTTCAATTTCTTTCCAATTGCCGGGGGAGACTTAGCTACTCTTTTATTTCAATTCCAATTCACAATTACTAAAATAATCTGAGCACTTCCAGCTCATGAGTTCATTTTTCATAATCACCATAGATTTCTTTTTCATGTCCATAGTTCCACAATTATATAACTTTCATAAATTCAAATAAATGATTCACTTCATTTTTGTATAAAAATTCATGCAAAGGCAAACAGAGTTTACTTAACTGTCACATCCAAGAATCATTCAACATAAGATTCGCAATCTTTATCATAAAATACAATCATAGAATTCCTGATATGCCAAAAAGTAATCTGAACAGTCGACTTAGAGCTTATCAAGTCGACTTGTTCAGCCAAACAAAGTCCTTCAATAAACTGCTCGGAACAGTCGACTGCTGCACATGGCCAGTCGGCTGTTCCGCAGCGTTCAATATTAAAATATCATTTACAGGGCAGTCGACTGTCATTCAACCCAGTCAGCTGTTCTGCAGAGTTTAATTGTGTAATTCTTCAAGTTCAATACAGTCGACTGTTATACACATTCGGTCGACTGAACAGGTCAAAATCTCAAATTAAGGAATCATTTCTTCATTCTATTCACACATCTTTCTTTCTCACACTACAATATGCTCATGCCAACCTAAACATGTAATTCTTATCTGTTTATTAACATCACAACATAATTTTCGAATAAAAGTAACTTTCGCATAACTAGTATTTTCTTTTCTCAAAGGAATGCTAAACATACATTTTCTTTTACTCATCATTTACTTACGGAGATGAATATTGATCCCAATGTAGCACGCTAGAACATCAGGTTAACAATTCACATTAAAATACATCGTTCCATGGAAATCTGAACTGTACATATTTTATTTTAATATACCAGTCGACTGCTCATCCGATCGGTCGACTGTACAGGTCATTTCCAATTCTCTAATCATTAAAGTCCTCTTTCATTCGTTCATATTTTCTACACTATATACAGCATGGAAAATATCAATTTAGCAATCATTCTATTACTACCACGTTTCTTCTTTCTCAACATTTCTTAACCAATTAACATCACTAATCTCTTTATTAGCGGTCTTCATATTAATTCTCTGTTCTTAATCTTTTACCAAACACAATCGATATCTTAATTCATCCATCACAACATTATCACAAAAGTCCATTTAAGCACATAAAGTAATATTGTCAATCTACTAACTCTTGCATATAATTCTTGGTGTTAATAGCGAAGTTTTCTTCACATAATCCATGATTATATCAATTCTCACACAACTTGAATTTAACGGTAGAACCACATACCAATATTTCAATCAATCAACAAGCCATTTTCTAATTTAAGTGTACTCTTTATTTTCATGCATCATTCTTTCAATTCACATCTAGCATGTATTCCTAATTAGAAATACGAAAAAATTATCCACCTTAATTTGGAGAGACAAACACAATTAGCAACTTCCTAAACAAAAGTCCTTGCACACGAACGGTCCTCCTTCTAGAAGCGCGCACTCGAGCCTCAAAGAACACCAAAAACCGAGCACTCCAAAGCCGGCCCCTCTTCTCCTTGATGTTGCAAGCACAATCCCACACACTCTCAATCTTTTAACTCACACAATCACTAATAGATAAGGTATTTTAGACTATAGATTTGGAGGAATTATTTAGCACAAGAATAACTAGCCATGGAGGGGGGGTATTTATACTAAAAATCAAGGAGAATGGATGGAAAAGATTGAAGTAGGAGTTAGGATTAAATGGTTGAGATTTAAGGGGGAGTTATACTAACCACCCATAATCAAGTAACCACCACACCATGATCCCACTCAAATTTTTGGGTTTCCCTCCAAAGAAGCAATCTGGCCAAGCATGGGGAGTGCACTTTGCACGTGTACGTGCAATGCACGTGCATGCATTTGCCTCCAAAAATTTGTACATTTTATTTTATATAAAAAATAAACTTTAATTTGTTATTCTACATTACAAGTCATATTTAAAAATAAATTAACTAATGGGCTTTAGTTTATGGGCCAAAAATAATTATTTTAAAATAAAATAAATGAAGTACATTTTGGGCTTTAAGAAAAAGGCTTTTTGTCTAATTGAAAGAAAGCTTTGTATAAAAATAATTAAAGCACATATTTAAATATCTATACTCATCATGATGAAAAAAATTATAACATTTAATTCAACCAAAAATATTGCACGTGCACACTACGTGCAAAAATAAATAATTTTTCATAAATTGAAAAATCAGGGCATTACAATGAGTTTGCCTCGGCGTTGGCCAAGCGCAACGATCTCGCAACGAAGGTTGAGCAGCTGAGGAGGGTCACAGTCGACAAAAGTATCAAAGTGACCAACTTGCGTCGTATCATATCTGATAGCGCTGGTGACCCTGGCTCGGCAAAACTCTCTCGATTCAAGATATTGGTGAAGGACGATACTTTGAAGGATAGGATCGTCGAGCTGGAGGAGGAAGTCGCTCGCCTGAAGCCTCAGCCCGTGAGGGTTAACGTCCGAAGCACTTCATGTACACATGAGGAGAGTGAGAGGGGGATCTCTTTCTACGAGCTTGCGACTCGTCCCCCTGCCGTTAGGCGGAGTCCGGTCGATGCTCAGAGCGACGTGGCTATTTCATCTAGTGGAGCCTCTATCGGAACCACAGTTAGGGGGAGTGCCGAAGAGGTGTCCCGATCTGCTGGGCTGCAGACGAGTTCCGGGGTTAGGCGGCGCCATCCCCGGGTATCCTTGAATCGAAACATTCCCCTTCCGAAGAAATGTTGAAGTAGTTGTAATAGGCTTTTGAACTTTTGTAGCACTTTGTTGTAATAACGATAAGGCTTCTAATAAAATCCAATTTTGTGTACTCGAGGTGTGTTGTGGTTACTCTCATTTTGAAACGAATCATAAGAACCGAGCGTTAGCTTCCTCAAGTTAGCTTCCTCAAGTTGTGAAAACTTCGTATGTGCCGAAGGAGCAAGGATAGGCTCCGACGGTTGTGGGAGCAATTCCGAATGGCGAACCACTTCTAACTGGCTTATGATCAAGCTTGCGAAGCGGATTCGTGCTGAGTGTTGGACTCCGAACTTGTCGTTTGAGTTTATTTCAACGGTTGTGGGAGCAATTCTGAATGGCAAACCTCTTCTAGCTCGCTTAAGAGCGAGCTTGCGAAGCGGATTCGAGCCAAGTGTTGGACTTCGAACTCGTCGTTTGAGTTTATTTCAACGGTTGTGGGAGCAATTCTGAATGGCGAACCACTTCTAGCTCGCTTAAGAGCAAGCTTGCGAAGCGAAGTCGAGCCAAGTGTTGGACTCCGAACTCGTCGTTTGAGTTTATTTCAATGGTTGTGGGAGCAATTCCAAATGGCAAACCACTTCTAGCTCGCTTAAGAGCGAGCTTGCGAAGCGGAGTCGAGCCAAGTGTTGGACTCCGAACTAGTCGTTTGAGTTTATTTCAACGGTTGTGGAAGCAATTCTGAATGGCGAACCACTTCTAGCTCACTTAAGAGCGAGCTTGCGAAGCAGAGTCGAGCCAAGTGTTGGACTCCGAACTCGTCGTTTTAGTTTAGAGAAGGTACAAACAGATAGATGGAAAACATGTTCTTTATTGCAAGCTAATAGTTGGCTGCTACTAAGTTGTGAGCCGTTTATTACATTGAAGAAATAAAGAGGAAAAAACACAAGTAAACGGTAAGGAACGGTTCGACATCCAAAGGTACTTAGAGAGGCATTCTAGTGCTTTCTTGGTACTTCATCAGATGGTCGGCATTCCACGTTCGGGAAATCTCTCTGCCTTCAAGATCTTCTAAGCGGTATGCTCCGAGCCGAACTACTTTGGTAATCTTATAGGGCTCTTTCCAATTTGGGGCTAGCTTACTCTTCTGACCGGAGAATGAGATAGCTAGCTTTCTGAGAACCAAGTCCCCATCTTTGAGATCGGTGGGACGGACTCTCTTGTTGTAGGCCAGCTCGATCCTCCTCCGATAGTTCTGTTGGCGAATTGAAGCCCTCTCTCGGAGTTCGTCAACCAAGTCCAAATTCATGCGAAGTTCCCTGGCATTCTGCTCTTCTTCATAAGCAAGAAGACGAGGAGAGGGTACTCCGACATCAATGGGGATCATAGCTTCGGACCCATAGGTGAGATTGAACGGCAACTCTCCTGTGGGGGTTCTTTTTGTAGTGCGGTAATTCCACGGTACGTTAGGGAGCTGGTCGACCCATAATCCTTTGGCGGACTTGTCCAACCTCTTCTTAATACCGGAAAGGATTTGCCGATTGGCATTTTCCACTTGGCCGTTTGATTGAGGATGGGAGACGGAGGAGAAGCATTGCTGAATGGCGAGGTCTTCACACAGAGCTCGGAGTGCGGCCCCCATGAATTGTGTTCCATTGTCAGTTATGAGTACTCGAGGGACGCCGAACCGACAGATGAAGCTCTTCCAAAAGAACTGAAGCACCTTGTTCTCGGTGATTGTAGCCAGGGGCTCGGCTTCGATCCACTTCGAGAAGTAGTCAATTACCACGACTAAGAATTTGAGTTGGCCGGGAGCTGGTGGAAATGGCCCTAGTAAATCCATCCCCCACATTGCGAAAGGGATCGGACTTGATAGGGAGGCAAGCTGAGCTTGTGGGAGACGACGAATGTGAGAATACTTTTGACAAGAGCTGCATTGCCGAACGTTTCGTTCGGCATCCTGTAGAAGGGTCGGCCAGAAGTATCAATAATTCAACACCTTCCGGGCGAGGGATCTTGACCCTGAATGTGCACTGCCTATGCCTTCGTGAAGTTCTTACAAGGCATACGTGGCTTGTTCCGGGGAGAGACACCTTAAATAAGGCCTGCCGTCTACTTGTATGAAGGAGCATTTGTATAGAACCCCCTCAATAAGGGTGTACCACTCTGCCCGGGTTCTGACTCGACGAGCCTCCTTGGGATTTTCGGGGAGGAGCCCATCCCTTAGGAATTCTATTAGGGGTCTCATCCAGTTGTCTTCAAGTTGGACGGGCAGTGACTCCATCGAGTCGGGATTCTCTTCTTCTATGCTCGGCCTCATGAGCACTTCGATCAGGACGGTCAGCTCGAGGCCCTGGAGAGAGGAGGAGGCTAGTTTGGAGAGGGCGTCTGCCTGGGAATTCTCTTCTCGGGGGATTCGCTGAATGAGTGCCTCTTCAAATAGGGACATGAGATGTTAGACCTTGACTAGATACTTAGCCATTCGGTCATCTCGCGCCTCATATTCGCCCAGGACTTGATTCACGACTAGTTGAGAATCGCTAAAGATCCGGAGGCACTGCGCCCCTGCCTTGCGAGCCATTCCGAGGCCGGCTATAAGTGCTTCATACTCTGCTTCATTGTTGGAGGCCTTGAAGTTGATGCGGAGGGAGTATTGGAGGACGAAGTCATCTGGGCCTTCCAGAATGACCCCGACTCTGCTTCCCTCGTTGCAAGAGGATCCATCTACATATACCGACCAGAGAGGAGGCCCGTTCATTGCTTGGCTGACCTCGGGGATGGTGCTCTCGACAATGAACTCCGCTAAGGCCTGAGCCTTGATTGCGGTCCGAGGCTGGTACGAGATGTCATGCTGGCTCAGCTCGATAGACCACTTCATGAGACGACCGGAGGTTTCTGGCTTGTGAAGGACTTGCTTCAGCGGTTGGTCGGTAAGAACGACCATCGAGTGGGACTGAAAATACGGGCGAAGCTTCCTTGCTGCCATAATCAAGGCGTATGCCATCTTCTCTAGCCTCAGATAACGAAGCTCGGCATCCCGAAGTATCTTGCTTACGTAGTAGATGGGCTTTTGAGTTCTGTCTTCTTCCCTTACTAAGACAGCACTAAGGGTCTGTTCGGAGGCAGCTAGGTAGAGGTAGAGAGTTTCCCCGGGGATAGGCTTGCTGAGGAGAGGGGGGTTGACGAGGTAGGCTTTGAGCAGGTCAAAGGAATCCTGCTGTAGCTGACCCCACTCGAAGCCCTTGGCCCCTCTGAGTGCTTTAAAGAAGGGGAGGCACTTCTCCCCGGACTTTGAAAGGAAGCGACCGATGGCCGCGAGGTGTCCAGTTAGCTTTTGCACCTCTTTCACATTCTTAGAGGGAGCCATGTCCAGAATGGCCTTGATCTTTTCGGGGTTAGCTTCGATTCCTCTTTGGCTGACCATGAAGCCCAGGAATTTCCCCAACAAGACTCCGAACGCACACTTTTTCGGATTGAGCCTCATATCATGCTTCCTTAGTACGTCAAATGCTTCCTGTAGATCGGCAACGTGGTCGGCTCCATGGATGCTCTTCACAAGCATATCATCAACATACACCTCCATATTGCGGCCGATCTGATGTTGGAAGACTTTGTTGATGAGGCGTTGATAGGTGGCACCTGCATTCTTCAACCCGAATGGCATTACCCTGTAGCAGTAGAGGCCTTGATTGGTAACAAAAGAGGTCTTCGGGATGTCCGGGGGAAACATGCAGATCTGATTGTACCCGGAAAAAGCATCCATGAAGCTGAGGAGCTCATGGCCCGAAGTGGCGTCGATCAGGGTGTCTATACTTGGGAGAAGGAATGGATCTTTGGGGCAAGCCTTGTTCAGGTCGGTGAAGTCGATGCAGATCCTCCAACTGCCATTGGACTTCTTTACCATAACTACATTGGAGGGCCACTCGGGGTAATTGACCTCTTGTATGAATCGAGCCTTAAGGAGCTTGTCCACCTCTTCTTTTATGGCTTGTTGGCGCTCGGGAGCAAATTTATGCCTCTTCTGCTGGATCGGTTTGGACCCCAGAGCAACGCTGAGGTGGTGGACTAGGAGCTCTTCGGAGATTCCCGACATGTCAGCTGCCGACCATGCAAAGAGGTCACGGTTCTTTCTAATGCACTGGACTATGTTGGAGCGCAAGGCAGATGAGAAGGTCTTACTGACGAAGAACTTACGGGTCGTATCCTGCTCAGAGAAGAGCACCTCCTACAATTCATCCACCGGCTCGGACGTTGGTCGGACGCCTTCTTGGGGGATTTCAAGAGTTTCGAGGGAAAGGATTGGGCCCCCAGTAGAAGTCATGTAGCACTTACGGGCTATTTCTTGACTGACCCTTACTTCCCCTACTCCCGCCCGAGTGGGGAACTTCATCTTGAGGTGATAAGCCGAGGGAAAGGATTCTAGAGCAGCTAGGCCGGGTCGACCTAGGATGACATTATAAGCAGCGGGGACATCAATGACCATGTAGTCCATTGGCTCTGTTCGAGTAGTAGGATTTTTGCCAGCGGTTACGTCGAGGGTGATTACTCCTTCGATAGTCACTGGCACTCCCGTGAACCCATGGAGAGTGTAGCTGGCTGGCTTGAGCCTGTCCCGGGATAGCTTGAGGCCTTGGAAGGCTGCGATAAAGAGGATGTTAACGGAGCTCCCATTGTCCACTAGGATCCTCTCCACTTTAAAGTTTGCCATATGGAGGTTGATCACAAGGGCATCACAATGGGGGGTTCGGACCCCCTCTAGATCTTCATCCGAAAAGGTGACTTGTACGCCGAGGCCTTTAGGGGAAGGGGCTCCGTGAACCGAGTTGACTTCCCTTATGAAAGCCTTTCAAGAGGAGTTGGAGGAGCCTCCCATGGGACCTCCATGAATGAGGTGTAAGATGCGCTCCTCTTCAAATTCGGGCGTTTCGTCGCGTCGTTCTGGACGCTTATTAGCCCCCCAAGGGGGAGGCGGAAGCTCGGCTCGGTCCTTTCTCACAAATTTAGCCAGCTGCCCTCTTTGGATGAGGGCCTCAATCTCGTTCTTCAAGACCCGGCAATCATTGGTGTCATGGCCATGGTCCTGATGATAGCGGCACCACTTCTCTTTGTCCCTCTTCTTACCAGGGGTGTTCATCTTCGGAGCAGGAGGTATCACCCCTTCCTTCTCTACTTCCATGAGAATGGTGGAGATGTTGGCGTTAAGAGGAGTGAATTTTTCGAACCTGGGGGGAGGGCGGCGCTGGCCGCCATTGTCCTTTTGGACCTTCTTGGCTCCCTCTTCTTCTGTTGCCTTTTTTTTAGTTCCGAAGGCAGACCCCTCAAAGTTGGGGAGATACTCAGCTTCTTCAGCCCGAATATATTTGTCACTTCTAAGAAGGAGGTCGGAGAAATTTAGCGGGGGCTTCTTAGCGAGGGAGGACCGAAGGCTAGAGTTGAGGACGTTTGATTGGAAGGCAGCGGCAGCGACCGACTGGTCGAGAGAAGCGATGGACCTAGCTTCTGCAGTGAATCTTTTCACATAATCCCTGTAATACCCTGATTTTTCAATATATGAAAAATTATTTATTTTGCACGTAGTGTGCACGTGCAATATTTTGGTTGAATTAAATCTTATAATTGTTTTATTGTGATGTGTATAAATATTTAAACATGTGTTCTCAAATTACTTTGTACAAAAGCTTTTCTTTAAACAAATAGAAAGCCTTATTTTAATTAAAGCCTTTTCTTAAAGCCCAAAATATATTTTATTTTAAACTGACTATTTTGGCCCATAAAACTAAGCCCATGGATTAATTTATTTAAAAAGTCTATTTTTATTTTTGTACAAATTAAAATGCACAATTTTTAGGCCTAGTTGCATGCACGTGCACTACACGTACACGTGCAATGCACACTTCTCTTTTGGAGGCCGGATTGCTTCTTTTGGAGGGAGATTCAAAAGTTTTATGGAGATCATGGAGGTGGTTATGTAGTTGTGGGTAGTTTTCATAACTCCTACTCTAATCCTAGCCCTTGATCCTACAACTCCCTAGTGCATCCTAGCCCTTCATTCTACTTGATTTCTAGTATAAATACCCCCTCCCATGGCTATATTCATATGCACTTATACCTTTCCAAATCTATAGTCTAATTAGTAGTAAGTTGTGAGTAAAAGTGTGAGAGTTGTGTGGGATTGCTTGCATTTTCCCAAGGAGAAGAAGGCCGGCCATCACAAGGAGAAGCATTCGGTGGTGGTGATTGTGGAGCTTGTGCGCGCATCATCTAGGAGGAGGTGCATTCATTCGCAAAGGACCTTCGTTGCTATTATGTTGTTTTCTCTCCATACAAGGTGGGTAAAATTCTCCATATTTCTAAAGTAGAATGCTTGTATGAATGAATGATAGTGGGTTTGATTTTCCTTATTTCTAATTAGAAATGATGCTAGTATTATATTGAGAAATGATGCATGAAAAATATTAATAAGAGTACACTCTTAATTGGAGAATTGACCTATAAATTGGATTGGAATGTGAGTATGCAATTGTATGTGACTGGATTAGTAAAAATCTAAGTTGATATGGATTAATTATAAGCATGAATGTGAACTTGGCTAATAAAGAGATTAGTGGCTTTAATTGTTGAGAAATGTTGAAAAGAAACGTTCTGGTAAGTCGACTTAGGACCTTGTAAGTCGACTTATATGCTCATTTTAAGTCGACTGGTGCTGTTATAAGTCAACTATTTACTTAAAATCATGAATGTTCCCCCTTGAACAGTCGACTTACTATAGTATAAGTCGACTGGTACTGATGCATTTTTATAAACTCGAATGTTCTACTCTTTTGAAAATACATGAGACTTTATGAAGATAATTTGGGAATTGTTGCATGAAATAAAATGTGATTTGAGAATAAAAGGTGTAATCAGAACTATGATTTTGATATGTGTATTTTTGGGAAATTATACCTTACAAAAGAACTAGAAATGAGGAAGATTAGTATAGTAAAGATTGAAGGGACATCATAAATGTATGAAAATATGAACTATGAATATTCGTTAGTACTTCTCATTTTGAGAACAATGTGATAACCATGAAATGTGAATTATTCTTGTTGAAGAATAGCGTGACAAAATATGATGTGTGATTCCTTAATTTAAGATGTTTTAACTGTTCAGTCGACTTAATGTGTGTAGCAGTCGACTTAATGTGTGTAGCAGTCGACTGTATAGAACTTGAGAAATTACATAATTGAACTATGCAGAACAGGCGACTGTGTTGAACGACAGTCGACTGCCCTGTGGGGGATAATTGAAATTGGAATATTGCGGAACAGCCGACTGCCATGTGCAGCAGTCGACTC
This sequence comes from Hemerocallis citrina, assembly GCA_017893485.1. NCBI lineage: Eukaryota > Viridiplantae > Streptophyta > Magnoliopsida > Asparagales > Asphodelaceae > Hemerocallis > Hemerocallis citrina. The sequence goes on from JACEHZ010000269.1 coordinate 489,271, forward strand.
TTCCGAGTGGTTATGAATAACTGAATTTGACTGGACAAGTCGACTGGAAGAGATCCAAGTCGACTGTCCAGAGTGTTTTGATATGCCAGAGAACATTATTCTGTTTATTTTGAAGATTATGAACTTTATGATTGATGTTGATGAACTCTTTTATTGCTGTATGAAATTATATGAAATGAATCATAGTATTGAATTGAGAAATTATATGAAATGAATCATAGTATTGAATTGAGAATTTACATGAAATGAATCATAGATTCGAATTGAGAATTACATGAATATGAAAGCTAAGATCATGATATGCTGAGGCAATGAAAAATGAACTCATGAGCTGGGAATGCTCAGATTATGTTAGAATTTGTGAATTGGAATTGAAATGAAAGAGTAGCTAAGTCTCCCCCGGCATTTGGAAAGAAATGAAATGAATATTGAAAAGAAAGACCAAGGTTGGTCATGTTGAAATGAATGAATAAGTCCGGTTTAGTGGAGAGGCTAACTCTAGAGCTTTGATTTTGTTCATGATTCTAATAAAAACTAAGGATTAGTACATAGTGGAGATGTGATGAAAGTAGGAGAAAACACGAGTGAGAGCCATCGGATTTGCGGCGGAGGGTATTTCACAGGTTCTTCACGATGAGTCGTGACATGACGTGGATACGGCTCCAGGGTGCCGTGGCGGCGGGGAGTATTTCACAGGTTCTTCACGATGCGTCGTGACATGACGTGGATACTGTTCCAGGGTACCGTCCCGGTAGTGACACTTGTGGGATGTTTGGTGACTGCATGAGGATCGTGTGCCATGAAAGAGGCTGAATTGTCCATAGGTTCTTCATGATGAGTCGTGACATGACGTGGGATTCCCCTCCAGTTTCTGTACACGTGCTTGCACTCATAGATCATGTAAGACACTACCGTAGTTACAGCAGTAGATTAAGTCATACCGAGGGATTGAACCCTACAAAGATGAAGAACGATTAAGAGGCTTGCCCTCGGACCTATGTAGTATGGGATGCATAGACTCCGAACAAATGTGCATTAGTGTCATGTAACATAAATAATTGCATTAAGGACTAAGTGCACAATCACAACACGACATCAATAGGGTAGCCCCTTTAATTGTAATGTAACAAGTTTGTGTTTGCTAAATATGGAAAATTAAGTTATACTGTTCCCGGCATAGAGAGGATGGCCGTGTATAATGATCGTCGGTTGAATAAACTGACGTACCCACAGTCTTATATGCAGGTAAATGGCATGTTAAAGGTTAAAGAGGAATGGATGCATAAAGATTGTACCATGTTGTTGTACATTTATTTAATTGTTGTATTTTACTTCCGCTGTGCAAATGAAAAGTGTAATATGATGTAAACTCTGATGTATAGTGAAAAGTTTAAATTTTCTTGTAAAATTGTACTAAAGAAAGTGAAAAGATCCTGTAGAACATCTCGAATTCAGTGTATTTAGGATTCGGGGCGTTACAATCCCTCAGCTTCTCGCCCTTCTTCTGCCTAAGGTAGAGTAGCGAGAAACTGGTCTTCTCAGTGCGTCGGCTACTCACGAAATGAGTGACAAAGAGGGTCTCAAACTGCTCGAAGGAGAAGATAGAGGATGGGGCGAGACGGGAGTACCATTCCCGAGCCGGACCCTTTGAGAGTGACGGGGAAGGTCTTACACAGCAGAGCATCGGAAGCTTGGTGGATTAGCATAAGAGTCTTTAAGCTTTCGATGTGATCGACGGGGTTAGATTCCCAGGAATAAGTTTCGAACTGTGGAGGCTTGAAGCCTAGAGGGACAGGAGCCTCCATGATGGTTCGGGAGAAGGGAGGTCGACTCGGTCGGAGGGCCCTTCCTCTAAGCTCTTCTTCTTTGTCCATTCGACCGAGGCGCCTCTCCATCTCGTGGAGACGGCAGTAAAGAGCGTCATCCCTTCGAAGGTAGTCAAATGAGCCCCTGGACTCATCTTCATAAGAATGGGAGCGGGGACTATAGCAACGGTAGCTCTGGGAGTGTCGAGGACTAGGAATGTGCTGGTGGTTGCTAGGAACTGGAGGAGGACTTAAGGACCGAGGGCGAGGACTTTGAACCAGGAGGAGAGGGGACCTTTTGAGCATTGTTGGTGGCTGGGCGGTGGTTGAGTGCTTGCAGGATGGTATCTTGGAATCGTTGGAACTCGGCACGAGTGATGGGCGCGTCATCGTTCCTCGGATGCTGCCGGTCTGCAGGAGAAGGGGGTCTTCTCCTATGGTGTCGAGGGGACTCTCTCTGCCCCCTGTGGTGAGGGGACCCTCTGTAGTCTTGGCAAAGAGGAGAACGCTCATTCAGATGTTGTTGGCGAGAGGCTCCCTCTCGGGCCCGCCTTTCATCCAAACGGCGGCGAAGATCCTCTTCCTTTTGTCGATTGAGGATGGTGTTGCAAAGGTGCTCGGAAGCTCGGGGATTGTGAGATGCCATGGAATCAGTAGAGGGATTGTGCATGGAGGCACGATCATGTTGGAGAGGTTGTTTCTGAGGATTGGGACCAGTTTGACTGCGAGCGGGCTGGAGATTCTGAGGAGGGAGTTGGTCTTGCTGCGGGGCTTGATCGGGCTAAGGAGGAAGACCCTGCGGCTGGACCGCATCTAGGGGGTTCTCTTGTTGAGGAGTAGGTCCACGGTTGGACCCCCAAGATCTGAGTCTCTTTGGAGGCATGGCTGGGCAGGATCTGACCAACGGGGAGAGGAGAGGCTGCTATTCGTTGCTTCCTACAGACGGCGCCAATTTGTTACCGCTAAATTTGGTGTGGGGGTAAACAGATAGTATTTGTGGATTCTTAGAAAAACCTGAATAATCAAACCTTAACTCTTCCGCCGGAGTTAGATCGCTTGCCACTGCTGTGAACCTGCAAAAAGTGCGAGACACCGGGGTTGATCCTGGCGACGCACCCTCCGATGCTCTTGTCAGTAATCTGAATGACTAAGTAAGAACTTGAAACTGGAAAAGTATTGATTACCTCTTAATAGTGGTGGATGGGGGGGATTTATAGTCGCCTTAGGGATCAAATTAGAAATGTAATCCCTATGATCAGATAAGGATTGTAATCCCTAATTCCCAGTGAAAGGATAGATACGAATCAGGGCCGTTGATTAGGATTAACCAGAAACCCTAATTCTATCCTGCTGGACTGGGTTCGTTGTAGGTTGAAACCCGCACCTAGTAAGACAGATCCGTTTAGGGGTTATTGGGCTTTGAATAAAGACCCAGTTTCCATTTCAGACCCGTTAGTAGGTGAAATTACCATCTTACCCCCAGTTTCTAAGATTCGCGCCTGATTTGGATAGTTCCGATTTAACCCCATTTTTAGACATATCAATTATATAATTTATTATATAATTTATTATTATTGTAATAAATTGTTTAATATATAATTATAATAGATTATTATTACATATATATTATTATAATTATTATAGGTTAATATATATATATATGTATATAATTAAATATGTTTATTTTAATAAATTATTTCATATTATTATATAACTAGATTTGCCCGTGTGCACGTGCCTACGGCACGTCTTCGGAACGATATAAAACACGAAAAGCCTGTAAACAGTAAAACAACAATTATGTAGCTCAAGTTTGAATAGTTTGGCAATAATTTGTTGTAAATAAAAGTCCATGTTACCATTAGTATATGTTGAAAATTAATTATAAATGAGGGTATAAAATCTAACTTCTTAGAACTTTAAGTGTGGAGTTGAAGAGATATTTGCTATTTTCAACATAATATGTGCAAAAAAATATATTAAAATTCTGAAAATCTAAATTTCTAAGTAAATATAGAAAGAATGGGAGAGAGCGATAGGGAGAGAGAGAAAGAGAGAAATATGAAAAAGTGAAGAGAGAATAGAGAGATAGTAATAAATTAATAAGTTTATTAGTTTTTTTTGGGGGGGGGGGGGGGGATTTGGTTTTGGGGTTTGAAATTTTGGAGGAAAAATATGTTTTGTGAGGTTTGACCTAGGCCTTTGATTATAGGGGGGATTGATTGTGAGTCACTTGATAGCTTTCTTTGTAATTTATTATATAGACTAGATTTGCCCGTGCACACGTGCCTACGACACGTCTTCGGAACGATACAAAACACGAAAAGTCATGTAAATAGTAAAACAATAATTATGTAGCTCAAGTTTGAATAGTATGACAATAATTAGTTATAAATAAAAGTCTATATTGAAAAATAATTATAAATGGGGGTATAAAATCGAACTTCTTAGAACTTTAAGTGTGGAAAATAATGAAATTTAATTGTTGAAGAGATATTTGCTATTAAAAATTCTGAAATTTTGCAAAACCGAAATCTTAAAATCAAAATTTCTAAGTAAATAAAGAAAATAATGGGAGAGAGAGATAGAGATAGAGAGAAAGAGAGAAATATGAAAAAGTAAAGAGAGGAGAGAGATAGTAATAAAGTAATGAGTTTTTTAGGAGGAAAAATTTGGTTTTGGGGTTTGAAATTTTGGAGGAAAAATGTGTTTTGTGAGGTTTGATATGAGCCTTTGATTTTGGGGGGGATTGATTGTGAGCCACTTGATAGCTTTTTCTTTGTAATTTATTATATAGATATACAATTATTATTATATATTATTATTTTATATATACTATTTTATATATACCATTATTATATTATATTATTATTATATATATTATTATTTTATATATACTATTTTATATATACTATTATTATATTATATTATTATTATATATACTATTATTATATTATATTATTATTATTATATATATTATTTTATATTATTATTTTATATATACTATTTAATATATACTATTATTTCATATACACTATTTTATATATACTATTATAATAATCAATTATTATTATAATATATATTATTATTATTATATATTACTATTATATATTATTATATATTATTATATAAATTATTATTATTATGATAAATTGTTTAATATATAATTTGAATATATTATTATAATTATTATATATTATTATATATATGTATATTATTAAATATGTTTATTATAATAAAATATTTTATATTATTATTATGTATCAGTATGTATGTATATGTATACAACATGTATGTATCAGAGTATATATACTGTATACAGTATATACATACAACCAAACTTATACATACATTATACTCTCATTTTCAAAAAACTGTTTTATAAAACATTATTACCAAATAGTTTTTACACTCATTTTCAGAAAACTGTTTTCAGAAAACTCATTTTCAGAAAACTGTTTTCAAAACAACAAACCAAACACAACCATAAGTTTTTGTCATCCTGATTGTCACCAAAAGTAAATCAGGTAATCAAATTTTAGTAATTGTGAGTGACCATATTGTAATTGCATTAGAAGCAAATGCTTAAGGATTAAGGAAGATCTTTACTGCAGAAGTTAGATCTTACAAAGTTAAAGGAATCTAATATTCAGCTATTATTGACAGAAACAAGATACAATGCATGCATTTTAATAGCATTATTCGTCGAGATCTGCATTCACTTGCAAATATGTGATGTTGGAACAAGTTCTTGCCAGGTTCTAGCTTTTTTTTTCTCATAAGTAACTTTTGAATGTTTAGTGTTTATACCTTATGCTTTGATGTTTATGTACTCTATTATCCATCCTACACTTCCATAAGAACTTCATCCAGCCTCTATGAAAATAGCTAGTGCAGTCATTAAAATCAATATAAAAATTAAAGTTTTAATGGTTCTCAATAATCAGTTTCAATTTCACACTGTTTGTAACACATGTTAAATTTGTTAAAATGCTATGCCCTCATTAACCATTGAAATTGTCATTAAGCCATAGTTTTTAGGATCACTGATTGTCGACTAAAAGTAAGCTGACACCAGTCATTTAGTAAATGCATTCAGCCCAAAATTTAAAAAAGGACAAATAGACTGGAAGCATTTCAATAAGACAGAAACAATGCCAAGTGAAGCAGAGGATAAATATATTAGCAAGTCATTGCACGCAAAAATTAAAGCCTACCTCACTCTGTTGAGCTGTGAAATATTGCAAGCAGCGCTGAGCAACATGATTACCATTAACATCTTTTATTAATGGAACAATACCAGGCTTCAAAGAGGAAGCGACAATGTAAATTTGATTTGGAAGGAACAATTAGCAAAGTTTAGTGTTAATACCTTGGCTCTTAGGAACTTCAGTTGTAAAAGGTCTTCCTTTCTCAATCCCAATCGAACTCTGCTTCTTTTGCTGCAACTTAGGCGCATAGCCATTGATTCCCAAATCAAGTTTCTCTGAAATTCAAAACAAAAATTAGGGTTTGATGCAAACTACAGGTGAGTATAAATTACTACCAGAATCTAAGAAACCCAAAATTGAATGTCCTCGAGAGGTTATTTTTTCTCTCTCTCTCTCTTCGCACCGCGCGTTGACGTTGATGGCTAGGCTAGAGTCGAGATCCTCGAGGAGGTAACATCAAGTTCGACGGCAAAGAGGGGCATATGGGGGAGAGCTCATGTGGGACTAGGTTTCGACGATGACGACGGGGCTAGGTTTCGACGAGATTTGGAGTGGAGAAATGTGTGTGTGTATGTGTGTGTGTGTGTGTGTGTGTGTGTGTGTGTGTGTGTGTGTGAGGTGCCAACTGAGAGTGTAGTTTTAAAATTAATTTGGAGGGTATTTTTGTCTTTTCATATACCTCTTAACGGGTTTAAACCCGTTAAGGGGCATATTCCTGTAATATTTTACTAACTTAACTGAGAAATAAATGGCGGGGTAATTTAGGTCCAAATGAACAAAATTTGAATGCTATTGGGGTATTATTTTAACTTTAGGTATGTGTAAGTGATTTACACTTAACTTTGTGTGTTAATAGGTCATTCACCCTATAAAAAACAAAATTCCAAGCTTTCATGTGCCCCACAGGCACTAATTCTCTTTCTTTCTCTTTCTTTCGGTCACTCTCTACAGAGTAGGCTTAGAGACACCAACTACTTTGAGAATGCGTGTGTTTAATGAATCAAACAGTGATAAAATTGAATTATTTATTAATCACGATTAGTTAAGAGGAGGCTTTATTACTTTCTGATCATTCTATGAAACCTTCCATGTTGTACGGAGTTTAATTGAATAGTGTGTACTCCAGCTGGAACACAAACCAACAGTACTGAAAAGAATATAAAACAATGAAGAAGAAGAAGAAATTTTTATTATAATGAGTTTAATAGATAGACCAATGTTTTTTTTTGAGGTAAAAGGTGGAATAAAGACACCCTGTTTCATTAATCAGAAATTAATAAAACATCCCCGGTGAACCGGGAGACATACAAAAGTACAATGCATAATAAAAAAAGAAAAGAGAAAGTACGGTGCAGGAAATAAAACATAAACTCTCAACAAGACCCTGAGGGGTAGGCGTAATCCTCCATGCCTGAACCAACCTAACGTACAGACGTCCAAAAAAAAACTAGAAGAGACTGCAGCTATCGAGACACTGATGAGCATAGGTGGCACCGACCTGTCAGTCCAGTGTCGGCCCAAACTCAACCTCCTCATCGTCGAACTCCTCCACCTGGAAGACTAGCAATCCTCCCTCTCGCTCCTGTGGCGGCAGCTGTAGCCCAAAAAGAGATAAGATGCATGATATGAGTAAGGTTACCAGAAATACTACTACAAGAAGCACGAAAATAAAAATTGTTTCTGTCTAGCCATAACACTCATGTAGTTGCCGCAATGGCAATGTACCACGCATCCTTCATTTAGTTGCGATTCGAGGCGAATTTAGGGCCAATCCACAACTCCTCATATTCGTCGGGGTAGTCACTTGTTCCTAGGGCTCTTAAAACCTCTACCAAGGTCGCCTTACTCCTCGGGCAGTGAATAAACAAGTGATTCAAAGTCTTCGTATGCACGTTGCAGAATCCACATTCAGTCGCAATCTGTGGTTGCCTTTTAGCCAGATTCTCTCTTGTAAGGATTGCATCATTGAGCACTAGCCAGAGCAATACTCTGACTTTCAATGGTGTTTTCGCCTGCCATAACACCTGTGCCCAGCTAGGTCTGCATCCCCGGAAGTGAATCCGATGGTACAGGGATCTGACCGTAAAAGCTCCCTTGGTCTCTAGTCCCCATCGCATCTGGTTTGGACCTTGGGTGCACATCGTCCCGGTCCTTGTGAAGTGAGTCTGCAAGTCAAGCAGTTGCTGGTGTAATCCTGGGGCCAGCCCTCCTCTGAACGGTGGCCTCCAATTTCCCCTCTTCCAAGTCTCTGCCACAGAGATATTGGGCCGACTAGTCTTGGCATACAGGTCTGGGAATGTTTCCCTCAATGCATGAGCCCCACACCACTTAGCACACCAAAATCTGGTGGATCGGCCATTACCAATAGTTGACGTAACTGCCGAGTTGAAAGGTCCACTTGCTTTGGTGATCCCTTTCCAGAATCGCGAGACCTTAGCCCTTACTCGAAAGCCTAGATTTCTCGTCCCTTTTCCCCGAAGGTACGATTGAATGAAATCTTGCCACCCCTATTGGAGTCTGCCCCTTTCCAAAGAAATCTTCTACGGATCCGGTCAATCCTTTGGATAACCCACTTTGGAAGTTCAAAAAAAGACATGTAGTAAATGGGGAGATTAGACAACACTGAGTTAATGAGGACCACCCTTCCTCCAAGTGACAGTGATTTTCCTTTCCAGCCCGACAGTCTGTCCTCCACTCTGTCAATAATCGGTAGCCAGTCCGACTTAGCTAGTTTCCCTGGTCTGAGTGGGAGCCCTAAGTACTTGATTGGAAACTCGTCCGTCAAACAGTTCAGAATAGTGGCGTGATCCCGAGCTTCTTCATCAGAGAGCGTAATGGGAATCAGTGCACTTTTGTGGAAATTTATTCTGAGGCCTGACCAGGCTTCAAAGCAGTAGAGGGACCATTTAAAGCAGATCGTTTCTGACCTGTTCCCATTCCCAAAAAGTAGGGTGTCATCAGCATATTGGAGAATCGTGCACCCCTGATTAGCGGCGCTGCAGGCCACAGGCGAAATCCAACCTGTTCTCCGACAGTTGTCTAGCATACCCCTAAGCACATCTGCTACAATAGTGAATAGAAGTAGGGACAATGGGTTTCCTTGTCGGAGGCCTTTCTTGTAAGAAAACGACGGGCCTGGTTGTCCATTCACCAATATAGCCGTTTTACTAGTCTGTAAACATTGTTTGATCCATCTAACCCACCTATCTCCGAATCATCTCTCTCTGAGGGCTTCCAGCAGACACTCCCAATCGACCGAGTCGTATGCCTTCTCAAAATCCAACTTTAGGAGGAAGTTCTTGGAGTTTCTCTTATGGCAGTGGTGGATCACTTGTTCAGCGGTGGCCACACAGTCTAGGATACATCTGCCCTTAATGAAGCCCGTCTGGGTTTTGCTGATTAAACTGTCCATAATGTTCCCCAGTCGGATGGTCAGGACCTTCGTGATGATCTTAACCGAGCAGTTTATAAGGCTAATCGGTCGGAAATTCCCCACACGTTTAGCTTCTTCTCGTTTGGATATGAGAACAATCTCTGCAAAGTTGAGCATGCCCAATCTGAGATTATTGTGGAAAAATTCCTCCATCAGAGCCATAATGTCCCCTTTAATTTCTTCCCAGAATACTTGGAAGAACATCATTGGGAAGCCGTCTGGCCCAGGTGACTTGTCTGCTCCCATTTGGTCGATGGCCTTTTTGACTTCCGTTTTTGAGAAAGGTGCTTCCAGAGTAGACAGATCTTGCGCCGAGTTTTGTTGATAAGCCTGCCAGTATTCCTCCCTTAGCGGGATCCTGAAATCATTCTTCCTCCCAAAAAGGCCCTTGTAAAAATTTTGAAATGTCGTTGAAATCACCTTTTCATCTTGTGATGCTCCCGAATCCGTCTGTAAAGAAAGGATGAGATTGGATCTACGTCTTTCACTTGCCACTCGGTGGAAGTAGGCCGTATTCGCGTCTCCCTCTTTGAGCCACGAAATTCTAGACCTTTGATGCCATTTGATCTCTTCCAATTTATAAAGATTGGCAATATTTTTTCGAAGCTCTAAAAGCCTATTTCGTTCTTCTTGAGACAGGACTCTCGACTCTTCCATCCTTTCTAACTCATTAATTCCTTCCAGAAACGAATCTTTTGCCCTCCAGATGGTCAAAAATCTAGACCGATTCCATCTGCGCAGCAGCCTTCTCAATCTGCAGATTTTTTCACACCATCGGGAAGCAGCGTCTGACTCGGCTGTTGGGAGCACCCAATTTTCCATCACCATGTGGTGGAATCCCTGAATTTCTAGCCAGGCCTTTTCAAATCTGAATTTCCTTGTCCTGTGAGCTCCTTGAACCCCCACATCGAGAAGGATCGGGATGTGATTTGATGTGGGTCTAGGAATTGATCTAGCAGTTGCCAATGGAAATTTAGCTTCCCAATCCATCGAAACTAGAACCCTATCCAATTTGGCCATTACTGGCACCGCTTGCATGTTAGACTATGTGAATAGCCTGTCATTAACCGGGATATCTATCAGTTCTAGTTCCGTAATCACCCTATTAAACTCCTCTCTGTGCCTGTTCGTTGGAGCCTCTTCCCTTGTGCTCGAAAGAGAATCTGGTGATGTTGAAGTCCCCTCCAACAATCCAAGCTCCCGGCGATCGTTGTCTGATATCGACAAACTCTTCCTAAAAAGCATTTCGATATGTAGTCACGTTTGGCCCGTAGACGACAGTAACCGACTGCTCCCAATTATCAGACTTACGCTTCAGTCGGGCAGTCAGGGAGAACCTTCCACTGTATACCTGGGTGCAATTGAGAGTATCCGAGTTGAAGCCAATTGCTATCCCTCCAGAGGCTCCAGCTGACGGCCGTAACACCCATTCCTCAATTTTGTTGCCCCCGATTCTCTTCAACTTGAACCCGTGCTGGAGCTTGGTTTCTTGCTACCCTACCACTTCCGCCTTGGATTTGCAAATGACGTCCCTAACCATCCCCGCTTACACCTGTCCCCCAGCCCCCTAACGTTCCAGAAGAGTGTATTCATTGGGAGGCTGTGTCAGGAACCACCGTTGTAGAGGGGGTGGGGCCAACTTCATCCTCAGCGTTGTCAGTCGCCCTGGAGCAATCTCCAAGGGTGTTCTCCAGACTAGTCTTAACTCTATCAATTTCCCAACCCCTTATTTTATTTAGCAATAAAGCATTATGCTCAGTGTCACATACCTCTAACCTACAAGTTTTAGCAAGAAAAAAAACTTCAAAATCTGACATGTAATTTAAAATAGTAGCTAAAAACTTTTTTGTACCTCCATTGTCAAATTTTGCAGCCTTAGCTGCGGCCGCTACCTCCAAATAGTCATCCAGGGACTCCACATGAGCCCTCTTAGGCGAGCGCTGGACCCGGAACCCAATCATTCTGCACAGTGTTCCAGTACTGAATTCAGGTGCTGATCCTGGAAATGTGGACAAGACCATCTCTGGCGAGATTTCCCTCTGTGTGTCAGCAATGAACTCAAGATCCTCTGACTCCTCGTCTGAGAAAGAAAAATCCTCGTCTAGATTTAAACGGTCTTCATGGTCCCCATCACTCTCTGAATGCTGAGCCTCATGTTGTGTCTTAGATACGCTCATATTGGACTCCTCGTTGAGCCCACAGACAGGTGGTCCCAAAACAGTGGCGGCGTTATCTGTCGTGGTCCCCTCAATGGGCCCACTATCTGTCTGACACTAAGTCAGAATATTCACAACTGTACTGGGCCCCTCTTTGGGCCCATCACTATCTATAAAAGGGGCACAGCCCACGCTCTCAATTTCAAACTGAGAGGTACAGTTCAACCTCCCTTTAGTCAGCAATGCTGGAGCGCGATAACGTGCTCCCTTGCGAGTCATTATACCCCCACTCTCGATATTCTCTCCCCCCGTTTGTCCTCTATTGGCGGTAAGCTCACCCTCTATGACAGATGGCACCATCTGATTGGGTAGGACAGTAGCAGGGACAGCTCGTTCAGAGCTCTTGGGGATCAAATCGAGATGCGATAGGGTCAAGGCACCTTTCATCTTCTTCAAACACATGGTAGTTGGGTCAGATCTCCCAACTCCGCTATCTTCTTTACCAAAAACGCCCATCCTCAAAGCGACAGCTTCACTGTCTCCCTCCTTTGGGCTTTTTTCCTTGTGAGGGGGCAGATCCAAGCTGAGCCCTTCCCCCATTTGGGTCTCTGTTGTTGGCAAATAATCTATGTGGGCTCACATATGTGACTAAATGTATAATTGCTATTCCAAAGTCTAATCCAAATTAAAGTGATCTAATCAAGATTAAGTAATGGGTTAAAAGCATATAATTTAAAGTGTGATATAACACGTGTAGAGACCGTAAAGTAAATTTCTTATTTTGTGATGGGTAAAATTGGAAATCAATAATTATCAATTAGGGTTACGGTCCCCTATATATACGCATCTTCTTATTCCATCTGTAATCCCATCAACAGAAGAATAGAGAGACGGCCTCTTATAGAAGTGCGTATCATATAGGAAGATCCAAACCCTCTGTGCAATCTCCATCAATGGCTTCAGGTTAGTGCTTCCGCTTTTAATCTTCTTCTTCTTTTAATTTAGCAAAGATCTATAGTTTCATGAATTCAGGATTATATATTAAAGCACTTCTGCAACATGATTAAGATCTAGATTCATATAAACATGTTTTAGGTTGTTATTAATATTTTATGCATGTTCTTAAGTGTATATAAAATTCCAACAATTGGTATCAGAATTATACAATTCCAACAACATATATAAAATTCCAACAATTGTTCTTAATTATACATCAATGGATACATCAATTAATATCCATCAGAATTAACTAATATCCATTTAAGATTTAGTTAATTCTGAAATTTAGTTCTGTTATCATTAGTAATGTTATCATTAACTAAGATACAATTTTTTTAAGATACGGTTTTTTAAAGAATCATTAGTTTTGTACTTCTGTACTCAGTTTCTTTTGATCTGCTGGTTTAGAGGGGTGACGTCAGCATGACGTCACCAATGGGGGCCCCACCCGGGTAATGAAGAAAGACAGAGTACTGCTCTGTTCTCTTTCGGATGACGTGGCGCATGGCCCACGTACGGGCTGTGTTTGACCGGAGTTAAGAAAACATACGGCTTCATTTATGTTAATGATAGATTATATGGTGTTTCATGTATGACTATGGCTTCATTTTCCAGAAAAGAATGATATTTATCAGTATAGATTCATTAATTTTCTATTCATTAATTTGTGTTGATGAAAATCAAATTTCTGTTACTAAAGATATTTGTCCTATAATCGAATAAATAAAATTCAGTTAGATATTATTTTGATATTATCAAAATAGTAGATAGATATGGTTCAGTTATGATTTTGTTATTATTTCAGATAAATATACATAACATTTTCTGTTATAATTTTGTTATCACTTTAAATTGATATTATCTATCTAAAATAAAGTAAAATTGTAAAGTTAAGGTTAAGAATATTTTTTGGAAAACAATTAAATTCAAATTTTGATTTTGGTTTTGGTTTTTCTTATGAATGTCTAATATTTTGAATAGTTTAATTGAAACAAAATATTACCAAAGTAACCTCTTTTGTGTAGATTAATTTATTTGAAATATCAAGATGATTGTGTGTTTATAATTCATGCATTTATTAACTGACCCAAAGGTAAGTTGATATTTGGCCGAATTTCATACACATCTATGGCAATAAATATGTGACAATTATAAGGTATTCCATGTGAACAATAAGTCAGTCCAAAGAATGACTTATTATTTGACAGGATTTATTGTCAATATTTGATTACTACAACAAGAGTACCGCTTACAGTTAATATTACTGTCCAAAGACTTGATATTAACGTTGTGCCTGATATCTTGAGATGGGATTAACCATTATTTGAATTTATTGTTTTATATGGATTCTCATGTGAGCTTATTTTTGTTTAGTTTTTGTTTTATATTCAGCTAGTTTATCATCTGTTGTCTTAATAACTGCTAACATCAATTTTGTTTCCATACTTAATGGGACAAATTTCAAGGATTAGAAAAGGACTCTTAAGGATATGGTAAGGAGTATGATTGCTCATTCCACCTTACCTGAGTACCTCTGGGGAGAAGCATTAAAGACAACAGCTTACATTCTCAATAGAGTACCACCTAAAGCAGCTGCAAAAACAACTTATGAGCTTTGGACAGGTCGAAAGCCGAGTCTAAAGCACTTTCACATTTGGAAATGTCCACCTGAGGCAAGGCCTTACAGGCCACATGAAAAGAAATTGGACTCCAAAATAGTGAGCAGCTACTTTATTGGTTATTCTGAACGATCTAGAGGCTGTAAGTTTTATGATCCCACACTAGGAATATTTTTGAGACGGGAACTGCAACAATTTTTGAGGAAGTTGAGTTTTGGGGAGAAATAAACTCAGGAACATTGCTTTTGAAAAGGAATTGGATTCAATTACAAATCCAATTCCTACTATCACTTTTGACAATATACAGATTCCCACACATATTATTGATCAAGAAGTGAATCTGGAACCTCAACAAGACAATGTTGAACAACCCCCCATTCAAGATGAGGTAATTTTTCCAGAAGAACAAAGTCAACAACCTCAAGAACCAGTGCCATTTAGGAGATCCACGAGAGAAAGGAGGAATGCTATTCCGGATGATTGTATTGCATTTCTCCAAGAACATGAGGATGACAATGGAATGATGGAAGATGATCCAATCACATTTCATCAGGCCATTAAAGGTTGTAACTCTCAAAAGTGGATTAATGCCATGAATGAGGAGTATAAGTCTATGCAAGACAATAAAGTTTGGAAACTTGTCCCATTACCAGAAGGTGCAAAACCAATTGGTTGAAAATGGATATTTAAGACCAAGAGGGATGCAAATGGTAATGTGGAGAGGTATAAGGCACGTCTTGTAGCTAAAGGCTATACTCAGAAAGAAGGCATTGATTTTACAGAGACTTTCTCTCCAGTTTCATCGAAAGACTCGTTTAGGACAATTATGGCAGTTGTTGCTCATCTTGATCTTGAGCTACATCAGATGGATGTTAAGACGGCGTTTCTCAATGGTGACATTGACGAGACAATTTATATGGTGCAACCAGAAAACTTTGTGTCGGGAGATCCAAAGAATATGGTTTGCAAATTGACAAAAT
This sequence comes from Hemerocallis citrina, assembly GCA_017893485.1. Taxonomy (NCBI): domain Eukaryota; kingdom Viridiplantae; phylum Streptophyta; class Magnoliopsida; order Asparagales; family Asphodelaceae; genus Hemerocallis; species Hemerocallis citrina. Next base: position 504,474 of record JACEHZ010000269.1, read on the forward strand.
CCATCTATGGACTCAAGCAAGCTTCTCGTCAATGGTACCACAAGTTTCATCAAGTAATTATCTCATTTGGTTTTGAGATGAATGTAGTTGATGATTGTGTGTATCACAAGTTCAGTGGGAGCAAGCATATATTCTTAGTTCTATATGTCGATGACATATTGCTTGCCACTAATGATATAGATTTATTGCACGAAACTAAAAAATTTCTGTCCAAGCATTTTGAGATGAAGGATCTTGGGGATGCCTCTTTTGTATTAGGAATTCAGATACACCAAGATCGTTCTCGAGGTATTCTAGGATTATCACAAAAGAGATACATCGATAAAGTATTCAAAAGGTTTGGCATGCAAGATTGTAAGACCAGGGAATACCCATGTTGCTAAAGGAGACAAATTTAGTCTCAATCAGTGTCCTAAAAGTAACCTTGAAATTCAGGAAATACAAAAGATCCCCTATACATCAGCTATTGGGAGTCTAATGTATGCTCAAGTATGTACGCGTCCGGATATTGCTTACATTGTTGGAATGTTAGGCAGGTATTTAAGAAAACCTGGTATGGACCATTGGATAGCAGCCAAGAGGGTCATGAGGTATCTTCAGAGAAAAAAAAAAAAAAAAAACTACATGCTCACATATAGGAAATCAGATCATTTGGAGGTCGTAAAGTATTCTGATTCTGATTTCACTAGGGTGCCAAGATAGCAAAAAGTCTACATCAAGCTATATTTACCTGTTAACTGGAGGAGCTATATCCTGGAAAAGTGTCAAACAGACACTTATAGCTTCTTCCACTATGGCAGCAGAGTTTGTAGCATGCTATGAGGCATCGAATCATGGAATATGGCTGTGGAATTTTGTCACTGGGCTGCGCATTTTGAAAAATATAAAAAGACCACTCAAGTTATTTTGTGACAATAAGTCAGCAGTGATATATTCCAACAACAACAGGAGTTCGACAAAGTCGAAACATATTGACATAAAGTTCCTAGTTGTGAAAGAAAGAGTGCAAAGTGGATAGATGTCCATAGAGCACATTGGGACAAACTCCATGATAGCGGATCCGCTCACAAAGGGATTACGACCCAAGGTCTTTTATGAGCATACTGCTCATATGGGTGTTGTATTTTTGAGGATATCATGATTTAGTGGGAGTTTGTATTTTATTTGCATTATGTTTGTGTTAGACATTTGGTTATTTTCTGATCAGAAATAAAGAATTCAGTTTTCTCACTCATTTGTCATGTTTTGGTTCTGACCTCACTTAAGTTTTAAAGAGGACCAGTTGGAAATAGGCATGTGTATAGATCACATTGCATGAAATTTCCATGCTACACATTCACACTTGATCTATGTCGTTTGATTATGTTGATATATGTGACCATTGATGAATTTAGTTACGATAAATGTAACGAAAATTGCTTTGATCCTATATTTACATGATTAATGGACGAGATTGTTTGACTATGCTTTTGGTTATAATAGCAAAATTTTGAGCTCATAAAGAATATACATTTATAAAGAGTAACATACGTGGCCCAAGTGGAGATTGTTGGCAAATAATCTATGTTGGCTCACATATGTGACTAAATGTATAATTGCTATTCTAAAGTCTAACCCAAATTAAAGTGATCTAATCAAGATTAAGTAATGGGTTAAAAGCATATAATTTAAAGTGTGATATAACACGTGTAGAGACCGTAAAGTAAATTTCTTATTTTGTGATGGGAAAAATTGGAAATCAATAATTATCAATTAGGGTTATGGTCCCCTATATATACGCATCTTCTTATTCCATCTGTAATCCCATCAACAGAAGAATAGAGAGACGACCTCTTATAGAAGTGCGTATCATATAGGAAGATCCAAACCCTCTGTGCAATCTCCATCAATGGCTTCAGGTTAGTGCTTCCGCTTTTAATGTTCTTCTTCTTTTAATTTAGCAAAGATCTATAGTTTCATGAATTCAGGATTTTATATTAAAGCACTTCTGCAACATGATTAAGATCTAGATTCATATAAACATGTTTTAGGTTGTTATTAATATTTTATGCATGTTCTTAAGTGTATATAAAATTTCAACATCTGTCACTGGATGCCTCTGCTCCAAAGAAGCCTCTTTATCTTTATCTAGCGCAAACCATCGCTTTTCTACCCACTCTCTGGTCGAAAGCGCCCTTCCGCTTGTCATCTTTCCCACGCTATTGCTTTCCTTCACCACTCCTTGTCTCGACGCCTGCGTGTCGTTACAGGGGGTGATTTTGCCGTATTTGGGATCTGCTTGGTCTGTACCAACTCCGTCCTGTTGGTGTGTACTTCGAGCATCGCTTTGCAGTTCCTTTCTCTGAGGTACCGTTTGAGTCTTGTGGATTTCCAAATCAGGTATTCTTGGTCGATCCACCGTAGGATCCAACGAGATGAGCTTCCCTGCGCAGCTGGGGTCGTTGGATCCGAGAGACCCATCTGTCAGTCGCCTCTCATTGGATGGTGAAGTCTTCTCTGGTACTGATCCCACCACCGCCTTTCCACGGCGGCTCTCTTGCTCCCTCGCCGCTTGGATGATCTCACGGTGAGCTCTTTCATTCTCGTGGGCCCCATCTATCGTAAGGTCCAGCCTTGGTGACACCACTTGGCTATACGACCTATCATCTCTGAGGGCGGAAGCAGGGGAAGGGGACATAATGACCGATTGCTTCTTCAGTGGGTCAACTCTCTTGTCGAGAAAGAATCTGATTAGATAGGAGTCTTCGAAGGAGAAGATCTTAGCAAAGCGCGACATCCTTGAGATATGGCATACACTCAACTCTAAAAAGGGACCCAAAAAAAAAAAATAGAACTATGTGAGATCACCGCACTCGTCATTCTAGTGTTCCAGTTCATTTCAATAGATATGTAGTAGTTGTTGTCGATTAGACACAGTTCTTAATGCTCCAATAATTATTTGACATAGTCACGTGTGAAATGAGAAAATTGGAAGATTCTTTCAGTTGATAATTTAAAATTTTGTCTGAGGTTGTTTGTCATTTACGATGATAGCTTTTAATCTGATATGGAAAATAATCTTTTCAGAGCTTATGGTCTTTCTTGGAATTTATCAAAAAAAAACTTCTTTTTAGTTTATGCTTACTTGGTCATATAATTCAAAGACACTACTCGATGGTGAGAATTCTTCGACAAACATCAAGTACTTTCGGTGTACATGCCTAGTAAATATAAACATAGAGAAAGTAGAACTGAAAAAGGTGTGCTTGGATCGGGTTTTAAAAACAGTTTCCAGTTTTAAAAATCAAAACATAGGACAATTTTTTTTTATACAAATTTTTCGAAAACTCAATTTAGAATTTTACGCTCAAAACCTATGTTTAAAATGAATTTTTTGAAAGCAGAAAAAACATGTTTTCTAAGATAAGTTTTTTCATTTCCCAACCAACATACTGTATTTGGATATGTATATGTATAAATGTATACATTATGTACGTATATAGTATGTATACAGTATGTAGGTATATGTATGTATATTTTTTTTTTTTTGATGAAACGGATAGAGCCGCAAGGCTCCAGCCAGATGAATAATAGAATAAATGAATCTAATGTACAGACATTACAGAATGAATTAGAAATAAATTTACAAGATGTAAATGATAAATACAAGCAAGCAGCTAAGATTGAACTAACTAAGTTAATAATGATGAAGGGAAGGAGACAACTTCGGTAAGGCAGGAAGGCCAGGAGTGAAGCAGAGCTCCAAACCCAGATAGATGAGCACCGAACCGAGCCAGCTACTCAGCTACCAGTACAGAATCCCGAAAAGATGAAGACTCCCCTGGCCTGCTGAAGAGAACCGGAAGCTGAAAGAAGGGAGGTCACCGCACCAGATTAAACTCCAGAAGCTTGAGAGGAGGTTGTACTAGTAAAAGAAGTCCAGCAAAGCAAAATGACATTCGAGCACAAACATCCCCAATGAACCATCAACACACTGTAATGCTTAAGAGGCAGCTGAATCACTACCAAAACCGCGCCGAAAAGCAAAATGTTGGCCAATAAAGATGACGAATAAACATAAACAGATCAGAAGCCAGTAAATGCAGAAAAAAATGCTAACTAAGGTGAGAGAAGGAAAGCCCAAAAAACACACTCAAAGAACGTAATAAGATAAATCAAACAGGTAGGCTGTTCAAACCCACACCCAGTCGCACAAAATATAACACCCTGGGAATAAAACATCCATCAGATATATATCCATTCAAGTTAAGAGAGATGAAAGCTGAGGTTGCTATGAAAGCACCCACAAAAAGGACAAAAGAAAGTAGCTGAAAACAACACAAATTAAACATCATAAGTTAGTATCGGTAGAGGAGTAATAAGCTGAAATCAGATAAAGCCAACACCAGACGCTACGGATCACAGGAAGAGTTCTGAACAGGATGCAACAATCACCGGGAGTGATCAAAAACACACTTAAATATGTATGTATATTTAATAGTGTGTATATATTATTATTATTATTATTATTATTATTATTATTATTATTATTATTATTATTATTATTATTATTATATATAAAGTCATTATATAATATATAATATATTAATATATATATAATTATTATATTTATTAATACATAATATATTATTATCATTATTATTACTAGTAATTTACACGTGCGATGCATGTCTTTATAAATATATATATATATATTAAAAAAAATTGATGTTGTCTATTTGTCTGGCATCGAATTTAGAACATTATATAATAGTATATACACTGTATATACATACAACCAAACCCATACATACATTATATAATAGTATACAATATAGATTATTTTTATGTATATACATATATACACAAATACGGATTATATATATACATACATACTGTATATAATTTACCAAACGTCTTTTATATTTTAATTTTGCAAAAAAAAGCAATTTTATGAAAAAAGTTTACCAAACAATACTCTGTTTTTGAAAATCACAAAAAAGAACTTTATAATTTTTTTTCGGAAACTATGTTTTTTTTTTTATAGAAGGGATGAGATCCAAGGACCCCAGCCAAAATAACATAAAACTAAAATAGAGTTCATACAGACTCAGTCAGAAGAGTGGTGGTCACAAAATACCAAAAGCATCCTCAATAAGAGGATAAACAAACCACCAACTCACCACATAAGAAATTCTCATAAAGGGGGTACAATAGAAAAGAGCTACAGAACAGAACTACAAAAGAAAGAGAGACAAAGATCATCAGCAAGCCATTAGGCTAAATTCTCCGAATCTGAACTGGAAGAAGCCTGGTCCGAATGAGCAGATTGAATATTATGCACCAACAAAATCCCAGTCACTAACTCTTGATGAAAAGCAGACATATTCGAAATCGTAGCAAGGGTGTTGGAGACCAGTGCATCATCATCAGCCTGAGTATCATGAGCTGTAGCATCAACAGGAATATCTTCATCATCATCTTCAATAACTATAGCAGAAACTGGAGAAGCCCCAGGAGGAGGAGTAGAACTCATCACGGACTGATCAGCATCCATAGTAGTGCTGTTACTAACTGGGACAAAAGACTTACAGGCATCAACTAGCTTGTTCACCTCAATCTTGACCTTCTTAGCAGGTGGAAGAATATCTGTCCAAGAGGAAACAAAATAACAGATGGAGTCCAAAATAACGAATTTCGAAAACTATGTTTAAAATGAATTTTCAAAATAACGAAACAAACGCAACCTAAGAGTCCAGAAAATGAATAATACTAACATCTCTTCATCATGTATTTTTGGTTGATGTTATAGACATCAATTTTATATATTTTAAGATAATTATATTATTTGTGTTGTATAAGAGTACATATTGTATACTTATCATTGAATAGTGGATTCTATAATATGTTTCAATCAGATATAAAGTGATGGTTATATATATCGTATGTACGAGTGTGCTAGATATCTTGAATATTTATGATATAATACATTAAGCAAAACATAGCCGTTTCTATATTGTTCTAATTAAGTATAAACCCTAATTCTTGTTTTACATTTTGCTTATTCACTTTTATTTTTCTCACCTTTGTCGTACCATATTATGTGTAATACCCCGTATTTCTAAAATATATATATATATATAATTTGAATATACAATAATTTGGGGTTGTCCTATAGAAATACTCTATAGGAGGATTTGTATGAGAAATATTGGATAGAGGTGGGGGCCCCACCGGTTTGGAAAGAAAAGAACAACATACAGGATGGTATGCTGTGTGGTTATTGGATTTGTTAAAGGTTGTGTGGGCCCGGTTTGGAATTTGTTTGGTATGTTAATATTGAAAATATGGATTGAATGATGACGTGTACGTGAGAGGTACACTGGATTTGTGAAAGAGATTTGTTAAAGGATATGGTTGTTGTTGAGATTTGGTGTGGGCCCGGTTTGGAATTTGTTTGGTATGTTAATATTGAAAATATGGATTGTTTGATGACGTGTACGTGAGGTACGATGGATTTGTGAAAGAGATTGAGAAATATAGTCCCACATGAAAAATATACAAAAATAGTTTGAGTATAAATATAATTAGCCAATGATCAAGAGTCACCTAATTGGTTAACCACCTTTTGAGAGGCAGCCTGTGGTGGGCAGTTGTACTACATAGTATCTAATTTGTATTCTAAAAATAATAAAATTGTCTGAGCATTGGGGCGGGGCGTTACATTATGGTATTACAGAAAGGAAGAAAAAATTTCCAGAAAATTAATAAAAGTAATCTTTGATTAGCTAATTATACATATAGCCTGTATAATTTTTGATTAGGTAATTAATAAAAGTAATCATCGACTGTTCCCCTCTTGGGAACTCTGTACAGTCGGAGCGCAATTTCTATTTGTTTCTGCTGACTGCTTTCCTTCTTCTGCGATGTCACGCTTACGTCCGCCAGGATTTCCCAATCGAAAGATTAATCCCTAGACGAAAGTAATGGGAACTGGGCAGCGGTCCAATAACTGTCCCACAACAAGAAAACACTTCAACATACAAAATTAGTTTCCCTTTCAAGATGTTTGAAGGTAGGACCTAGGTGACCAGGGGTTGATCTGAAAGTTAAAACTTAGAAGGGTTGGTAAATGTATGCATGCATGGGTGTCTCTTTCACTTTGGATTTGATTAATCAGAGGACTGAATACTAACCGACCAAATGAATTTAGTGATCACAAATCATTTAATTATTATCAATCTCTTAACACATTGTTGATCTTGGAAGCTTCATATGTCCTACGCACTAATTCTTTTGTCTTTCTATTTCGTTCAGTCACTCTCTACGTATTAGGCCTAGAGACACCTACTACTTTGAGAATGCGTGTGCTGAGTGAATCAAACAGAGATAAAATTGAATTATTTATTAATCACGATTAGTTAAGAGGAGGCTTTATTACATTTTGATCATTCTATGAAACCTTTCATGTTGTACGGAGTTTAATTGAATACAGTGTGTACTCCAGCTGGAACACAAACCAACAGTACTGAAAAGACTATAAAACAATGAAGAAGAAATATTTTTTATTAAAAAAAAAATGAAATAATGAGTTTAATGGATTTTTTTTCCAAATTGTTCCACTTTTTTAAAGTTTTTTTCAAATTGCCCTACTTTTTTAAAAAAAATTTCAAAACGCCTTACTCGCTTTCTGAAAAAGCGATGGGGTTAAAACCCCACCCCATCGCTTTTTCAGAAAGTGAGTGTGAGTCTTTGGTTTTCGCTAGTCTAGACTCGCTTTCTGAAAAAGCGATGGGTTAAATCCCACTTGTTTTTTCAGAAAACTAGTGTCGATTCGGGCTTTTTTAGCTCTCAGATCTCAATTTGGATCTCACTTTCTCTCCATTCTTACTCTTGCTTATCGCCTTAACTCCGAAACCCAAAATCCTAGCTACCCAAAATTGGCCTCCTACCCACAAAATCTTCTCTAAATCTAAATATATTCACTTAATCTTTCTCAACCCCTGTCACATTTCACTCTCAAAACCCTAAACTCATCTTCCGAAAGATCCATATTTTGGAATTTTGATAAACTTGAAGAGGATAGAAACTTCAACTCTTCTACCCAAATATCTATGGGTACATCCTTCCGAATAAGCTTGTGATCGAAGGTATGATTTATATCACCTATTATTTTGTACCTTTTTATAGGTTTCATTTGTGGGTAGACAATAACTCGTATATTCGTATAAATATATATAGGTATAGATTACGATATTCCTATTTGATTATACTTTGGTGGTAAAATAATTCGTGATCCAAAGATAGGTTGTTGTTATAATGTTGTTGATCTTGAAATAGTTTGGGCACGTCGTACCATTACATTCACAGAAATAGTTGAGAATATTTATGAAGTTACTAATTGGGATAGGGATCAATAGAATGTGAAAATTTTAGCTCGGTATGCAGCAGAAAAAGGAGATGGTCAGTATTTTATGACAGTGCCCGTATCTACTGATAATGCTATGAAGTTAATGATTGTTAGGACACTTGATCTCAATTGTACTTGGTCTGCATTGGAGTTATATATTCAGCAAATTTAAATTATGAATTCTCAGCCACATGATAATCCTAGTTCAAGCTTCGTACGAGAAGTACCGACACAGCAGATGAGGTCTAATCTCGTTCAAACTTTACAAGCAATCTCACTGTTCCCACACGAAGAAACGTTCACAAATACAACAAGCCCGGATTCTACATATGTTGATTTGCCACGTCAACCTAGTATGGTTCATGACCATGTTCGAAATGACACTTTATTTGAATTATTTCAAAATGCTACCATTAACAATGAACTATTAGACGATGATGATGAAGAAGATGAAACAGACGATGAAGTTGATGAGAGTGTAGAAAATAATGATGGGTCGGAAGATGATGAACATGCAAATGTAAACACAAATAACAGTAGGTCTAATGAAGTGAGAGCTACTGATAGCTATGCCAATGTTAACGCTCATGTTACCAAGGAGATGACACAAGGTTCTAGAGTACATCAAGTTCCACAAGAGTCGTCCGGTTCATCCAATGTAGACGAATTGTATATTGGACAAGAGTTTATAAGCAAAGAGTCAATTCAGCAGGCTGTGAAACTGTATTATATCAAGAAACATCGTGAATTCGTCACATTGAAATCTTCACCAAAACTGTACACTGTTAAATATAAATTGGCACCTAAAAAATGTACAATTGAGGAGATGGTGCAAAATCCACCAGTAGTAAGTGAGGGTGGCTGTCCTTGGAGATTACGAGCAATCATTCCAAAAGATGGGATAAATTTTGTGGTGAAGAATATAGTTGGGCCTCATACTTGTACGAATCTCACGTTGAATCAGGAGCACTGTAAAGTTAATTCTAACCTTGTTTGCAATTTGATTGTGAGTGTGGTGAAGTCTGAGATAGGTTTAACACTACGGGCCATTATTGAGATAGTGAAACTACAATATAATTATCAGATTTCATATAAGAAAGCTTGGATTGCAAAACAAAAAGCAATTGAAAGGTTGTTCGGTACCTTCGAAGGAGCATATACGAAGTTGTCTTTTCTTCTATCAGCAATTCAAGCAGCAAATCCAGGAACCGTTGTTTACTGGGATAAATATCAGTCTAATCCTGACGAGGAAATATTCAAGAGAGTATTTTGGGCATTTGGTCCTTCGATTGAAGGTTTCAAGTCATGCAGACCTGTTATTAGTGTTGACGGAACTCACTTGTACGGTAAGTACAAGGGTTGTTTGTTAATTGCTGTTTTCCCAGATACGAATGATAGCTTATTTTCCTTTGCATTTGCATTAGTTGATGGAGAGAGTATAAATACTTGGACAGGGTTCATGAGTTGCGTTCGGTATTTTTTCACCGGTCGAACTGAGTTGTGTGTTATCTCCGATCGTCATGCTGGTATTTTGTCTGTTATGGACTTGCAAAATGGAGCTTGGAACGAACCTAATGCACATCATCGTTATTGTATGCGTCATTTCACTACAAATTTCTTCAGTAAATTTGGTAGCAAGTCAATGAGGAAAAAAGACAAAATTATAGCGTGTCAAAACCAACCCAAAAGTTCAGGACCAAACTCGCTGAACTTGAAACCATCAATGTCGAGGCGGCTAATTGGTTGAAAGAGAAACCGGATGAGAAATGGAAACTTTATGCAAATGATGGTCGACGATACGGCATAATGACTACAAACCTATTAGAAGTCTTCAATCCAGTCTTGAAAGGTGTCCGTAGTTTACAGGTAACTGCAATTGTGGAGATGATCTTTTATCGTCTAAATTCTTACTTTACTACTTGTCGACAGGAAGCCAATAAGCTTTTATTTGAAAGGAAGATTTTTGCTCGAAGAGTACAGGAATTGATCGATTGTCGCTGTGAGAGAGCAAACCAATATGAGGTTACAATATTTCATCATGAAGCTGGAGTTTTTACCGTCAAAACTGGTCTACGCTAGCATTGGTATCGGGTCGGGTCGGGTCGGGTCCTTTACTACCCGGAACTGGACCTGATTCCCTATGAGTCCAAAAATTGGACCCGGACCTGGACCCGTGAGGACCGGGTCTAGTTCCGGGTCCGGGTCCTATTAAAATATTCCTACCCCTTCGGGTAGGAGCGGGAGTGTGAGCGGCGAGCAGAGGCGGCGAATGGATGATTTAGACTAGATGAGAGAAGAAAAATGCATGAGTTTTCAGTTTGGAAGAGGAAGATTTAGAATTGAGGAGGGATGATGATATAATATTTATTTTTTATGTTGATTTTTTGGGTTTTTTTTAACAGGTACGGATCTGCGTCCGGGTCGGGTCTCTTTTGAGCGAACCCGGACCCGGACCCGAAAGTAAAAAGGGTCCCATTTTAGGACCCAGACTCGAACCAGGATATGTCGGGTCGGTTCCGGTCCAATGCCGGGTCTAGGTTGGGTCCGGGTCGGATCCGGGTTTCGGGTATTTAAACCAATGCTAGTCTATGCATAGTCGGCGGAGAAAGGAAGGGTGGGAATTTACACACGGTTAACTTGGGTACTAAAATATGCACATGTATGAAATTTCAACTATATCATATTCCATTTTCTCTTGTATTGGCAGCTTGTGCTTATCGTGCAATCGATTACAAGCCTTTTGTTAATAAATTTTACCTAGTTACTTCATTAGCACAAACATGGGCTCCCCTCTTTCATCCAACTCTGGATCTAACATATTGGCCTACTTTTGATGGACCACGACTCGTAGCTGATGCAAGTTTGCGACGTTCAAGGAAAGGCCGGCCTAGATCTACGAGAATTCGCAACGACATGGTTGTGAGAGATAGGTCTAACAGGGGTACGGAAATGAAATGTTCAAAATGTGGGTTGCATGGACACAATAAGAGGCGATGTAGTAGTAGAGGATCTCAAAATATTAAATCCGTAGGCAAATTCGAATGTGTTTGTGTTTGTAATTCTACCATGTAATGTGGAGTTTCTACTAATTTGTATGAGTTTAAATCCGAAAAAGCGTTAATTCTCATTTGTTTCAAGGTCAGTATAAAGTTTAGAGATTGTGAATGAATTTGTAAGCCGCATAAAGTTGGAGCACATATGAATGTACATGGCAGACTGCATATGTATGTTGAACTTTTTCATTAAACTCGCTTTCTCAGAAAGCGAATTTCGTTTAAATAGTCTCGCTTCCTGAGAAAGCGAATGTGGAGTAGTTAATTTTCCAGAGATCAGCTTGATCTCTGGAAAACTATCTACTCAACAGTCGCTTTCTGAGAAAGCGAGGTGGTTTCACCTACACTCGCTTTCTGAAAAAGTGAGTGTAGGTAAAATCTTCCCGCTTTCTGAGTAAGAGAATGTTGAGTAGATAGTTTTCCAGAGATCAAGTTGTTCTCTGGAAAAATAACTACTCAACAGTCGCTTTCTGAGAAAGCGAGGTGATTTTACCTACACTCGCTTTTTCAGAAAGCGAGTGTAGGCAAAACCTCCTCTCTTTCTCAGAAAGTGAGTGTTGGGTAGCTACATGTCCAGAGATCAGGTTGAACTCTGAAAATCTATCTACTCAACACTCGCTTTCTCAGAAAGCGAGGTTGTTTAAACAAGACTCGCTTTCTGAGTAAGCGAGTCTTGGGTCTGCTGGGAAACAATTTGTACAGGCTCAAAACTCGCTTTCTCAAAAAGCGAGGATCTCAATACTAGACTCTCTTTCTGAGAAAGCGGGTGTACGCTTAAAAAACACCACTTCAAGTTGCAGATGCAGTCGGTACCGTGGCCTACAATACACTTCAATCATTTTCACTACAATCCACTTCTTGTATTCTCGCAACAATCACATGCATACATAACACACAAACACAAACATTCAAAACTTTCAAATAATGAAACAATCACACTCACACCCCATACGAAATTACATTACTTCATACATTCCAAATTTATAAAAGTTCACGATATTGAAAGATACATTACAAAACATTGAAAAATTAATACAAAAAAAACTTCACTGATCGAGTATGAAGAAAGTGGGGGGTCTCCTTTGCCTTTTACCAAGTTGTGGAGTGGCCTGGATGACACCAGACATGGGAATTGGATCCACCTCTTGTTGTTGTGTCTCCTCAATGTTTTCTTGTATCTCATCCCCTTCATATTCTTCTTCGGAATCGTTTCTCGGACGAGGTGGGGGTCTATGGACAACTTTCTTCCTACGAACACCATGAGCACTAGTTCGATGTGCAGGAGTAGTTAGTATAGCATCTAAAGTTGCTCCCTCACCCACAGCATTAGCTTGTGCACGACACGACGTAATCATCTCGCGTGCAAAGTCCTTCATCGGTTTTGCGACGTTAGTCCTCAACACAGCAGCACATTTTTAGCCATAGTCCAAGTCTGGCTCATCTACAAAATATGAAAATTTGAAATATTAAATACAATGCATATGTATATATAAACCAAAATTTTAGAGAAAACTTTAAAAGAATATAACAAAACTTAACAACTTACGATTTTACGAAGAGCCGATGCCTTCGGTTGGAACATAGGCAAATTCATCGAATGTTCATCTGCTGGTTCGGCTGCTGATCGAAAAATCGGGACTACCACACCAGCAGGAGTCTGCACTATCGAAAAGATATAACGTCTAGTTATCCTCTCATACTAAGCTGTGTAAGTCGCATGCACCAATCCGTCAAACGGAGGAATGTCACCAATGATTACGTCGAACCGGTGCTCATTCCATCTTTCAACATATGTAGCAAAGCATGGAGCCCAGTTGTGTTCGGGTTGTCGACCCATTCTAGTAATAGAATGCATATCGGCATTGAATGGTTCAGCAACAGGAATATTTTGAAGGAGACCAAACTGACCTAGCACTTTATTAGCATTGTAGAATTCAACTGTACCAAAGTTGATTAATGGTGCCTTTGTCAGCCACAGATCGTGCCTATACAAGCAAATAGACGATAGTTGAGCCAAACGCGCCTCCGTGTAGGGCTGCCATACGACGCAATCATTTGTCAACCTATCCAATTCATCTCGAAAGTACGTCAGACATCTGTTGGGGTTGGTCGTCCATATGAGATTGCCGGATCAGTAAATACCGAGTGGAGGTAACATGTGCTGGTCCTCGGGGAGATGGATCTAATTGGGTGATTGCCTCCGCAGTACGGGCCGACCAACATGAATACGCACCCAAATCTAAACTTGTAGTAAGATCATTGGTCCATTCATCTACATCGAACCAAGCCTACAGTTACACAAACTCCTATAAAGGGACGACAATGCGGTACTACCCCAACTGTACTGTCCGACTCTTTACAGATCGACAATCAATGGCAGGTACATCAAGGATATCGAATGACCAGTCGAATTTGGGAACATCACATCGCTAAATAGTGTAAGGATGTATGCCCTGCAATAGCGCTCAACCTCCACCTCAGTGGAATCTTCATTCAATCTATTCTTGAAAGTCTCCTTCGACCACTTCAAGCGAATGAATTTTCTATTTACTGCCCCGGTTTTGACTTCGACACCAAGGTATTGTTCCACAAGATATACCGGCTCGAAGTCCATTGTACTGGTCACTGCCTGCCCATCGACTAGAAGACCAGTTAGTACGGAGACGTCTTGTAGTGTTACGGTCATCTCTCCAACTGGCAGGTGAAAGGTATGTATTTCAGGCTGCCATTTGACGAACATCTCTTCATCATGTATTTTGGGTTGATGTTATAGACATCAATTTTATATACTATAAGATAATTGTATTATTTGTGTTGTATAAGAGTACATATTGTATACTTATCATTGAATAGTGGGTCCTATAATATGTATCAACCAGATATAATGTGATGGTTATATATATCGTACATAGGAGTATGCTAGATATCTTGAATATTTAGGATATAATACATTAAGCAAACCATAGCCATTTGTATATTATTCTAATTAAGTATAAACCCTAATTCTTGTTTTAAATTTTTGATGCTGTTTGTTTTTGGGGTGTGGGGGCAACAGGTGTGAGTTCTTATAATTTGTGTAGCTGAAGGTGTGGTATTGGCATTGATCCGATCCTAGGCTATAAGACCGGCTCAAAAATAGCAGGAGAAGGTAGAGGCCGGGTGCTCGGCTCGGATCTAGTAGCTCGGCTCGGTCTTTTGTACCTGCACATTGCCTAGAAATACCAAGGAAAGTCCCGACAACAGGCCCTCCAACGTTCTAGTCAGTCACTGAGAAAGAAACAATAGCTCGGGTTCAGGTGGGAAAAAGTTTATTACCTTGGGCAAGGAGGGGGGGTCTGGTATTTATAGGCAGGGGTAAACGGGTCTGGGACCCTAACGGGCCAGGTCGGAGCCGTGTGCCTGTGGGCCTGAGTTGGTAGAAGCCCGTTGGACTTCAATTGATTCGATGATCATGGAGGAGCAGAATTTGAGGGGATCTGATGGCCCTGATGGGGCCACATCATTTACACCATATCAGGAGCCCCCCCAACTTCTGGAGGGCTGTGTAAGCCAGCCGCGGAGGAGTAGTTTTTCTCTGCAGGAAGAGTGGCGGTGTGTTTGGCGAATATGATTTTGTAGTTTTTTGGAGAGGTAAGCAAGGTAGGACGAAGGAGATCCCCTGGAGAAAATGGGGCGCCGAGGGTTGAGTACCAATGGTCGGGGGCTGAGCGTCGAACATCGAGCCCTGGCTTTTAACAGAGCTAGGAATTAGCTAGAAGACCATGACAGGCGTTCAAGGGTCGAGTGTCGACAGTCGAGCCTCCATGCTTGTGTGTCGAGCTTCGACCCCCCTACTTGTGAGAAAGCTAGGGAGTGGCTCGAGATCACTGCCGAGTGTCGAGCCCGTATAGCTTGTAAGGAAGCTAGGGCGTGGCTTGAGTTCAATGCCGAGCGTCGAGCCCCCTGCTTGTATGAAAGCTAGGGCGTGGCTCGATGTCACTGCCGAGCGTCTAGCCTCCCTACTTGTGTGAAAGCCAGGGATTGGCTCGAGGTCATTGCCGAGCGTCGAGCCGCTATAGCTTGTGATAAAGCTAGGGCATGGCTCGAGGTCAATGCCGAGTGTCGAGCCCCCTACTTGTGAGGAAGCTAGGGCGTGGCTCGAGGTCACTGCCAAGCGTTGAGCCCCCTGCTTGTGTGAAAGCTAGGATGTGGCTTGAGGTTGCAACCGAGCGTCGAGCCCATATAGCTTGTGAGAAAGCTAAGGTGTGGCTCGAGGTCAATGCCAAGCGTCAAGTCCCCCTGCTTGTATGAAAGGTAGGGTGTGGCTCGAGGTCACTACCGAGCATCGAGCCCCTCTGCTTGTGTAAAATCTAGGGTGTGGCTCGAGGTCACTACCGAGCGTTGAGCCCCTATATCTTGTAAGAAAGCTAGGGCGTGGCTCGAGGTCAATGCCGAGCGTCGAGCCCCCCCTGCTTGTGTGAAAGCTAGCACGTCGCTCGAGGTCACTTCCGAGCGTCGAACCCCCTTGCTTGTGTGAAAGCTAGGATGTGGCTCGAGGTCACTGCCGAGCGTCAAGCCCATATAGCTTGTGAGAAAGCTAGAGCGTGGCTCGAGGTCAATGACGAGCATCGAGCCCCCTGCTTGTGAGAAAGCTAGGGTGTGGCTTGAGGTCACTACCGAGCTTCGAGCACATATAGCTTGTGAGGGAGCTAGGGCATGGCTCGAGGTCACTGCCGAGCATCGAGCCCTCCTTCTTGTGTGAAAACTAGGATGTGGCTAGAAGTCGCTACCGAGCGTCGAGCCCATATAGCTTATGAGAAAGCTAGGGAATGGCTCGAGGTCACTGCTGAGAGTCGAGCCCCCCTGCTTGTGTGAAAGCTAGGGTGTGTCTCAAGGTCACTGCCGAGCGTCGAGCCTCTATAGCTTGTAAGAAAGCTAGGGCGTGGCTCGAGATCGCTGCCGAGTGTCAAGCCCATATAGCTTCTGAGATAGCTAGGGCGTGGCTCGAGGTCAATGCCGAGCGTCGAGCCCCCCTTGCTTGTGTGAAAGCTAGGGCATGGCTCGAGGTCACTGCCGAGCGTCGAACCCTCATGCTTGTGTGAAAGATAGGATGTGGCTCGAAGTCATGCCAAGTTTTGAGCCCATATAGCTTGTGATAAAGCTAGGGCATGGTTCGAGGTCAATACCGAGCGTCGAGCCCCCCCTGCTTGTGAGAAAGCTAGGGTGTGGCTCGAGATCACTGCTGAGCGTCGAGCCCATATAGCTTATGAGGCAGCTAAGGCGTGGCTCGAGTTCACTGTCGAGCATTGAGCCCCCCTGCTTGTGTGAAAGCTAGGATGTGGCTCGAGGTCACTGCCGAGCATCGAGCCCATATAGCTTGTGAGAAAGCTAGGGCGTAGCTCAAGGTCACTGCCGAGCATTGAGCCTCCCTGATTGTGTGAAAGCTTGGATGTGGCTCGAGATCACTGCCGAGCATCAAGCCTCTATAGCTTGTGAGAAATCTAGAACGTGGCTCGAGGTCAATGCCGAGCGTCAAGCCCCCTGCTTGTCAGAAAGTTAGGGTATGGCTCGAGGTCACTGCCGAGCGTCGAGCCCATATAGCTTGTGAGGAAGCTAGGGCGTGGCTCGAGGTCTCCGCCGAGCGTTGATCCCCCTGCTTGTGTGAAAGCTAGGGTGTGGCTCGAGGCCGCTGCCGAGTTTTGAGCCCATATAGCTTGTGAGAAAGCTAGAGCGTAGCTCGCGGTCAATGCCGAGCGTCAAGCCCCCTTGCTTGTGTGAAAGCTAGGGCGTGGCTCGAGGTCACTGCCGAGCATCGAGCCCCCCTACTTGTGTGAAAGCTAGGGCATGGCTCGATGTCACTGCCGAGCGTCGAGCCCATATAGCTTGCGAGAAAGCTAGGACATGGCTTGAGGTCATTGCCGAGTATTGAGCCCATGTGATGCTGATGTCATGGGGGTGGAATTCGATGCGTCGAAATCTTATCAGCCGTTAGATCTTGATGATCAAGATTGAATCGATCAGGATTCCAACGTAGAATTTGGGGCGTCAAAATCTCATCAGTCGTTAGATCTTGATGATCAAGATTGGACGGTCAGGATTCCAACATTGAATTTGAGGCGTCGTTAGTCGCTCTATAAATCCTCCACCCCCCCCGTCCATTTCTTTACTTTTCTTTCCCTTTGTAAAAATAGGAGCTTCTTTCTCTACCCACCAGCGATGACTTTTCCGATGATCTCTCCATTCAAGAAAATCAGGTTAGTACTTTTTTTTTATGTTGCGCTCTCAGTCCGGTTCTGAAGCGAGTGCCTCCGGCCGAGATGAGGTGGATCTTCAATCGAACTCCACGTTCTGGGATCTAGATGACCAGTTTTGGACGTGGTGCCACTCCGAAGCCGCAAGCCATATGTGGTAGAGTCCAGCACTTCTACCGCCGAGGTCGAGGTATTAGGTGAGGAGGTGGAGGAAGGAGTGGTGAATCAGGAAGGTAGTGAGGAAGGGGTCGAGGGTAAGGCGGATGAGGAAGGTAGTGAGGAAGGCTCTCCCCCCGCTCCCGCCTTTGGCGACACCATCTCCTCCGAATGCTCCTATAATTCGGAAGAAGAAGAGGAAGTGGCGCCTACCGGACAGTCTGAGGATACCAGATGAGTTCGAGCCAGCGCACAGGCTCGACATCCCATACTACAAGAACCCCCGGTCGATCAGGATGTATCCTGACGACGTCGAGAACTTGGTTCAATTTGGCATGGAGGTATCTTCGTCGACCCAGACCCAAATACAGATGGACAAGTTTCGGTGTCTCCTGAAGGCCGACTATCTGCCTGTGATAAGGGCCAGATACTTCATTAGGCAGGAGTACGAGCTGATGATCCCGAGCCCTGGTCTTCGCCCCACCACCGAGTTAGCCCCCGGCTTCTGTATGTTTTCTGAGGATGCCTTCATCTCGGGGCTAAGGCTGCCGTTGCACCCGTTCATCAAGAGGGTGTTGAGGTGGGGGGGTCTCTGTCCGATGAAGTACGGCCCCAACTCGTGGAAGAATTTAGTCTGCTTCATTCTGAAGTGTGAAGAGAAGAAGGTGCCTCTAAAGAAGTATTTTCGGACCGTCTTAGGGTTGAGCTCCCTCGTAGATCAGGAGGGCATTTTACTACATTTCGCCTCGCCCCCACAAGAAAGTGGTGCACGGGCATCCGGATTCCTTCAAGGGGTGGAAGGCTAAGTACTTCGTGATCTGAAGCGAGGTACCTTGGGAAATTCCTACAGCTTGGAATTCTACAAGCCGAACCACAAACCCCTGAGGCAGAGGCACTTGACTGAGGCAGAGTGGGATGATGTTGATAGGATTGTTGAGGGACACATCATCAGTTGGCCGAATGTGACAGAATCGCACTTAGCCCGGACCGGACTGAGCCCAGCTGGCCCTTGTATGTTTTTGTTTAATTTTTGTTTAACTTTCTGCCTTCGCGTTAACATTCCCTCTTCTTTCTTGCAGTGATGGACCAGACAAAGATCGACGCACAAAAGGCCCTGAAGGATCTGGCCCAAAAGAGGAGGGCCGAGAAAGTGGCACTAAAGGCGGGGTCCACCCATGGGGGCTCTGAAGGCCCTTCGGAGCGGCCCCATAAGAAGGCGAAGGCCCTCTCTGTCAGGGAAGCGCCAGAGTCGGTGCCGAGCTCCAGTAACTGCAAGGTTGCGGAGGTCTTGAAGGCAGGGACCCCTTCCTTGCGACCCGAGACCCAGGAGATGGTGGGCAAGAGGGGGCTAAGGCCTTTCGCCTAGGACTAGTCAGTGAAGGAGAGCGACTCACTGGCGGAGGGCCCGATCTCGGTCGAGGTTGTTGATAACCTCGCCATGGCACGCGACCGATCCATCTTGGCGACCGAGACGGTCGAGATGTTCTACATGAAGTGGGCTCAAGCCAACGTGGTGGTAAGTGTTGGTTTGCCTGTTTTAGCTTTTTTGTACTTGGCGTTGTTTTCTGATTTTTGTCGCTCCAATCAGGCATCAATGGTCGAGGCGTAGCTGAAGAGGTGCTTCGATAAAGAACTCAAGGTCGAGAAGTAGAACGCCGACAGGTACCTGTGTGAAGCGATGGACCTGAAGCTCGAGCTGACGGCAGCTCAGGCGGTGGCGCAGGCCCTTCAAGCTGACCTCGCCTCCCAACAGGACCATCACCTTTATGCTTTGGCGGAGTTCGAGGCAAGGCCGCTGCGGAGTACGAGGAGCTGCAGGCCACGGCAGGGGATGAGTTGATAAACGCCCAAGACGAGGCGTATGATCGGGCGAATGAGCACTTTCTGCTACTTTACCCTAAAGCGAGAATCGACCACCTCCACTACGGCTGGCAGCCGCCCATGCTTCCACTGACCACCAGAGGTGAGGGTGACGAGGCACCGAGAGACCTGAGCATAGAGAGAGGCAAGGGGGGCGACGGCCGACAAAGCGGTGCAGATCCCCCCTAAGATGTAGTTTTTATATTTTCTTAATTTTCTTTTTGTATTTGCCGAGTGCGGACTGGCCATCGCTTTTTTGTAACTATTTTTTGGGGATTAATATAATCATGTGTTTTTGGCCGACCGGTTATGACTTGTTGTTTTTGAAAATCGTAGAGTGAAATCTTGTTTCCTCTCCTTTTTGTCAGATGGACGATACCCTAGGAGCCGACCTCATTTCTACCGAGGTCCGGCGACTTCGGAATAGACTAGAGTCCAAAGAGAGTGTCTTAATTCACTATCACAAACAGGCCCACGATCGGAAAGCCGAGGTAAGATATTTCATGAACAAGTCCAAGGAACTCAGTTTAGAGGCGGCGCGCCTGAAGAAGGCTATAGCCGATCAAGACTGGGTGAGTGACGGGACGAACTGGTCGATGTCTGATGCCTCCACCAGGCGACCGACCTCTGAGTCCGTTCTATGTGAGTTCGAGGTTAAAAGTCATGCTCGGCACAGGCGGATCCCGGTTCGGCCCTTTTGGGGGTGGCGGCCCCTCTGTCTTGGGTTCCTCACCGACCCTGTATCTGAAAATGGCGAGGCCGGCTGATGCGCAAAGCTCCGTTGCCGAAACGTCTACACTTGCAATGCCGGTGTTGCCGGACGAGCTCACTGGAGGACGGACCCTCTAGGTTCGGCTGGAGATGGTCCGTGTTAGCCAAAAAATCCCCACGAGAAACACTTAGGTTGAGGTAAAAAGAACCGTTGTTGTAATCTTAATTGTACTGCGGCCTTTCAAGGTGTTATGATGAATGAAATTTGATTTTTTTCGTCCAACTTGTAAGAAAGATTAGGATGCTACCTGCAGCGTAAGCCGAATGTCGAGCCTCCGTGCCCTGTAGAAAACTAGGGTGTGGCTCAAGGTCATTGCCGAGTGCCTAGCACATACAGCTTGAGAAATCTAGGACGTTGCTCGAGGTCAATGCCGAATATCGAGCCCCCATGCTTGTAAGAAAGCTAGGGTGCAACTCGAGGTCATTACCGAGCGCCCAGCCCATACAGCTTGAGAAAGCTAGGGCATTGCTCGAGGTCAATGCCGAATGTCGAGCCCCCGTGCTTTGTAGAAAGCTAGGGTGTGGCTCGAGGTCATTGCTGAGTGCCTAGCCCATACAGCTTGAGAAAGCTAGGACGTTGCTCGAGGTCAATGCCGAATGTCATGCCCCTGTGCTTGTGAGAAAACTAGGGTGTGGCTCGAGATCATTGCCTTGAGGAGACGCCGAAGACACACTTGGCGGATTGAGCCTCATGTTGTGGGACTGAAGGACGCCAAAGGCTTCCTCGTGGTCGGCGACATGGTCCTGCCCTTGTCGGCTTTTGATGAGCATATCGTCGACGTATACCTCCACGTTACGACCGATCCAATCTTTGAAAACTCGGTTGACAAGTCTCTGTTAGGTGTCTCTGGTGTTCTTAATCTCGAAGGGCATAACCCGGTAACAGTAAAGACCCTAGTCGGTAACGAAGGACATTTTGGCGATGTCCGGAGGGAACAACTGGATTTGATTATAGCCTGAAAAGGCATCCATGAAGGTCAGTAGCTCATGAACTAATGTTGCGTCAATCAGAGCGTTGATGCTTGGGAGGGGGAATAGATCTTTGGGGCACGCCCTGTTCAGGTCCGTAAAGTCTATGCAGATCCTCTAGCCCCCGCTGGCCTTCTTCACCATCATGACGTTAGCCAGCCACTCGGGATAGCTGACCTCGTGAATGAACCGGGCAGATAAAAGTTTCTCAACCTCCACTTTTACTGCTAATTGCCTCTCGGAGCGAACTTGTGTCGCTTCTGATGGATCGGCTTCGAACCCGGGGTGACGCTCAGCCTGTGTATGATCAGGTCTTGGGAAACTCTAGGCATGTAGGACGGGGTCCAAGCGAAGAGGTCGATATTGCGGCGGACACAATCAATTAGGCCTGGCCTCAGATCGGGGGAAAGAAAGCGGCTCACACGGAACCACTTAAACTTGTCTTCTACCTCGAATGAGACCTCCTCCAATTCGTCCGTGGGTTCTAACTTGGGATGGCCTCTTTCAGGTGGGAGCTCGACTGCATCAAGGGGAAACACCCCGCCTCCTACCGCGGTCATGTAGCACGAACGTGCAGACTCCTGATTCCCTCGGACAACACCGACCCCGAGGTAAGTGGGTAACTTTAACTTCAAGTGGTAGGCCAAGGGGACGGCCTGAAACGAGCAGAGCCCGGTTCGGCCGAGAATGGCGTTGTACGCCGCCTTGACGTTGACCACCATGAAGTCCATTGATTCGGTCCATACGATGGGAGTCGTGCCGGCTGTTACATCCAGTGTCATGATCCCTTCGATTTGTATGGGGATGCCTAAGAACCCGTGAAGGGTGTACCCGGCCGGCTTTAGCTTATCACGGTGGAGCTTGAGGTTCTCAAATGCTTCCAAAAAGAGAATGTTAACTGAGCTTCCGTTGTCCACAAGAATTCGGCGGATTTCGAAGTTTTCCATGACGAAGCTGATGATGAGGGCATTGTAGTGCGGGAGCCGGACTCCCTCCAGGTCTTCTCCGAAGAAGGAGACTGGCCGCTGCTGAATCTTGGAGGAGGGAAGGTCTCGAACAAAGTTAACCTCTCAGACGAAGGCCTTGCGGGAAGTATTGGATTCCCCTCCCATTGGTCCACCATGGACATAGTGTAGGATGCCCTGCCCTCCGATCTCCTCGGGCTCGGGGTCCCGCTCGGGTCGCCGGTTGATCGTTTGAAGGGGAGGCGAAGGCCTGGGTTCCTTGGATCGCTCCGATCTCTTTGGTTATCCCAGGTGAACTCCCTCAGGTACCCTCATTGGATGAGGGTCTTGATCTCTTCTTTGAGGGCTCGGCAGTTGTCCGTCTCGTTCCCATTGTCTCGGTGGAAGCGACAGTAGAATTACTGGTCCCGCTTCTTGTTGTTGCTCGGTCGGGGAGGGAGTCGGAAGATCCCTTTGTCCTCAATCTCCATCAAGATTGCCGATACGTTCTGGGTCAGCGGTGTATACCTTTCAAAATGGGGGACCGGAGGAATTCTTTTCAGACTCGCCACCTCTTTCGTGACTTTCTTGATGGGCTCAGCATAGTCTGCCTTGCGCTTTTCCTTGGCTGTGGCTTCTTTGGTGCCCTCAGGGTGTAAGGCCTCTTCCGCCCGAATGTGCTTCTCGACCCTGTTGAGTAGGTCGGAAAATTCGATGGGTGGTTTTTTGGCTAAGGAAACCTTAAGTTGGCCATGGCGAACGTTGTGTGGGAAATCTGTGGAAGTGACGCCCGTGTCGAGAGAGGAAACAGACCTCGCCTCGGTGGTGAACCTCCGAACGAACTTGCAGAGTGGCTCCCCTTCTGTCTGAGGTCTAGAAGGAACGCGCTTGTCTTCTTGACCATCCTTCTGGTCACGAAGTGGACCAGAAAGTTTGCTTCTAACTGGTCGAGCGAGAAGATTGAGCCGAAGGTGAGCTTCGAGAACCATTCCCGAGCCGGACCTCGCAGGGTGGCAGAGAAAGCGCGACATAGGAGGGGATCCGAAGTACTGCGAATCATCATGAGGGTTTTAAACCCTTTCATGTGATCAGCGGGATCACCTTTGCCATTATACGTCTCGAATTGGGGAGGCCTAAAATTTTTGGGGATCTCGACTTCCAAGATTTGAGTGGAGAATGGGGGTCGGGTCGGCCTATAACCATGGCCTGGCATCGGCCCGCCCTCGCCGATATGGACGAGATGGTTCTCCATCTCGTGGAGGCGTCGCGCACCTCGATTCCAAGGCCGCCTCGGATTGCCTGGAGGACCTCGTTCCGAAAGTTTTGGAACTCGGCCCTTGTGACTGGGGCTTGCTCCACCGGGTCACACGGGGGTGAAGGTCCCCGGGGCGTGTGGCTATGTCCTGATTCCCGTTCTAGGGACGGCTGCCTG
The DNA here is from genome assembly GCA_017893485.1 of Hemerocallis citrina. Lineage (NCBI taxonomy): Eukaryota > Viridiplantae > Streptophyta > Magnoliopsida > Asparagales > Asphodelaceae > Hemerocallis > Hemerocallis citrina. The sequence continues at coordinate 528,278 of JACEHZ010000269.1, forward strand.
CGATGGTTCGGGACCGAGTTGGAAGTGGCCCCTCCCCTTGTTCTACTGGCCCGCCGATTCAGGATGACGCACCGTAAAATAGTCGCGACCGAATGAGAGGCGCCCGGCCTGGGTCTGGCCTCGCCATTGACCCGTGGTTGGTTAGAGCCCTGGGCGTCAGCACGACTGTGAAGGGGAGGAGGGTCTCGACGTCGTTCAGAGGTGACGGCCCTTCTGGCTTTGGGAGCCATGTAAGAGCTCGTATTTGGGATGACGTCCCTGGCTGGGATGGCACCAATACCAAAATTTTCCACAGACGATGCCAACCTGATGCTGTTTGTTTTTTGGGTGTAGGGGCAACAGGTGTGAGTTCTTGTAATTTGTGTAGCGGAAGATCTGGTAGTGGCGTTGATCTGATCCTATGCTGTAGGACCGGCTCGGGAGTAGCAGGAGAGAGGTATAAGTCGGATGCTCGGCTCGGATCTAGTAGCTCGGCTCGGATCTAGTAGCTCGGCTCGGTCTTTTGTATGTACACACTGCCTAGAAATACCGGGAGAAGCCCCGGCGACAGGCCCTCCGACGATCTAGTCAGTCACTGAGAAAGCAACAGTAGCTAGAGTTCAGGTGGAAAAAAGTTTATTACATTGGGCAATGAGGGGGGATCTGGTATTTATAGGCAGGGATAAACAGGTCTGGGACCATAACGGGCAGGGTCGGACCCGTTTGCCTGTGGGCCTGAGTTGGCAGAAGCCCGTTAGACTTCAGTTGACCCGATGATCATGGAGGAGCGAAATTTGAGGGGATCTGATGGTCCTGATGGGCCACGTCATCTACACCATATCAATTTTGCTTATTCTCTTTTATTTTTCTCACCTTCACCCGTACCGTACATTATGGTACTACAGAAAGAAAGAAAAAAACTCCAGAAAATTAATAAAACTAATTTTGGATTAGGTAATTATACATATAGCCTGTATAAATGCTCACCGCTCACGTCATCCTTCAATCAAGATTCATTCCTAATTGTTGAGTTTGGATTCCACCGACGTGTGCACGTGCCTTTATTAATCCAAATCAACCCATTAATTACGTTAAATTAACAGCTAGTCATTACTCATTACGGAACCAACTTAGCTCTGGTAATCAAAGGACGATCAACAATGTATTATTTTATCAAACACCGTTCGTATTAACGCGTGCTTTAATCACATTTGCTATGCCAACTGGAAAGTAATCTCTTTTTTTTTTTCACCTTAAAAAATTCTACCTTGATTGCAAGTACATTTCATTCTCTACTTTTTTGTGTGTGTGGGGCATTCAACTCGCATCTCTTTCGATCCTTGCAATATTGACATCTTAATTTACTCAAAACTGCACCCTTAGTACTTTCTTCAAAAAAAAACTGCACCCTTAGTACGTACCTTTTCTCTTTGATTTCAACCTTTATATATACATTAGGATAAATTGTACTTGTACCACATCAAACAAGTTCGAGATCGATTATTAGCATACTCAAAGAAATTAACAAAAGAGCGAGAAGGAGGTTATTGTCAAATCAATCAATTAGGGTTCCAAGATGTGTAGAGAATTGTATCCAGGGTTCCGCTTCTCCCCTACCGAGGAGGAGCTACTGGAGTTCTACTTGAAGAACAAGTTGGAGCATAAACGAGAACAAGACATTGAAGCGGTCATTCCCGTACTTGACATCTACGGCTTCGATCCATGGCAACTTCCACGTAACTATCTTTCTTCATTTTTAGCTGAGCTGATGACTCGGGCTTACTAGGAATTTATTCTATTATAATAATTCACTGCACAATATTTGTGATTGATTGCACAGGTAATCAAAGTGAGGATCAACAATGGTTCTTCTTTTGTCCGAGGCAAGAGAGAGAAGCACAAGGAGGAAGGCCTACTTGAACAACACCTTCCGGTTACTGGAAGGCGGTTGGCTCTCTGAGTTTCGTCTACTCCTCTTCGAATATTATGCAAGGAACGAGAGCTATAGGTGTGAAGAAGACAATGGTGTTCTACATGGGGAAAGCCCACAGTGGGACCAAAACCAAATGGAAGATGAACGAGTATCGAGCAATCGATCATCAAGTTGATCAAGAAGCCTCTTTACCAAATAATATTGGTCCTACTCCTCATAGGGTAAATGATGAAATTCAATTAGTCCCTTAAAATTACAACTATATGAAAATATATATGTGCATTGCATTCTTTTCAGATAAATGTACTATATCATGCATATCTATATGTATTGTTTATGATTAGAAAGTAATGATTAAATTAGATGAAAGTGTATGGTGTTTGTAATGATATTTTGCGTCCAATAAGTATAGTTATTTACCTGTCATATGCAGGGCGAAAGGGGACAAATGATGAAATGATCCCCTGAGTTGCAATAACCCCCCTCTCCTCCTCTAGATTTGACTCTTTACCCCCCTTCAAATTTTGTAAAAGAACCTCTTCTATACAATTTTTAATAGTTATACACAACCATTCTTGTAAATTTGTTTATCAATCTTTTTTTTTCATATTAAATTGTAATCTTTTTTTTTCTTATTAAATTGTATATAAAACAATTATATATATATATATATATATATATATATATATATATATATATATATATATATATATATATATATATATAAGGACTAAATTTGAAAAAAAATATATATAAAAAAAACCTTTGAACTATGGCATTTTATGCAGAAACCCCCCTGATCTTTTTTTATGCAGAAAACCCCTTAAAATATGGTTGTTGCAAAACCCCCCCACCTCCTGAAGTATTTTAAAAAACTACATCTAACTTTTCTACTTGTATCAGATAACCTCATTCACCTTTGTAAGTTGTTTAAAAAAACATTATACATCATTCTCATTATTGTCAAAAACCTCTCTCAACTTTAGCAGAAGTCTCACGCTGGCGGGGTGAATTTTTTGCAACAATACTTCAGAGAGATTTTCTACATAAAAAAAAGATCAGGTGGTTTCCTGCATAAAGGCCATAGTACAAGGTTTTTTTTAAAAAAAAATAGCCAATATCTGTGTGACAAAGTAGTTTGTGGTCCTTAGTTACAAAAATAATTTCAATTTCAATCTTAGGTTGAGATTTTTTAATTCAAATTTTAATTTTAGTTTTATTTGTATTGTATGCCATTCTAACAAAAAAAGATGGAAGAAATCTTGGTCATATATTGATTACTAGTATTTTTCACATGCGATGCACGTTTTGATCAGAATTTGAGGATTTTCACGTGCGATATACATGTTAAAAATAGTATTGAAGTTAGACGTGCGTTGTACGTAAATGAGAAAAATATTTTGAAGAAAAAACTATAATTTGTACGTGCAATGCACATGTTTATAAGTAGAATTTGAATTGTACGTACAACATATGTGTATGTTTAATGTTAAAAAAATATTATAAAATTGTTTTGCATATACGTTGCACGTTTTAAATAGGTGAAATTTTTGTTTATTTGTTTGTTTTTGTTGTAATTAATAGGACAGTTGGAGTTAAACATGCAACGCACGGATTTGTATGTTGACAAATGACAACTCCAACTCTCCCATTATAATATTAGAGATTAGAGATATTCTAATATTAATAAATAAATATTTGTTGTTGCAGTTGATAAATGATTTGACCTTGTGCCGAGTGTATTGGGGAACCGTGAGGTCAGTTGATCGGCGTCCTTCAAGGGTCATGACTGACAATAGTAGCGAAGCTGCTATGCCCGCCTCAACGCTTGATCCACTTATAATAAATAATGTGACACAAGAGGCGGCAACAACCTCCACATTACATGAAAACCCTTCTTCATCGGCTATCAACAATGACATTACGGATAACACTATAGGTCAAAATAGGACTGAGCAGCAGGGAGAAGAAGAAGAAGATGATGATGATTTGTTTGATTGGAATTCGATGTTGGACATCGACAGCATGTTGTTGGAGTGGGACTGGAATTAGGACTGAAAAAGTACAAATATTTCTTGTGCTAACTTTCTTACAATTCGCTCTTAAAACCACTTGATTTTATGTAATGTGGTAGACAAGTTGACATGTAGCTCTAATCCATGTACATGACATACTTTTGTCTGTTTTTTAGTGCGAATTTATACAAAAATTGATAGTTGGTGAATGTAATGGTCTATTGAGGAATAAGTGAGAATATGAAGAGAAATTTAAACAAGAAATTCTCCGTCTCTTTTTATTTATGCCAAAATATTGTAAAACTTAGTTCATATAATGTTTTAGATGAAAATGTATAGAAAGAAATCTTTGTTTACGATTTAGATTGTAACGTCAGGACAGTGCACAATGTCTTCCCCGGCGAAACAAACTGGCGTTTGGGTAGTCGGACTGGGGTATCCCCGACATTTTTTTTGAATAACGTCGGGGTAAGGATCGATAGAGTATGAAATCCCCAATCTCAAATCCTACTCCCCAATTATTTCTATTTCCCTCACACTCCGGCCATTCTCCCCCGCTCTCTCTCTCCCTCCCCCGTCATCACCCACCTCCCTCCCCCGCCTCTCCCTCCCCTCCCACCATTGTCCCCCTCCCCCACCACTCTCTCCTTCTCCCACCGATGTCCACCTCCCCCGCCACTCTCTCCATCTCCATTTTCTCCTCATATGCGAATGGCGAATCAAGGGGAGAAGAAAATGAAGCACGAGGACAATAAGCACATGGCCAATCTCCAACACCTCATCATCGCTTGCAACGTAAGTTGTTTCTTCTCCAATCTGTATTTACCTTCTTCTTTTTTGGTGTTCAATCTCAGATCCCCAATTATTTTGTTTATGTGATTTTTGAACTGATTTTAGATTCATCCAATATACTGAATTCTAGTAGGAAAATCAATCTCTGTGAAAATTTCATAGTTTGTTTTGTTTTTTTTATATACAAAGTTTAAGGGTTTATTGTTTAATTCGGGAATTAGGGAATTCGTGGGCTTCATTTGATAGTTTAGACAAGTGTGAGATTAAGGACAACAGCAAAGAAGTAGTTTGTTGACTGATTCTTTCAACTCTAGGGGAACAAGGTATTGCTTCATGTGAAACTAAGAATCAATATGGGTTTCTTGCTGTTTTTTATGTTTATGTATATTAATTTGTAAAAACAAAATTGCTATTGTGCTATGCTCATTTTAGTTTTTTAATAAGTTTGTGTTGTTGCTGATTAGTTTTCGCTTTAATGTGTGAATATAGGTGCGAAGCTTAGGGTGTGTTTCGTTTGATATTTTTTTTTTCTTTTTCTAAAAAACCAAAACATATTTGGTTTTATTTTTTTGTGAAAAGGGTTTTCACAGAACCGTTTTACTCTCTTTCCTTTCTCTCTTCTCTCTCTTCACGAGCCACCCATCTTTACTCCTCTCTCGTCTTTACTTCACCTGCTTCCTCCCTTCTCGATTTTTTTGCTCGAAACCAGATCTGAGTGAATATTCACCCAAAATCAACGATTTTGGAATTATTTTGCTCCAAATCTACTCCACCTTAACTTCTCTGTCGCTCGCGGAGAGCATACTACTCTCGATCATCGGATTTGGTGGGGTGAGTGATCGATTTAGGGTTAATAGTATGTGAGACCCGTGCTGCTTACAAGAGAAGGTGTAGTCGACAACGGGCAAGTCGAATCAAACGCCGATTGAAGCATGAATCTATTGCTGACAATTTCTTTGCTCTTCAAACCAAGCAATCGAAGGTATGATCGGATTGGAACCCATTTTCTCCCTTGTTACACCGCTATGATTTCCGTTTATAAGATGATATTCCCAATTTTTGGGGGGATTTTGAATTAAATTTTATCTTCATAATTTGTTCAACGACTGATTTGAGGGATTGTACACAGTGAATGGGGTGGATTTGGAGATGATGACTTCCGATCCTATGGCCAGATCCGTGGGCCAAAACTAGTTTTTTTTTTGTTTTTTTATTTGTTAAATATTTTTTTATGGACTGATTTTAGGGATTATAGACTATGAATGGGATGGTTTTGGAGATCATGACTTCTGATCTTATGGTCAACTAAACTCCTAATTATTTGATTAAAATGAGGGTCCATTTTGTTCCTGTGAAAAAGCCTTTTTTTGAAATCCTACATTGGAGATAGAAGAAGTTCTCATTTTTGAATTTGTTGACTTCCGCAAAAGAGTTCGGATCATTCTTTAAGTGCTGCAATTTGTCATTGTTGTTTACTATTTACCGTTTTTTTTCCTAATATAGATGACTAGTATGGGGAAGGGGAAGGAGATTGAGGTGGATGATGATGTTCGGTTATGAAATCCAAGTGTTGTGTGGGTATTTGTGCATCTTATGGAGAAGGATGTAGACCAAAATAGTCTCAAAAGTTCGACATTTGAAGCCAAAGTTTGGCAACGATTTACACAATATATGAAAATTATGTGTAATCGTTCATTCACGGTTAAACAATTAAAGGAAAAACATTTGGAGATGATGTTTTCTGATCCTGTATAACTCAAGTATTGATTTTATTCACTTTAACAAATTTCCATACTGTGTACAATCTCCTTCCTGTGAAGGGTTGTGATTCTGCTCATGGCTTATGATGTTATATATCATTGTTTCTCAAGGCTTCTGATCATTTATAACTGTGATCAATTATGAATTTGAGGTGTGCATTGGGAAAGCTTCTTATGGCTTCTCATGCTTTGAGCAAAATTTATCAGTATGCTAACACAAGCTTTTCAATATATTTTGTTGATGTTCCTTTGATTACTCACGAAGATGATGGCTTCTGATCTTGTACAATTGAAGCCATGATTTTTTACTTTAACAAATTTCCATACTGTGTACAATTTTGTGCATTGTGTACGGTTCTGATGCTGCTCATGGCTGATGATGTTATGATGGTTTCCCATGGCTTCTGATTATTTATAAGCGATGAGTAATCATGGCTACTGATTATGTTGTATCAGTGTAATTCAGCTGATTTGGGATTCCAGGATTCAGGTATATATAATATAATGTATTGGAGCTTAACAAACAGAGAGTTACAATGTAATATGATGTATTTCAGCTTTATTCTTATTATGAATCTAGTAATTCAAGCTAGTGTAATGAGTTACAAAATAAGGGATGCGATCAAAGAATTTTCATTACATTATATTCAAATGATCTTTCATATTACTCTTTTGCATATCGCATATCAAGTTAAGGGAATGTTACATACAATAAGAATACAAAATCTCCATCGAAAAAAGCATAGTCGAATATCAGTTCATATGAACAAGCTTAAGGTATATCACATTAATATAACTCCTCATATTGATAAGATTTGCTCGATTCTGATGCTGCTCAGGCTTCTTGTTCCCATACTTGTACAACTTTGCTCTGTAACTGCAGCCATTAAAAAAACTTCAGCAGAAAATTAATGCAAATTGATTGAACAAACGCCTTTTATAATCTCATTGTCAAAAAAATTGTTTTCCTATAAATTTGAGAATTTATTTTATAACCAAACGCCTTTTATAACCTCATTTTCCAATAACTTTTTTAATCAAAATTTCATATTTACTGGTTTACCAAATGCATTTTATACTCTTAGTTTCAAAAAAACACTTCTGATCATAAAAAAATATTACCAAACAGCTTTTACACTCTCTTTTTCAGAAAACTGTTTTCAGAAGAAAAAAAATATATTACCAAACAGCTTTTACACTCTCTTTTTCAGAAAAGAGTTTTCAGAAAACTGTTTTCACAACAAAAAACCAAACACAACCTTACTTATCAAACTTCAAAGAAGAGGCTAAGGAGTCGAGAGATCCTGTGACTAGCAAGAGGATCCAAGGAGTATGTGTTTTTTTTTTTAATTCAATTTCATTTGTTTGTAATGCTGTTTGGTAACTTTGATTATGTGTGCTGGGATTGTGCTCACAAGATGTGTGGTTAGCATTTAGATTAAAAATGCATTATCCAGTAGCATGTTAGTTTTACTTGCAAGCATGGAGTCTGTGATTTTATAAACTTTGGTTGCACATTGGATGCAATGCTGGTTTGTCTAGTTCTACCATTGGTTGATGACCATAGTTTCATATACCTTCTGATGGATGCGATACTTGCCATTATTCTTTATATTATAAGCATTAGATACTATAATCCCTAAAGCTCGTTTGTTTCCTTTGCATGTCTTGCTTTTAATATATCTATTATCTTGTCTAGATCTCTTTGTTTGTCCAATCTTTTATTAGGTGAATACTATGTTTCTAGAGTGTAGTTTAGTTTTTCCCACTTCAAGTGATTATTTGTTAACTTTATTATTCATCTTTCTATGTATAATAAGGTGTTTCTTCATGTTAAGATAAATCAGATAGATGAAAATAATACTGATTATTGAATTGAGAAATAACTGAGTACAATATCTCTTATATATAAGAGTGAACCAAATACAAAATAAGTCCAATACCCAATGTGAGAATATAATATATAACACCCCCTCTCAAACTCACGGTGGGTCAAACAGAATGAGTTTTCCTACTAAATATCGAAATCTCTGAACAGTGTGAGATTTGGTGAAGATGTCTGCCATCTGCCTTGACGAGGTAATAGAATGAATTGAAATGGTCCCTGCTTCAAAGCGCTCACGAACATAATGACAATCAATTTCTATATGCTTCGTTTGCTCATGGAAGACCGGATTGCCTGCAATGTGTAGGGCACTCCGGTTATCACAATGAAGAAGAGTAGCTCCTGAAAGAGTGACACCCATATCTGATAACAGCCAACAAACATGAACAATCTATCTAATACTAGTTGCCATTGCTCTGTACTCAGCTTTGGTTGAAGAATATGCAACAACTGCATGTTTCTTACTTTGCCATGAAATCAGCGAATCACCAAGAAATAGACAGCAACCTATGGTAGACCGTTTGGTAGTAGGATCACCTGCCCAATCTGAATCAGAATATGCACTCAGCTCAAATTTTGAATGTAGCAGGCATGAATAATGAGCGAGTAATAGTGCCCCAAAGATATCTGTGAATCTGAAGAAAAGCACCGTAGTGAACTGACGTAGGAGCAGAAACAAACTGACTAACAACACTGACTGTATGAGCAATATCGGGTCAGTCATGCATAAGTAGACAAGTTTTTCAACAATCTGTCTGTATCTAGTGGGATCAGGAAGGAGCTCACCATCAGTGGGACGAAGCTTCACATAAAGCACCAAGGGTGTATCGGCTGATCGATTGTCAGAGAAGCATGCAGCGGAGATAATATCTGATGTGTATTTTTGTTGAGAAATGAGTATCCCCCGAGATCCATGAGCAATCTCTAGACCCAGAAAATAACGTAGTCTGCCAAGGTCTTTCATACGGAACTGCTGGTGAATGTATTTCTGGGCGGATATAATGCCTGCGGAGTCATCTTCAGTAATGATCATATCATCAACATAGAGTAGTAGAAGTACTCTCCCCTGCGGCGATGACCACATAAACATAGAATGGTCCTGAGAACTCTGACTAAAACTAGCATTGGTGATGACAAGGCGAAAACACTCAAACCAGGCTCGAGGGGCCTGCTTCAAATCATATATAACCCGACACAGCCAGCAAACATGACGAGGAGGAGTAGGGAGGCTAGGAGGAGGATCCATATAAACAACCTCAGATAAGGTACCATGAAGAAAAGCATTCTTCACATCCATCTGGTATAATGGCCACTAACGGATGGCTGCAACAGCAAGAAGAGTGCGAACAGTAGTCATCTGTGTTATAGGAGCAAATGTCTCATCATAATCAATGTCATGCTCCTGAGTAAATCCTCGGGCTACTACACGAGCCTTGTGCCGCTCAATAGATCCATCAAGTTGATATTTGACCTTGAAGATCCACTTGCAGCTAATAGGCTGAACGCTCTCTGGCAGAGGAACGACGGCTAGATGGCGGCTAGGGTATAGGGATATGGGGTTGCGGATTTCGGGTATGGGTAGTGGTTGTAATATAGTTGAATTAGGGTTTGAGGGGTGGGGACACTAGATGGCGGCTAGGGTTAGGAGATGTGGGAGAGCGATTCGATGAAGGTTTTGGGAGATGGACGGTGATGATGACAGCAGCATATTGAGGGCGAGGAGCATCAGGTGGATAGCTTGGAGTTGGGTTTCGGTGGATGGGAGAGGAAGAGGACGAGGGTCGATGTGTTCCTGGAGGAGCAGGCGGTGAGATGAGGAGGAGGGAGAGGATGACAGGAAGAGGGTGGTGAGTTGCGGCGATGGAAGGTTGATGGGTTCGGTGGTCGAATTTGGAGTATCGGGGATTGGGGATGTTGATGAGGACGATGATGCTGATGTTGAAGATGATGCTGTTGATGCTGGTGTTGCTTCGGTTTTTTACGAGGACGATGTTTTTTTTAAGGGGAATTCTAGGGTTTTAGGAAAAACGAAAATTTTGTTTAACTTGGCTCTGATACCATGTTAAGATTAATCAGAAAGATGAAAACAATACTGATTATTGAATTAAGAAATAACTGAGTACAATATCTCCTATATAGGAGTGAACCAAATACAAAACTAGTCCAACACCCAATGTGAGACCATAATATCTAGCAGTCCATTCGTTAGTTGCATTTTTCTAGTATACATCTAATATCACGCAGTTATCTTCTTAAAATAAGCTTTTATTCCAAAGTTCAGGGCCAAACACGTTATTTATTTTTATGATTCATCTCAGTTAGCTGCTTCAGTTCACATCGACTTAGGCCTACCCCTGTTCCAAACCTCAGACTTAGATTAGTAACAAGTAACAACAAGCTACCTTAACCTTTTCTCAACATTTCTCTTGTAATTACCTTTGTAGAGGTATCAATCAAACTGGGAAAGGTCTTCAACTATTGCAGGTTTTATCGAAAACAAATCATTGCTTTTGTCACTACAACACAAACGGGTTACCTCGACATTTATTTTGGCCTCCCGGTCCAACCGGCGTTTTTGAAAATGTCGGTAGGTAGATGCGCCGATGTAGCCTGTTTCGCTCAATAATATTTCGACTCTCATGAGTCTGGCTCCTTTCTGCGATGCACCTCCTGTGAGATGATGAATCCCTTGATCACTATCTAGAAGAGTTGCTTCTCTGGTTTACCTGACCATCTGAGCGGGAGGCCACAATTCGGGCGTGCCTCTCGTCCAAGCGAACTTGTAGATCAATTCCTTGTTGCATGGCACTGATGATTTGGCAGAGATCTCTAGATCCCCGGGGGCCTCGCGAGGTCATTAAATCGGTTGAAGCATTATGGATGGAGACACGGTCATTTTGAGGATGTTGTTCATGACGGCTTTGTAGAGAGCCCTCCAGTGCCTCTCTGTTGAAAGGAACTTGACTAGGCTGTCGGGGCAACTGTTGAGGAGGAATTAGATCTTCCAAGAAGGAGCTGGTTGACGGAAAGAGTTGGTGTGATGGCTTGAGGCTACCGCTCTTCCTCTTAGTCTTAGTAGAAGAGGAGAAGAGAAAGAAGCAAGAGAAGACAAGCAGCAAGTAGAAGAAGAGAAGTCTGGAGGGTTACGGTCGACTGGCTAGGGGTGCGGTCAACCGACCTAGATGACTGGGGGTTCTTCGAGTGCAGGCGTCCAACAGAGGAGGGGACGGTCGACCTACACTAGGGGTGCGGTCGACCAGTCAGCCCTCTGGATTGATTCCGCACGATGCGGTCGACCGGCTTGGGGTGCGGTCGACCAACACCGATGCTGATTGTTTCTTTTGGGCTTACGGGAGAAAGGCCCAATTTGCTATATTTGTGTTTATCTTTTAGGGTTTGCTTGGAGGCTATATACATGGCCGTAAACTCTAGGGTTTAATAATCCTATGCCGTGAACATTATTCAACTTCAAGAGAGATTGTGCCGAGTGTTTCAAAGGTGAGAAAGAGAGATTGGGAGTTTTAATCTTTCTTGTAATCTTTGTATTTCTTCGGAAATAAGAAGTATTGGTTATCTCTGCATATTGGTTGTGTTCTTGTGAGATCCATATATTGTGGTGGCCTGTTCTTGGTTCATCTATTTCTTAGGAGTTTCTATTGCTTGTGGTGCACTTCTGCTATTAGCACTACGAGTTGGGAGTAGATTTCTCTGACAAGTGATATCAGAGCTTACAAGTGGTATCAGAGCAGTTGGTTCGAGATGGCCGATAACAAGATGAAGATCGAGAGAATCGATGGGAGTGACTTCGAGATGTAGAAGATTCAGATGATAGCGTATCTTCGTCAGAAAGATTTTGATGCTCCGTTGTTTGATGAGAAGTTGGTAGGTGCAGACAAGGATGCGAAGGTCTTGGCGGAGTGGAATCGTTTAGATCAAAAGGCGCTGGGGCAGATTCAGTTGGGGCTGAGTAGAAAGGCGTTATTTCATATCTCAAAGGCAAAGACCACAAAGGAGGCTATGAAGATTCTCACGGATATGTATGAGATACCGTCGGTATCTAATCAAATTCTTTATCTGAAGAAATTGGTTAATATGAAGTTGAAGGAAGGGGGTTCAGTAGCAGAGCATATGAACAATTACTGTATGGTTTACAACCAGATGGAAGCTGCAGGTTTGAAGTTTTCAGAGAGGGGGCAGTCATTGTTACTTCTATCTACTTTACCCGATAGTTATGGTACGGTGGAACAGACTATTACAGGCACTATGATAAATTCGACGACTCTATAGGATGTGGTGAGTAGCATTCTGAATGAGAAGGTGAAAAGGGTGAGAAACGGGGGATATCCATCATCATCTTCTAGAGATTCTGCCATGTACGTTGAGAAGAGACGTGGGAGATCTAAGAGCAGTCGAAGAAGTAAGGATCAGAGTAGTTCATCTGAGAATTGGTCTGATGACAGCGATGGAGGACATGGGCCTGAGTGCCGGTATTGTCACAAGAAGGGTCACATGATGTGCAGTTGCAAGGCTTATATAAAGAAGAAGCAGGAGAAACCGAAAAGAGATATTCCAAAGGAAGCTCAAGTGGGGCTTGTTAAGAATCTATGCTTATCAGCTCGGAAGGAGTTAGACACTCAAGATTGGTGTATTGATTCGGGAGCTTCTTTTCATTGCACTCCGAGGAGAGAGGTATTTGATGACTACGAGGAGGGTTCTTTTGGAGATATGATCGTGGGGAATGGTCACCGGTGTCCTGTACGTGGGGTTGGTACTGTTCGTGTGAATACCATTAATAATCAAAGTGTTGTCTTGCGGGAGACTAGGCATGTTCCAGACATGAAGGAAAATCTTATCTCGATTGGAAGGCTAGACAAGGAGGGGTTGTCTACTATAGTTGGTAGTGGGGAGTGGTGCATAGCTGCAGATTCAAGGGTGATTGCAAAAGGGAAGCGTGAGGGAATGCTTTATTTGCTTAGAGACGTGAGGGGTGTTTCTCCTGTAGTTGACTCTCAGCTAGAATCGAGTAGTAGGTTGTGTAGGGTGCAACCGAGTTCTTTCAGTTGTGGAGGGGAGATTACTAATTTAGTGGGAGCTGCTGGCCATGGAAGTGATCCTAGTGGGCAAGACGTTGCTGCGGAGAGGGTACTTTGCGAATTGTCAGTTGAAGCTTCAAGTCGCTCTTGTGTGATAGAGAGCACTAATATCGATATGCGGGGTGATATCGATGAGGGTAACCGAATTGGGACTGTAGGGGTTGAACAGTCTGCAAAGTTTGTGGAGGTTTCTTCCATGGAGGTTTCTAGTGCAGAGGGTGCATTGAGAGACTTTGAACCATATCCGGTGTTGACGGAGATCTTGCGAGTAGGGGAGTCTCATAACACGGAATCCGACATAAGAGATTGTTTCTCCGGTATTCGTGCTCTATGCAATTGGTGGAGCACATCCTTCATGAGGCGATGAGGGGTGGTCGGTGCACTCCACGTGGTGGAGTGGCAGAGGTGCTCTTCATGAGAGTGGGGAGTACTTGGATTTTCCATGAAAGTGGGAGATGGCAAAGATAATGCGAGGAAAGATTGCAATAACTTTGAAGCATGGTGTATTTGGTCTAAGTGGAAGATTGTTAGGAATTGTGGCCTCAAATACACGTAGGCACGGGGTACTTGAAGTTGGAGAAGAAGAGGAGAAGACAAAGAAGCAAGAGAAGACAAGCAGAAAGTAGAAGAAGAGAAGTCTGGAGGGTTGCGGTCGACCGACCCAGTCGACTGGGAGTTCTTCGAGTGCAGGTGTCCAACAGAGGAGGGGACGGTCGACCGACACTAGGGGTGCGGTCGACCGGTCAGCCCTCTGGATTGATTCCGCACGATGCGATCGACCGGCTTAGGGTGCGGTCGACCGACACCGACGCTGATTGTTTCTTTTGGGCTTGCGGGAGAAAGGCCCAATTTGCTATATTTGTGTTTATCTTTTAGGGTTTGCTTGGGGGCTATATATATGGCCGTAAACTCTAGGATTTAATAATCCTATGTCGTGATCATTATTCAACTTCAAGAGAGATTGTGCCGAGTGTTTCAAAGGTGAGAGAGAGAGATTGAGAGTTGTAATCTTTCTTGTAATCTTTGTATTTCTTTGGGAATAAGAAGTATTGGTTATCTCTGCATATTGGTTGTGTTTTTGTGAGATCCATATATTGTAGTGGCTTGTTCTTGGTTCATCTATTTCTTGGGAGTTTCTATTGCATGTGGTGCACTTCTGCTATTAGCACTACGAGTTGGGAGTAGATTTCTCCGACAAGTGGTATCAGAGCTTACAGCCATGTCATCTACACCATATCAATTTTCCTTATTCTCTTTTATTTTTCTCACCTTCACCCGTACCGTACATTATGGTATTACCTTGGGCAATGAAGGGGGGTTTGGTATTTATAGGCAGGGGTAAACGATTCTGGGACCCTAACGGGCCAGGTTGGACCCGTTTTCCTGTGGACCTGAGTTGGTAGAAGCCCGTTGGACTTCAGTTGACCCGATGATCATGGAGGAGCGGAATTTGAGAGCATCTGATGGCCCTGATAGAGCCACGTCATCTACACCATATCAATTTTGCTTATTCTCTTTTATTTTTCTCACCTTCACCCGTACCGTACATTATGGTATTACAGAAAGAAAGAAAAAATTTCCAGAAAATTAATAAAACTAAACTTTGATTAGGTAATTATACATATAGCTAGGGATGGGCTCGGTATGGTACCAGACTTTTTGACATTATAGCATTACCATACCAAACTAGTTCGGTTTGACATCGTACGATTAGAGCATCCACAGTCGTTTGCTAAATACTCAAAAATTAGAAATCGATTTAGAAAACAGGCGTGCAGTCGTTTGCTAAAAACTCAAAAATCAGAATAGGGATATACAGTAACTTGCTAAAGTTAGGAGAGCGGATGGAAGATTGCTAAATATAGAAGACGGATTATGTTAATCCGTTTGTGGCTTTGGACGGATGAAGATCATCCGTTTTTAACTTTTTTTTTTTTTTTATTTAAAAAAAAAAAGTTAAGACTCACCAAACGGATGGTCAGTTTCTGACATTTTTTTTATTTTTTTTTATTTTTTTTATTTTTTTATAATATAAAACCAAAAAAAAAAAAATCAAAAAAAAAGGCAAAACCATCCAAACAGATGATTTTCATCCGTTTGGAATGGTTTTGACTTTTTTGTTGACTTTTTAAAAAAAAAAATCACCGAATAAGTATTATAAAAAAATAAAAAATAAAAAAAAAAAACCCCCAAAAACGGATGATGTTCATCCGTCGTTTTTAATTTTAGGATTTTGACTACTGCAGCGAACTACTCCGATTGCTATTGCTAAATGCTATTTTTAGCAATGAGAATAGCAAACGACTGTGGATGCTCTCATAAGTTAAAAATTGTTGGTACAACTTATACTTAACAAGTATTCTGAAAGACAAATAAAAAAGTTTGAATGATTGCTTTTGTAAGTTAAAAAATGTTGGTGCAAGTTATACTTAACAAGTAAGTAAGGTTATGTTTACCAAATCCATTTCCCTAATTCAGTTGTGTATCATTGAATCAACTATGTTTCCCTAATTCAGTTGTGTACCATTGAATCAACTATGTGTAAGTAGCTATTTAAAAATAAAATAGTATTAAAAAGTACTAACATACTAAAATACAAGCAGCCAGACTACGACGCATTGTGCTGTTAATGTGAAATTTTTTGTACGGCACTTTGCATGCGTGTTTTATGATATATATATATATATCTATGTAATAAAACACAAAGAAAGTTATCAAGTAGCTCTCCTTCAATCCCCAAAAAATCAAAGGCCCAGATCTAATCTCACAAAACATATTTTTTCCCCAAAAATTTTTCCCCAAAACTCAAATTTAAATCCCCCACCCAAAACAACTCCTATATTTATTTAAATTTTTTTTTTCTCTCTATCTCTCCTTCCCTCCTCTATTCAAAAAATTAAGAAAATAAAAAATTTAAATTTTTTTAAAATAAAAAATTTTAAAACTAAAAAAAAAAATTTAAATTTAAAAACTTTAAAAATAATTCAAAAAAATCATATAATATATTTTTTGCTCTATGTTTGCTACTTCAATTAATTTGCTGGACTTCCAAAACTATTTTATATGATCAAATAAAGTGTATGATACCGAAGACGTGCCGTAGGCACGTGTCAACGAGCAAACCTAGTATATATATATGGGAAAAAGGGGTATGAGCAACTTACTCATTTAGTAAATAAGCAATTGATGATGTGGCATGCATGTGATTGGAAAATCTTTAAAAGGATTAGTTTTTTTTTTTTTTTTTGAGGGAAAAGATGGAATATTAAAAGGATTAGTTGTCCAATGTATCACATACATGCCACATAATCAATTGCTCATTTACTAAATGAGCAAGTTGCTCATATCCCTTTTACCCCATATATATATATATATATATATATATATATATATATATATATATAGGGAAAGCTTCGGTTGAGCACTACTCTAGTGCTCACCACGTGAACACTAGGCCTTCGGGCGTTCATATCGAAAATCCGAACCGTTCACATTGATCTACACATCTAAATTAGTCTAAATATGTAAAATCAAATCATTTGAAATTCATTTGCCCATCCATCATGTGACTATAAAAACAATAATTTTCAGCCATACAATTTTGTAACACTTCAATGGATGGGTAAATGAATTTCAAATAATTTGATTTTACATATTTAGACTAATTTAGATGTGTAGATCAATGTGAACGGTTCGGATTTTCGATATGAACGCCCGAAGGCCTAGTGTTCACGCGGTGAGTACTAGAGTAGTGCTCAACCGAAGCTTTCCCTATATTATATATATACATGTATGTATATATATATATATATACTTAATATTTAATCATTCGGTACGGTACGGTATAATACCGACTGAACCATATTCATACCGAAACCGAACCGAATTTTAGAACTCGGTACGGTTGTACCATACCATATTTTGGTAACCGAATTTTTTGGTACCGAATCGATTGGTTCGGTTGGAAAACTGGTCGGTTGTCTCATTTCGGTATGATCGGCCACCCCTACCTGTATAAATGCTCACGTCATCCTTCATTCAATATTCATTCCTAATTGTTGAGTTTGGATTCCACCGACGGGTGCACGTGCCTTTATTAATCCAAATTAACCCATTAATTACGGTAAATTAACAGCTAGTCCATTACTCATTAACCGAACCAACTTAGCTCTCGTAATCAAAGTGTATTATTTTATCAAACATCATTCGTATTTTTTTTTGATGAGAAAGGATAGAGTCTTTCGACTCCAGCCACACCAAAAAACATATATTAATATAATCAAAATGTACAAGCCAAAATTTTACAAGAGGTAAAACCAAAAAATGCGACAAACACCATTCGTATTAAAACGTGCTTTAATCACATTTGCTTTGCCAACTGGAAAGTCCTCTCTCTCTCTCTCTTTTTTTTACCTTAAAAAATTCTACTTTGATTGCAAGTCCATTTCATTCTCTACTTTTTTGTGTGCGTGGCATTCAACTCGCATCTCTTTCAATCTTTGCAATAGTGACACTTTAATTTACTAGAAACTGCACCCTTAGTTTGTTTGACCAGTACGTACCTTCTCTCTTTGATTTCAACCTTTATATATACAAAAGGATAAATTGTACTTGTACCACATCAAACAAATTCGAGATCGATTATCATACTCAAAGAAATTAACAAAAGAGCGACAAGGAGGTTCCAAGATGTGTAGAGAATTGTATCCAGGGTTCCGCTTCTCCCCTACCGAGGAGGAGCTACTGGAGTTCTACTTGAAGAACAAGTTGGAGCATAAACGAGAACGAGACATTGAAGCGGTCATTCCCGTACTTTACATCTACGGCTTCGATCCATGGCAACTTCCACGTAACTATCTTCCTTCTTGTGTCATTTTAGCTAAGCTGATGACTCGGGCTTACTAGGAATTTATTTCATTATAATAATTTACTGCACAATATTTTAATTTTATATTTATTTTGAAACAAAAGTGACTCAGGTCATCTGTTTCATTAATGAACAATTAACGAAACAAAGAGCACAAAATATTACAACCCATTCATGAAACACTGCACAATATTTTTAGTTTACCTTTGTGATTGATTGCACAGGTAATCAAAGTGACGAACAACAATGGTTCTTTTTTTGTCCGAGGCAAGAGAGAGAAGCACAAGGAGGAAGGCATACTCGAACAACACCTTCCGGTTACTGGAAGGCGGTTGGCTCTCTGAGTTTCGTCTACTCTTCAAATATTAATATGCAAGGAACGAGAGCTATAGGTGTGAAGAAAACAATGGTGTTCTACATGGGGAAAGCCCACAGTGGGACCAAAACCAAATGGAAGATGAATGAGTATCGAGGAATCGAACATCAAGTTGATCAAGAAGCCTCTTTACCAAATAATATTGGTCCTACTCCTCATAGGGTAAATGATGAAATTCAATTAGTCCCTTAAAATTACAACTATATGAAAATATATATGTGCATTGCATTGCATTGCATGTGAAAATTTTCTCTTCATTTGATAGATAAGCCCCTTTTGGCATTTCTATTTACACTTTAAACCCAGCCCTCATTATCAAAGTTACATTTACAGAACTACTTTTCAGATAAATGTACTATATCATGCATGTCTATATGTATTGTTTATGATTAAATTAGATGAAAGTGTATGGTGTTTTTAATGATATTTTGCGTCCAATAAGTATAGTTATTTACCTGTCATATGCAGGGCGAAAGGGGACAAATGATCCCCTGAGTTGCAATAACCCCCCTCTCCTCCTCTAGATTTGACTCTTTACCCCCCTTCAAATTTTGTAAAAGAACCTCTTCAAATACAATTTTTAATAGTTATACACAACCATTCTTCTAAATTTGTTTATCAATCATTTTTTAGGACTAAATTTGAAAAAAAAAAAAAAAAAACACTTTGAGCTATGGCCTTTTATGCAGAAACCCCCTGATCTTTTTTTATGCAAAAAATCCCTTAAAATATGGTTGTTGCAAAAACCCCCCACCTCCTGAAGTATTTTAAAAAACCACATCTAACTTTTCTACTTGTATCAGATAACCTTATTCATCTTTGTAAGTTGTTTAAAAAAACATTATACATCATTCTCATTATTGTCAAAAACCTTCCTCAACTTTAGCAGAAGTCTCACGCTGGCGGGGTGAATTTTTTGCAACAATACTTCAGAGAGATTTTCTGCATAAAAAAAAGATCAGAGGGGTTTCCTACATAAAGGCCAGAGTACAAGGTTTTTTTTTAAAAAAAAATTAGCCAATATCTGTGTGACAAAGTAGTTTGTGGTCCTTACTTGCAAAAATAATTTCAATTTCAATCTTAGGTTGTGATTTTTTAATTCAAATTTTAATTTTAGTTTTATTTGTATTGTATGCCATTCTAACAAAAAAGATGGAAGAAATCTTGGTCATATATTAATTACTAGTATTTTTCACGTGCGATGCACGCTTTGATCAGAGTTTGAGGATTTTCACGTGCGATATACATGTTAAAAATAGTATTGGAGTTAGACGTGCGTTGCACGTAATTGAGAAAAATATTTTAAAGAAAAAACTATAATTTGTACGTGCAATGCACATGTTTATAAGTAGAATTTGAATTGTACGTACAACATATGTGTATGTTTAATGTTAAAAAAATATTATAAAATTGTTTTGCACATACGTTGCACGTTTTAAATAGGTGAAATTTTTGTTTATTTGTTTGTTTTTGTTGTAATTAATGGGAGAGTTGGAGTTAAACGTGCAACGCACGGATTTGTATGTTGATAAATGACAACTCCAACTCTCCCATTATAATATTAGAGATTAGAGATGTTCAAATATTAATAAATAAATATTTGTTGTTGCAGTTGATAAATGATTTGACCTTGTGCCGAGTGTATTGGGGAACCGTGAGGTCAGTTGATCGGCGTCCTTCAATGGTCATGACTGACAATAGTAGCGAAGCTACTATGCCCGCCTCAACGCTTGATCGACTTATAATAAATAATGTGACACAAGAGGCGGCAACAACCTCCACATTACATGAAAACCCTTCTTCATCGGCTATCAACAATGACATTACGGATAACACAATAGGTCAAAATAGGACTGAGCAGCATGGAGAAGAAGAAGATGATGATGATGATGATGTGTTTGATTCGAATTCGATGTTGGACATCGACAGCATGTTGTTGGAGTGGGACTGGAATTAGGACTGAAAAAGTACAAATATTTCTTGTGCTAACTTTCTTACAATTCGTTGCTCTTAAAACCACGATTTTATGTAATGTGGTAGACAAGTTGGCATGTAGCACTAATCCATGTACACGGCATACTTTTGTCTGTTTATTTAGTTTTAATTTATACAAAAATTGACAGTTGGTGAATGTAATGGTCTATTGAGGAATAAGTGAGAATATGAAGAGAAATTTAAACAAGAAACTCTCTGTCTCTTTTTATTTAGGCAAAATTTAAAAAAACGTCACAATAGTTTGGCGCTGTTTAAAAAAACGTCACAAAACTTTGACTTTTTAAAAAAACCGCACAAAGTTTAACTCTCAACTCACGGAGTTATCCAGCCGTTAATTGGGATAATAGTTATGTGATGTTTTTTTAAAACAAATGGGAACTTTTGTGATGTTTTTTTAAACAGAATAATAGTTCTGTGTTGTTTTTTTAAACAAAACAATAGTTTTGTGATGTTTTTTTAAACATTACGTATAACCCAGTTAACGACTGGATAAATCCGTGAGTTGAGAGTTAAACTTTGGGCGGTTTTTTTAAAAAGTCAAAGTTTTGTGACGTTTTTTTAAACAGCGCCAAACTATTGTGACGTTTTTTTAAATTATGCCTTTTATTTGTTCCAAAATATTGTAAAACTTAGTTCATATAATGGTTTAGATGAAAATGTATAGAAAGAAATCATTAGATTGTAACGTCAGGACAGTGCACTACGCCTTCCCCGGCGAAACAACGCGACGTTTGGGTAGTCGGATTGGGGTATCCCGACGTTTTTTTTTAATAACGTCAGGGTAGGGATACAGTATGATTATGAAAACCCCAATCTTAAATCCTACTACCCAACTATTCATATTTTCCTCATACTCCCGCCGCTCACCCCCGCTCTCTCTCCCTCCCCCGTCGTCGCCCACCTCCCTCTCCCGCCTCTCTCTCCCCTCCCACCGTTATCCCTCTACCCCACCACTCTCTCCTTTTCCCGCCAACGTCCCCCTCTCCCGCCACTCTCTCCATCTCCATTCTCTCCTCATACGCGAATGGCGAATCAAGGGGCGAAGAAAATGAAGCACGAGAACAATAAGCACTTGGCCAATCTCCAACACCACATCATCGCTTACAACGTAAGTTGTTTCTTCTTTAATCTCTATTTACCTTCTTCTTTTTTGGTGTTCAATCTCAGATCCCTAATTCTTTTGTTTATGTGATTTTTGAACTGATTTTAGATTCATCACTACAACACATGATGGATTTACCGGCATATATTCCCCGGTGTTTTACCAGAAACGTCGGGGTAGGAAGAGACCAGGAATGGGGCGTTAAATTGGATGGTTATACGCCGGCGGCCTCTATAAAATGCCGGAAAATTATGATATTCACCAGCGTTTTAATAAAACACGCCGGCGAATATACAAATAAAAATGTACCAAAAAATCTTCTCCCATTCACCGGCGTTTTTTAGTTAAAACGCCAGTATAGGGTTTGGAATAAATTTCCCCCAAACCCTATACTTTCTCCTTCGATCCCACAAAAAAAAAACCAATTTCCCCCCTTCTCTCTTGCGCTCTCCCGCCTCTGCCTTGGCCGCCATCGTTGTGCCCTCCGCCGTCGTCCCCGCGCTCCGTCGTCGTCCGTCGTCCACTCTCTCAACCTCTCTCACTCCTGTCGTCGCTGCAAGTCTCCCTAACCCTCTCTCTCTCTCTCACTCGCATCGTCGCCACCCTTCCCCTATGGCTGTCCCATCGCCCTTCCCCCTACCCTGCCGTCGGCACTTCCCCCATCACCACCCCCCTCCCCCGCCGTCGCCCTATCCCCCCCATCGTCGCCCCCCTACCCCGCCGTCCTCCTATCCCCCCCATCGTCGGCACTTCCTCTACACAAATTCTAGGTTTGTTCTTGAAATTTCTGAATCGTTTTATTTTTAAATTTTTGTTTCTGAAATTTCTACACAAATCCTAGGTATGATGTAGTTGGTATGTTCTTGAGATTGGTTCTACAATTTTTCCCAACTCTCTAATTTAGCTTGCCTGTATGTTCTTGAGGGTATACTTGTATGCTTGTATGACTAGGTATGCTTGTATACTATATTCCAGATTAATATAGTATATGGAATGCAACTTCCATAGAAGTTTGAGAATAAATGAGGGCATAATTCCTAATTTGGCCACCAAGTACTCAGAAGTGTCATTTTTGCTTCATGGGAAATTGAGGAGGATGTTGCTCATTGTATTAAATTGGCATGACCAAAGTTAAGAAGTTAATCTCTAGAAGATGAAGTAGAGGTCGATAATGGGGTTGATGTGGATGATGAGCTGGTAATAAAATGAGGGAGATCCACCAAATTTTTTCTGTTTGAAAAACATCGTCTCCTCTTCTATTTTTCAAGTGGATGGCATGGTGCAGGCCATGCTCAGATATTTTCATAACCCTCTCTTTTGATGGGGATTCCTTGGATAATCTCTAGAAGATGAAGTAGAGGTCGATAATGTATGATTTGAAACTTATGTTTTAGGTTAGTGCAGCTTCACGAGTTGTTTTTTTATCTTTTGTCTGAATTTGATGTATCTGAAGTTGCACACTATGATTTTATTATATAGGAGCGACTAGTGATGGAAATTTTATTATCTAAACTTTATATACAATTATATCATGATGTCTAGATGAGTATCATTTTCTAAGATAATGTTCAAGCTTGTTGCTTGGGTTTGAAAATGAGATTGTTCTTTGTCATTGGTTTTAAGTGATGATGAGATGGATTATGTAACTGAAGTTGCATACTATGAATTACAGAGGAATGACTGGTGATGAAATAATCCTGTTTGAACTTATATTGTGGTTTCAATTGATAGTTATCTCATGAGTATTATAAAAGTATAAGTTTCATCTCAGTTACTATCTTGTTTGCCTGAATTTGACTAGTGATGAAATAATCTTTGTAACTCAATATTTTGAACTCCATATTTTGGTTATGAATGTGATGAGATCACATTATTATGTTTATGAGATTACAATATTTTGAACTTATGTTGTATCATTTGGTTAATTTGGTGTTTGTGAAACTCACTCAAATACATTCTTTCGGTTTGTTATTTATCTTCTTTGATATATGGGTTGGTTGGTTTTCTGCTGGATTGCCTTTGTATTGCTGAATGGGTTAGTAGACTTTGTATTTGGTCTTCATAACTAGTATATGATATAGGAGTTGGTTAATGTTGCTTTGAGATTTGTGCATATGTATAGATGTCTAGATGAGAATCTTCGTCGCCCCTTTCTTTTTCTTTCTTCTTTGATTTGTTTTCTCTTCATATCAGTGTTCTTCATTTTGGTGGTTTCTATTTTGTATTATTTTAGGTGATTTATCATGGCTTTCTTATTATTATTATTATTTTTGTTCTACTCGATATACATACTAATATTGTATGTGATTTTAAAAATATGTTTTGCCCCCTCCTCCGACGTCGCCCCTTCCCCCATGCCGCCCCCTTCCCCGCCGTCGCCCCTTCCCCCAGTGGCGGTGATCGGATTCGTGATGAGCGTCGTGAAGTCATTTTTTTGCAGATATTATTATTATTATTATTTTAGGGTTTTGGATTGAGATTTGGTGGTTTTTTGGTATGCAGGTTGGTGCCGGGGGTGAACGGGTACATCGCGGCAGAGAAGAGGAAGGTGAGATTGTTTTGCTTTGAGATTCAGAAATTTAGTGGATTGGATGAGGACTGTGATGGAATGTGTGAATTGTTTGATTGTTGTTTTCGTTGTTGTTTGCATTTTAGGTTTGGTTGAGTGTGTGGTTGGAAATGTAGTTCAGTTAATGATAACTGGAGTTTTGTGGAGTGTAGCCTACAAATATTTCAAACTCTCTTGCAATAATCTGATAGAATAAGAACTTAGTAGTAGTAGCAAGAAGAAAGCATAATGCTCAGGAGATAGCGCCATATATATATCAAACAGTTAGCAGAGCTTCATTGTCAACTCATGACGCTATCCCTCGTGAGCTTTAAGATTTCTTTCACTAAATGAGGGAGAGATGAGAGCAAGAATTGAAGTGGGGGAGTTAATTTATTGGAGAGCCAAGCTGAGAATGAGAGGTGATAAGCTTATTTTAGTTGAGACCCCAAGTTGGATGACATATCTCTTAAAACTGCTTCACTTCGTTGCATATGTGAGTTGAAATTGTACTTTTCAATCTGGGCTAGCTATTTGATAAAAGTTCACTCCATCTTCAACTTTTGAAGCAGCAGCAAGCTCTCTGCTGTCAACACCCTGCACTCATATAAATGAATCATGCCGACAATATTACTTCAAGGCTATGTTCAGTTGCTTCATGTTCAGTTGCTTGGTTAAGCTTTATTAGATGTAGAACATTAATTTGTGGTTTGTCTGAACTATCTTGATTGACTAGAAGTGAGATGCCTCAATGGACTAGAAGTGAGATAACTTAAATTGCCTTCATGTTCAGTTGCTTCATGTTCAGTTAAATTAACAACATTCAGTTGCTTCATGTTTAGTTGCTTCATGTTTAGTTGACTTGATGTTCAGCTGTCTGAACTATCTTGTTGTTTGTCTGAACTATATGCTTGCAACTTTTTTTCATTCATATTTTAGAAATTTGTCAATATCTGTTTTCAAAATTTTCTCCGATAGAACTGTTGTTTTTGAATATTGAAAAGAAAAGCATATGCTTTATATATGTACTAAAACTCTGAACGTTGTATAATTTTAAGTTTTGTCAAAACTTTACAATGGATTCTTAGCTTCTTACTATAAATTTGTGTTCTTTGTTCTTTTGACCACTGCACTCATTATAGCATGTGGCAATGACAACCTAAAACAGTATTAGTATCTAATATCATACAGTTTATGCTAGGGAGAACAAGATGACAATACAGACTGAAGAAGAGCTGTAGCAGAGGTGTAATCATTTTGATTTTTATTGTGGTGTACTCTGTAGATCTAGAAAGTCCACCTTCTCTCGTCTTTGTTATGTGTTTATCATATTAGCTGATGACTAAAATAAATTTGGCCGTTGAGATGTTTTGTTTTCTCTCCCTTGCTCCAGTAATCTAATTTGTATGGAATAGTGATTATTGACATAGTATTTTAATGGGCTTGTCGATTTATGATTGACAATATTATGTTGTATCTTGGAATTGAGGAGCTTGTTGCTTGGATTTGAAAATGAGATTGTTCTTTGTCATTGGTTTTAAGTGATGATGAGATAGATTATGTAACTGAAGTTGCATATTATGATTTATAGAGGAGTGTCTAGTGATGAAATAATCCTGTTTGAACTTATGTTATGGTTTCATTCATATTTTATTAGGGCTATTTTTGCTTTGCAATTGGTTTTGATTGCAAGAGTGCTCAAGGTTTTTTTTTTTTTTTTTTTTAATTTCTACCCCGGCGTTTTACAAACGCCGGGGTAGCTTTCAGGAAAATCTGGCAGTCTATACCGGCGTTTTAAAAACGCCGGTGTAGGTGATGGCCGACAAAATTACTCCCAAACGAGACCACCCTTTCGGCGGCGTTTTTTGACCGCCGGTGTAGTTTTAACCTATACCGGCGTTCTTTAAAAATGCTGGGAATGTCCCTAAGCTACAGCGATACACGATTCAGCGACACTTGCACCGGCGATTTATAAAACGTCGGTGGTATCTATAGCGGGGTTTTAAAACACCGGTGAATGTGAAAAAAATGCTGGTAAAGACTGTTAGTCTTGTAGTGCATCTAATATACTGAATTCTAGTAGGAAAATCAAGCTCTGTGAAAATTTCATAATTTGTTTTGTTTTTTTTTATATACAAATTTTAAGGGTTTATTGGTTTAATTCGGGAATTAGGGAATTCATGGGCTTCATTTCATAGTTTAGACAAGTGTGAGATTAAGGACAATAGCAAAAAAAGTAGTTTGTTGACTGATAGTTTCCACTCTAGGGGAACAAGGTATTGCTTCATGTGAAACTAAGAATCAATATGGGTTTCTTGCTGTTTTTTATGTTTATGTATATTAATTTGTAAAAACAAAATTGCTATTGTGCTATGCTCATTTTAGTTTTTTAATAAGTTTGTGTTGTTGTTGATTGGTTTTGGCTTTAAAGTGTGAATATAGGTGAGAAGCTTACTTATCAAACTGCAAAGAAGAGGCTAAGGAGTCGAGAGGTCCTGTGACTGGCAAGAGGATCCAAGGAGTATGTGTTTTTGTTTTCATTCAATTTTATTTGTTTGTAATGCTGTTTGGTAACTTTGATTATGTGTGTTGGGATTGTGCTCACAAGATGTGTGGTTAGGATTTAAATTAAAAATGCATTGTCCAGTAGCATGTTAGTTTTACTTGCAAGCATGGAGTCCGTGATTTTATAAACTTTGGTTGCACATTGGATGCAATGCTGGTGTGTCTAGTTCAACCATTGGTTGATGACCATAGTTTCATATACCTTCTGATGGATGTGATACTTGCCATTATTCTTTATATTATAAGCATTAGATACTATAATCCCTAAAGCTCGTTTGTTTCCTTTGCATGTCTTGCTTTTAATTTATCTATTATCTTGTTTAGATCTCTTTGTTTGTCCAATCTTTCATTAGGTGAATACTATGTTTCTAGAGTGAAGTTTAGTTTTTCCCACTTCAAGTGATTATATGTTAACTTTATTATTCATCTTTATATGTATAATAAGGTGTTTCTCCATGTTAAGATAAATCAGAGAGATGAAAACAATACTGATTATTGAATTGAGAAATAACTGAGTACAATATCTCTTATATATAAGAGTGAACCAAATACAAAATTAGTCTAATACCCAATGTGGGACTATAATATATAACACCCCCTCTCAAACTCACGGTGGGTCAAACAGTATGAATTTGCCTACTAAATATCGAAATCTCTGAACAGTATGAGATTTGGTGAAGAAGTCTGCCGTCTGCTGTGACGAGGTAATAGAATGAAGTGAAATGGTCCCTGCTTCAAAGCGCTCACGAACATAATGACAATCAATCTCTATATGCTTCGTTTGTTCATGAAAGACCGGATTGATTGCAATGTGTAGGGCATTCCGGTTATCACATTGAAGAAGAGTAGCTCCTGAAAGAGTGACACACATATCTGATAATAGCCAACGAACATGAACAATCTCTCTAATACTAGCTGACATTGCTCTGTACTCAGCTTCGATTGAAGAACAAGCAACAACTGCCTGTTCACTTTGCCATGAAATCAGCGAATCACCAAGAAATAGACAGAAACCTGTGGTAGACCGTCTGGTAATAGGATCACCTGCCAAATCTGAATCAGAATATGTACTCAGCTTTAATTTTGAATGTAGCAGGCATGAATAATGAGCGAGTAATAGTGTCCCAAAGATATCTGTGAATCTAAAGAAGAGCACTGTAGTGAACTGACATAGGAGCAGAAACAAACTAACTAACAACACTGACTGTGTGAGCAATATCGGGTCTGGTCATGCATAAGTACACAAGTTGTCCAACAATCTGTCTGTATCTAGTGGGATCAGGAAGGATCTCACCATCAGTGGGACGAAGCTTCACATGAAGCACTAAGGGTGTATCGGCTGATCGACTGTCAGAGAGGCATGCATTGAAAATAATATCTGATGTGTATTTTTGTTGAGAAATGAGTATCTCGCGAGATCCATGAGCAATCTCTAGACCCAGAAAATAACGTAGTCTGCCAAGGTCTTTCATACAGAACTGCTGGTGAAAGTATTTCTGGGTGGATGTAATGCCTGCAGAGTCATCCCCAGTAATGATCATATCATGAACATAAAGTAGTAGAAGTACCCTCCCCTGCGGTGATGACCGCATAAACATAGAATGGTCCTGAGAACTCTGACTAAAACCAACCTTGGTGATGACAAGGCAAAAACACTCAAATCAGGCTCGAGGGGCCTGCTTCAAATCATATATAGCCCGACACAGCCGGCAAACGTGACGAGAAGGAGTAGAGAGGCTAGGAGGAGGATCCATATAAACAACCTCAGATAAGGTACCATGAAGAAAAGCATTCTTCACATCCATTTGGTATAATGGCCACTGATGGATGGCTGCAACAGCAAGAAGAGTGCGAACAGTAGTCATCTGTGCAATGGAAGCAAATGTCTCGTCATAATCAATGTCATGCTCCTGAGTAAATTCTCGGGCTACTAGACGAGCCTTGTGCCGCTCAATAGATCCATCAAGTTGATATTTAACCTTGAAGATCCACTTGCAGCTAATAGGCTGAACGCCCTCTTGCAAGGAATGACATCCCAAGTACCAGTCTGATCAAATGCACTAAATTTCTCTGCAAGTGCCAAACTGGTCAGAAGGACCAGTGGCATCAAGTGTATAACGTGCCGGAGGAATACTAGAAGTGGAACGTGTAGACTGATGAATCGGGGGTGGACTGACAGGGTGTGGGGGTGAGGACAGTGGAGTTGGTGCATGTGTCATTGAGGAAGTAGGTGGAGTGGGTACTGGCAGTTGTGGGGGTGCAGGTGGTGTTTCAGTAGGGGAACAATAGGTGTAAAGACTGTAAGAGATGTTAATGGAGCCAAAGGAGTGGGATCAAAATAAATGTGGGTGAGACTGAGATTCCATCAAGTAGTAATACCTGTATATATATTTTTTTATTTTTTCTATTTATTTATTTATTTAAATAAATAAATTTGATTTTTTTAACAGAAAAAAAGACAGGTTGGGGATATAGGGTTGTGGGTTTCGGGTATGGGTAGTGGTTGTAATATAGTTGAATTAGGGTTTGAGGGGTGGGGACACTAGATGACGGCTAGGGTTAGGAGATGTGGGAGAGGGAGTCGACGAAGGTTTTAGGGGATGGACGGTGATGATGACAGCAACATATTGAGGGCGAGGAGCATCAGGTGGATAGCTTGGAGTTGGGTTTCGGTGGATGGGAGAGGAAGAGGACGAGGGTCGATGTGTTCCTGGAGGAGCAGGCTGTGAGATAAGGAGGAGGGGGAGGATGACGGGAAGAGGGTGGCGAGTTGCGGCGATGGAAGGTTGATGGGTTCAGTGGTCGAATTTGGAGTTTCAGGGATTAGGAATGTTGACGAGGACGATGATGCTGATGTTGAAGACGATGCTGTTGATGCTGGTGTTGCTTCGGTTTTTTACGAGGACGATGTTTTTTTATAGGAATTCTAGGGTTTTGGGAAGAATGAAAATTTTGTTTAACTTGGCTCTGATACCATGTTAAGATAAATCAGGGAGATGAAAACAATACTGATTATTGAATTAAGAAATAACTGAGTACAATATCTCCTATATATAGGAATGAACCAAATACAAAACTAGTCCAATACCCAATGTGAGACTATAATATCTAACACTCCATTCGTTAGTTGCATTTTTCTAGTATACATCTAATATCACGCAGTTATCTTCTTAAAATAAGCTTTTATTCCAAAGTTCAGGGTCAAACACGTTAATTATTTTTATGGTTCATCTCAATTAGCTGCTTCAGTTCACATCGACTTAGGCCTACCCCTGTTCCAAACCTCAGACTTAGATTAGTAATAAGTAACAACAAGCTACCTTAACCTTTTCTCAACATTTCTCTTGTAAACCTTTGTAGAGGTATCAATCAAACTGGAAAAGGTCTTCAACTATTGCAGGTTTTATCGGAAACAAATCATTGCTTTTGTCACTACAACACAAACGGGTTACCTCGACATTTATTTTGGCCTCCCGGTCCAACCGGCATTTTTGAAAATGTCGGTAGGTAGATGCGCTCAAGAATATTTCGACTCTCATGAGTCGGGCTCCTTTCTGCGATGCGCCCCCTGTGAGATAATGAATCCCTTGATCTCTGTCTAGAAGAGTTGCTTCTCCGGTTTACTTGATGTTCTGAACGGGAGGCGCAGTTCGGGCGCGCCTCTCTTCCAAGCGGACTTGTAGATCAATTCCTTGTTGCATGGCACTAATGACTTGGCAGAGATCTCTAGATCCCCGGGGGCCTCACGAGGTCATTGAATCGGTTGAAGCATTATGGATGGAGACACAGCCGTTCTGAGGATGTTGTTCATGACGGCTTTGTAGAGAGCCCTCCAGTGCCTCTCCGTTGAAAGGAACTTGACTAGGCTGTCGGGGCAACTGTTAAGGAGGAATTAGATCTTCCAAAGAGGAGCTGGTTGACGAAGAGAGTTGGTGTGATGGCTTGAGGCTGCCGCTCTTCCTCTTAGTCTTAGTAGAATGGCGGTAAGTCTGATTTGTATAGTTTTCGACAGACCGTGCTAATCTGCTGCTGCTTATTTTTGTGTGGGAGAAAACAGATAGTGAGTTAATATTTGATGAAAATTACTAAAACCTAAACTTTAATCTTTACTGTGAAATGCGGTTAGAGCTCCTGAGATTGAATCTGGATCGTTGAATGAACAACGTGATCTGGATCCGACGGTTGCTGATGTGGCTGATGGACCTGCCAAAAACCTGAAACACCGGGGGTTGGCCCTGGTGACAGACCCTCTAACGCTTAAGTCAGAACCAAAGAGAGAAAGCGAGTTTGAGAGAGAAACTGTTGATTACTGTTAGATTTCGATGGTAGTCTCAAATCAAATACACAGTGAAAAAATTACAAAGAAATATCGAAACCTAGCCATGGATCCATGCGAAAATCATAAATCGTGTTTAGCAGTTATACTTTGAAGATGGATCTTCTATCTCCAATTAATGTCGATCACAACACTGCAATATTGTTGTGCCTCTACGGTATCTACACGAACGGATCAAATCAAGCTTTTCCTCACGTCACGGTGCTAGCTGCGGGATGGCAATGTTCCTCACGATCTCTCTCTCTCTCACAATTTCTGTGATGGCTAGGATTTTTCTTATATATATCAATTTTTCACAGATATATATCATATATATAGGTACAGAAATTTAAACCTAAGAGAGTAATGAGGATGTTGGGCTCGCAATCTAACCTGGGTCAAATTCGTGTGTGGACTTTGAACTTTAGTCAGCTCATTTAATCTAATTAAATGTCCAACCAATTCTAGGAGTCCAAGTCTTACTTGGATCCTCAATTAAATTCATCTTATGAATTTAAATTCCAATTTAGATCCATTCTAAGTGTGTAACCATGTAGGATCCTATTGATAGTAATACAAAAATCATATTCTAGTATTACAAACAGTGAGCAGTATCTAGCAATACATCACCGCTACTCAAGTAATGGGAATGTCAGTGATTTGACATAACCTAACCATGACTGATGTTACCATGTAGTCTAGTCCCTTTGTCCAGATATCTTAATTGACCAGAAGGCATAGAGTGTGTCACCCTTGTATAGTTCAATTTGGTTTCTTGATGTCCGGGTCGACTTATAAAAATAAACGAGCTCAATATCTCATATTGACTCATTTGAGTACGGTCATGTATTCTCCAGTCTCACTCAATCAAGGGATCGTAGATATCGCTCTTGTTATGTAAGTGGGACAAATCCTATCTAAGTCACTCACATTCCTCCGCATGATTTGTAGTATACCCAATAGTCGACTTTATAATCACCTTATTACAGGTAATGTTTGACGATATTAAAACATATAACTTCTCATGTAAGGAACTGTAGAGACTTTAAGTCAAAGGACTACGTACACCATGGGCACTGTGGAAACCGCTTATGACACTCACGTAACGATCCATGCAGTGTTCTCATGGTGGGTCAGTCCAGTACATTATTACTCTAATATGTGCCCATATAAAGACTTGATATCTCATATCCATGACCCGTAAGATGTGGTCATCAGTCTATGCATATACTAGTCTCTATATATTATTGTCGTCCTAATTCACAATAATACTTGACTACGGACATTTAAGAATAGTGTTCTTATTGCAACCAATGGGATCTCACAATCTAGTCATGCACTTCATGTCTCATGGTATTGAACATACTATTCTATGGACTTTATTATGTTCATTAAATCACAATAAACAACACAATAAATAAAAAGCCTCATATATAAAATAAATGTCATAATGCAATGTAAACTAGTAATGTCAATACACAACTAGCCTCTAGGGCATACACCAACAATTACCTTCTGACTGAGGAGGGTTGCAGGTATTTATAGGCCTGAGAAATAGTTTAGGAGATTGAGATGAATCCATTTGATTAATATGAATTCTTTATCTCCTGCTGATTCTCCTCCTTAAGAAATAAGACTCTCTTGTTTGGGAATAAGAGATTTGACTTACAGCCCTCATGGGCTAGGTGTCTCTCCTAGTGGGCATAATCTGTCACTTTTCATGGGCTTGAAAGATGCTCATGTCGTGTTAGATGAGCTTGAAGAAGGCCCGGACCTGTTAAAAATACCCGTTATGATTGATCTGCCTCTAGAAGCTTTGAGATCTGTGCTAGAATCGTACAACCCTGATTTGCTGCGATTTTTACCATTATCAGTATATATATGTGTGTTTATTATTTGTAGATTGTGTTTGGAGAATTTTATGAATTAGTTATATTTGATTTTGATGGATGATTGAACAATTTTGCATGGCAATGGGTTTGGAGACTGTTTGATAGATAGATTCATTTTCTTCTGCAATGCATGTGCTTTTATGATTTTCAAGTTGATACTACTTCTTTAGTCTTTACTACAATATCTAGGGTGAGTTCTTGGTTGGGTTTGATTTCTTCCGTGTTTGGAAAACAGTTTAAAAGCCAACCAGAACCGTTAACCTTTCTGACCAACTTGATTGATTTTGGTTTAGTTCAGTTAGTTGCCAATAAACTAGCATTAGATATTGGAATCTTAAACCTTAAGTTAAGATTGATAATCTTATTTGAAACATTGATTTACATATATTAATCAAACTTGTACCATTTCTGATGGAAAAATTGAGATATTTCAGTCTACAATGAAAATAATGAACTGACAATTCTCATATAGTAGTGTAGACAAGTAAACACATTTGATTTTGGTTGAGGGTTTTTTATCCCGACGAGATAGTCTTTCCTATGTCTTTAATTATTCCCATGCTTCTTCTTTTGATGAAGGTCAAAGTCACTCTTATCTCGAGAAGCAAAGAACATGACATCGATTATGGGACCAATTATGAAAGAACTCAAACACCTGAATCAAAAGCTATTATACCTGACTCGAATCAAAATATCAGTCTGAGTTTTTATTTTTTGGGCTTCAGTTTGGCAGGCAGCTAGGCCTAATTTCTCGTTTCCCTTGGACAACATCAATCTAGATTAAACTCCAGTGTACTCAAAAATGAAATGGCTGAAAAGAAATTTGCTCCTGCTGCAGATATGCCAACATAGCTTTTTCTTTTATGTACAAAATTGCACAAACTGAGATAATTTTTAGTTTGTTGTTTTGTTTTTTTTTTTTGGTGCACACTCACTTTGCTATGTTAGATGCCATTAGACAGTGTAATATAAGCTAATAGCCTTTATGATTGGAGAAATTAAAATTTGGGCGTTCGGATCAGTAATACATGATGAAGGTACAGAGTCATGACAATAGATTTGAGAAGGTGTTTAGTATTGGCATTTAACTTTGCAATGGATTTTTCTCAATTTTTCTTTTTAAAATAAAAAAAAGGAAGAGGCAACTCTTTACTATTTCTCCACACAAATTTTAAAGTGGAATCGTATCCGTTAATTGAACCTTAGAAATCGTGCAATATTGTATAGATGAATTATTCATAAATAATTTTGCTATTTTCTATTTTTTTAAAATTCTATGCAATTTTATTGGAAAGTTACACACATCAAGAATTTGGGGTTTCCTTTCAACTGAATAAAAATATAGAATAATGTTGATGATAAGATTAATAGAGAGATTGGAAAATATGATTGGATTATTGGGTTGAATACAACTGTGTACAATGACTCCTATATATAGGAGGGAACCAAATACTAAACTGATACATATTCGATATGCAACTAAATATATATAATACAATATTTAACACCCCTCTCAAACTCACGATGGGTCGAACAGTGCGAGTTTGCCCACCAAATAACGAAATCTCTGAACAGTATGGGACTTGATGAAGAAGTCTGCTGTCTATTGTGAAGAAGTAGCAGAGTGAAGTAAAATGGTCCCCGCTTCAAAGCGCTCACGAACATAATGGCAATCTATCTCTATGTGCTTTGTTCACTCATGAAAGGCCGGGTTGCTTGCAATGTGCAATGCACTCTGGTTATCACAATGAAGAGGAGTAGCACCGGTGAGAATTACACCCATATCTGATAATAGCCAACAAACATGAACAATTTCTCTAGTAGTTGATGTCATTGCTCTATACTCAGCTTCTGTTGAAGAACATGCTACAACTTCCTGTTTCTTGCGTCGCCACGAGATCAATGAATCACCAAAAAATAGACAGAAACTTGTGGTAGACTGTCTGGTGGTAGGATCACCCACCCAATCTGAATCAGAATACCTGCGGAGCTCTAGGTTGGATGTGGAAGGCATGAATAATGAGTGAGTGATACTGCCCCGAAGATATCTGTGGATCCGAAGAAGTGCACTGTAGTGAACTGATGTAGGAGCGGAAACAAACGGACTCACAATACTGGTTGCATGGGCAATATCGAGTCTGATCATGCATAAGTAGACAAGCTATCCAACAATCTATCTGCATTTAGTGGGGTCAGGAAGTGGCTTACCATCTGTGGGATGAAGTTTCACATGAAGCTCTAAGGGAATTTCAGCCAATCAACTGTCAGAGAGACAAGCAGTGGAGATAATATCTGATGTGTATTTCTGTTGAGAAATAAGTATCCCCCGAGACCAATAGGCAATTTCTAGGCCCAGAAAGTAGCGTAATCTGCCAAGATCTTTCATATGGAACTAATGGTGAAAGTACTTCTGTGTAAAGGCAATGCATGCAGAATCGTCTCCAGTAATAATCATATCGTCAACATATAATAATCGAATGACCCTCCCCTGCGGTGATGAATGCATAAACAGAGAATAGTCCTGTGAACTCTGACTGAAGTCAGCCTGGGTGATAACATGGTGAAAACACTCAAACCAGGCTCGAGGGGCCTGTTTCAGATCATATATAACACGATGCAAACGACAAAAATGACGAGGTGGAGTGGTAAGACCAGGAGTGTAACATCCTGTTCTTTTTTATTATTATTAAAAATGTATTTTTCATTTTTTGCACGTTTGATGCACGTGCTATTTTCCTCCTTCATACTATTATTCTCAATTATCCATTTTTGTTTGCGTGCACAAGTTTATTTTAATTAGCCTTTTTTGACCCATGGACCTAAAGTAGAATCTAGCACATTAGAATTAATTAAATTAGAGCCCATGGATCAAGCCCACTAATTATGACCTAATTTAAAGTTAAACATAAACTAATACATGACAAGTCACAAATTGTAGTACACATTTAGAATTGTCACAAATTGCATTTAATTTGTTAGTGTGCATGTGCATATTCACATTTGCATTTGGTCTGGATTTGTAATAGGGTGTATAAGATGGAAATGAATTGAATAGATGAGATGGGCTAGATGGGGCTCATGGTGAAGTTGAAGGTCAAGCACAGAATTGTGCTTGTGTGTGTTGGCATATATGTAAGTTGTAAATATGTGATTGGGGTGGGGGCCCACGTACTTCAAAGATGACGGAGCATTATGCTGCTGTTGATGCTTTGACGTGGAGGTGAAAATGAGAGAGTGAATGAGAGTTAGTGTTGTGGAGAGTGGGGAGATTAAAAGTTAGGAGTTTGGAGGTTATAGTATTTGAAGAGTTGGGAGTTAGGGAAGTTAAGAAAATGAAGAGATGGAGAATTAAAATGGGGATTTATTAGGTTAAGAATTATGCAATTTGAACCCTAGCCTAGACCTATACATAGCACCCATTCTCTTCTCATTCTTCACACCAAAAGCAAATCAAGAAATTAGAGAAAGAAAAAGAAAAAGAGAAAGAGAGTTTTTACATTTGGAGACTTTTGCTAGGAGGAGAAGAGCTAGGAGTCCTTGGAGCTAGAAGTGGTGTTCTCTTCTCTGATCAGTCAAGATTCACAAAAGGTGGGTGTTCTCTTACTTTCTAGTTATATAGAACAATGCATGCTAAAGATAACAAATGAGTAATTTTGATTTGTGTATAGCAGGAATAGTAGTGAGATATGCTATGTTAAGTAAATTGATTCATATCATGCTAATTGGAAATGAAAAAAAGAGATGATTGATTAGTTTTTTTTGTCATGAATTGATATGCATAATAGATTGTATGAAAGTGTTGGAAATACTTCTTTCGATAAGTAAATAAAGTTTTATAAAGTAAAGTTGATGTTATGGAACTCATTGGATTGTTATAAAAAATACAATATATTATCTTTGAATAGAAAGAATGAATACAAATTTGTGTTTGTTAATAAGAAGAAACAACCTTGAAAGTTTATTTTATTTTATTTCTAAATATGATTTATAAATCAGTGAGTTACAGTTATCGAAATAAATTATTCATGTTTTGAACTTAAGAACTAGGCACTTAAGTGAAGATGTAGTAAGACCTAGGCAAAGGTAAGTGGGGCACTTTATATAGTCGGGCGGTGGGTTGGCTGCGGCGATTCACCGGGACTATAGACCTAGTCGAGCGGTGTACTCCGGGACTGTGGTTGCCTCGAGGGAGACGAGTTTTATTTGAAATCCGGGACTATGCGTAGTCGGGCGGATAGTTTGTTGTACTCCATGGATTTACGTATACCGAGGCTAGAGGGGCACCTGTGGGAGGTTCGCACGACAAGGAGTCTGTATAACTGTCGGGCAGGGGATTGGCTGCGGCGATTCTCCGAGGATGGGATCCGTACTCGTGGAACATCTCAACTTTGTCTTATTGCTGGGTAGTTGTCATAGCGAGGTATCGAACCCTTTATTGAGGAGTACATAGGCACTTGCCCTCGGACCTATGTAGTATAGGATGCATAGAATCCGAACAAGTGTGCATTAGTGTCATCCTAGAATAAAAATATCTGCATTAGGCATTAAGGCATGACATACACTTACATGTTTAGAGTAGTCACATTTCTACACTTTATTTCATTCAAGTTTGCGGCTTGTTAAAGTATTGTGATCATTATACTGTCTTCGGCATAGAGAGGATATCCGTGTATAATATTTCGTCGGTTGTAATCAACTGACGTGCCCACAGTCTTACATGCAGGTAATGGAAGTTCATGAAGCAATAAAGTGGATATGCTGATACTGTTTTGTTTAAGGATGTTGTAATTATTTCATTGTAATTTATTTTATCTTCCGTTGTGTAACAAATGTAACAAACTCTGATGTATTATTGAAAAGTTTTAATTCCCTTGTAAAATTGTACGAAGTGAAGTAAAGATCCTGTGAAAATCTCGAATTCAGTTTTATTTGGAATTCGGGGTGTTACAAGGAGGAGGATGCATGTAAACAACCTCAGATAAGGTATCATGAAGAAAAGTATTCTTCACGTCCATCTGGTATAACGACAAGGAGAGTGCAAACTATAGTTATCTGTGCAACCGGGGCAAAAGTCTCATTATAATCAATACCATGCTCCTGAGTAAATCTTCCAGCATTGTGACGCTCAATGGAGCCATCAAGGTGATATTTGACCTTGAAAATCTATTTGTAGCTGACAAATTGGACGCCCACAGGTAGTGGAACAACATCCCAAGTGTCAGTCTGATCAAATACACTGAACTCCTCTGTAATAGCCTCCTGCCATTCAGGATATTGAATAGCTTTCTGGTAGGTTCTGAGCTCACGTGTAGAGTGCATGGCAGTGAGATACACATGAAACTGTAGTGAGTGGGAGGCTAGGGTGGTAAAACCAAACTGGTCAGAAGGGCCAGTGGCATTAGGTGTGTAACGAGCTGGTAGGATGCCCGAGGTAAAACGTGCAGACTGACGGACCGGTTATGTATGAATAGGGTGAGGAGGTGAGATAGGTTGTGTGTGTGGGGGGGGGGAGTGGGGATGTAGGTGGTGAGGGGGCATGATGTTGTGGGGATGCAAGTGGTGTCTCCGTAGGAGGTTGAATAGGTGGAACGTCAATATGCAATGGGAAGGGAGCTAAAAGAGTGAGATTAAATGGAATGCGAGAAGGTCTTTCTGGGGAAGGAGGCCTAACAACAGAGGAGTCAAGAATACTAGCATCCTCATGAGAGGTTAAGTATTAGGGAGGGTCTTCCACAAAGGAGACATGTCGGAAAATACCAACATATCCCGTGAAAGGATCAAAACAACGGTAACCTTTATATTCCAGACTGAGATCGAGATAAACACACTTAGTAGCTCGAGCTGTGAGCCTCGTGTGTTCAGTAGGAGGTAAAGGACAAAACAGGTGCATCCAAAGGTATGGAGCATACTGTAGTCTGGCAGAAAGTGACGAAGAGCCTCATTAGGTGATGTGCCAGACAGAGCAGACGAGAGAGTGATATTAATGAGACTGACAGACATCATGACAGCTGTTGGTGTATGCCCTAAAGGCCAGTTGTGTTGTATCATGATATTTATTTCCTATATAGGCATTTCATTTATTGTGTTGTTTATTGTGATTAAATGAACATAATAAAGTCCTTAAAATAGTAGGTTCAATACCATAGGATATCAAGTGCATGACTTGATTATGAGATCCTATTGGTTGTAATCAGAACACTATTCTTAAATGTCCCTAGTCAAGTATTATTGTGGATTAGGACAACAATAATACATAGAGACTAGTATATACGTAGACTGATGACCATATCTCACAGGTCATGGATGTGAGATATCAAGTCTTCACATGGGTACATATTAGAGTAATAATGTACTGGACTGACCCACCATGAGAACGCTACATGGATCGTTACGTGAGTGGCATAAGCAGTTCTCACAGTAACCATGGTGTATGTAGTCCTTTGACTTGAAGTTGTTACGGTTTCCTACATGAGAAGTTATATGGTTTAATATCATCAAACGTTGCCTGTAATGAGGTTATTATAAAGTCGACTAGTGGATATACTACAAATCATGCAGGGAAATGTGAGTGACTTAGATATGATTTGTCCCTCTTACATAACATGAGCGATATCAGTGGGCCCCTTGATTGAGTGAGACAATAAAATGTATGGTCATGCTCAAATGAGTCAATATGAGATATTGAGCTCATTTGTTTTAGTAAGTCGACTCAGATATCAAGAAACCAAAGATTGAACTATACAATGGTGACACACTCTATGCCTTGTGGTCAATTAAGATATCTGGACAAAGGAACTATACTATATGGTAACATTGATCACGAATAGATTATGTCTAATCACTGACATTTCCGTTACTTGAGTAGCAGAGAAGTATTGCTATATACTGCTTACTGTTTGTAATACTAGAATATGATTTTAGTATTACTGTCAACGTAATGAGAAACTATAAGGTCACACACTTAGAATGGACCGAAATTGGAATTTAAATTTATAAGATGAATTTAATTGGGGACCTAAGTAAGACTTGGACTCCTGACATTGGTTGGACATTTAATTAGATTAAATGGGCTGACTAAAGTTCAAATGCCCACACACGAATCTGAACCAGGTCAGATTATGAGTCCAACAGCCACATTACTCTCTTAAGACTGATTTTATGCAGCTATATATATGATACGTATCTGTGGAAAAATGTTACATGAGAAAACCCTAGTCGTCACAGAAATTGTGAGAGGGAGAGATCGTGAGGAACATCCCCCTCCCGTAGCTAGCACCGCTGGGTGAGAAAAACTTGATTTTATCCATTCGTGTGGATACCATAGAGGCACAGCAATATTACAGTGTTGTGATCGACATTAACTGTAGACAGCAGATCCATCTTCAAGGTATAACTCCTAAACACAATCTATGGTTTTCACATGGATTCATGGCTAGGTTTCGATATTTCTTTGTAAATTTTTGGCTGTGCATTTGATCTGAGACTTCCATCGAAACCTAACAACAACTTCAGCCCAGAAAGAACGAAGAACAGAAGAGGAGAGTAGAAGAGCGCGAGCCGGCTTAAGGATGTGACGATTATTGCGTTCAGCTACATCATTCTGTTCATGTGTGCGATGGCATGATTGCTGAAAGAGTGTACCATGGGATTGAAGGATCGATAGCATAGCAGTGGAAGTGTACTCATGAGCACCGTCAGAGCGAAAGATTTTGATACGCACACCAAACTGAATGTGAACCATAGTTGTAAAGAACTGGTAAATATCAGGTATCTCAGAGCGTTGGCGCATAAGAAACTCCCATGTGTATCGAGTAAAGTCATCTATGAAATAAATATAGTAGAGATAACCTTTGTGAAAATGTGTAGGAGATGGTCCCCATATGTCAGAGTGAATAAGTTGAAAATGATGGGTGGTTTGGGGGGTACTTTTGTGATTGAAGGGGAGAGCTATATGTTTGGCCAAATGAAAACCCTAACAATCAGAAAAATGAGTAAAAGAAAGAAAACCAAGGACACCACTATAGGCTAAAATCTTGAGTCGAGACTCACTAATATGTCCTGAACGTCTGTGTCACATATCAGCATCAGAGTGTACAACACCAGCAAAATGCTGATGAGATCTATGTGCATGAAGAAAATCTAGGTGATATAGACGATCATGTTGACTAGCATGCTCAAACTCCTAACCCATATGAGAGTCAGTAATAGAACAACCGACAGAATCAAATGTAACGACAAGATCACTCTCACATAGTGCACTAATGGAAATAAAGTTCATGGATAAATGAGGAGCATAAAGAACATAGGGCAATATGAGAGTGGGAGAGCTAATAGACCCGGAGTGTGTAGTGAGAATGTGTGAACCATCGGCAGTGTGTAGGGATGGAGTGTGAGAGAAGTGTAGTGCTGGTTGTGAGCAGTGTATAATTAATAGTAAGATGATTTG
This sequence comes from Hemerocallis citrina, assembly GCA_017893485.1. Taxonomy (NCBI): domain Eukaryota; kingdom Viridiplantae; phylum Streptophyta; class Magnoliopsida; order Asparagales; family Asphodelaceae; genus Hemerocallis; species Hemerocallis citrina. Next base: position 569,841 of record JACEHZ010000269.1, read on the forward strand.
AAGCACCAAAATCTAAAATCCATGAAGAATTCATACCGAAAGTAAAAGAGAATGCAGGGACATTGGAGCCATTAGTGATAGATTGACCCAAGAGCTGGAGTTCTAGTTGAGCAAGGCGATGCTAGATATTAGCCCAATTAGCAGGAGTCGGCAAGGCTGGACGAACGTTCATGGCCAAGGATGTAAGGGAAGGAGTGTTACGAAGAGGAATGAGACTGATGTCACTGTGGCAGGGATCAAAGTGAGAGCGGAACTACTGCTAGTGTCAGATCGGGAGCTGGATGGTGCTATCGTGTGCGGCAGTAGTGGTGGTGCATGGTGAGGGATGATGCTGAAAGGAGGAGGTAGGAGACCGGAGTTAGGATGATGGCAGGGTTGCATGTGTCTGGAGAAGAAAGAGTACCTGCAAATTTTATTTTATTTTATTTGACTTTTTTTAAAATTGGTATGAAGGTCGGGTACGGGGTTTGGGTTTGGGATATAGGGTCGGGTATGGATTACGGGTTTTCGAGTATGTGGATTCTGGTTGGGGTTAAGAAGGGGATGGGTGCAGTTCTTGGATTAGGGTTTGGGGAAGATAGGAGATGGCAGCAGTGGAGTTCGGGGGGGATGGGCAGTTCTTGGATTAGGGTTTGGGGAAGATAGGAGATGGCAGCGGTGGAGTTCGGGGGGATGGGCAGTGAGGAGTTGTTGAGGGAGAGCAGCGGGGAGCAGAGGAAGATAGGTTGTTGGCGACGGCGAGTTTGGAGTGGAGTGGGAGTGGGAGGCAGCGGGAATTTGGGGTTGGATGACAGACAATGACGATGATGATGACGTCGACGATGATGGCCGACGATGGGTTCTTTGGTTTCTTGATGGAGTTATTGCTTCTGCTTCGGGACTTTGGACGTCGGGATTTTGGAGTAAAGGTCGGGAACGGGGGCGACGGGAGGCAGATGATGAAGTCGACGATTTTTTTTCTTTTTTTTGGGGGGGGGGGGGGGGGGGTAGGATTCTAGGGTTTTGATGGGGGAAATAAGAAAAGAAAATTTGTATAATTGTGCTCTGATACCATGATAAGGTTAACAGAGGGATTGAAAAATATGATTAGATTATTGGGTTGAATATAACTATGTACAATGACTCCTATATATAGGAGGAAACCAAATACTAAACTGATACATATCCGATATGGGACTAAATATATATAATACAATATCTAACAGTTGATTGGGAAATGTGAATTGGTTAATCAATATATTTGTCATCTTTTGATATAGTTAATTATCAATTATTGTTTCCTCCATATGTTTTTTATGTTTATTATATTTGATTTGAGAAGAAATATTTGTTTTGAGAGGGAAGACGGTTGAGAACCACACAGAAGAGAATGAGATAACGGAGTACGTTAAGGAGTCTGAGAAGAGCCACACCTCAACTTCGATAATTATTCGACTTTTTTTTTGTTTCCTTTCAGTTGAATATAAGTATAAAATGTTGTTAGTTGATTTGAAAGTGTGAATTGGTTAATCTGAAGATTTATAATCTTTTGATTATATTGTGATTGAAATAATTAAGGTGCATATCTAAAATTTTGAATTATATATAATTTTATGAGTCTCTTCAAATTATTAGAATGCAGTAGTTACTGGTATACTAATTAGGACACCAACAAGTGCCATAGGGTGTCATAAAAGTAATGAGAAATAGCATTTCCAAATAAAACAATCCCCCACCCAAATAAAATACCTACTCACTCAACAACCCCTCCACATATATATACACATATATATATACTAGTGTAATGCACGTGCGATGCACGTGGAAAAAATGGGGAGGGGGAATGAAAAGGACAAAAAAATCTACCAACACGTGCGCTGCACGTATTGACACACACACACTAAGGAATAAAAAATTGTTTATTTGTTTACAACCCCATCTCTCCCATTATAATAGTTATAGATTAAGACACTCCTCTTCTCTCCTTGTAATTCCCCAAACTCCAAAAACCCCTTTTTAATTAATTAATTAATTAATCACCACTTAATCAAAACCCATTAACCCGAATCATGTCACTCTCCAAATCCCCCTCTTTCTTCACCCCAAAATCCCCCTCTGTTCCGTTGCGCCACTTCGCAAATTTCCTAACTACTCAAACCCGCTTCCCTAGCTCGAATGCACTCTTTCCCCAGTTTCTTGGATCTCATGCCCAAAAAGCCCAAACCCGAACCCGTCCTCGTCGACATCCAATACCATTCCGAGCGCAACAAGGCCCACTACGACGCAGTCGTTATCGGGTGCGGCCCATCAGGCCTCCGCTTGGCTGAGCAGGCCAGCGCGCGTAGGGTTCGGGTTTGTTGTATCGACCCGGACCCGTTATCGGGGTGGGCCAACAATTTCGGGTCGTGGGTTGATGAGTTAGAGATGATGGGCCTGGAGTCGTGCATGGATTACTTTACACGCGGCCTTTGGCAAGCATGGCGATTGATGATGGGAGGGTGAAGAATCTGGACCGTCCGTATGGAAGAGTGGCAAGGGGGAAGCTGAAGAGGAGGTTGTTCGAAGGGTGAGCGGAGCACGGGGTCAGGTTTCATAGGGCTAAGGTGTGGGTAGTGAATGAATGGGCAAATGAATTTCAAATGATTTGATTTTACATATTTAGACTAATTTAGATGTGTAGATCAATGTGAACGGTTCGGATTTTCGATATGAACGCCCGAAGGCCTAGTGTTCACGCGGTAAGCACTAGAGTAGTGCTCAACCGAAGCTTTCCCATATGATCATGAAGTACGTATCCGACCCGAAACATATGAGTCATATGACTTTTTTGTCGACTTAAATTATATCTAACATAACATTTGAGAGTAATACTTCATCCACTACCAATTTTACTATCATTCTCTTCACTATTTTATGTGGCACACTCCTATTGGAGAGTTCACTCATCTATTGAAACGTGTCACCTAAGTTCGTGAAGAGAAATATAGTAAAATTGGTAGTGGGTGTAATAGTACTCTAAAAATAAATAATAGTGGTTCATTACTTTACTTTTGCAATCCGGGTGTGAAAGAAATCTAGATTATAATAATGGTGATAAAGCTGATATGAAATGAGACCATCTCCAATCACGCTAGTCATCTCTTTTTTTTTTAGCTATAAAAAAAACAGATTTATGGAGAAAAATCTGCCCAACGGGACTTGTCAAACCACTCGTCAAAATAGATATCTCAGACTTACTCGTTAGATCTGGCGATGTTGTATCGCTCGCCAAACTTTTCTTCCGTTTTTTCTGCCTCTCAAAACCAAAAAAAAAAATTGTTAAACCCGCAAAAAAATTCGAAATCTGATCACGCGAGAACTTCGCAATCGAGAACTTAGCGCGCAAACCAGATCGCGAACTTGCGAAATCGCTATCGCGATCGAAATCTTCGTGAGATCGCGATTGCGAACTAGACTCGCGATCTAGTTTCGCGAGGAAGGAATTTCTTCTTGGGCTAGTTTGGGCTTGGGTTGTTTTGGGGTTGCTAGTTTGGTTTTTTAATTTCATTTTCGTTGTTGTTTAATTTACTAGGAAGGAATTTCAATTTGGTTGCTAGTTTGTGCTTGGATTGTTTTCTAGGCTTGGGCTTTGTATTTTAATTTAATTGAATTTTACGCCTTAAAATATTTATGATTAGCCAAAATAGCTAGCATGGTTGGAGTGTGGACTTTTTTTGCTAGCCAAATTATCCAATTATTTTTCATTTTGGCTATTCTAGCGAGACAAAATAGCTAGTGTGGTTGGAGATGCTCTGATATGTGTACAATAGCGATATGTTTGTTACCGTCATGCATGTTTAAAACATTGTACTCCATTGTATTCCAACTAGTTTAAAGAAAAGTACATTTTGTTACAATGTATGTTGCTAAATTGCCAATTTTCTCTACTAGATGACTAACATTTATGTATATTGATATATCCATCCAGGAGTTCCAATCTACGGTGAAATGCTCCGATGGCTCCAACATAACCGCACCACTCCCCAGCATCCCTCAAAGATATAGTAGGCATGGGAGGAAATTCGGGGTTAGTGCACCCGTCGACAGGGTACTTTGTGGCTAAAGCTTTGCGGGCAGCGCCTGTGGTAGCTGAGGCAATGGCCGAGTATTTGGGGTCGGTGAGAGGTTAGAGGGAGACAGTTGAGTACTAGGGTTTGGGACAGTTTGTGGACCGATGACATGAAGAACGAAAGGGAGTTGAGTTTAATTGGTTCGGAATGGAAGTGCTGCTGAAGATGGATTTAGAGGAGACGAGGAGGTGGTTTTTCGACGCATTCTTTGATTCGGATCTGTATGCTAGCTACAGTGAAAAAATGCTAGCTACAGTGAGTTGAATAGAAGTAGATATGCTACTGTTCAAGCACGTCATACAAAATAAAATATCTTCCTCACAGATTTACATATTGAGCAGGACTAAATGGTGTTTAAATATTTGCAACTAGAGGCCTTGTAAGTTTGGTTTCAATTTGTTAAAATAGACTTAGTTTAGTCCCACATCGGAAATAGATTTAGTTTACTCTTTATACTCTAATATATCTGAGGCAGTGAATTCAGTTATAATCATCCAATAGAGTATTATTTCTTCCTCTATGCTATACGTCAATATGGTATTAGAGCAGCAAAATTATACACAAAATTAGGGGTCTTGATTCTCTCTCAAAAAAATAAAATAAATAAATTTAAATAAAATTCAAGCCCTCTCTCTCTCTTTCTCCCGATCCCTCTTTCTTCTTCTTCTTCCTCCAGCCATCCTCCCACCGCTGGCATCTTCCAACCACCCTCCCGCCGTCTCCCACCACCTCCTGCCGCCGCCGACCTCCAGCCCTCCCAACGCTTCTCAACTTCCACCTCCACAACCCAAAACCCAACATCCAGATCTCCAATCTAAAACCCAATTTCACTCCCGCTGCCTCTCCTCTCCTCCTGTTGCCAGCAGCCCACCTCGCCCCCCACCTGCCGCCACCCCTCTCATCCTCCTGCCGATGCCGCCGCTAACCACCGTCATCGTCCTCCTCTACATCCAGATTCAAAAAAATAATAAAAGAGAAAAAATAGCAAAGATGCTTTGTGATGCGTGCTGCTCCTGAATGCGTTCCGTTTTTGATATCATGTCCAATCACCATCTCTTCTTCAAACTCGCTTTCTCCTTGAGATCTGATCTAGATCTTCTCTAATGATTGTCTCCTCTACTCCAACAACGACCTCCCCTTCTCCAACTGCAACCGACCCTCCATCTCTATTGCAGGTCGAACGCATGACCACCGAGAATCTCTCTGGCCATAGTGACGATCACCCCTTCCATACAAAGTATTGCACCTACTGTCATGATCGATCTCAATTGTTTGAGACGTGTTAAACACTTCTCGGTCGTCCTCCTCCTGCTTATCCATCTTCCATTGTGGAACCTTTTCATTCCGCTGTTACTCCTACGGATGAGTCAAATCTCCTTCTAATATACTATTTCTATTGAAGGGTATCAGGACTTCTGCAACGTGTTACCTCCTTCTGGCAACTCTGTTCACTCAGATAATGTTTGTCATATTTTTTTCACATTAATAGATAATTGATTCAGGTGTTTCTGAACATATGTCTTCTTTATCGCTTTCTTCATATTCTTTACTTTCAAATTATCATGTGTATTGTTGATGGCTCACATGTCCTTGTTGTAGGGGTGGGTGATATATCTTTCTCCGGACCTTTCTCTTAAATCGGTTGTGTGTTTCTACCTTTCCTAATAGCTCATTATCAGTTCCTAAACTTGGCAAAGATTTAAACTGTTCACTGATATTTTTCCTTCTCATTGTGTTTCATTATTTTACTAGTAAGGTGATTGGCACCGATCGAGAACAACATGAGTTATACATCTTGGATTCTCCGGTCTCGACTTTTAGTTCTCCTAATTCTGAATTGTGGCACCAACGCTTAGGACATCATTCCTTTACTACACTCAAGCACTTGGTTTCCGATTGTGAGTCTTCTTTAAATGTATCTTGTGATTCCTGTGAATTAGGTAAATATCATCAAGTTCCCTACCCAGGACGCATCAATAAAGGTAGTAAACATTTATTTGATTTAGTGCATTCTAATGTTTGGGGCCCTGTTGGTTTTTTCACGTTTAATAGCTATCGTTATTTTATTACGTTTATTGATGATTTCTCTCGCATGACGTGGTTGTTTCTCTTGAAAGATCGTTCTAAAGTGTTGAAAGTTTTTCAAAAAAATTCTACGAGAAAAAAAAACACAATTTGGCACTACTTTTAAATATTTTCGTTCTGATAATACTAAAGAATACGTGAGTTTTCAACGATTTTTTCTCAACATAAAACTTCTTGCATCTACACTGTTCAACAAAATGAAGTGGCAGAATACAAACGCTCTCAGATGTTTGAAATGAAAGTTCCAAAACTTTATTGAAGTTTTGCAGTTCTCACTGCTTCTTTTCTTATCAACCGTATGCCTACTTATATTCATCAAAATCAATCCACATTCAAACTTGTATTTCCTTCTAAATACTCATTTTTACTACTGCCTCGTGTTTTTTGTTGCACATGTTTTGTTTAAAATCTCCACCCACGCATTGATAAACTTGAACCGCGTGCTACTAAATGTATGTTTTTTTTGTATTCACGTTTTTCAAAAAGTTATCTTTGCTATTGCCCTTCATTAAAAAAAAGTTTACCTAAGCGGATGTTTCATTTTTTTTAACACAAACATTTGTTTAACAAATTACATTTAAAACTCCTGATGTACCAAGAGGTGCTGTGGAGTCTTGATTTCCCACCACCACCACCACATCGGGTTTATGTGAGGAAACCAAAGATTCTTTAGACTCGATCATCCCAGATGTACCTGCTGTTGTTCAACCAATGTCAACCACTTCTATTAATAATATTTCTAACACAGATGATTTACCTATCGGTCAGTGTAAAGCTCAATATTCTTGTGCTTACCATCTTATTGTCAAATTTGTTTCTTCTTCTGAACTCAACATATCTTTTCGAGCATTTACCTTTTCTTTGGATTCCATCTCTATTCCTAAAAATTTTCAGGAAGCACTCAAGCACCCTGGTTGGATAGCAACCATGAAAAAGAAAATGTAGGCTCTTCAACAGAATGATACTTGACAGCTTGTTGGCCTCCCTACATGTGGTAAGACAGTTGGTTGTAAGTGGATGTTCACAGTCAAACATCATCCCGATGGTACAGTTAAAACGACTCAAAGCTCGCATTGTCGCTAAAAGATATACACATGAATTTGGGATCGACTATGTAGGCTTTTTCTCCAGTTGCGAAACTCACATCTATTTGGATTTTTCTCTCTTACATCGAATTGTTCCCGGCCCCTTCACTAGCTTGATGACAATAATGCATTCCTGAATGGGGACTGAAAAGAGGTGGTGTATATGCAGTTGCCTCCTAAATTTGTGCGATAAGGGGAGAATCTTGTATGTTCGATTATGGCCTCAAACAGTCTCCTCGAGCTTCGGTTGAAAAGTTCGGCAAAGCTGTGTGCTCTTATGGGTTCTCTAGAAGCAAGACAGATCATTCTCTCTTCACAAAGAAATGAAGCAACGAAATTGTTATCATATTAGTCTATGATGATGACACTATTATCACAAGAAGTGACTTGCAAAGTATTGCAGACATCAAGCAGCGATTAGCACAAACCTTTCAAACAAAGGATTGTGGTCCTCTTCGATACTTTATTGGCATTAAGGTTGCACACACGAAGGATGACATCTTTCTTTCACAAAAAAGTACGTTCTTAATTTTTTTACTCAGACATAAATGTTGGGATGTCGCCCCACTGACACACCTATGGATCCCAATATTAAGTTCTTCTCCAATGATGCTTTGTTTCCTAAACCAGGGCAATATCACCGACTGGTTGGCAAACTCATATCTCTCAGTAACTATATCACATATTGCCTATGCAGTTAATCGAGTTAGCTAGTTTATGCATGCACCGAACACCACTCATTGGGAAGTAGTGGTTCACATTCTTCGCTACAATAAGAAAGCTCCAGGGCAAGAACTTCTCTTCAAGCATGGTGAATCACTTTTTTAACGATGAAATTCTGATGCTGACTGGACAGGGTCAATTGATGATATACGATCTACTAGTGGGTATTTTGTAATTTTTGGAGGAAATCTAGTTTCTAGGAAAAGCAAAAAAGCAACCTGTTGTGGCATTTGGTCTCTAAAGTTTTATAGCTCAAATATCCCTTCAAGACTTGACAATCTCAGTATCATCTCCAATTCCAATGTATTGTGATAACCAAGCTGCGATGCAAATTTCTGCAAATTCGGTATTTCATGAGCGCATATCGAGGTCGATTGTCACTTCATTCGTGACGAGTGGTAAAAGAAAGTGATCTCTTTCTCATATGTCCGATCCAGTGAACAACTTGTTGATATCCTAACTGAAACACTACCTCCCAAGTTTTTTTAAACTTCTTGAGCAAGGTTAGCATCGATAATATTTACGCACCAGCTTGAGAGAAAGTGTTAAAGTAGACTTAGTTTAGTCTCACATCTGAAATAGATTTAGTTTACTCTTTGTACTAACCTACATATGGGAGGCATTGTATTCGGTTATAATCATCTAATAAAGTATTATTTCTTCCTCTATACTATACGTCAATAATATTATTGCGCCAAATGCAAGCATTTGGACGGAGCAGAAATGACTCGATAACTAGAATTAAGCCGCCAATACCCCTGGGGGTAATCCTTCAAGCCTCCCTCCCTCCTTCAGCCATCAGTACATATAGCCACCACTTTGTCTGGTAGCAATTGAAATTGCTCCAACTAATGTTGCATTGAATCCAACTTAACATGTAAAAAGAGTTGCATTGAAATTGAAGAGATAGCGGTTGCACTTAGACAACACCTAAATGTTTTCAGTAAGCTAAGAATGTTTCTGGGTATTGCTGAAACCATGTAAGTCTATGTATCAAGTAATAATAGCGCATTAGACATGTAGTCTAGTCTTGTGCAACAAAGCAGAAACACTCTAAATTGTAGTGTCAATGTTAGAGGTCAGATTTAATTGAGGTCAAGCTTTCAATAAAAACTGAAAATGATAATGCGCCCCCCCCCCCCCCCCCCCCCCCCCCCCCCCCCCCACACACACACACACACACACACACACATTCTATGATCCTGATCCTGCGTCCCAAATTAGGGTACTTACGCGATCTGGATCTTTCAATTTGGAGATCCAATCATATTACAACAAAATATCTCCATCTCAAGCTCCACCTTCTAGTTTGCAACAAACGCCTATGTCAAGCTTTGCTAATCATAGTGCAAAAGGGAAAAATCAAAAAGCAGATTAGTTTCCTTTGCTTTATGTATTATCATTTATTAATAGAGTATACGACTTATGAGTTTAATTTTGAGTTGTTAGGAAATTGGAAATTGGAGATGTTTGTATTTTTGTGATCAAGTTTCTATTTGTGACATTTGCTATTTAGATATTTAACGTGAATTTTATGTATTTAAAATTTTGAAGGGTCTGAATTTTTCATTAGTGTTTAATTAGAAAATTAGATGATCGGTTTTTTCAAAGCCTCTCTCTCTCTCTCTCTCTCTCTCTCTCTCTCTCTCTCTCTCTCTATATATATATATATATATATATTGTCACGTTCCAAACTACCAATCCCGAATGTACCACGATCCAGATCAGAGAGCCGACTAACCCTACCCCCTTCGTACCACGTACTGTTCAAATAGGGTACCATGTTTTCGTACCGGTACAACGTACACTTCAATTCACCAGAACACGCAAGGGATAACAATATAAGAAGCCAACCCAATTGAGAGAGGGTGTTCAGCGGGCGGGCAAATAGCAAACAAATCAACACCAACAGACTATCATGTCGCTTCTAATAAGCTCAAGAAGGTGAAAATGTGTAGAAAGGTGATCAAGATAGTGAATTCGGGGAATTTAATGAAGGTTTTGAATGAGGCAGAGTCTGTCAGATTTAAAGAAGGTTTTGGAGAAATACAAAGTTTATCATCATTTCAAATCCTCTTATGCTAACTCCAGAAATATAACAGCTCCATTAAACAGTAGAAAATCTTGCCAGAAAGTAGAAAGAAGATGGAGATGCATGCATGGAGGTTAAGGAAAGGTTAACAACTGATTGCAGGTTGACCTGACAATAAATCAATGTGATTGTATATGATGGTTCAAACTTCAAACCACAAATTGGTTAATTGACATCTTACCTAAAAACTCTCCTGGACTAAGAAAAGGTCCCAAATGACAATGCAAGCATAGGGAAGTATGCCAACTTTTAACATAAAGTCCCTTGGCTCTCTACTTTTCTATTTTTATAGGCATTAATATCGTGCCAAAAAACCAACAAGACTTTTCAGCTAGTTAATAGAAGATGATATGAAAATGCTTGAACATAATTGTATTCAGATCCCTAGGCAAAGTAAAATCTGCACTGCACAATCAAACCAGGTTTGTAAGTTGTAACAATATCCCAACTTTTGTGTTAGTAATTCAGGAACATCTTCCAGCATTTATCTGGGCTGACTGTAAATTGTTTAGTACAATTATATAAAATACTTAAAATAAGATAGCATACTTGTTTTGCCTTGCACCAGGTGTTCTTAACAGTCAGGAACTTGGTTACCAAAACTAAAATAAGTTCAAAAGCAAAAAGGTTATAGTCCAAATTATTACTTATAGCACAACTAACTATAATAATAAGTGAAGTACATGCAAAATAAGGTGAAATTACTCAATTTGACCACAACTGCTTGTTCTAATTAACTTAATAAAGATTGCTACAAAGTACCAATTCACTAGCTTCAGTGTTTTAAGATTGAATGCATGTATCGCTTACCCTGGGATTTCTAAGAACAAGCTGAAATCGTGGCTTTTTTGCTTGCAGCAGCTCCATTCTTTCATGCCATCGTGAAATATAGGCTGGAAGGTTTGTCACACTTACATAAGGAACATGTGGAAGCTTCCAAACACAAAACCAGAAAATGAAAATTTTAACTTACTCCCTGCAAAAAGTTGAAGAAAATAACTCATTAAGAAATCAGCAAGTGAGATATAATTAAATCAGTAAACTGGGCAACACCAAAAACCGGCATAACTCAAACAACAAAACCATCATTCCAAATTTTAGTAATAAACCCAAACCACTGGAACTTGAGTATGAATTAGTTGGATCTCTACAAAGGAACCTAAGGAACAAACATAAATATGTAGGAAATAGCAGGGACTCTCAACAGTCGATTACAATTAGAATAGCAAGAATAAGCATTGCTTCTTAATATCTTTATTGTCATTCTATAATTATTTGGGTTTTACTAGAAAAATACATTACCTTACCATCAAATGAACAAATTAACCTACGAGGAAATGAGCAAATCCAGTTGCGATGAAACCTTCCGAGAAAATGCATCTTCTTCGAGTATAAATTTTAATATTTGGAATAACCAGTCAATGATTACGAAACAATACTACACCAATATGAACTCAACTCTATTCCACTGATTAAACCAATCAATTATTAATTTCTATGGGAAAATTTTTAAATTTGAGGCCAAAGTTTTTAAATTGAAACACTGCATTCTTCGTTTCTCAATTAGCAAATACCACATTTGATCAACCCAAAAAAGTGATCTTTAGATTGGGGGACACTACCGAAGATATTGCGCTAAACCGAGCAGAATAGAAAATCATGATTCATGTAGCCGACCCCAATTAGTTGGGGAAAGGCTTTGTTGTTGTTGTTGTTGTAGTAGATTGTGGGACACTATAACATACCAGTTTTTTTTTCAAAATAACAACTTTTTATAGCATGTAAATATGCACGCACACACAACAACATAAAAATACATTAAAAAAAGTACTCTTTGGATTGGGGGAAACTAAACCATAACAAAATTTCTAAAAGCATCTACTTTTATGGCATGTAAATACGTAAACCATAGCAGGAACTCTCAACAGTCGATTACAATTAGAATAGCAAGAATAAGCATTGCTTCCTAATATCTTTATTGTCATTCTATAATTATTTGGGTTTTACTAGAAAAATACATTACCTTACCATCAAATGAACAAATGAACCTACGAGGAAATGAGCAAATCCAGTTGCGGCTGAAACCTTCCAAGAAAATGTATCTTCTTCGAGTATAAATTTTAATATTTGGAATAACCAATCAATGATTACGAAACAATACTACACCAATATGAACTCAACTCTATTTCCACTGATTAAACCAGTCAATTATTAATTTCTTTGGGAAATTTTTTTAAATTGAGACCAAAGTTTTTTAATTGAAAAACCACATTCTCCGTTTCTCGATTGGCAAATACCACACTTGATCAACCCAAAAAAGTGATCTTTAGATTGGGGGACACTACAGAAGATATTGCACTAAACCGAGCAGAATAGAAAACCATGATTCATGTAGCCGACTCCAACTAGTTGGGGAAAGGCCTTATTGTTGTTGTTGTAGATTGGGGGAGACTATAACATACCAGTTTTTTTTTCCAAAATAACAACTTTTTATAGCATGTAAATATGCACTAAAAATACATTAAAAAAAGTACTCTTTAGATTGGGGGAAACTAAACCATACCAAGATTTCTAAAACCATCTACTTTTATGGCATGTAAATGCGTAAATATATCAAAACATCGGACTTATGTCCGGCTCGAGCTTGGTAAAACATCGGACCTAATAATTTGTTCAAGTTCTGTTCGTATAACAGTCCAGACGGTCCACGGTCGGGCCATTTCTTGAGTCGGGCTCGGACGGACGACGGACCGTCCTGTTCATTTTACATCCCTAATTAGAGGGAATTTTTCCCGATTTTTCCCCCAAAATAGGCCATTTTTTAAACTAATTTTTAAAATATGTCTCTTTCGAAATTAATTTTCAAGATAGGACACTTGCGGCCTCTTCTATTTTGTTGTCGCAGTTCCGTACTACAACCTAAGTAGATACTGTAATACTCTACACTCCAAAACTTGGTCCAAAAAGTTTCCAAGTCGAAAATTAAGTTAACTGAGGCCGCAGTTGGATACTGCAGTCTCGATATTACCTAGGCCGCCGTTTGGCCTTTGTTAAATACTCCATGGGGTCCAGTTATGAAAACCCTAATCTCCCCTTCACTCCACTTCATCTCTACTCCGAAACCCAATTGCGGCCTCCCAAATCTGAATCTATAACCCACATCACTCTATTCCTACTCCCTAAAATCTATCTCAGATTCAATTATCAACCTCACTTCATCTTCCTCCCTCCATCCTCATTCGAATTAGGAATTCCCCAAACCTTAGTTTTTCATTTTCGTTCAAATTCGCCCAACTGCAGCAACACACCTTCAATCCGATCACTATTACGTAGTTGAGTTCATTTTCATTGTCTACATAAGGAATTGAAGGTATGTGTGTCTTCTATCTTTGGTTAGCATGTGTTGTTTCTTGATAATTGCTATGAATTGTTGGTGGATATAATGAATTGTTAGTGAGTAATGTAGATATTGTATATTGGGTATGTGAAGTTTTACGAATTGTTAGTGAATTGTTAGTGAATATTTTGAATTGTTAGTGAATTCTTAGTGAATAATATGAATTGTTAGTGATAATTGCTATGAAATGTTAAAGGGGTTTAGTTGATTGTATGAAGTTTGTTGTGCAATGTTGGATACCCTTGTTGGTTGCAAATTAGCTTATTGTTCAATGCATGTTTGAAGAATTGCTTGTGAGAATAATATAGGTACAGTTCCGATACAAATTTAAAAAAGTTTGCCTTAAAATAGATAGTTGTCCACAAACAATGTGTGCAATATAGAATGCGATTGTTTTAATGTATAATATTGATTGAATTCATACGTTAATCATTTTAAGACGTTATTACATATTAGCACACATTTTCTTTTCCATGAACTTCATTCCTTAATGGCTCACTCCATCTGATCTGTCATTCTTCAAATTGTACATATCATATACTGTATTCATTATATATTAACATTATCTAATATTGGTAACTATCATGTGTAGTGATCGTCTAATATCGGTAATGACACGGACGAGGGGTCTAAATGATCGAGGTCAGGGACCAACAAATTATGGTGGAAGATCCTCGAGTAGTAATGAAGGCCGAGGCAATGTTCCTTCACCTCCACATGTAAGAAGTGTTGATTAGTTTTCATCTGTATAAATAGGTGTGTAATACCCCGTAATTTCTAAAAAAAGGGATTGTTGAGATTATCCCATATCGGGAGCATACAATAAATAATATAATACAAATATAATTACCTATGATCAAGAGTCACTTAATTGGTTAACCACCTTTTGAGATGCAGCATGTGGTGGGCAGTTGTACTATAAGTATTAATCTGTCTTCTAAAATAATAAAAATTGTTTGAGTATTGGGGCGGAGCGTTACAAATGGTATCAGAGCCGACTTTCGACCCCGCGTGTGGTGATGTATGCCGGGTTAAGGTCAGTACGCTGGTAGAAAATCCAGGAGTGCAGTACGCTAGCAAGATGGCTGAGGTCAGTACGCTAGTAGAAAATCCAGGAGTGCAGTACGCTAGCAAGGATACTCCACTCCACATCGGCTAGAAAGAATGATCTTGCACTAGGTTGTGCATGCCCCGTACTCAGTGAGGACGCTGATTTTCTAAAGGGGGGTGTATGTAATACCCCGTAATTTTTTAAAAAGGGATTGTTGAGATTATCCCATATCGGGAGTATACAACAAATAATATAATATAAATATAATTGCCTATGATCAAGAGTCACCTAATTGGTTAACCACCTTTTGAGAAGCAGCCTGTGGTGGGCAATTGTACTATAAGTATTAATTTTTTTCTAAAATAATAAAAATTGTTTGAGTATTGGGGCGGGGCGTCACAAGGTGTTAAAATAAATGTGTAACTAAAACATCAATTATTTCATGAACTTGTAGGTTCCCTCATCTTCCAGTACGGCCAAGCCTAGTTCCTCATTCGTTGCACGTAGAGGTCCAGGTCTATTAGACCCAAAACTATTGACTTTGCAGAACGAACACCGATCTCAGTCCGTTTGGAATAGTGTATCAAAGCAGTGCATGTTCGTAGGCATCCTCCACAGTTACCAATGCACCCACGCACACATGAATTGTTGGCCATAGCTATATTGTATGGAATTAGCTTGATAGGGAGTATCAAGCTTGATTGTGGCCTGCTTACCACCCTCCTCGAGAGATGGCAACCGAAGACCCATACATTTCATCTACCCGTAGAGGAAATGACAGTCACATTACAAGATGTTGTGATGATATCGGGTATTCATGTTAAATGTTAATGGGGTGGTAGTGACTGGGAGTATGGGCTTTGATAAAAATGGATTAGTCCGAGAATAGCTAGGTGTTGTCAGGCGAGAAAACATTCGTAGGCCAATCCATTAGGTTGTCGTGGTTGGAAGAAGTATTCATAGACGGTTTGAACGATGATTCGAACGAGTTCCAAGTTGAGTGCTACCCCAGGCATATATAATGACAATATTTGGTGGTGTGATTTTTCCGAACTTGTCGGGTAAAACGGTGCCACTAATCGTGGATATTAGGAAAGCCGGTGAATACAACTGGGGTAATGCCGCACTAGCCACCTTGTATAGGAGTTTGTGTTTGTGTTCATTGAATGCAGTTCAAATGACTGGGCCAATGGTAATAGTACAAGTGTGGAGCTGGGAGCATCTACACATCGGTCGACCATGCATAACCCGACAATTACAGTGGTGGTCAATTGCAAAATTAGTTCGTCAATTGGGTGCCTTACAATGAAGAGGGAGTTGAAAGATTGCCACCTGCATGTAGGGCGATCCCGCAGTTATGGTTGACGATATCACCACTCATCAACTTCGGTATTGTAGAGTTCTATTTCGCGGACCGAGTGCTTCAGCAGTTTGGACTTCATCAACACATTCTGGTACCGCGTAGTTTTAACACAAAGTTGCACGGAACCAAGGGGATGGGTTGGTTGCCTGATCACAGCTGGGCGATACACCACTAAATGCATGTCAACCAGTGGAATAAGGAACGCTTCGATGCAGTTGTAGGCCCGTCTCCTCCATTTGATATAGACTTGCACTGGCCATATATGAACTGGTATAAGAGAATCACATGATTGTATGTTGCTCCTCCTCGACCTAGCCTAGCTGACATTCAATTGCCGTCACCCGGGTATTCTATGTTGCAGCCAATGTATCAACGAG
Source organism: Hemerocallis citrina (assembly GCA_017893485.1). Lineage (NCBI taxonomy): Eukaryota > Viridiplantae > Streptophyta > Magnoliopsida > Asparagales > Asphodelaceae > Hemerocallis > Hemerocallis citrina. Next base: position 586,102 of record JACEHZ010000269.1, read on the forward strand.
GGCACCGACTCACCAATCCATCGTAAGACTAAATATTTTGGTATTCTTTTTCAGGCAATTCATTTAGTTATCATTGCTTATATCATTTATGAATCATATACCATTATAAATTATGATGTAGATTGAAGACGCATGGGATATTGTGAAGCAGTGTGGTCACGCACTTTCCAGCAATGTGCCTGATGCAGTAAAAGATTTTGCAAGAGGCATTCTCAAACCTTGCAAGTCGCAGCTCGAATATGTTGGTGAAGGAGCCCGATTGGATACACTGTTGAACGCCCCGGTGCTAAACACAGGAAAACGAAGGAAAAAGGTGACAACTAAACAAAGGAGGCACGCACATATACCCGAGCCGGTGCAACAACCGAGTGAGTAGCAAGAAGAAGAAGAGCCACAATATGAACAACAAGAGCAAGATGACCCGGAAGATCATATCCTCATATCCCATGTTACTCAAATATCCCCGGTGGATGGCCTCAACTTCTATATATATATATATATGTTTGATTTCAGGTATGATTATTGCTTGGATGTTGTTTCCTTTTTTTTGCTTTGATGGAAGTTTGTTGGTTTGAAATATTTTGATGAAATTGGAATTTGAATTCCTTGGAAAGAATTGCTATGATGCGGATTGGAATTGGAATTTTGAAATGCTGATACAGATCTGATTTTCTGTGATGATGCACTTGGAATTTTGGAATTTTGTAAACAGGGAAACAACTGCCTTTGGCATTGTGGTATAAAAAGTTCTAAATTAAGCTGCAGTTGGAAACTGCGGCCCATGCACAACTAATGCCACAGTTGCCAATTGCATCTGTGGATATTTTAAGTTTCCACAGAGTTAGCAACTCTCTAGTAAATGGAAATATCCAGCAATTGCCAACTGCGTCTGTGAGGTTTTCAAGTTTCCAAAGAGTTAACAATTCTCTGGAAAATTGAAATATCCACAGACGCAGTTGGCAACTGCAGCAGTAGTTGTACTGAGCGCGCAGTTGCCAACTACCTTTGTGGATATTTCTATTTTCTAGAGTGTTGCTAACTCTTTGGAAGCTTGAAAACCTCACAGATGCAGTTGGTAACTGTGGCATTAGTTGTGCATGGACCCAGTTGTCAACTGCGTTCTATGTTGATAAAACTTACAAAAGGAATTGAATAATGGAGTCATTTTTCTGTTTACATATTCGTGCAAAAAAAAAACCAATAGAGTTTCAAAAAGCAATACCAAAAGAGCAACCAAGCCACACAATCGAATCCATCCAAGCATCATTTGTAACGCCCCGCCCCAATACTCAGATAATTTAATACTTATAGTACAACTGCCCACCATATGCTGCGTCTCAAAAGGTGGTTAACCAATTAGGTGACTCTTGATCATAGGAAATTATATTCATATTAGATTACTTATTGTATACTCCCGATATGGGATTACTTTAATACTCTCTCTCCCCCTAATCCCGTGAGCACACTAAGACCCATGGGCCCTAGTGCCACGTCATCAATCCAAAAGACAACCCGTTGTTCTCCTTCTCATCTGAAATCCCGAGTGGGCCCTCCATCGCTGACGTCATCTGACGTCAGCCTTCTCAACCAACACAACAGCCAACGTTGTTATCATTCACAGCATGTGGGCCCCCCTTCACCCCATTTCACTATTTACCAAACTGCCCCTCTCCTATTTTATATACATATATATAATTATATTATATATACTAGTATATCTTTGAAACTACGGGGTATTACATCATTATCCTCCTCCGACAAAGAAATTTAAACAACAACACTCAAGCGATATTTGGTTATATAAATTACAAGTTTAGCCAAGCAACTACAACCAAGCAGCACTCATACAAATTAGAATAAACTACAATAAAAATAACTACAGCTTACACAATCTCACAAACACCAGAATATACATTACGGAGGCCCTGTCACAAACACCATATTACCTTTTGTTCGATTTCACAACTGCAAATTCTCGATGTTCCTTAATAGAGAACATCTCCACTGCATGTTGAATATGATCTTTGCTTTCGAACTTTTGCTTAATGTACAATAATCCTATCTCCGATGATCCACATGATTCTTCAGGATTTTCATGAACCTGAGCATTATTACTCCTTTTAGTAGATTCAATTCAAGTATAGTTGGCCTCATGAATTGAGTAGTGTGGGCGGAGGTGGAACATTGGCTCCCGTTTCCTGAACGTCATAGACGTTATCATCTGAATGCTCATCGTCTTCATATTCCTCCTTATCTACATCTATCTCCTCCTCTTCATCTTCTTCATCACCTACTAACTCATTGTCAATTGTAGCATAGTTGAAGTCTTGAACATTATTTTCGTTATCAACAAGATTGCAGATAAAGTTTGAATTCAACCCTTGCAAGTCATGTAAGGGTGAATTTGTTGAAACTGTATTTTTTTGTCGAGGCGGCGCTCTTTTCATGTAGTACAACACTCTGATGGGGACTCGTCTCATGAGTCGGAACTTCATGTAATGGGCTTGGTATACAATTAACATGTGGTGGACTCTTACGAATCCTTATTTTGTCAACCTATAACTCCAATGCAATCCAACTATAGTTCGGATCAACTGTTCTTGGAATCATGGAATTAATAGCGTCATCATCGACTATAGGCACCACCATGAGATATTGTGACTCTCATTTTCAAGCTCGGATTTTAACATTCCATGCAACTCTAGAGTTAGAAATTTCATACACCTTCTCTACTAGTTCATGCTTTGTAATATTATGAAGAGCCGAACCTACTTCCGGGTCAACATCACTATAACAAGCTTCTAATTTTGAGTCTCAAATTGTTTCACCCCCAATATAACTAAATATGAATTTTGTAATCCATACATATATGTAAATGGACGAATATGCGAGTAATTATCTAATCAAACAATCATAAGAAACATAAATTATACTTTCCGGGGTTGTATGAATAACTTAAAAAATTGGTGTTTGAGAGGAAAAATGACGACACGGGTGATGTCAGAGAATACTGTCACTCCCCGCTTCCCAAAAATACGCAACACAAGCACGTGATAATGGCCCAGCGAATGACCTGCGTCATCCATAAGTTGTTACCCATTCAACTCAACAATAAAAACAATACAAAATAATTGCGTAGACAATAATAACAATCACATGAACAATAATACTTGGAATAAGACAATATAAAATAACCAAATATGATAATTCAATATCTGGGAACAAATAATAAAATCCGGGTCATAAGCCCAATACAATAATAAATCCAAACACAATGATAAGTCCAATGAAATAACAATCAACTACAAAGCATTAAATCTTTAGAAAGCTTGTTCTCTAATTCCTGCAGGTAATTCTCCTTGATCACATGTGAACACTTTATCTAAAAAGAGTAGAAAAATTGTCCTTAGAGCAAGTCATGGACAACAAGTAGAGAAAATAATGAAACAATGGAATAACGATGTAACAATGAATTCAATAGATCAATAGGAATTAATAACAATGGATGATAGCAAATAATCAATATCAATGATAGACGATGCAATGGTTATAAACAATGATTCAATGTTCAATGACAATGTTCAATAGTCGATGTCAATAAAACTTAGACAATATTCGATATCAATAGAAACGATGATGTTCAATATGCAATGTCGATGTTGTGTTAATCCTTAAGTCTATTAATTTTTAACCTAACTAATGTACGTACTAATGCATCACATACTACAGGTTCGATGCATACAATCAATGTCGTTTAGACTCTAGTGGTGAATTCTGTAGATCATGTGTCGGTACGATAATCACTGATACGATAGCAACATTGTTGCACAATACACTATAATGATACACTGAAATGATACACAAATGATTGGGGTGCCATAGTCGGCGCTCCAACAATCTATCGATAAAACTCTGGCCGACACAGTCTCTATATTGTTCACTACCCAAGTCAATCTCTTAAACCCCAGCTTGTTAATTATTTTATCGATGCAAACAATACATTATGCAATTTAGAGATATTGGATGAACGATAGTAACAATAGGAGAACAATAGGATGATAAATTTGGATGGGACGGTATCTCCGGAGGATTTAGGCAAGAGAATACCTCCAAGCACTGTTAAAATCTATGCCCTACTGTAGCACTCAACATCGTAGTCACTCGAAGCACCGGTCAATGTCCCCTCAAAATTTTCCTTCAACCATATCGGCTGGATTGATTGCCTGACAGAAATTCCAGTATTATCCTCATCATACTCATGAGCTCATTTCACAACTGTATTTTATCGAAATGCATATTTCCCGTCACGCCCATCCCATCTATTGGAAGACCGAAAATCATGGCAATATCTTGTAAGATCACTGTCATCTCCCCCACCAGTAGATGAAAACTATGTGTCTCTGGCCTCCATCGCTCAAAAAGGGATGCAAGAAGTGCACGGTCTAGTTTTACCTTACCCATCAAACCAACTCCGTAAAAACCTACTTCTATAAGGTATTCATGGGTATGCGGGTGCATCTTCAAAGTCTCGTGTGTATGGAAGTTACAATTCCGTGTCGTCCCTCGCCACACTTCCTCGGGATCTCTGGCGGTCTTGCAGAGTGAGTATTTCTTTATGAAAAGGTCCTGGGTCGTGATTTTCACCCGAAGACGACGCACCAACCTACACAAACATAGCAGCAAATTTTAATATTGTAAATAAAATATTTTGTATTCAAAATTCACAATAAAAAATAATAATACACTTACTTCTATGGTAAGTTTGCCCCTACCACTACCAGGGCGGCTTCCAGTTCCCCTCATTCTAACCATTGCTGTGAAAAAAAATATATAACAATTGGTCAATACACTGTTCATAAAGTATATTTGTTACTATTGTTTGATATACGTGAGAAAACCGCACAAACGATATTGAAAAATTACGAAACTTTGCGAGTAGGTCGGACTCGCCACACAACTTCTACAACAACTTGTAGAAGCGAGTTTGGACTCACGGTTTGCAAGATATGGTAATGTATCGCTTCATTTCAATTTAGAAGCAATTAGAGCGATACACGGCCGTATATTATAAACCGTGAGTCAAAACTTGAATCTACAAGTTACGTTGACTTGTGTTTGGTGACTCCCACCTGCTCGCAAAATTTCGTATTTTTTGGATGTCATTAGTGCAATTTTCTAGTGAAAAGTCACTTGGAAAATATAAAAGTATAATTGTTGTTGTTGTTTGATTTACGGTTGAAAACCGCACAAACAACGTTCAAAAAATACAAAACGTTGCGATTGGATCGGGCTTGCCGCACACAAGCCAACGCTACTTGTACAAGCGAGTTCTGACTCACGGTTTGCAAGATAGGGTCGTGTATTGCTTTCACTCTTGAAAAAGAGCGGAATGCGATACACGGACGCATATAGCAAACCGTGGGTGAGAACTCGAAACTACAAGTTTCTTTGGCTTGTGAGTGGTGAGACCAACCTACTCACAAAATTTTGATATTTTGAGTGGGTTATCTATTGAAAACTCGCTTAAAACATAACAAAGTATGTGAGAAAACAGCACAAACGACGTTAAAAAAAAAACCAAAACTTTGCAATTGGGTCGGGCTCCCCGCACACAAGCCAACGCAACTTGTAGAAGTGAGTTCCGACCCACGGTTTGCAATATACGACCGTGCATCACTTTCACTTTTGAAAATTGCCAAAAATGCGATACACAGACGCATATAGCAAACCGTGGGTGAGAAATCGCAATTACAAGTTGCCTTGGCTTGTGTTTGGTGACCCGACCTGCTCACAAAATTTTGTATTTTTTGGATGTCGTTTATGCGGTTTCCTAGTGAAAAGTCATTTGATAAAAATTCAATGTATAATTGTTGTGGTTGTTTGATATACGGTAGAAAACCGCACAAACGAGATCAAAAAATTCCGAAACTTTGGGAGTAGGTCGGACGCACCACGCATGAGCCAACACAACTTTTTGAAGTGAGTTTCGACTCACGGTTTGCAATATACTGCGATGTATCGCTTTCACTCACGAAAAACAGTCAAAAGCGATACACGGCCGTATATCGCAAACCGTGAATCCAATCACACTTCTACAAATTGCATTTGCTTGTGCGTAGTGAATCCGACGTACTCGCAAAATTGCAGGATTTTGGATCTCATTTGTGCGCTATTACTAATAACGAACAACTAATACTACATCTACATCGACAATAACAACTACACACAATACACATCGTAAAACTAACCAATAATTAGCTATGCATAATATACAAATTTTACACTCAAACATTGAATAAAAAATTTTCAATCAATTAACATAGCTAGATCTACTAAAGTAGAAAAAAAGTTAATACCTTTCACAATGTTAGTTTTCAGAGATGAGATAGAGGAGGTGCTTGCGCGCTGCTGTAGGCAAAGCAAGGGGAGTAGGGTTTGGCTAATTTATTTAGGATTAGAGTTTTAGGGTTTGGAAGATTTCGTATGGGTTAGGGTTTTTTTTGGATTTAGGATCTTCAAAGGAAGAGGAAAAGAGTGTGAGAAGAGGAAGAGATTGAGTGAGAAGCAACGAGCGAGAGATAACTAGGGTTTTAGATTGGGTTCGGGAACGATCGAGAGAGAGAAAGAGAGATATAGGGTTTTGGAGTGGGTATCGCGATTTCGAGAAAGAGAGAGATGGTTGTGAAGTGAGGGAGAGAGAGATCTAATGATGTACAAGTGTTTTGAAAAACACTTGTACATACCTAGGCCGGTTGAATTTGTTTTAAAATAAACAGCCTTGGTCGTTGTTCCCAACAACGGCCTAAGTGTATTTTTTCGCAAAAAAAATACTTCACGCCAAATAACTCTAAGTCTAAAGCGTTATTTGGCGTGAACTACCCAAAATGCCCCTCCGCCACTTAGGAGCTCCGCTTCCATCTCAGCGGAAGCGATCTGAGCCGTTGATCACGGTCAAGAGCAATCCAACGGCTCAGATCGCTGTTTTCACATCCATTTTCATTTGGACCCATTTTCAATTGAGCAATACCCATATATATCAAGATATCTAAACTAGGTTTCTCTAGATATATAAATACAATATAAACAGCTCCTAGAAAGATATGATTCTATTGAGTTCTCAATAGAAGAAGAAAATACTTCATCTGAGAGGTTGAGAGAGTTTCTCCATTGTAAGCAACAACTAAGTTCCAGGTAAGCTTGAGAGAGGGTCGTTGTGAGATTGTAATATTCTTGTATTTTCTCTAGTTGAAATAACATCTCGGTCCCCCCTCCCCCCCCCCCCCCCCCCCGATTATGGCAAAAGCCCCAACTGGGACAATTCTTGTGTACTTTGTGTGACTGGTGCGATCTAGTTTTGCTTGGTGATTTGTATTGATTGTGTCGAAGACTCAACAAGATCATCAATTTTCTTAACAAGTGGTATCAGAGCAATCAGGTTTGTGGGTTTGATCGAGTTCCGTGGAGGAGATATCAGATCAAAAGAAGATCAAGCGGTTTGACAGTAAGATCAACTTCAATCTATGGATGGTGGACATGTATGATGTTTTGGATCAGAAGAACTTGCACCCTGCCTTAGAAGAGAATAAGCCAACCGACATGAAGCAGGAGAAGTGGGATGAGATTTTTTTGAAGGCCTTGAGTTTAATCTGGTTGCAATTGGCGGACGAAGTCTAGTGTAATATTCTTGAGCAGAAAAGTGCAGCGAGTCTATGGGCGAGACTCAAATCTGACTACTCGGGATTGTCGTTTCTAGATCGGATGTATTAGAAGAGGCTTGTTTAGGTACTCAATGAAGGAAGGTACCCATCTTCAAGATCATATTGTGGAGTTCAATAAGGTAATATCTGAACTGAAGGCGATTAACGCTAATGATCTTAGCGAAGAGGATAAAGCTTTCAACTTTATTTATTCACTGCGAACTTCTTATGATCACTTGATAACTACCATACTACATTGGAAATCAGCCAAGGAGACTCTTACTGTAGCCGGAGTGATTCAGGGTCTGAAGGAAGATGAACTAAGAAAGGAAACTCATAAAGGAGGATTTATTTCTACAGGGTGTTTTGCGGTGGATGGTGATACTTCAATTGGAAGGGATGCGGTACACAAGGGTAAGATTCGTTGCCACTATTTTAGAAGAGTTGGGAATTATAAGAGAGACTGTCACAGGTGGTTGAGTCAGAAGAGTACTACTAAAGAAGGGAAACAGCCCATATAGTTAGCGCAACTGAGTCAGGTCATAATGATGACTATTGTTTTCTTGTTTCAAGTTCTTCAGATGTGGATCAAGTTGATATCATGATTCGGAAAGTTCTTCTCATATTTGCTCCGAGAGGGAGATATTTTCTACTTACTAGTCGTCAACAGGCCGTAGTGTGAGAACGGGGAGTGGTGAGATTTTTGAAGTAGTGGGTGAGGGAACAGTTGAATTGGAGATGCCAAATGGTAAAGAGTTCACACTAGAAGAGATCATGCATATTCCTTCGATACAGCAGAATCTGATATCCTTGGGGACTCTTGATGCTCGTGGCTGCAGGTACACAGCTCGAGGTGAAGCTTTGACAGTTTTGGATAGTCGTCGTAAGGTAATGAAGGGTAAGAGGGGAATTGGGCAGGGTCAGTACAATCTCTACCAGATTTGTAGGAGCAGAAAAACTCGGCCGAGTGTATGAAAGCTCATCATTCCTAAAGCATCATGTAGTAAGCCGTCACTAGAATGATCGAATCGAGACTGCAACGTTCGAATACCGTTGGATAGTGGAGAGAGCCTTGAAGTAGGTGGAGTTTGTGTGGAGGGTGACACCTCCATGATTACATCTACAAGGGTGTGCCCTTAAGGAGGGCATGCAGCTGGAGGAAAACAGGTGGAGGTTTGTTCAACTAGCAGAAAAAGTCATAGAAACGTATTGTTTACAAAGTGGAGAAGAAATGTGTAGAAGAGTTTTAAATCACACAGATATGGATTAATGAGTATGCAATCCAAGGTCAAGATTGTTATATTTTATGTCTAGCATACTTATTCGGTGTGAAGAGAAGATAGTGATACAAGTAAAGGGTTCGAAGCGAAAGATCGAAGAGAAGGAGAAACAGTCAGCATCAGCAGTAGCCAACAGAGAAAGGTATAGTCGACCGTGCGGTCGACTGTCACCTTCTCGGGTCGATGGTCTGGGAGTTGCGGTCGATTGCAACTATGTGCAGTCAATTGTTCGCGGCACTGATGGATTTTTTGGGTGCGGATTTGTTGATTCGGTTGAAGCCCACTTTGTCTTCTGATTTGATCGTACGACTCTAATTGTATGTTTATCTCTTTAGTATACATCGGATGGCTATTATATCAAGATATCTAAACTAGGGTTTCTCTAAATCTATAGATACAATGTAAACGGCTCCTAGAACGATATGATTCTATTGAGTGCCGAATAGAAGAAAAGAGTATTTCATCTGAGAGGGTGAGAGTGTTTCTCCATTGTAAGCAACAACCAAGTTCCAGGTAGGCTTGAGAGAGGGTCGTGGTGAGAATTGTAAATATTCTTGTATCTTCTTTAGTTGAAATAACATCTCGGTTCTCCCCTCCCCGGATTAAGGCAAAAATTCCAACCGGGACAATTCTTGTGTGCTTTGTGTGATTGGTGGGATCTAGTTTTGCTTGATGGTTTGTGTTGATTGTGTCAAAGACTCAACAAGATCCACAGTTTTCTTAACACATTATTCAACTCTCACTCTTAAATTTAAATGAGTTCTTATATATCAACAACTTGGTCTCACCTTTCATAATTAAAGCAAGAACTGGAAGAGGTGTGGGGTTCACTTGGGCAGCTGGAGAATTTGAGGCAGTGAACAATATAACGCATACAATGCTGAGAGGTGGAATTGTGAAGTGCATCCTCGCGAAGCCACCATTTGATCCAGCTTCCCTAAGAGAGCCATGCCAGCAAATGCACCTATAATATTCATTCCCATCTCCAAATTAATTTCATCAATTTATACATTTAGGCATAGCCTTTAATACTCCAGGTAATAATTATTTTGCAGATGTTTCAAAACATGCACCAACAATCAAAATTTTCAGAAAAAAGTGAAAAAAAAAAAAATCAAAATATGAACAACTTCTCAAATTGGGTTAGCACTTCTAAATACACTAAAGCCAATTTTCCAGATTGATATTTGAATATGAACAAATTTGTTTATTCCTAGTCAATAACTAGTTCACAAAACTACTACTGTTATCTTAACTCAACTTCATTCAAAAACACATCCTTGGTTTGCATAGTTTTACTTCTACCATAACTTCCTAAATGTGCCGGAAAAATTGGTCAAGTGCAGGAACGAGGCGAGACTGATGTTCACATCGACCAATGCAAAGGGATTCTTCAAGGCCAAATTATTCACCAATCCCTTCTCTTCCTTGTCATTGGATTGCATGCTTGGCAATGATAGTGGGAGGCCCAGTTCAGCTGTGCCCGTCCCGCAAATCACTTCTATCTATGGTTATGAATGCAAAAAAATCAAACTCAAGGCTTCATTCTTTTTCCTACTATTTGCCCACTCTGCTCTCGTACTTCACGATGTGCTCTTCAGCATCGTCACCATCATCAAAAGCCCGTGAAGGCAAGAAAGGTAGAGCTGAGAAAGTTGCTGACTGGGGACTTCCTGCAGCACCCATCACCTTTCCTCCCTTTGATTTCCGTCCACCTATGAATTTTAGTGATGCCCCTCTCATCTGCTTCTTCCCTTTCATTCCCGTAATCGAGATACCTTATGTTTCCATCAACTTAGATATATGTGTGATATTTCAGCTATGACTACTATAATGTGATACTATACTATTGCATGTGTGTTGTGTTATGCAGCTAGAGAGTTTGCAAGTGTAACTTGACACTACTGTTGAATTCTAACTGCGGAATAACTCAATAACGATGACGAGATGCAAGAACAATAGAATCAAAATAAGAGAACAAAGAACAACAAAAAGCAACACACAAGAACACACGAGATTATTTCGAGGTTCACCCAATACAATGGCTACTTCCCCGCGCAGAGACATTCCTGCGATTTCCACTAGAAATATGAAGAATATGTTTACAAATATCTCAAGATCTCACCCCCAAGATTGTAACGCCCCGTCCCAATACTCAGACAGTTTTTATTATTTTTAGAAGACAAATTAATACTTATAGTACAACTGCCCACCACAGGTTGCCTCTCAAAAGGTGGTTAACCAATTAAGTGACTCTTTATCATAGGCAAATTTTATTTATATTAAATTATTCTTTTGTCTACTCCCGATATGGGATTACTCAAATCCATCTCTGTTTTTATTACTCAATCCCGTGTACATATTGTGAAAGTCCATGGGCCCCAACTCAATGCACACGTCATCCAAACCAACCAAGACCAGCACCTCTGATTTCTCTTCCGAAATCAATCCCGAAGGCCCCACATGGATGATGACATCATCGTCCCTCACAAATCCAACAGCACAACTGTTGTGCGCGATACAAACTAATCAATAACCAAACCAATGCGGAATACAAAGAGAGAACCAGCGAGAAAACACAAAAACAAACCAACACAAAAGGACACACAGATTTAATGTGGTTCGGCAAAATACATGCCTACATCCACGGGGCGGTTGGGGTTTCTTCTTCTTCAAATTATCACCAATGGGCGAAAACAAACCCTTACAAATAATGACGGCTGCAAAACCGAAATAGGGATCTCTAATTTTCGTCACCGATTACAAAACCCTAACAAGTGTATTTATAGGGAAACTATTGGGCCTTTTCGAATTGGGCCTGATCTAGTTCAAAATCCCGTCGACAGTCGACTGGTTGACTTATCAGTCGACTGGCAATCCTTCTGGCAGTCGACCGATCAGTCGCCTGATCCTCTGCTGCTGCTTGTATCTTTAGCCTTCGAAAACTCTCTGGACAGTCGCCTGATCCTTCTATCAGTCGACTGATACTGTAACTTTCATTTGCTGCAGATACTCCAAAACAATCTGAACCAGAATCGAGCCATTATCCTACAATCTCCACCTTGGCGAGATCTTCCACCAAGTATCCAACAATCTCCACCTTGGCAAGATCTTCCAAGTAGCCCAAGCAATCTCCACAAATACTCCAAATGCTCATCATCAAATGTAACAGCAAATCCAAACTCCACCTTAGTATGATATCACATACTAGGCGAACAAATAGCGAAGCACCATTCCAACCGCCCATTCCAAATCATCAAACATGCAAAATATTAGCCAGGTTCATGCAATGCTTGAACTTGGCTGCTCCAACAACTTTGGTTAACATATCAGCAGGATTATCAGCTGTCCCAATCTTCACCAAATGAATATCACCATCCTTTATCAAATCACGCACAAAATGATAACGGACATCAATATGTTTGGTCCTCGAATGATGAACTTGGTTCTTCGCTAAATGAATAGCACTCTGACTGTCACAGTGTACCTCCACCTTCTCCCGATGAATTCCCAAGCTCTTCAAAAGTCCATGTATCCAAATGGCTTCCTTCATGGCCTCAGCAACTGCCATGTATTCAGCCTCAGTAGTAGACAACGCTACAGTGGACTGCAAATTTGACCTCCAACTTATAGGTGCTCTAGCCATCGTAAACAAATAGCCTGTAGTAGACCGCCTCTTATCTAGATCACCTGCATAGTCTGAATCAACATATCCAACCAATAACCTGCTAATATTGTCATCCCTTTCAAATTTCAAACCCACATCTGTGGTGCCACTTATGTACCTCAAAATCCATTTAGCTGCTTGCCAATGCTCTTTGCCTGGATCATGCATATATCGACTAACCATACTCACCGCCTGAGAGATGTCTGGTCGAGTACAAACCATGGCATACATCAAACTGCCAACCACACTAGTGTAAGGTACATTTGCCATATACTGTCTCTCTTCATCTGTACTTGGAGACTGAGAAGCACTAATTCTGAAATGACTGGCTAAGGGTGTACTTACTGGTTTAGTCTTCTCATCTATACCGAACCGTTTCAGCACCTTCAAAAGATATTGCTTCTGTGTCAAACTCACTGTGCCCTTTGCCCTGTCTCTAGCTATCTCCATCCCAAGTATCTTCTTGGCTTCACCAAGATCCTTCATCTCGAATTCAGAACTCAACTGATTCTTCAAATTTTGAATCTCCTTAGCATTCTTAGAGGCAATCAACATGTCATCCACATATAATAACAGATATATGAAAGAGCCATCCTGCAACTTCCTGAAGTAAACACAATGATCAAACTCACTTCTGGAATATCTCTGCACCTTCATAAACTGATCAAATCTCAAATACCACTGCCTTGGAGATTGCTTCAAACCATAGAGAGACTTCTTCAACCTGCAAACACAATTTTCCTTCCCAGCTGTCTTGAACCCATCTGGCTGCAACATATAAATTTCTTCATCTAGATCCCCATGTAAGAACGCAGTCTTCACATCCATCTGTGTCAACTCAAGGTCAAACTGTGCTACCAATGCCAACAAAATCCGAATAGAAGGATGCTTCACAACTGGAGAGAACACTTCATTATAGTCAATTCCTTCCTGTTGAGCATACCCCTTTGCAACTAGTCTTGCCTTGAATCGAACACTGCCTTTTGGACCTTCTTTCTTCGTATACACCCACTTGCAACCGATTGCTTTCTTCCCCTTTGGTAGTTGCACTAGATCCCAAGTCTTATTCTTATGAAGAGAGTTCATCTCTTCATCCATAGCAACTTTCCAATCTGCATTTTCTGAACTTCTAGTGGCTTCTTTGAAGTTGGAGGGAACTTCATCATCCACAATGGGAAGAGCAAATGCAACTGTGTCTGTAAAACGAGACGGTCGTTTGATATCTCTTCTTTGCCTTCTTACTGCAATTGATTCTTCCTGCTGGATAGGAACTTCTTCATCATTCTCACTATCAACCACATCATCTTCATCTTGGACAGGAACAGGATTCTCAACTGACAACTTTTCTAACTCCACCTGTTGGAAAACTCTCCTACCAGTCGACTGGTTATTGCCACCAGTCGACTGTCCCGAGCTCCCACAATTCTGCTGTTCTGGACCACCAGTCGACTGCTCCTGTTCATCAGTCGAATGTCCCGAACTTCTTCTACTCACCTGTTGAAGAACTGTCCCACTCTTCTGCTGCTCACCAGTCGACTGTCCTATACCACCAGTCGACTGTCCCGAGCTAATCATGCTGGTCTCATCAAAAGTCACATCTCTGCTGATTACTAACTTCTTCTGTTCTGGACACCACAACCTGTAACCTTTGACACCAGTACTAAAACCAACAAATATAGCCTTTTTGGCTCTTGCATCAAGTTTAGTTTCAGTTACATGAAAATAAGCAGGACAACCAAATATATGCAAAAAACTATAATCAGATGCAGGTTTACCACTCCATACCTCAATAGGCGTCTTGCCTTCAAGTGCTGCTGATGGTAAACGGTTGACGATGTGGCTTGCATATATAACAGCTTCTGCCCAAAATGTCTTCTTCAATCCAGACTGTGCTAACATACATCTTACCTTCTCCAATAAGGTTCTATTCATCCTTTCTGCAACCCCATTTTGCTGTGGAGTCTTCCTAACTGTGAAGTGCCTCTGGATCCCTTCATCTTCACACAATTTCAGAAATGGATCATTCTTGTATTCCCCTCCATTATCTGACCTCAGAACCTTAATCTTCCTACCAGTCTGATTTTCAACTTTCTTCTTCCAACTTGTGAACAATGTCAAAACTTCATCTTTGTGCTTCATGGTATATACCCAAACTCGTCTGGAGTAATCATCAACAAAAGTAACAAACCAGTGTCTTCCACTCATAGAAGGTGTCTGAGTAGGGCCCCAAACATCTGTGTGCACATAATCGAGGATACCCTTTGTCTGATGTACAGCTGTACCAAATTTCACCCTAGTCTGCTTACCCAAAACACAATGTTCACAAAATTCCAACTTGCACCCTTTAGCATCTTTAAGCAACCCTTGCTTCACAAGCCCCTGCAAGGCCTTTTCTCCTGCATGCCCGAGTCGCATATGCCACAACCTAGTAGAGTCGGGAACAACCTGTTTAGGCTTCTCAGTTACACTGGCAGCCTGACCCAAATATATTTTTCCCTGCAAGAAAAACAAGTTCCTCTTTCTTTGCCCTTTCATCACCACAAGTGATCCACTAGTCACTTTCAGAACGCCACCTTCACTAGCAAATTTCAATCCACTGGCCTCCAAAGCACCAAGTGAAATTAAATTCTTCTTCAAATCTGGAACATACCATACATCTGAAAGCTCCCTAATAAGACCATCGTGCATTAGCAATTCAATCTTCCCGATTCCTACCTTCTTACAAGGTGCATCATTTCCCATCAAAACTACACCACCATCCATATATTCCAAAGAAGTAAACCACTCCTTTTTCCAAGACATATGATAGGAGGCTGCTGTATCAAGAAACCATACTTCTTGATAAAGTGAGGGACTAGAAGCAAGTGCAAAAGAAAAATCCTCGCCACTTTCTAAATTATCAACAGTCACATTTGCAGTCGAATTTCCCTTATTTCGTAGCTTTGGACAATCCTTTTTCCAATGCCCCCTTTCATGACAGAAAGCACATTCATCTTTGGCCGGTATTTTTCTGTCCTTCGAAACTCCTCTCGATTTGGAACGAGATTTGTTTCCCTTTTTCCCAGATTTGGACTCAGATCTTGTATCAGTCCTGCCCCTTACAATCAACGCTTCAGAAGTTTCTCTATCAACCATCTTATCCCTTCTCCTAGTTTCATTATTCAACAAGGCATTTGCAACATCTTCATATTTCACAGTATCTTTTCCATATAATAAAGTAGTTGCTAAATGATCATAACTTTCAGGTAATGAATTCAATAGAATTAGGGCTTTATCTTCATCCTTAATTTGCTCATCCAAATTTAACAAATCAGCCAATAATTTATTAAATGATTCAACATGAGCATTCATAGACATACCTTCCGTATAGGTGAAGCGAAAAAGTCTCTTCTTCAAATACAGCCGATTCTCCAAACTTTTCCTCATGTATTTGTCTTCGAGCTACTTCCACAACACCGCAGCAATGGTATCCCTCATCAAATCGTACTTCTGAGCCTTCTCAATAAAGAGCCGAATAGTCCCACACGCAACTCGATTCAACTTCTTCCAATCTGCTTCGGACATATCCTTAGGTTTTTCAACTTCCAAAGCAACATCTTGTTCTTGTTGAACAAGAACATCCAAAACCTCACATTGCCACATCCCGAAATTGTTTGTCCCATCAAATTTTTCAACTTCAAATTTTGCGTTGTGAATTGTTGTTCTTGATGAACTTGATCCCACAACCTCCTTGGTTGCATCTGCATCACCCGCCATCTCCCTCTAGGTCGAACCAACAGCTCTGATACCACTTGTTGTGCGCGATACAAACTAATCAATAACCAAACCAATGCGGAATACAAAGAGAGAATCAGCGAGAAAACACAAAAACAAACCAACACAAAAGGACACACAGATTTAATGTGGTTCGGCAAAATACATGCCTACATCCATGGGGCGGTTGGGGTTTCTTCTTCTTCAAATTATCACCAATGGGCGTAAACAAACCCTTACAAATAATGACGGCTGCAAAACCGAAATAGGGATCTCTAATTTTCGTCACCGATTACAAAACCCTAACAAGTGTATTTATAGGGAAACTATTGGGCCTTTTCGAATTGGGCCTGATCTAGTTCAAAATCCCGTCGACAGTCGACTGGTTGACTTACCAGTCGACTGGCAATCCTTCTGGCAGTCGACCGATCAGTCGCCTGATCCTCTGCTGCTGCTTGTATCTTTAGCCTTCGAAAACTCTCTGGACAGTCGCCTGATCCTTCTATCAGTCGACTGATACTGTAACTTTCATTTGCTGCAGATACTCCAAAACAATCTGAACCAGAATCGAGCCATTATCCTACAACAACAGCTGTTCCTCATCCACATTTTTTTCTTCACAAATGCCACTATATATATATTTATACTATTTAGAAATTACGGGCTATTACATACACCCCACATTTAGAAATTAGCGTCCTCGCTGAGTACGGGGCATGCCATCTAGCTCAGGATCCTTCTTTCTAGCTAATGTGGAGCTGGAGTACCCTAATTCAGCTAATTCCGGGCCTGATTCAGCTAATTCCAAGCCCCACTACCACAACTCCCTCTCAGACCACAGCTCCCTTTCAGGCATACATCGCACCCACTCGGTGTCGAAATTCGGCCCTGATACCATTTGAAACGCCCCGCCCCAATACTCAGACAATTTTTATTATTTTTAGAAGATAAATTAATACTTATAGGACAACTACCCACCACTAGCTGCCTCTCAAAAGGTGGTTAACCAATTAAGTGACTCTTGATCATAGAAAATTTTTATTTATATTAAATTATTCTTTTGTCTACTCCCGATATGGGATTACTCAAATTCATCTCTTTTTTTATTACTCAATCCCGTGTACATATTGTGAAAGCCCATGGGCCCAAACTCAATGCACACGTCATCCAAACCAACCAAGACCAGCACCTCTGATTTCTCTTTCGAAATCAATTCCGAGGGCCCCACATGGACGATGACGTCATCGTCCCTCACAAATCCAACAACACAACGACTGTTCCTCATCCACATTTTTTTTCACAAATGCCACTATATATATATTTATACTATTTAGAAATTACGGGGTATTACAAAGATGTAGGGTTTCACTTTATCTCCCTCTCTCTCAATGACGCCTGGTAAATCTCTATTTTTTTAGGTAACCCTAAAATCATACACAATACAATATATATAGGCTTTCTCAACTTTCAATCTCAGCCGCTCATCAAACAGCATCGGGACGGTCGACCGCAACACCAAGTCGGACGACCGGTTCTCTCCTTCGACTGCGCGGTCGACCGGTCGCCTCTTCAAGTTACAGGGTTGAATCAGTGAGTAAGGCGGTCGATTGTGCGGTCGACCGTACATTGCCTGGGGTGCGGTCGACCGCAACTCTGCCTGTAGCTTCAAACTACTCTTGACCTGTTTGCTCCCACTTTGACACTCCTTCTCGTCTATCTTCTTCAACCCATTATCGTGTATTGGATCCACAAATCCCAATAATCTCCCAGTTGGAGACATATACATGAAGTCTCTAACCTGTTCTTCATTCTTCCATTGGCTTAGTCTAGGCCTGTGCCTCTGCGAGTCTCCTCAACAATTAACCTGGAGATAATCTGATAGCAGCATAGTAAAACTGATATTTCCTGCTATCCACCACCTTAGTGAGCATGTCCGCCGGATTCTTAGTGCCTAGAATCTTACTTAGCTTCAACTATTTCTTCTCAACCGCCATTCTAATAAAATGATACCTCATTTGAATGTGCCGAGTCCTATAGTGATGTGTTGAGTCTTTCGCCAAGAAAACTGCACTTTGACTGTCACACCATAGTTCACCTATGGGTTGCTTCCTGCCCAACTATTTCATAAGCTCCGAAATCCACAACATGCCTTTCGTCACTTCAGTAAGTGCCATATACTCTGACTCCGTGGTTGACTGTGCTACAACCTTTTGTAACTGCGAAGCCCAACTGACAACTGTTCCTCCAACTGTAAATACTTATCCTATAGTACTTCTGCAACCATCCTGATCGCCCAAAAATCTGCATCCACATAATCATGTATATGCAAAGAATCTCCTACAAAACAAAGAGAGTGATCTGAAGTACCTGCTAGATACCTTACTGCATCACAATGCTATTTACCTGGATTCTTCATGTAACGGCTGACAACTCCCACTGCATGTGCGATGTCTAGTCTTGTAGACACCATCACATACATCAAACTCCCAACGGCTGAGGCATAAGGAATAGCAGCCAATTCCTCCATCTCTGCCTCCATTTTAGGACACAAGTCCATCGATAACTTGAAGTGAGCAGTCATGGAACAAGTGACTGGCCTCGCGCCATCCATGTTGAATCACTTCAACACCTTCACGTAGTCCGTTTGAGATAACCAAAGCTTCTTGCTTCTCCTGTCTCTACTAATCTTCATACCGAGGATTTGCTTTGCTTCACCCAAGTCATTCTTTGAAAACTCCGAAGCTAGCGCCTTTTTCACTTCCTTAATCTTCTCCGTACATGAACCTGCTAATAACATGTCGTCCACGTACAATGCCAAGGTAAGTATATCATTTTCCTCATATCTACGAACATACACACAATGATCCGTTTCGCATCTATCGAAACCTTTCCTCTCACGAAGCAATCAAATTTCAAGTACCATTGCTGCGGTGCTCGTTTCAGCCCATGAAGACTCTTCTTCAATCGACACACCATGTCTTCTTTCCCTTTTGCTTAAAATCCTGTGGGTTGTTTCATGTAAAACTCTTCTTCGACATCACCATGGAGAAATGCTGTCTTCACATCCAACTGCTCTAAGTGCAAGTCTTCAACTGCCACAATACTAAGTAGAACCCTAATTGAAGCCATCTTCACAACTGGTGCAAAGATCTCACTATAATCAACAACTTCTCTTTGGGAGAATCCTTTCACAACAAGCCTTGTCTTGTACCTCTTACTGCCATCTGCCTCATCTTTGACCGTGAAAACCCATTTGTTCATAAGAGTGTGCTTCCCTGCAGGTAACTTGGTCAACTCCCATGTTTGGTTTTATTCTAAGGAGTTCATCTCGTTCTTCATGGCTAACTCCCACTGAATTCGAGCCTCATCCCTCAAAGCCTCCTCGTGAGTCTCTGGCTCTCCTGACTCCGTATACAGAATATGCTCGTGAATAATACTAGCTAATGGATCAAATATCTTGGTTGGCCTCCTCACTCGTGTCGATCTCCACAATGGGGGTTCCGGTTCACCGACCGGTTCAGGTTTCCCAAATTGTTCTGACCGTACCTGTTCATCCTGGATAACCTGCTCATTCCTAATAGGCTTACCATGAGCCTCCTGTGCTGCATGTGGTACCTGTACCTGCTGCTGCACTGTAGGGCCCCCACCACTAGGGCCGCCTTCAAAGTCTGAATCTGAGTCTGAGTTTGAACCCCAATCTGACTCTGAACTGGTTGTACTGTCTTGACCTGTGTGCCTATCCTTGTATAGGACATCCTCATTGAATACTACATTCCTGCTGTGAATGACATTGTTATCCAAAAAATCCCAATGTCTGTACCCATACTGATCGTTGTCGTAGCCAATGAATAGACACCTCCTGGACTTAGAATCCAACTTCTTTCTTTCTTCCATGTCAATTAGTGCATATTCCATACAACCATAATCTTTCAAATGCGAATAATTGACAGTTTTACCTGACCATAGTTCTTCTGGAATGGCTCCATCAAGGGCACTAGACGGGCAATGTTTAATCAAGTACACTCTTGTATCAACTGTAGCAGCCCAAAGATGGAGCGGAAGACCCGCATGAAGTCTCATGCATCTCGTCCTTTCAAGTATCGTGCGGTTCATTCTTTCTGCTACACCATTTTCGTATGGAGTCTTAGGAACTATCATGATTCCTCTGATACCTTCCTTTGCCAGATAGTTAACAAACTCTTTTCTTGTTTACTCACCTCTGTTGTCTGACTTTATTGCTTTCACTTTGCAACCCGTCTCATTTTCAACCCTGACCTTCCAAGCTCTGAATGCCTCAAATACTTCTGATTTCTCACGAATTATATAAGCCAAAACCTTTCTTGTAGCATCATCGATGAAGGTGATGAAATATCTCTTACCACCATAAGAGAATTCTTAAGCTGGACCCCACACATATGTATGTACCAACTCTAGCTTTCCAAGCTTCTTCTCACGCCCACCCAACTGAAAGCTAACTGTCTTCTGTTTGCCCATCATACAATTCTCACAGAAATTCATCTCAACCTTCTTCAGCCCCGGCAAAAGATCCTTAGAACAAAGTAGTTTGACACCCCTTTCACCAAGGTGCTCCAACCTGACATGCCATAGAAATGAAGAGGAACTACCTGCTGATGCTGTAGCAATGATATCACTTGAATCACCTCCTCTGAGTAAGTAAAACTTGTCACTACACTTTCTTTTGCCACCAACCTAGCACCTGTAGTCACATTTGATTCTCCATGCCCAAAAGTTGTTGTGAACCCTTCTTTGTCTAGTTTGCTAGTTGAGATCAAGTTTTTCTTCAAACTTGGAATATGTCTTATGTCATTCAAGACCAATTGCCCACCATTGCGAGCCTTTACTCTCACTGTGTCTCTACCTACAACTGGGCATATCTGCCCATTTCCAACTGAAACTGTACCAAAATTACTTGTCCTGTAATCCTTCAAAACATCCCTCATGAGGATAAAATGATAAGAAGCACCTGAGTCTATACACCAATCATCTTGCATAATATTAAATCCAACAGATAAACACAATTCATCTAGACGGGATTCAATACTTACCACATTGGCTACCTGTGACCCCGCTTATGCTTTCTTATACTCCTCGCATTGGTCTCTCCTGTGCCCTGGCTTCTTGCAGTATCAACACTCACCTTTGTGTTGTCCGGTTCTTGACTTGGACATGTGATTCTTGCTTTGCGACCTTCCTCTATTGTTACTTCTACCACGGTTATCAACTAACAGCGCGACATTGTTGGGATATAACATCGAAGTCTCTCCATATCTCTTCCTCCTTGCATCCTCATTCATAATGTTAATAATAATATCCTTTAGAGTTTTCGTATCAGTCATGGTGCTTATAACAGTCCGCTCTACTGTGTCGTAACTATCGGGAATACTAGATGGCAACAAAAACGATTGTGCCCTCTCCTTAAACTTTAAACCCGACGATTCCATATGATTGTAAACCATACAAAAATTATTGATGTACTCAGCAATCGAACCCCTTTCTTATAGCTTCAAGTTAACCAACTTCTTTAGGTGTAGGATCTGGTTCGCTGTATTCGGATTTCCAAACATGTCTGTCAATATCTCCATTGCCTCCTTTGCGGTCCTTACCTTCTCAATGTGAAATAGCGCCTCCCTGCTCAGTGACAACTGAATTGCCTAAGCGCTTTTTGATCCAACCTATTCCAAGCCACCACTGCAACTGGATCGACCTCCACCCCTTCTGGCTTCAAACCAAACAACGGATGATCTAGATCCTTCTGTCGAAGATATGCAATTATTTGGATCTTCCACATTGTGAAATCCATTCTAACAAACTCCTTGACTCTACTCTTGTCCCCCATCTCAATCAATACTACCAACTTGTAGCTTTGATACAAATTCTAACTGCAGAATAACTCAACAACGATGACGTGATGCAAGAATAATAAAATCAAAATAAGAGAACAAAGAACAACCAAAAGCAATACACTAGAACACACGAGATTTTTTCGAGGTTCACCCAAAACAATGGCTACTTTCCCGCGTAGAGGCACTCCTGCAATTTTCACTAGGAATTTGAAGAATAGGTTTACAAATCTCTCAATATCTCACCCCCAAGGTGTAGGGTTTCACACATCTCCCTCTCTCAATACGGCTGGTAGATCTCTATTTTCTTTTCAGTTAACCCTAAAATCGTATACAATACAATATATATAGGCTTCCTCAATGTTCAATCTCAGCCACTCATCAAACAGTGTCGGGATGGTCGAATGCAACACCAAGTCGGTCGACCGGTTCTCTCCTTCGACTGCACATTGAGGAGTGTAGGTCGGTCGACTATGCGGTCGAATGGTCCCCTCTTCAATTTATAGGGTTGAAACGGTGAGCGAGACGATCGACTGTGCGGTCAACCATACATTGCCTGGGGTGTGGTCGACCGCAACTCTTCCTGTAGCTTCAAACTACTCTTAACCTGCTTGCTCCCACGTTGACTCTCCTTCTCGTCTATCTTCTTCAACCCATTATCGTGTATTGGATCCATAAACCCCAACAACTACTTCACCTTTAGTAAGGAAAAGTTATCTCACTAAGACTAGCAAGAAATAAAATTGTTGTATTTACGATGATTTTACAAAATAAAATCTACAATTGGATAGAAAATGGCAGAATTTCCCGACAGAGGGGCTAGGAGCCTAGGATAATAATCAAAGAGTTGGGTTTTGTAAAGTGTGGACAACCAATCCACTTAAATCAGTACCTAACAATACATTTTCAAGGCGGAGTTAGATCTAGATTCGACAATTGCTGATGTGGCCGATGAACTTGCAAAAAACCCGAAACACCGGGCGGTGGCATCGGCCTCCAACGCTCATGTCAGAACCAGAGAGAGAAATAGAGTTTGAGAGAAATTGTTGATTGTTGATTACCTTGGAGGAAGAGGATCTTTATAGGTCTGAGAAACATTCTAGGAGATCGATATGAATCCATTAAATTGATATGAATTCCTTATCTCCTGTTTGAATCTACCCCTCAAGAGATAAGATATCTTGTTTGGGGATAAGAGATTTGACCTACAACCCTTATGGGCTGGGTCTCTTTTAGTGGGCCTAATCTGTCACTTTTAATGAACTTAAAAGTGGCTCATGTCTTGTAGAGGAGCTTGAAAAAAATACGGACCTGTTAAAGAGACCCGTTATGACTAATCTGCCTATAGAAACTTTGAGATCTGTGCTGAGATGGTACGATCCTGATTTGCTGGGATTTTCACCGTTATCACCTCCAAATCAAAAGATATGGTTAGGTGAACACCCTCTCTCTAGTCATAAGTATGGGCACCAAATTAAAACAGTTAGATCATTAATATCAACTAGTATAATGCACGTGTGATGCACGTTTTCATAAGAATTGGAGGATTTTCACGTGCAATTTATGTGTTAAGAAATAGTTTTGAGTTGGACGTGCGTTGTATGTAATTGAGAAAAATATTTTGAAGGAAAAGTTACAATTTGTCCGTACAATGCATGTGTTTATAAATAGAATTTGAGTTATACGTGCAACATGTGTGTATATTTAGTGTTAAAAAAATATTATAAAATTGTTTGGCACTTGCGTTGCACGTATTAAATAGGTGGAATTTTTTTATTTATTTTTTCTTGTTGTAATTAATGGGAGAGTTGGAGTTGCACGTGCAACGCACGGGTTTGTATGTTGACAAATGACAACCCCAACTCTCCCATTATAATATTAGAGATTAGAGATTATATATTATATTATAGATAGTAGATAGATAGTTAGATAGATAGATAAATAGATAGTAATTTACACGTGTGATACACATTTAATATATTTTTAAAAAATTAATAAAAAATTTGACATAGTGATGACTCGAACCTGAGACCTCCTTCATATTAGTTATGCACATGCAATGCACGCGTTGGTAGATTTATAAATGACACTAAGACCTTCTCTCATTATAATATTAGAGATTATAAAGATTAAAGATATATGCACACCTTAATGTGCTGGGAAGTTGGGGGCCTCTCATAGTCTCATGTTATCTTTGTTGTGTGTTTAAGGGGATGAATATCTTCAGATTTAATTTTCTTATTCATCAACTTAATCAAACCTCTGCATTCTTCCTAAGCTTTTTAACCCAAACTCAAATTCAACTTTTCAATGACATTGGCTTCTTTCCTACCTCTTCCTTAGCAATGAAATTCTCGTCACCAAAAATATTTTTATAACTTTCAATCAAGCTCTTAACAAAACAAATTGTTGCACTGCATATCCTAATTATCTAGTTCATAATAATGACAAAGAACAAATAAAGATTTGGAAGTAAACCAACAATTCAAAATAAGTATTCGCATATCTCTCGCATTTGGAGAAGTTACAAATTTCATTTTGGCTAACTAATTTGCGCAAGCATGAGGGAAGTACCAAAGTTAGAATAGGACTATGCATCATTATTCAAAAAAATTCGGTATCCAGCAATAATGATAAGATTCCACGATACAGAGACAAAGCCAGGGAACTCAAATATATACATATTTAGCTAGAAACAGTAAAATATTTACATTAGAATGGTAAAAGATTAAAAGTGACGGGTTCATCACTGGTAGCCAACCTCCATTTCTTTGGTTGGTTTCGACTTCTGGTAGGATGTTAATAAGTTGAATGTGAATAGAGGTTTTGTTCCGATAAGCCAGTGAAAGTATGGTAAATTTAAGGAGGAAGGCAATTTAGGGACTTAGATAGGGTAGTAGTATTTCTACGCTTTTAAAGCCTATATTAATCAGAAGATGAGCTAGCAGCTCTTTGACGACGCATACGTGCTCCCCATGAGAGGTTCTCATCAGAATCCTTGTTCATGCTCCTCCTCTTCAACTCTGCAACCTAGTCTTACCACCGGCTCTTCCATTGCGGCTTTGCCTCCAAATCCTAAATCAAACAAAGCATCATCAGCTTATAAGATACTTGAATAAAACAATGATAATGAAACAACACAAAGGGTGAGATTCATGAAATTTACAGGCAGATGAAAAAATCATCTGGTGAAAGCTTTTGACTTTCTCCTTATAGTCCTGGTTTCACTTTCTTTACTTTCAATTAGCTGTCAGGTCAGGAAAGCAATTTCGATCTTTACTTTCACTTCTATTTTCAGGATGCTCATGCTGCGAGTTGGTATGCTAGTGATGGAGCTGATACAGAGACTGATATTGTAATGCCCTGATTTTTCAATTTATGAAAAATTATTTTGCACGTAGTGTGCAAATATTTTCTTCAAAGATGAGTAAAAATATTTTAATATGTGCTTTTAATTATTTTATACAAAAGCCTTCATTTAATTAGACAAAAAAGCCCTTTCTTTTAAAAGCCCAAAGTTAATTTAATTTATTATTTTTATAATAATTATTTTGGCCCATAAACTAAAGCCCATGGACTATTTTTTATACAACTTGTCATGTAGAATACAATTTAAAGACTATTTTATTTTTATACAAAAAACTTAATGTACAATTTTTGGGCCTAGTTGCATGCACGTGCACTACACGTACACGTGCAATATGCACATTCCTAGTAGGCCGGTTGTAATCTTTTTGGAGGGAAATCAAATTTTGGGTGGAGATCATGGTGTGGTGGTTACTTGGTTGTGGGTAGTTAATGCAACTCCTACTTTCATCTTAGCCCTCCATCTTACAACCAACTACTTGATCCTAGCCCTCCATTCCATCAAGATTTTAGTATAAATATCCCCCCCCCCATGGCTAGTTATTCTTGTGCAAAATCATTCTCTTCCAAAAACCTATAGTTCAATTATACTATCTAGTAGTAATTTTGTGAGTTAAAAGATTGAGAGAGTGTGGGATTGTGCTTGCAACATCAAGGGGAGGCCGGCTACATCAAGGAAGAAGGAGCTCTCGGTGAGGTGTGCTTGGAAGCTTGTGTGCGCGTCGTCTAGGAGGAGGTGCACTCGTGTTGCAAGGACTTTTGTTGCTAATTGTGTTTGTCTCTCCATTTGAGGTGGGTAAATTTTCCCTATTTCTAACATAGGAATGCATGCTAGATTAATTATCAAAATAATGCATGAAAATGATTAATAAGAATGCACATTTAATTGAAAAGATGATCTCTAATTGATTGAATTATTGATATGCAAATTATGTGTGTTGCTATTAGTAAAATTCAAGATTGTGTGCAATAAGAATGTGGTTATAAATTGTGTGAAGAAACCTTTGTTAGTAGCATGAAAAATTATGTACAAAAAATTAGTATACCGACTATGTCACTTTTATGTGCTGAATTGGAAACTTTGTATGGCGTGGTAACGAATAAATTAAGATGTAATTTTTATGTTTGGAAATGAATAAGAGTAGAGAATTAGTATAGAGATTGATGAAATTATAATGTCAAAAAATGTATTAGTAGTATGTCACATTAACCAAATTGTATGGTAAAAATGTGTTAATTATGGAGAAAATTATGTTTAATTATTTAAGAAATTTATTTTCATCTACTGGAATAAAATTTCATGATGGAAAACGATTAATTCGGATTTTTACAGTATATTAGTAAGAACAATGTGAAATGCAATTTTGTTGAACGTCGAAATGTTCTAAATAACAGAGAGAATGGTTTTAAAAAGGATTTCGAACTATACTTGACAACCCGAGCCTGTAGCTCAAGTGGTCGGAGCGTGTGGCCTGTTTCTCAGAGGTCTGCGGTTCGAATCCCTGTGGAACCATACTTTTTTTAAAGGAAAAAATAACATAAGCAGCGGCCGAGAGTATTTATTACTCTCAGCGCCCCTTTATACCGCCTAGCACCTTTGGCCTAGTGGTTTGTGCTGTCGGTTGTGTTCTCCGGGGTTCTGGGTTCGAATCTTGCCCTCGGCAAGATGGGAAAAAAATGGTTTTTTGATGTTTTGGTGATCAAAAAAATGTGAAAAAAATATGGTTATTCTTCTAAAAATATGTAGGAATATATAAAAATAATTTGGGGATTATTTGCATGAAATAAAACATGATTTGAGAATAAAATGTGTAAATAGAACTATGGTTCTATATTTTTATGGTTGGGAAATTGTATCTTGCAAAAAAAAAATGATTTGAAATGAAGGATTAGAAGATTAATGTGGCAAGAAGAAAATTATATTGTGTGATGTGATGCAAATTATTCTCATTTGAGAATAGTGTGAAAAATGTGAAATGTGAATATTCTTTAGTGATGTGAAATTCAAAGTGAAATTGATAATTGATAAAGCATATGAATTTTCATGTATAGTTATGGACTATTTGAACGAATTAGAAATCATGATTGGAAAAGAGAAATACCTTTGAGTATGACAAATCAACAAATGAATTTATGAGTGGAAATGCTCAAATTGGAAATTGTGAATTTGAAATTGAAACAAAGGAGTAGCTAAGTCTCCCCCGGCATTTGGAAAGAAATGAAATGAAATATTGAAATGAAAAACCAAGGTTGGTCATGCGTGAATAAATGAATAAGTCCGGTTTAGTGGAGAGGCTAACTCTAGAGCTTTGATTTTGTTCATGATTTTAATAAAACCTAAGGGTTAGTAAATAATGAAGACGTGATGAAAGTAAGAGAAAAACATTGAGTATGAGGGCCATTGGATAGCGGCGAGAGCATATCCCAGGATGTCCCATGATGAGTCTGGGTAAGGATACTGCTCTAGAGTACCGTCCCGGTGGCGACGCTCGTGGGATGTTTGAAGACTACGGGTAGTGTCATGTCTATGGTAGGAGCTGAATTACCACAGGATGTCTGCATGATGAGTCATGTCGGCGATGGGATTCCCTCCAGGGTGCCTAGACATGAGTTCGTAGGTCAGAAAACATATAGGATACTTACCGTAGTTACAGTAGTAGATTAAGACATGACGAGGGATTGAACCCTACAAAGATGAAGAACGATTAAGGGCTTGCCCTCGGACCTATGTAGTATGGGATGCATAGAATCCGAACAAGTGCGCATTAGTGTCATATAATATAAATAAATGCATTAAGGACTAAGTGCACGATCACAACACGACATCAATAGGGTAGTCCCCTTAGTTTGATATGTGACAAGTTTGTGTTTGCTAAATATGGAAAATAAGTTATACTATTTCTGGCATAGAGAGGATGGCCGTGTATAATGATCGTCGGTTGAATAAACTGACGTACCCACAGTCTTATATGCAGGTAAATGGCTTGATACAAATTAAAGAGGAACAAATGCTTAAAGATTACTCAATGTTGTTGTACATTTGTTTCATTATTGTAAAGTTTACTTCCGCTGTGCATTGTAAATTGTAATGTATTCATGTAAACTCTGATGTAAAGTGAAAAGTTCAAATTTTCTTGTAAAATTGTACTAAAGGAAGTGAAAAGATCTTGTAGAACATCTCGAATTCAGTGTATTTGGGATTCGGGGCGTTACAGATATATCAGATATATAAGGATAATGTGTTTTTGTTGCTGTGTATAGGGGTTAATGGGCAATTCTGTAATAGGAATCTGCGTGCTTTCTATGTAAAATTGTATGCAGAGTGTTTGTCATTCCATTGTAAACATATTTTATATGAAGGGGGAAGGTTGATTGTTTGTAACAGGTTTTATCAAGAAATATGATCCAATTTTTCCAAGTGTTTTTTCCAATATGAGTTAGAAAGACCTGATTAAAATTAAATATAATATAATGTATACACACAAAAACTATAAGAAAAATAGATCAATTTGCACTGATGCCCAAGAAATATTTAAGAGTTGCTACCTTTGGAACTTAACATCAATTGTACCAAGTAATGGTGAGATTGTCAACATGATCAAGTGAAAAACTTTTAAGGCGGGGAGCTTGTGGACAGATAGTAGGTAGATTCATCAGCCAACATAAATAGATACTCCCAAGTCAGACCTAAATAGTAGGTAGATTCATCAGCAACGAAGGATCCAACTAATCAACAGATAGATCAGGATAAATATATAGGATTCAACAGTATATTTTATATCCTTTTAAGGGAGACATACCTGTTCATGTTGCCTTTGAATTTTTTATATAAATCCTTCAGATCTTTCTTCTCTGAATCTGATCCTCTATAGTTAGCTTCAAACTCTTCAACATCAGCTTCTGTAGCCTACACAGCCAAAAGAAAAAGGGATCCCTTATGTGCAGAGTGAATATAAAAAAGCATGCTAGCAATTTTATTATCTCAGTTGTTACAATTTAACTCAATAACCTAAAATCACAAGATACCTTTTTGTACAATGTCCTAAAGAACTCTTTAAGATTGTTAACAGCTTATCCAGATAAGGCCTGGGTAGTATGCATGTGTAGAAAAAATTGATGTATAAAATTAATATTTCATGTGTTCTAGTTAATTTTGCGATGTTATGTGTTGATGTTATGTTTAATAGAAAATGAAATATGAAAACCTATGCATGCTAGTAGAGAATTAATAGGTTGTTAAAATTGAAATTCAATTAAAGATGATTTGACAAGTTGTTGGGCACAAATGATAAGCCATGACTAGATTATTGAAATATGTTGATGTGTAACTTAAAGTTGTCAAATTGTACATAAAATTTTGTGTAAATATTAAGAGAGAATTATACAATCAATTGTGAGATGAAAATCTCTAAGAAGAAAATAAAATTCATGCTAGTTGCTTTTAATACTAAATAAAATGTAAGTTTATGAATGTTCTCAAAATTTTACTATTTACAATATTTGTGTAGAAATTCTTTCTAATATGGATAAAATTGAAAGAAATTATTTCTGGAGACTTAGGAATGTTTTTAAGAAAGACTAAATTGAAAAAAAAAGAATTGGAATCGAAAATAGTTGAAAGTATTCAAAAAAGGAATTTTTCAGAGAATCGAGTTATATAAATTTAAATTCTACACTAATCAGTTAAGCATTTGGACTTGGTGGCTAGCACAAGTGCAAGGGCGCCTGGCGTCCCCATGTGGTGCTCTGGGGGATTCCCCTTGGTCGCGGGTTCGAGTCTAGGCGTTGGCTCTGTTTATTTAATTTTCTTTTTTATATAAATTAGAGTGTAATTGAGTATAAAAACAACTCATTAGGTTCATTATTAGAAATTGAGAATGGCCTAGTGGTTGGGCTTGTTGGTTGCTTGCTTGAGGTCTCGGGTTCGAGCCCAGGTGTCCCTCTTTGGGATTTTATTTTATTTTAATATGATTTATAAGTTTTAAAATTTGGAAAATTCATAGAAATATTCTAACATAATATTATTTCATTTGGGAATTGTTTCATGTGATTTAAAAGATATTTTTGGGATAAATAAAGATCATATTCATGTATTAAAGAGGATTTGAACTCAACAAAAATATATATATGATTAAAGATGTTAAGAATTGGTGAGATGAATTTATATGATAAATCTCAAAGAGATTGTGTTTTAATCTTAATTAACTTGTATGGAGAAAGTTTAGATGAGCATTGTGAAAATGAATTGTTTGAGATTTTACTTATTGATGAATAAATAAGAATAAATGAAAGGATTTGAATGAAACATGAATACATGAAATTGAGAACATGAGTTATAAGGGTTTGAGAACCCCAAGTTGTTGAACATGAAAAGATGTTGATTCTAGAGGCTTAGTGAGACCCAGGTACCGGCAAGTGTTGAAAATAAATAATTGATTTGAGAAGTGGCTAATATGGGCTGTCGTTCTCAGGATTTTTGTGTAAGACCGGTAGGGTAAGCTAACTCTAGGTGATATAATTTATTCATATTTAAACTTAAGAATAGGCACTAAGGGGACATGTATCAAAACTTGGGCAAACATAAGTGAGGCGCGTCTATATAGTCGGGCAGTGGATTCCGAGACTATAGACCCAGTCGGGTATTGGATTTCGGGACTGTGGTTGCTTGCGGAGTGAGATGAGCCTCAATTAAATCCAGGATTATGATTGATCGGGCGGCAAATTTTTGGATCATGATTATTCGGGTGGGTACAGTGGCACTTGCGGGATGTTCGCATGACGAGGATTTCTGTCTAAGCTTGACGGTGGACTCCACGACTGGAATCTGTACTCGTGAGATGCCTAAATTTTAATTTTGCTACCAAGTAGTTTTGCATGGCGGGGGATTAAACCCTATATTGTGGAGTACGTAGGTGCTTGCCTTCGGACCTATGTAGATTTGGATGCATAGAATCCGAACAAGTATGCATTAGTGTCATTGTAGTATAACATTTGCATCAGGCATTAAGTCATATCATATACTGACATGTTTAGGATAGTCACTCTTTTACACATTAATATGCATTCAAGTTTGTGTTTGCTAAAGTAAGAGATCACTGTTTATAACATTGCGTTGGTTGTAAGCAACTGACGTGCCCACAGATTTTTCAATGCAAGACTTGGATTGGCAGGGATATAAAGACGATTGATGCTAAAGTTTATATTCAAGATTAAAGTTGTTGATGTTAGAGTTGTATATATTTCGTTTTATCTTATTTAACTTTCGCTGTGTAATTCTGAAACAAACAATGTGTATAATGAAAAGTTTAAATTTCATTGTAAAATTGTACGAATTTGAAGTAAAAGATCCTATTGTACTACGAATTATATGTAAATAGAATTTGGGGTGTTACAACGATGATCCCGAGTAGCAGATTTAAGTCTCGCCCATAGACTCGCCGCACTTTTTTCCTCAAGAATATTACACTTGACTTCGTGCGCCAATTGCAATCGGATTAAACTCAAGGCCTTCAAACAAATCTCATCCCACTTCTCCTGCTTCATGTCAGTTGGCTTATTCTCTTCTAAGGCAAGGTGCAAGTTCTTCTGAACCAAAATATCATACATGTCCACCTTCCATAGATTGAAGTTGATCTTACCGTCAAACCGTCTTTCGATCTGCCATCTCCTCTAAGGAACTCGAACAAACCCACGAATCTGATTGCTCTGATACCACTTGTTAGGAAAACTGAGGATCTTGTTGAGTCTTCGACACAATCAACACAAACCACCAAGCAAAACTAAATCGCACCAATCATACAAAGCAAACAAGAATTGTTCCGGTTGGGGCTTTCGCCTTAATCTGAGGGAGGAAGAACCGAGATATTATTTTAACTAGAGAACATATAAGAATATTATAATTCTCACCACGACCTTCTCTCAAACCTAACTGGAACTTGGTTGCTGCTTAGACCATCTCCAACCCTCAACTCCATTTTGGAGCAACTTTTACTTCAAAATGGAGTAACTGTCACATCAAACAGTAACTTCATTTCCAACCCATAACTCCATTTCTAACTCCAAAAAGGAATATTCTCAGCATATTCTTTTTATCTACTTTTTAAATTTATTCTCTTCTAACTCCCCACTATTTATCTATTTAGCCAATTAGCCACAAACAAAAAAAATTTAATGTATTGATCCAATAATATGCCTTAATATTTAGCATTAATAAATAATATTTTATTACAAAATGGCCATTCTACAAATAATATAATACTTAGAAAATAAATTTGCATTAATTAAAATAAATGACTACCAAAATATTATATTCAATAACATAAATAGGAATACTAAAAATATATATGTATGGTTTAATTAACCATCTGAGTTGGTATACTCCTCCCACAAATGATAAATTAATGCATTACGAAGCGCGATGTGAGCATCTTTATCCTTGATTTGTCTATGGCGAGCAATAAATTGTTGAAATCTTGCATTTTCATCTACAACCATTTCAACTTCTGGAACTGCAGCCTCCCTCATATCTTGAATTGGTGCATGAAGATTACGTTCATCCTCGATAATCATGTTGTGCATAATAATGCACTCAGTCATTATATCATGTAACACATTATTATTCCAATAACGTGCCGGTCCTGCAACAATTGCGAATCGTGATTAGAGAACTTCGAATGCTCGTTCTACGTCTTTTCTACATGCTTCCTGTTTCATAGCAAAATATTTTTTCTTCCGACCAAGCGGCTAATGTATACTTTGTACAGTAGTGGACCATTTTGGGTATATATCATCAGCTAAATAATAGCCCATGTTATACTCTTTTCCTTGAATAATATAATGAGCAAGAGGAGCAATACCTTGAGCTAGATTAGAAAAAGGATGAGATGACTCCAACACATTGATATCATTGGTGCCCGGCATGCCAAAATATGCATGCCATATCCAAAGATCATAATCTGCTGCAGCTTCAAGAATAATAGTTGGATGCCCACTACGACCTGCATATTGTCCAGCCCATGCTGTTGGACAAATTTTTCACTTCCAATGCATACAATCAAGACTGTCCAACATTCCCGAAAAACCACGTTGTTGACCAACATGGAGTAGTCTTGTGACATCATTAGCGGTAGGTGTTCTAAGATATCGCTCTGCAAATATTTCCACAATAGCACGACACAATTTCTTCATACTTTCAATCGCCGTTGACTCACCTATTTTAATGTACTCGTCCGTCGCATCTGCCGATAGACCATACGCCAACATCCGGAATGCAGCTGTTACTTTCTGTAAACTTGATAATCCAGCTCTACCAAGTCCATCATTCCTTTGGTGGCAGTAATTGTCATAACCTTTGACCGCATCAACAATATGAAGGAACAAACTTCGAGACATTCTATACCTTCTGCGAAACATGACTTCACTGTAGCGTGGGTTCTCGGAGAAATAGTCGTTGAACAAATTACGATCCGAGGTTTCTCTATCGCGATTGATCACTACATGACCCGAAATCGAGCCACCATGGTGGCTTTGTTGGTTGAAGTAGCGTGCAAGGACCATGTTGTTGTTAGCGATCCTTAGATATATCGCATCTTCGGAGGCGAACAAATTTTCCATAACATTCATCGTTGTCGCATCATTGTTGTCATCCGAAGATGAAGTGGAACTTGCTGAATTAGATGGACCTCCAATATTAAAGTTCATTTTCAAATTGAATAAAATGAACAAGTTTGTTGAATGTTTATTTTGAGCAAATGGAAGACAGAAAAATAAAATTTGAAATGAGGCTGTAGTACGTTATTTAGAGTAAATCAATGAAGTGCCTCCAATGGTTACACTCCAATGGCTATATTCCAACTTTTAAATTCCACTGGGTATACTACAAACGAACACATTCCAACAGCTATATTCCAACGAATATATTCCAACGGCTATACTCCAAACGAATATATTCCAACAGCTATATTCCAACGGCTATAATCCAAATGGCTATACTCCCAACGAATATATTCGAACAGCTATATTCCAATGAATATATTCCAACAGTTGTATTCCAACGGCTATAATCTAAATGGCTACAATCTAACATCTATAAATAGAGATTATTATCTTTTTTCTCATTCCACTCATCTTCTTTCTCATTACACTTGTTCAGAAGAAAATGTCTGTCCGAGCTTCTTCATACGTTATTAGCGAAGACGTGTACCTTTGTCAAGTTTATTTAGAAATTTCTCAAGACCCTATTACGGGTATGTATCAGTCAATAGATCATTTTTGGTCTCGTGTGGAGAAAAGTTACAATGCATCAAGAAACCAGAGTTGGGAGTCTCGTTCAAAAAGATCCTTGTAATGTCGAATTTAGACTATAATGACTGAAGTAAAAAATTTAAATGGTCGTCTGAAACAAGTAGAGAATTTGAATCCAAGTGGTGCTCAGATGCGGATATTGTGAGTATTCATTAAACTTTTACATTCAAAAGTTATTTATTTCATTTCGATTACTTAACCTTATGTTCACAATAATTTACAGTTTAGTCGAGCGAAGGAATTATTCATGCAAGATCTAAAGTTCAAAAAAGGATTCAAATTTTATCATGTTTGGATTATAGTTAAGGATTTTGAGAAATTTAAAGATAATGTACCCACTGCAAGACAAACTACTCGAAATTTAAACTATGATTCGCCACAGTCAGATAATCCCACTACAGAGTCTCCCATGTCATCTTCCCCTGGCTGCCTTCATTTTCCCCAAATTTAGATGAAGAAAATTTTGGTAGTACTTCATCGCAACGACCCATTGGGGTAAAAAAGCCAAAGGAAAAAGAAAAAAATGATGAAGATATTAACGATGTTAAAGAAAGTAATCGACAACTGCTGGAGATGTTAAAGAAAGTAATCGACAATGGAACTTCTGGAAATTCAGCGGCAAAATTTGGCCTTTAAAGCAATGAGAGAAGAAAATAAAGTTTTATTAAAAGACTTGAATTCCATTGCTGATCCAAACGTGCGTGAGCTATTCCGAGTTGAACAAGCAAGAATTATTTAGAAAAGAGCTCAACAACAACAACAACATCAAGGGCCATCTTCCGATGCTTTTGGACAGTTTTTCAATGATATTGGAGGATCCGGAATCGATTTACCACCTTTCTAAATTGTTAGTCCTATGTGTGTGATTATTTTATTGAGTTATGTGTTTTGCATTGTTTTTTTTATTGCACGAGTTTAGTTTGATTATTGTATTTTGCATTATGTAGTTTGCATTGTTTTTTATTTGAATGTTTATGAAATTTTAATTAAGGCATCCTAAAATATACGAAGTTTTTATATATTTTAATTTACATTTCGTATTATTTTCTAAATATTAAATATACTAAATATTTAATTAATAACCTTCAATAGAACACAAATAAATTAAATTTTCATTTCTGGTAGTAGAATGTAATAAACTTTGTTAAGAAAATGTTGAATTAGGATTTAATTAAAAATTAGAAAACTTTTAGGGGTTTTAAAAAAATAAAAAATAAAAAAAATTTGCCTCTGGGTGGACAGTAGCGCGCCATATATGGCGCGCCACTGTTCACCCCATCTCCTTCCTTGCCAAAATGGCACCGAAAATGGCACTGGGTTGGAGACCAAATCCAACGCCAAACCCCACTTCAGCGCCAAAATGGAGTGGGGTTGGAGATACCCTTACAATGGAGAAACTCTCTCACCCTCTCATATGAAGTACTCTCTTCTTCTATTCGGCACTCAATAGAATCATATTGTTCTAGGGGCCGTTTACATTATATTTATAGATCTAGAGAAAACCTAGTTTGATTTACTTGATACATTAACCATCCGATTACTACTGAAGAGATAACCCTATATTAAGGGCCGTACAATCTGACTTGAAGACGAAGTTGGGCGTCTCACGAATTTTCAAAATCCGACCCAAATAACCCATCAGTGCCGCTGTCGGTCGATCGTATACAACAGTCGGTCGACTGTTTCCCTCTCAGGAACCCTGTACAGTCGGAGTGGTCGACTGACCCCAAGTGCGGTCGACTGACCTCAAGTGCGGTCGACCGCAACTCCTGTTTGCTTCTGCTGACTACTTTCCTTCATCATCGATGTTCGCTTCGATCCATCTCAACGCTTTATTGTCTTCTTCAGACATGTGTATACAAGACATACAAACCCAACACACTCATCTACATCTGCCAAGATTTCCCAATCGAAACATTAAGGGCCCGTTTGGATAGTATTTTTGGGGCCTTTTTTTGAAATTTTTTTTATGAAAACGCGTTTGGATAGTTGCTTCTCAAACTGGTTTTGGGGCCTTTTTTCAGAAAAAATCCAAACACCTCTTTTCTATCTCGTTCTCTTCCTTTTACAACTCTTCATCTTCCTTCTTAAAAAATACAGAGAAGAAGAAGAACAACAAACCCAAACCCAAACCCAAAAGAAAATGATGATTACCCTCGGTGTAGAAGAGAATGAGGACGACCAACCGAGGACGGTCGTCGTTGGCATCAGGATGGATGCCGAAAGCCACAAGCAGACGAAAGGAGACGTTCGGCTTGGAGCTTCGCTCGGGGGGTAGCTCAAGGCTTTGGAGGTTGAAGGAGCTCCTGTGGAGCTTGGTCACGAGCTCGTTAATGGCGGTGATGGGTTCGACGAAGGAGGGAGCTCGAAGCTTGTGAGCTCGGTAGATTGGCGAACGCGGTTGAGGTCGAGCTCGGTTTTGGAAATGCTCGACGACGGGTTCGGACGTGGAGGTCGGGAGCTCGACGAAAAGGGAGTGGAGCTCGGGGGTTCGTCACCGAGCTTGAGCTTGGCGTTGGGTTTTTGCGACGATAGAAGGAGCTTCGGTGACGACTCGGGAAGGGGAGTTTGACGACTCGGGGGTTCGGCAATGTGGAGCTCGACAATGGTGGTTTGGAAGAAGCGTCGACGTCGAAGAGTCAAGGTCGAGCTTCGGAGTCGAGGAGGTTGGCGAAGGAGCTGTCGAAGGCTTTTTGGCGGAAAAAATTGAAGAAGAAGAAGAGTAGGGGTAACGGGTGTAGGTCACTAACGGGTCCGACCCGTTAACCCGTTAATTCTTTTCTCTTTATTTGTTTGTTTGTTCAGCAAATCTCATCCGTCGATCTTGATTTGAGTGCGGATTTTGAGCTAATCTGACGGCGAGCGTGGGTTTCCAGTTCCCCCTTTTTCGTTCGGGACCTAGTTTGTTC
Source organism: Hemerocallis citrina (assembly GCA_017893485.1). Lineage (NCBI taxonomy): Eukaryota > Viridiplantae > Streptophyta > Magnoliopsida > Asparagales > Asphodelaceae > Hemerocallis > Hemerocallis citrina. Next base: position 623,938 of record JACEHZ010000269.1, read on the forward strand.
GACAAGCGGCGGTGAACGCATCGAACGAGATGTTGAACGTGGTGAACAACAGGGGAGTGACGTGTCACAGGGGTCGTTGACTGGTCAACGTCTTTTGCTTACAATACGTTCGGGAATACGTCTGTTCGAACTTTGCTCTGTAACTGCAGGGGAAAAAAAACTTCAGAAGAAAAATAATGCAAAAAAAAAAACTTCAAAAAAAAATTGTTTTCAAAAATAATTATTACCAAACAGTTTTTACACTCTCATTTTCAGAAAACAGTTTTCAGAAAAAATTATTACCAAACAGCTTTTGCACTCACTTTTTTTAAAAAATAGTTTTCAGAAAAAATTATAATCAAATAGTTTTTACACTTTTATTTTTAGAAAACTGTTTTGAAAACGCAACCTGATCCTCAGACGAAAGTAATGGGAACTGGGCAGCGATAACTGTCCCACGACAAGAAAACACTTCAACATACAAAATTAGTTGTTCTTTCAAGTTGTTTAAAGGTACGTGACCAGGTGTTGGTAAATGTATGCATGGGTGTCTCTTTCACTTTGGATGTGATTAATCCGAGGACTGGACACTAGCCGACAACATTAATTTAGTCATCACAAATCATTTAATTATTATCAATCTCTTAGAGCATCCACAGTCGTTTGCTATATATCCAAAATTTGAAAAATATAGAAAAAATCGAGCTGCAGTCGTTGTCTAAAAATCCAAAATTTGGATGTACGATGAACAGTTGCGTGCCAAATATAGCAGATGGTTTGGCTATTTCCAAAATATAGAGGACGCAAGATTATCAACCGTCCGTCCTAATTGACGGAAGATAATCCTCCGTTTCGTACAAAAAGTACGTTCGTCAATGATTAACCATTTTTCTCTAAAAAAAAACAAAAAAAAAATTCAACAGACGGGTGATAATCAACCGTCCGATCAAAATGACGGTGCATATTTAACCGTCTGTGCGTTTTTTTTTAAAAAAAAAAAAATTTAAACAGGGACGGTATATAAAACACCGTCCGTCCTAATTAACGGTTCATAATGAACCGTCCCAGGCCTTTTTTTTTTTTTTTTTTTTTTTTGTCGTTTAGTGCATAAAAAAAATAAATAAATAAAAAAGTCAACATTATGTACACGTCACCACCAAAAATGACGGAACATTATGAACCGTCCCAGGCCTCTTCTTGATTTTTTTTTTTTATTATTATTTTTTGTCTTCTAGTGCATTAAAAAAAAAAAAAAAAAAATGGAACGGACGATTATACTCCGTCATTCTTAATGGACGGATAATAATCTTCCGTCCGGCTATATTTTAGCTTTCAACGACTGCGGCAACATTCTTTTTTTTCTATTTTTCAATTGCCAAATACCCAAAATTTGGCTTCAACGACTGTGGATGCTCTTACACATTGTTGATCTCGGAAGCTTCATATTCCCACAAACTAATTCTCTTTCTTTCTCTTTCTTTCAGTCACTCTCTACATAGTAGGCCTAGGGACACCTACTACTACTTCGTGAATGCGTGTGTTTAATGAATCAAACAGAGATAAAATTGAATTATTTATTAATCACGATTAGTTAAGAGGATGCTTTATTACTTTTTGATCATTCTATGAAACCTTCCATGTTGTACGGAGTTTGGTTGAATACAGTGTGTACTCCAGCTGGAACACAAACCAACAGTACTGAAAAGACTAAAGCAATGAAGAAGAAGAAGGAGAAGAAATTTTTATTATAATGAGTTTAACAGATAGACCAATGTTTTTGGAATTCTTTTTAGCTTATGCTTACTTGGTCATATGATTCAGAGACACTACTCGATGGTGAGAATTTTTCGACAAACATCAAATACTTTCGGGTACATGCCTAGTAAATATAAACATCGAGAAAGTAGAACTTAAAGAGTCCAGAAAATGAATAATACTAACATTTCTTCATCATGTATTTTGCATTAATGTTATAGACATCAATTTTATATATTCTAAGATAACTGTATTATTTGTGTTGTATAAGAATACATAATGTAAACTTATCATTGAACTAGATTTGCCCGTGGGCGCGAATGTAAACTTATCATTGAACTAGATTTGCCCGTGGGCACGTGCCTACGGCACGTCTTCGGAACGATACATTATATGAAAGTCTTGTAAACAGTAAAAAAATAATTATGTAGCTCAAGTTTGAATAGTAAAACAATAATTAGTTGTAAATAAAAATTCATGTTTCCATTAGTATATATTGAAAAATAATTATAAATAAGGGTGTAAAATCCAACTTTTTAGAACTTTGAGTATGGAAAATAATGAAATTTAACTGTTGATAAGATATTTGCTATTTTTCATTGTAACATGAGCAATAAAAAAATTGCATAAAAAATCCGAAAATTGACAAACCTCAAATATGAAAATATAAATTTCTTAGTAAATTAATAGAGAATGAGAGAGAAAGACAGGGAGAAATAAATAAATAAATAAATAAAGATGTTGTTTTGGGTTTTGAATTTTAGTTTGGGGGGGGGGAGAGAAAAATATGTTCTATGAGATTAGATCTGGATCATTGATTTCAACCATATTGAATGAGAGTCACTTGATAGTTTTCTTTGTGTTTTATTATATAGATAGTGGGTACCATAATATGTATCAACTAGATATGAAGTGATGGTTATATATATCGTAGGAGTTGATCCAAATTAACTCATTAATTACGGTAAATTAACAACTAGTCATTACTCGTTACGTGATATGGCTAAAGATGGGGTTAAATCGGAACCGTCCAGATTGGGCGCGAATCTTGAAGCTCGGGGGTAAAACGGTAATTTCACAAATGGATCCAAGGCGGGTATTGGATCTCCCTCTCACAGATCCAACAGCCCACAGACGGGTCCACTCCGATTGGGTACGGGTCCCGACCCGAGACGAACCCAGACCGACAAGAGATAAATCAGGGCCACTGACTTGACCAAGTCAACGGGCCTGATTTGCTCTCACCGGAAATCAGGTGGTTAGTTTCCTAAACAGACTGTGAGGATTTTACTCCTGGCGGTTACACAGGAAATCAGGTCCCTAATCTCTCCCCAGGCGACTATAAATACCTCCCCTCTACCACTGTGGCCAGGTAATCACTCTTTTTCTACCTTAAGCTCTTTCTTTAATCACCACTGGTTACTGACAAGAGCGTCGAAGGGCGCGTCGCCGGAATCAACCCCGGTGTCTCGCACTTCCTTGCAGGTTGCGACAGGAATCAGAAGGCTTGGATCTGCTGTTCAGGTTTTTTCGAGCTCACAAATCTCATCTGTTTACCCCCACACCGAAATCAGCGGTAACAGATTGGCGCCGTCTGTGGGAAACACCACACGAACAGCCTCCGTCTCTTCCTCGTCGCCTAGCTCTGCTCCGACCATGCCTCCTAAGAAGGTCAGATCCAGAGGATCCAACTGTGGGGCCAACCCCGCCGATCAGACAGAGGAAGTCCCTGTCAATCCTGTTCCGCAGCCCGAACTTCCTCCCCCGGTCCAGCAGGGCCAACCTCCTCTTCCCAAACAACAACCCCCCAATGGCCCTTCCGGCCATAACGGGCGAAGGCAGAAGCAGCCCTTCAACCCAGACCATGTCTCGGTTCATAATGAATCCTCGGATTCAATGGCTTCTCATCACCCCGACCTCCGCAATAAATTAATCCTGAACCGCCAGAAGGATGAGGACCTGCGCACCCACCTAGATGAGAGGCGGGCCCGAGAGGGAGCCTCCCGCCAGCATCAGGGTGAGCGGTCCCCCCACCGCCAAGACGGTAGGAGGTCTCCAGACCGCCGGGGCCAAGCGGCATCTCCCGAGCGACGCAGGAGGAGGCCCCATTCCCCTGCGGATCTGCATCATCCGAGGAACAATGAGGCGCCTATCACCCGCGCCGAGTTCCTACAATTTCAGCATACCGTGCTGCAGGCCCTCAACCTTCGCTCCGGCAACCAAAATGCCCAGAGGGTCCCAATACCCCCGCGGGTTCCCAGTCCTCACCACCGATCCAGGAGTCCTCTCCCGGCTAACAGTCGCCAGCAGAATCGCAACAGTCCCCGCCGATCCCAGGACTACCGGCGCCGCAGTCCCGGCTCCCCTTCCTATGAAGATGAGTCCAGAGGATCGTTTGATTATCAGCGGAGGGACGATGCCCTCCACCGCCGTCTCCATGAGGTGGAGAGGCGCATCGTTCGCATGGACAGAGAGGAAGAGTCTCGAGCAGGGACCGTCCGGCCCAGCAGATCCCCTTTCTCTCGGACGATCATGGAGGCCCCCATACCGAGGGGTTTCAAACCTCCGCAGTTTGAAACGTACTCAGGGGAGTCCGACCCAGTTGATCACGTCGAAAGCTTCAAGACCTTTATGCTGATCCATCAAGCTTCCGACGCCATGCTCTGCAAGACCTTTCCAGCCACCCTCAGGGGGTCGGCTCGGGAATGGTACTCCAGGCTCGCCCCCTCTTCCATCTTCTCGTTCGAGCAGTTCGAAACACTGTTCATAACTCACTTTGTGAGTAGTCGGCGAGCCGAGAAGACGAGCCTCTCCCTACTCAACCTTCGGCAAGAAAGGGAGAGAAACTGAGGGACTATGTGAAGAGATTCACCGCAGAAGTCAGGTCTATCGCCTCCCTGGACCAGTCAGTGGCGACTGTTGCGTTCCAGTCGAACGTCCTCAACTCCAACCTCCGGTCGTCCTCGCCAAGAAGCCCCCGCACAACTTCGCCGACCTTCTCCTGAGATGCGAGAAGTACATCCGGGCGGAGGAGGCCGAGTGCCTCCTGAACTTCGGAGGATCGGCCTCCGGATCGAAGAGGAAGGCGACCGAGGAGGAGGGATCGAAGAAGAAGCAGAAGGACAACGGCGGTCAGCGCCGTCCTCCCCCTAGGTTCGAGAAGTTCACTCCCTCACCACCAATGTATCCACTATCCTGATGGAAGTGGAGAAGGAAGGCCTGATACCCCCCGCTCCGAGGATAAACACCCCGGCCAAGAGGAGATTCAAAAAGAAATGGTGCCGTTATCACCGGGACCACGGCCACGAGACCAACGACTGCCGGGCGTTGAAAAATGAGATAGAGGCCCTCATCCAGAGGGGGCAGCTGGCCAAATTTGTGAAAGCAAGTGACTGGGCGGACCGCACTACTCCTCCGCCTCGGGGGGCTAACAAGCGCTCCGAGCGGCGCGATGAAACCCCCGAGTTTGAGGAAGAGTGGGTCCTGCACCTCATCCACGGAGGCCCCATGGGGGGCTCCTCCAATTCCTCCCGGAAGGCCTTCGTCCGAGAGGTCAATTCAGTCCACAGCGCTCCTCCCCCCAAAGGCCTCGGCGTCCCGGTGACCTTCTCTGATGAAGACCTCGAAGGGGTCCGGACCCCCCACTGCGACGCACTGGTTATCGACCTCCGCATGGCCAACTTCAAAGTGCAGAGGATCTTAGTAGACAACGGGAGTTCGGTCAACATCCTCTTCCTCTCGGCCTTCCGAGGGCTGCAGCTGTCGCGGGACCGTCTCAAGCTGGCCGGTTACACGCTCCACGGGTTCACGGGGGTACCAGTAACCGTCGAAGGAGTCATAACCCTAGACGTGACCACTGGGAAGGCCCCTACTACCCGTACCGAGCCGATGGACTTCATGGTCGTCGACGTCCCGGCCGCGTACAATGTCATCCTAGGCCGACCCGGCCTAGCTGCCCTGGAAGCTGTCCCCTCAGCATACCATCATAAAATAAAGTTTCCCACTCGATCGGGAGTGGGAGAAGTCAGGGGCAGCCAAGAGACGGCTCGGAAGTGCTATATGACTTCCACTGGGGGACCAGTGCTCTCCCTCGAGACTCTGGAAATCTTCGAGCCGAAAGCCCGACCCACGTCCGAGCCGGCAGACGAGTTGGAAGAAGTGCTCTTCTCGGACCAGGACCCGAGCCGAAAGTTCCTCATCAGCAAGTCCTTACCGACTGCGCTTTGTTCCGACTTGGTGCACTGCATCCGGGATAACCGCGACCTGTTTTCTTGGTCAACCGCAGATATGCCCGGGATTTCAGAGGACCTGCTAGTCCACAACTTAAGTGTCGAACCGGGGTGCAAACCGGTTCAGCAGAAGAGACGAAAATTCGCTCCCGAGCGACAGCAGGCCATCAAGGAGGAGGTGGATAAACTCTTGAAGGCTAAGTTCATACAGGAGGTAAACTACCCCGAGTGGCTCTCCAATGTTGTAATGGTCAAGAAGTCCAACGGCTCTTGGAGGATATGCATCGACTTCACCGACCTGAATAAGGCGTGTCCGAAGGACCCCTTCCCTCTTCCAAATATCGACACCCTCATTGATGCCACCTCGGGCCATGAGCTCCTCAGCTTCATGGACGCCTTCTCCAGCTATAATCAGATCCGAATGTTCCCCCCGGACATACCGTTGAACTACACCGATGGTTCGGAGTCCAACACTCGGCTCGACTTTACCTCCTCGGCTCGCCCCCGGACAAGCCAGAGGTAGATCGCCGTTCGGAATTGCTCCCACAACTGTTGAACTACACCGATGGTTCGGAGTCCAACACTCGGCTCGACTTTACCTCCTCGGCTCGCCCCCGGACGAGCCAGAGGTAGATCGCCGTTCGGAATTGCTCCCACAACCGTTGAACTACACCGATGGTTCGGAGTCCAACACTCGGCTCGACTTTACCTCCTTGGCTCGCCCCCGGACGAGCCAGAGGTAGATCGTCGTTCGGAACTGCTCCCACAACCGTTGAACTACACCGATGGTTCGGAGTCCAACACTCGGCTCGACTTTACCTCCTCGGCTCGCCCCCGGACGAGCCAGAGGTAGATCGCCGTTCGGAATTGCTCCCACAACCGTTGAACTACACCGATGGTTCCGGAGTCCAACACTTGGTTTCATTCTACTCCCCAAGCTTGCTTCGCAGCAGACTAGGAGTGGACCACCATTCGGAATTGCTCCCACAACCGTCGAATGCACGCCATGACCGACGAGTCCTACAAAGAAAAAGAGCTCGGCTCACCCCTCGACTTCGCAAGAAGAGGGAGACCGAAGCACTGTTCGGCCCCATAATCCGAGCCATCTTGTCTCGAAGCCGAAACCCGAAACCCCACGCCTTCGATCGGCTGCCGAGCAGGGGCCTTTCCGACACTGCAAACGAAGAAAACCCACTTTCTCCTCAACTTTCGTGTCGGATCTCGATCAGACGGCCCAGATCTTCACCAATGCTAAACGACAAGATAGCGTTTTATTGAGAACTGAGCCGCCTCGAGATTCGTGCCATCATCCAACGGTCCGGATCTTGTCAGAGTTGCTAAAATGACAAGATAGTGTTCCCGTAGGGACCGGTTTGCCTTGAGATTCTTGCCGATGCCGCAACACGCACGGCTCGTAGACCTCGGCACGGCCAACACATTTACAAGCAAGACAAACGCGAAGAGCAACAAAAGACATGCTAGTTATGGAAAGAAATTTTATTGATTAACGGGGCATAATACAAAGCAATCCTCCCATAGTTACAAAGCATTAGAAAACAAAAACACAGCGCCGACCCGCAACACTTCGTCTTCAAACAGAAGTGTCTTCACTGATCCGTTCGGTCGCCAGCCCATCCGCTTCGGCTGATAGTTCCTCTGCCTCCTTCCGAAGCTTCGCCTCTACGGTCTGCAAGTGACGGATCTCGGAGAGCAAATCATCCCGCTCGGCTATCACCTTCGACTGGTTGTGCCGAATACACAGGACCCGAAGAGCGTTGCTAAAAGCGGTCTGCGAGACTTCGCCCTCTCCCACGGGGGTCGCCTCGCTGATCCTACTCTCCAGACGTTGGATCTCGGCATCTTGTTGGCCGAGGACGGACTGAAGGTGGGCCCGCTCGCTCTCAGATCGGCGTAACTCCAGCTCGACACTATAAAGCCGCTCTCGGCACTTCGTCGAGCGCGACTTCGTCGCTCCTGAAGTTGCCCCGGTATCAGCATCATCGTCCGAGCCGTTGGAATCAGTGTATTGGGATGCCCCCACGAGCTGAAAAGAAGGGAAAACGAATAGCAAAATTTCAATACACTGCCGAAGTCCAACACTTGGGAATTTTCTAAACAAACTTTCAGATTCGTATTCAGATATAATAGTGTTACAGACGGCCAGACCGACCCCACAATTTAGTTTTTACAATAGCCAGAAAGAAAAAACATAAAACAACATGATCAGGGCCTCTTCGGAAGGGGAACGCTTCGGTTTAAGGAAACGCGAGGACGACGAGGCCTGCCCTCCGAACTCGATCCTAAACCAACGAAACGTGACCCCCCCTTCGCTGCTGACCCTAATTGTGGCGCCGACCGAGGCTCCGCTCGACGAGACGGCCACGCTACTCTGAGCGTCGGTAGGGCTCCGCCTAGCCACAGGCAAACGTGTCGCAAGTTCGTAAAATGTAATCCCTCTCTTGCTCTCTTCACGAGTACACGATGTACTGCGGACGTTGGCCCTCTCAGGCAGAGACTTGAGCGACGCGACCTCTTCTTCCAGTTCAATGATTCTATCTCTCAGAGCGTCATCCTTCGCCAACTTCTTCAAACGAGGGAGCCTAGACGAGCCCGAGACGTTGACACTATCGGTCGCGAGCCGTCGGTAATGGGTGACCTCAATCCCCCTATCTATCGTGATCCTCCTAAGCTTGTCGACCTCGGCCAGCAGCTTCTTGCGCTCGGACAACACCTTCTCCAGCTCGGAAGCAAGCTTCTCTTCTTCCGTCGAACGACCTCGCCCCGCTACCTCCAAGTGTCGGATCTTGGCCGAGAGCTCTTCGTTCGTACGCTCGGCGACGGCGAGCTCCCTACTAAGTCGCTCGACCTCGCCCTCAGGAGAAGGGACTGAGGCTCGTTTTCGTAGCTGGTTTAGCTCGCGACACTACCCCCTGGCCAGCGCCTTTATCTCCTCCAGTTTCAGAAGCATGTAAAAGCGCTTATCTTGGCTCAGCGACAGCTCTCGTTTTGTCTTGGTCAGTTCTTTATGAAGGTACGAAACCTCCGTGATCGGACTGAACTTCACCTGAAAAGCAGAGATAAATCCGATGGGCCAACACTTGGAAACATTTACAACTAATCATACACAAAATCCGAGACTCAACACTTGGATGAATTTTGGCCAAACAAACTGTTTTCATTCAAAACCGAGAAGAAAGTTTTACAAGAGCGGTGGCCAGTCCGCAGTTAGGCTTACAAAAAGAAACAAAATAGCAAAAGACTAAAAGAGGCAACCAAGTCAGGGGTCGACCTTTTTGCCGTTCGGGTCCGTCGACCCCTCGGCCTTGTCCTCGTCCTCGCCCTCGTCTTCGTCCCCGTCCTCGCTCCCACTCTCCTCCTCAGAGTCGTCCTCCTCTTCCTCCTCGGCCTCGATCTCGCCCGGGCCTTCGACACCTTCTGTCTGCCCCTCAGGATCGACCATCCCCTGGAGAACCTCCTCCTCCCCCTCCACGGGGTCGTAGAAACGGTAGGAAGACGTGTCGAAACCCAGATTCCTGGCGGCAACGTGGAGCAAGGCCCGACCATACGCGTCCTCCATGTTCTTGAACATATGTTGCACGGCCTCCTCCTGCACAGCCTTCTTCACCTTCTTCACCTTAGACCGGTGTTTGGCCATGATCTTCTCAGCCCTCTTCCGAGCCCTCTCCGCTTCCGACCGAGTATTGGCCAGCTCCTCCTTCAGTTCGGCAGCCTCCTTCTCCGAAGCCTCAAGCTTGGCCACCGCGTCCTTCGACAGCTGAATGGCGTCGGCCAGCTGCTTCTCCAGCCCGGCCACTTCGGCGCCCCTCTTCAACGAGAGGAGTTGCTCGGCATCAAGCAGCTTCGTGACCTTGACGCGCTCCACCCTCTCCCGCTCATACTCCTGTTCCTTGCCCGCAAACTCCTCGAGCAGGAAGTTGAAGTGGCAGAGGGTCTGAAAAGAGGACAACCAATTAGAACCCGAACACAGGAACTTAGGAAATTCTCAGAAAAAGTTTCAATGAGAAAGGGTTCAGTCCACTTACCGACATGGTGTTCCGAGCGATCTGCATCGCGGCGTCTCCTGCCAGCCCAGCCTTTAAGGCCGCTCGATCCTTTGGGGTCGGCAGGTGCCTCACCGCCTCCATGCAGATGTTGCCGTTGCCCAAGAAGCCGTCGACATTCATCACCTGCCAGTCAGGGATGAAGATCTGCTTGTGCCTCTCGGTCAAGATCTTCTCCGCATCGGCAGTAAGGGGCGGAACCAGGAGGGATAGCACCTCCTTCACGCCGAACGCACTGCTCGACGAGCCAGGAGCGTCCCCTTTCGAGGTCGGTGTCGGCGCGCCTGAGGCAGGATGGTCGAGGACCATGACGTCCCCCTGCTCGGAACCAGCCTCCGAAACAACGACCTTCGGCTGGTCGGTGACCTTCGCGACCGAAGGTATCTTCGAGGCTCGGCCGCCTTGAGACCCCGCCGAAGGCCTCTTCTTCTTCGTCTCCTGCTCCGCCGCCCTGGCCTTCGCCATCAGAGCTTTGTAGTCCATCTTCATCGTCTCTGCACAAGCCGAACGAAAAAAGTTAGAAAAATTTTCATAAACTTTAAGCAAAGAGTATAAATACCAGAAGCATACTAGGGTCGATCGGACTGAGACCCCCTCGAAACAGAGCCTCCTCGGTAATATCTTTCCAGCTTAACGCTGGCAGAGCGAGGAGCTTCTTGAGGACCTCTACTTCCTCGTCACTCAATGCCGGCTCCTTCTTGGCTCGCTTGGGCAGCCCATCCTTCGCCCAAACTATCGGGATCACCCACGGCGCGGGAGCCCGGATGATGAAATACTTCTCCTTCCAGTGTTTGATCGAGTCCGGGTTCTCGACCAACTTCACGCCCGTCCGTGGCGAAAGATAGAACCTCTATTCGTTTCGGCTCGGCTGACAAGGTCGGTAGAGGCTCCGAAAGAGAAACATGCTAGGCACGGCACCGACCTCTTGGCACCGGAGGACAAACACCATGACGTGCCTCCAGGTGTTCGGCATCAGCTGGGCGGGGCTCAAACCGTACCAGTTCAAGACATCAACTACGAACGGATGAAGGGGAAAGCGGAGCCCGGTGATGAGAGAGTCGACAGGAAAGACGCACACATCTGTCGAAGACTTCGTATTGGCCCGGAAGCCTGGCCCGGGGAGTAGCATCCCGTACTCGGTGGGGATCCGGAATCCCTTTCGGATCAGATGTAGATCGGCCTCCGTAAGAGACGAGATGGTATGGTCCACCTCGGACAGCTCTCTCGGTTCATTCTCCTCCACCGACTTGGCCGTGCCTTGGGTCACCTTCTCCAAGATATCCTCAGCATAGTCCCGAATGCCCCCCACGCTCGACAGAGCAATGGGCTGCCGACCGAACGCCCCCGCCGTCTTCGGCTGCTCGACGATCGTGACTACTCCTTTACCCTTTTGTGACGTCGCCGCGACCTCCTGCGGTCCCTCTCTGTCCGGACGAACGACACTCTGATCGGTCGGCTCCACCACCTCCTTTCCTTTGCCCGCTCGACCTACGGCTTGCTCCAAGGCGGGGGTCTCATCCGAGGAAGTAATCTTAACTATTTTCTAAAGAAAGGGGAAGGAGACTGACCTCGAAGTGACAGCTACGGTCGGAAAAGTTCACCGAAAACAGAGAACGCCTCGTCGCGACAGCTAGCAGCACCACCAAGGAGCTGAAAACTTCGAAGGTGAAAGTAAAAACTGAAGAGAGAGAGTAAAAGTGAATAATGAGACTGGGATTAAGGGGGGGTGAAGATTTATAGTAAAAAAGGAACGTCCCTTGGACTTCCAAACGTAAGGGTACGACTTTTGGGCCGCTCTCGAAATGTCGCGAAGGTCCAAAACCACTCTGCCTCCTCACCAAGTCAAGCAGTTCGGCACCACAGGATCTAAATCCGAGTCACATGCAGTCCGAACTCAACTGTAAAGGTCTCCGGTCGGCTACCGAGCAAGTGCCGTTCCGACCCTGCAAACGGAGAAAACCCAATTTCTCCTCAACTTTCGTGTAAGATCTCGATCAGACGGCCCAGATCTCGCCGAGGACACTAAACGACAAGATAGTGTTTTCTTGAGAAGTGTGCCCATCTCGAGATGCGTGTCGACATCCGACGGCTCAGATTGCATCGCGTCGCTCGGACGACCGTGCCTTCAGACCCCGGTCGGCCCAGAATGTCGCTCGGACAACCGCGCCCTCTGACGGCCCACCTCTGCCTAAAGAAGCTTGAAAAGTTTTGATTAAAAGTTCTAAGGCACCACCCTCGGCGAGCACCCCAGGCCCCACTTCTCGGTCGGCATTCCTCTCACCCATGAGCAAAGCAAAGCCTCCGGCCTCATAGCCGAAGCCTCTAATTGTTCAAGGATCAGAGAGAAACCGCCGATTCACGGGGCCCGGTCAATAGCAGATCGGCACGCTTCCTCTCATTCCGAAGCTGCAGTTCCTCGGATCCGGACTTAGGTCATCACCTCTTCTACCGTGACCTTCCCCGACCCTGACACCCACTTTGGGGCACTCAGAGTCAGGAGAAGACCATGGTGGAAGAACGACCACCCGTCCTTCCGAAACAAACTCCCCCCTTGGATTCGGACCAGGGTCATCACCTCTTCTACCGTGATCTCTCCCGACCCTAACACCCACTTTGGAGCAGTCAGAATCGGGTGAAGACCACGGTGGAAGAACGATCACCCGTCCTCCCGAAGCAAACTCTCCCCTCGGGCCAGACTTGGGTCATCACCTCTCCTACCATGATCTCCCCCGACCCTGACACCCACACCGGAGCTGTCAGGAACGGGAGAAGAACAAGGCAAAAGAGTGACCACCCCTCCGGACCTCGAAGGTGGAATTACCCATGGCAGATACCTCCGAGGTCTCACACTCTACATTGTTGCGACTGAAATGACAAGGGGAATGGAGTACTTATAGCCTACCTTCCAAGAACCAGCCATTATGACCCTCGGAAGTTGAAACACCACGCATTAAATGAAGGGCGTCATTATTAATGACCCTGGGAAGATGGAACGTCGCATGAATCCTAGAACGCCATTAATGCCCTCGAAAATTGAACCATACCGAGGTCCGTTCCTCCCTACATCTCGGAACGCTCTTCCACGCTTGGACTGCCGAAATCCCATGCCATCGGTCGGCTACCGAGCAAGTGCCTTCCCGAGCCTGTAAACGGAGAAAACTCACTTTCTCCTAAACTTTCGCGTCGGATCTCAATCAGATGGCCCAGATCTCGCCGAGGACACTAAACGACAAGATAGTGTTTTCTTGAGAAATGTGCCCATCTTGAGATGCTCGTCGTCATCCAACGACTCAGACTTCGCCACGTCGCTGGATTGCCGAATCCCCACGCCTTCGGTCGGCTGCCGAGCAAGTGCCTTCCCGAGCCTGTAAACGGAGAAAACTCACTTTCTCCTCAACTTTCGCGTCGGATCTCAATCAAACGGCCCAGATCTCGCCGAGGACACTAAACGACAAGATAGTATTTTCTTGAGAAATGTGCCCATCTTGAGATGCGCGTCGTCATCCAACGACTCAGACTTCGCCACGTCGCTCGGATTGGCGAAACCCCACGCCTTCGGTCGGCTACCGAGCAAGTACCTTTCCGATCCTGCAAACGGAGAAAACTCACTTTCTCCTCAACTTTCGCGTCGGATCTCAATCAGACGGCCCAGATCTCGCCGAGGACACTGAACGACAAGATAGTGTTTTCTTGAGAAATGTGCCCGTCTTGAGATGCGCGTCGTCATCCAATGACTCAGCTTGCGCCACGTCGCTCGGCCTGCCGAACCCCTATCCCTCCGGTCGGCAGCCGAGCAAGCTCCTTCCCGAGCTCGCAAACGGAGAAAAAAGCATCCGAGCCATAACAACCGTTGGATCTCTCAGAAATTCGTGCTTCTGATGATGAACGATCCAGATTGCACCACGTGCACTAGAAGACAAGATAGCATTTTCTTGGGATTCACTCCATCATCCAGCGGCTCAGATTGCGCCACGTCGCTCGGCCTGCCGAACCCCTATCCCTCCGGTCGACAGCCGAGCAAGCGCCTTCCCGAGCTCGCAAACGGAGAAAAAAGCATCCGAGCGATAACAACCGATGGATCTCTCAGAAATTCGTGCCCGTCCATGATCAAGGGCCCAGATCGAGCCACGACATAAATCGGTATTTAAAATCATTTTTTATTTATTTAAATCGTTCTATTTATTTAAAAATTGCGAAAAAATTGCTAAAAATTTGGGAAAATTAACTAAAAATTCTAGAAAATGATTAAAAATTCGGGGGTATATTTTTGAGCCCCTGAACGAACAATTATTGCCTAGAAAGCACTGTTAAGGCCCCCAAGCGATTAGTGAACACTTCGCAAAATTAAATGAATAATCCGAAAAAATAGATAAAAGCCGTCAAATACTCGATATGGCTAGAGAACAGCACATGGCATCAAAAAATTACCTCACTACCCCCTTCGAGATTCAAAATCCTCCATTTGGACTCCGATACAACTCCATTAGCCACCAAAACAGTTAAACTACTCCTCAAAGGCTGATCACACTCAGTCTTTAGGAGTGGGGGGCTCATGATATGGCTAAAGATGGGGTTAAATCGGAACCGTCCAGATTGGGCGCGAATCTTGAAGCTCGGGGGTAAAACGGTAATTTCACAAATGGATCCAAGGCGGGTATTGGATCTCCCTCTCACAGATCCAACAGCCCACAGACGGGTCCACTCCGATTGGGTACGGGTCCCGAACCGAGGCGAACCCAGACCGACAAGAGATAAATCAGGGCCACTGACTTGACCAAGTCAACGGGCCTGATTTGCTCTCACCGGAAATCAGGGGGTTAGTTTCCTAAACAGACTGTGAGGATTTTACTCCTGGCGGTTACACAGGAAATCAGGTCCCTAATCTCTCCCCAGGCGACTATAAATACCTCCCCTCTACCACTGTGGCCAGGTAATCACTCTTTTTCCACCTTAAGCTCTTTCTTTAATCACCACTGGTTACTGACAAGAGCGTCGGAGGGTGCGTCGCCGGAATCAACCCCGGTGTCTCGCACTTCCTTGCAGGTTGCGACAGGAATCAGAAGGCTTGGATCTGCTGTTCAGGTTTTCTCGAGCTCACAAATCTCATCTGTTTACCCCCACACCGAAATCAGCGGTAACATTACCGAAACAACTGCGCAAACCAATAGCTCTGGTAATCAAAGGACGATCAACAATGTATTATTTTATCAAACATCGTTCATTTTTTTTTTTTTGATGAACCGGATAGAGCCCAAAAGCTCCAGCCACGCAATCAAATATATATAATAAAAAGTTCGTACAAATAGAAATAAAACAGTAATCGATTTACAAGGTGTAAACAATGAAAAAACAATATAAACACAAGGCTAAACACGATAACTAAGAAACGAAGGATCGAGCAGACCCAAACAGAACTGGAACCTCGATCGACGAAAGAAACTACACCACAACCCGGGCGTAGGACGACACAGTAGAAAGGAAAAAGGATACCACAATGCCGCTGCGAAGAGAAGGCCAAAAATTACAGCGAGCCACCAGCCAAGCGTCGCGTCCAAACGCGGAGCGATACGACTATCGGCTGATACACCGACAACCTAGAACAAACAAAACGCAACGAAACGGGAACCCCCGCTCGCTTCAAACAAGAACAATAAAAGAGACTCCACCACAATCTAGAAGCACCACAAAAAGGAGGCTAGGAGGACCAGCATCACAAGCATAAGAGGGATCTAAATGGAGCTACACAGAGAGAGGCCCAGGCTCACAGGAGAGCCCGACCGCAGCCACAGCTAAACGACTAGCGGCAACAAACTGAAACAGACAGTATCTAACAACCACAGCCGATATCACAACAAAAACAAAATAGAAGAGATAATAAAGGAACAACAGCATAATAATAACATGACCAACTGGGATTAAAGAGCGACCCAGGGAAACACAGTGGCATCAAACATCGAACACAGAAGAGGGGCAGCTAGATGGAAACCATCGCATTATAATAGCAGCTAGATGGAAACCATCGCATTATAACAGCGGCTAACCAAGAACAAAACCACTACAGGCCGCTACATCGCAGCAGACAACAAAAAAACCAAGACAGCCCTGGCAGAAAACATCCAAAAATACTACCAACATGGGTAGTAAGGGCTGAGGAAAGTTGCATATGAGCCCAGGAAGAGTCAGTAGCATGAAACAAATATCAACACTAGGGAAAGGATAGAAATGTAGCACTGCATACAGTGACAGCCTTGCAAAACCAAGCACGCAAAATGGCAGAACATCGGGTCAGCCAGCCAAAAGCCAAAAAGCCAAAACAGTAGCCTTAATCCTGCGAGGAGATAGCGAGGAACATCAGAGCAAGTACTAGAAAAAATAAAGCACAAGAGAAGGGGAAAAATAGAATTTAAATAACATGTAAGGAGCGAAGACAATGAAACGCTTCAACAATCCTAAAACCATGAAGAGCATTTCTAGCTTCAAGCTTTAAGGTAGAGGACCAGAAATTGAAAAGAAATACAAATTCTTCAATGATGGAAAGGATAGGGGACGCGCACTGCCTAAATAATCTTTTGTTCCTTTCCAACCATATAACCCAAATAATTATTTGTACCGAAAGGTGCCAAGAAAGATGGTACTTGATGCTAGGAGGCGGATGCGACCAACAAGAATGTAAGTTAGTAGGGAGGGCGGGGACTTCCCAAGCAAGAGAGGAGATTTTCCAAAGCGGATGCGTGAAAACGCACCCCACGAAGAGGTGATTGGCGTCCTCAAACGAGGAGGCATAGAGGGGACAATTCTGCCCCCAAGCCAGATTTCTTTTGTTTAAAACTTCAGCCGTAAGAAGTCTGTTGTTAAAGGCTAGCCAGGAGACGATTTTAACCTTAAGTGGAGCACATGATTGCCAAATGGCTTTGGTGAAGGGAGAGCGGAGTCCTCTAAAATTGAGGAACTGATAAAAAGATTTGACGGTGAATACACCTGCCGAATGCCAACGCCAAGAGAAATCTTCTTTAGGGTGCCAATCGTAATTGTTCAATGAGGAAAGAAGCGCAATGAACTGGGATGATAAGTGAGGGGGGAGGCTAGTACTGAAAGGAACGGTCCAAACTCGTCGAGAGTTTATGAGAGAGAAGGAGTCTGCTACCGTAGCTCAAGGGTTGGCGGCAAGACGGTAGAGAGCAGGGAAGGAAGATGCCAATTTGGCATTACCGATCCACAGATCATTCCAGAACAGAGTCTTGGAACCGTCAAAACAGACATGGGAAATGCCACATAGGAAAGCAGCGGCAGCTTTCCAGATGCCTTTCCAGAACGGGAAAGCAGAACGATGGACTTGATTGGGAAAAACCCACCAAGAGCCATCTGGAAAGCAGTTGGCCTTGATACTTTGAATCCAGGGGAGATGATCAAATTTAAGGAATTTTCAGAGCCATTTACCCAAGAGAGCAATGTTGTGGTTACGAAGATTCAGGATGCCCAGCCCCCCTGCCTCCTTGGAAGAACAGACTAAGGTCCAATTGGCAAGGTGAGAGCCCGGCTGGTGATTGGGAGAGCCTGACCAGAAAAAATTGCTTCGAATTTGGTCAATTCTCTTAATAACCCAGGAAGGTACAAAGTAGAATGACATCATAAAGAGGGGGATAGAAGATAGCACCGAATTAAGGAGGACCAGTCTGCCTCCTCTAGAGAGCAGCTTGTCCGTCCAAACATTCAGTGTGGATTCCACCTTGTCCACCAAAGGCACCCAATCTGATCTATGCAGCTTACCCATCTTAAGGGCACTCCCAAGTACGTAATAGGGAAGGACGCGATAGGACAGTTGAAGAAATTAGAAATTTCCAGCTGGCGGTTAGGCGAACCTCCCAGCCAAAGGACAGACGATTTTTGGAAGTTGATAGAAAGGCCCGAAGCCAGTTCGAACAAGTAAAGGAGGAGTTTAAGATTACGGAGAGAGTGAGGATTAGGTTTCGCAAAGATGATAGTATCATCTGCATATTGCAGATTAAGAACACCTTGAAAATGCCGTGATTCACCCAAACCATCAATGGCTTGGGCTTCCCAAGCATTGCACAGAAGTCTGCTAAAGACGTCTGAGACCAGAGCGAAAAGGAGAGGCGAGAGGGGATCGCCCTGGCGAAGGCCCCGTTTAATTTTATATTTGTGACCTTCAGAGCCGTTGATGAGAATGGAGGAGGTGCCAGAGAGAAGGCTGGACTTAATCCAGGCAATCCATTTGGGCCCAAATCCCCGATGGGATAGAATGTCCAGAAGGAAATCCCAGTGAACGTTATCGTAAGCCTTTTGAAAGTCTAATTTGAGGAGAATGCCTTCAGAATTCGATTTGTGGCAACAGGAAATAATTTCTTGAGCCGAGGCAACACTATTGAGGATAAAACGATCCTTGATGAAGCCTGATTGAGCAGGATCAACGAGGGAAGGCATAACCACACTGAGCCTCGCGGTAAGAACTTTCATGATGATTTTAAAAGAGGTATTAATCAGACTGATAGACCTAAAATTGGACACCGTGTTCGCGCCCAAGAATTTAGGAATGAGGACAATATGCGCATAATTGATACGGTCAAAAGAGAAGTCGCCCTGATGCAGTTCCGAAAACATACGGAAGAGATCATCTTTAAGGCTGTGCCAAAACTTTTGGAAAAAGAAGGCAGGGAAGCCGTCAGGCCCCGGCACGGAATCGCTTTTTAAGGCAAAAACCGCTGCTTTAATCTCCTCCAAGGAGAAAGGAGCCTCGAGGGAGGAGAGGTCTACCGAAGGGGGGCCATAAAGATGATGCCAATCTAGAGAAATAGCTCGCTGTTTTTGAGAGCCGATAAGATTTTTATAGAAATCCAGGAAAGACCGATGGATCTCCGCATCAGAGCAAAGATCGACACCGTTGTCGGAAATCGAGGAAATACGATTACAGCGCTGCCTGTGCGACGCAAACGAATGAAAAAAGGCAGAATTGCCGTCACCTTCCTTTAACCATTGCACCCTAGCTCTTTGAGCCCATTTAATGTGTTCCTGGCAAAGGATGGCAGCATAATCATGTTTATAGAAAAGCCTTTCAGCACGAGCTGAATCGGAAAGAGGACCCATCTCTTCCTACTGATCAAGCGCCTCAATAGAGGCAAGGAGAAAATTTTTGAGGAAGTTGGTGTTATACTGTCTGTTGTACCTCCAGATCTTATAGCCGAATTTGATGGCATGAAGTTTAAGGAGGATGCTAGCAAAACCCGAGGGTCGGGAGACCGCGGATAAACATTCATCAACCAGATTGACGAACAAAAGGTCTTGCAACCAGAATTTCTCAAATCGGAATTTGCGCTGATGATAGAATGGGAAGTTTGAGTAGAGAACGATGGGAACGTGGTCAGAGGATGGATTAGGCAGGGCCTTGGAGAAAGTATTATGGAACTAGTTGATCCAGGTCGGGGATACGAGAAAGCGGTCCAGTTTGGCCAAAGAAGGAGACTGGCACTGATTGGACCAAGTAAACGCTTTACCATTGAGAGGAATGTCCGTCAACTGCATGTCTTGAATGAAATTGTTGAAGCGGAATGAATGGAGGTCAACAGGGGAAGAGGAGGATCTTTCGGAAGAGAATCTAGTGACGTTGAAATCTCCACAGAAGAAACAGAGACCATTAGAAAAGGATTGGAGAGACTGGAATTCTTCCCAGAACAAGGGACGCCCTTCAGATGATGAAGGTCCATATACCGAGATAACCGTAAGGGAGCAATTGAGGGACAACCATTGCAGTTGGGTGATGAGAAAATAAGTAAGCCGATGATAAGAAATGAGGGAAAAGATCGACTCTTTGAAGCCCAAGAGGATGCCCCCTCGAGTTCCGCTAGCGTCAAGGGAGATCCATTTAGAAATAATGGATCCGCCTATAGCTCGATAAATAGCAGGGGAAGGAGAGTCAATCTTAGACTCTTGGATCGAGATAAGGTCACAGTTAGAAGAGCTAATTAATTGAAAAATTGCCCTTTGTTTGACCGGGCAATGGAGTCCCCGAATATTCCAGGAGATACTAATCATTAATACAACGATGGTCCCGAACTCTGTCACGTTCAAGTTGCCTAATCGAGGGGATGAAAGAGAGGTTGTATGACTCGACTCTAAAGCCCAATCGATGAGCTTGTTGAGTCATTTGAAGATCAGACCATTGGTCAAATTGGGAGTGGAAGACGGATCCTAGACGCTCAACATCTTGTTGAGGCAAGGAGTGAAAAGATATGTCATAGGGAGAAACAAGGGGCGCTATGGAATAGTCAGGGATCCTTGAATGAGGATTAAGCGCAGCCTTTTTAGCAAGAATCCGAGCGCTCGATCTGATAAGTCGAGAAGGGGGGTAACCGTTCTGAAGAGATTTACGTTCAGCACCTCCTGCCACCTTAACAGGCTCCCCGAAGGGAAACTTCCTGTTAGGGTCGATAGAAGGAGGGGCAAGAAGATCAAAAAGAGAAGGTAGGGAGGGTGAAAGGTCGGTCACAGTGTGTGGAAGAGATAGAGCCGACCTCATCCGCACCCCTGTGACAAACATCGTTCCTATTAACATGTGCTTTTATCACATTTGCTTTGCCAACTGGAAAGTTATCCTTTTTTTTGTTGCCGTAAAAAAAAATCTAATTTGATTGCAAGTCTATTTCATTCTCTACTGTTTGTGTGTGTGTGTGGCATTCAACTCACATCTCTTTCAATCTTTGTAATATTGACACCTTTACTCAAAATTGTAGCCTTAGTTTGTTTGATATGCCACTTTTTAAAACTATTTGCACAAAGACGATAGCTATCAAAGTATTTGCACTTGTAGACTCAACAACTAAACTTGTCGTTCCCAATGGCGAGTTTAGTTGTTTTATGCTCGCTGTTGGGACACGGTCGTTCCCAATGGCGAGTTCAGTTCAAAATTTTCAATGAAAACTCGACGTTCCCAATGACGAGAACATTTAAACTAGACTCGTTGTTGGGAATAGCGAGTTTAGTTTAAAATTTTCAATAAAGACTCACTGTTCTCAACGGCGAGGACATTTATACTAGACTCGCTGTATGGAACGGCGAGGATGTAAGAAATTTCACAGAGAGTGAAACACTCTGTTAGACTTAGTGAATTTTCGAACAAAACTCTATAAAATTTTTTATTGAACTAAACTCGCCATTCCCAACAATGAGTCTAGTGTAAATGTCATCGCCATTGGGAACGGCGTGTCTTAAAAATACACACACACACACACACACACACACACACACACACACACTAAATTCGCCGTTCCCAACAGCGAGTCTAGTGTAAAAGTTCTCGTCATTGGGAACAGCGAGTCTTCATTGAAAATTTTGAACTAGACTCGCCTTGGGAACAGTGAGTTTCTAAAACAAAAAGTTACACTCGCCGTATTCCAACGACGAGCATGAAACAACTAAACTCACCGTTGAAAACGGAGAATTTAGTTGTTGTGTCCACAAGTGCAAATACTTTGGCAACTGTTCTCTTCCTGCAAATAATTTCGAAAAGTTATATATAAAAAAGGGTGAAGGACCAATCGGAACCTAAAGTTTATAATAATACACTAAACATACCTGAAGTGACGGTAATACCCTAAACACACCTGAACTTTTTAAAATTGGACCTATAGGCACATGCTGTCTACTTCTGTTAGTTTTTTAACAGTTAGGGAGTGAAATTACTTTTTCACCCCCATGGCTTAAAAATTCCTAAAAATTCATTCAAAATTTCCTTAAAATTCCTAAAATTTTCCTTTAAAGTTCCTTATAATTTCCTTTAAAATTACTTTTAAAATTCCTTGAAATTTCTTAAATTTTCTTAAAATTTCCTTTAAATTCGTTTTAAAATTCCTTAAAATTTTCTTTAAAATTAGTTTTAAAATAGAACAAAAGTCCTTCAAAATTGAGAGTGTTTTTACAACTGAGAGTGCCAATTGAACCAAAAATCCTTCAAAATACCTTAAAATTTTTGTTCTCTAAATCCTTAACATAGGCCATAGTTTGTTCCGAACAAAAAATCTTTAACCATCATATATTAGTATATCATAACATTAAGAACTAACAAATTATTCAGAACCAACATAGAGCAAAGAGTTTATTGAGATACATTTTCATCTGTAGATCATAAGTATCCAACAGATAGCAAAAAAAAACTGGAGAATATAGATACAATCCCAAATACATAACTATTTTGTATACTTCAAATGAACAATCAATATTACATAACAACAACCAAGATCAAATGTAAAATAAATATTACATAACATGAAGCAAGCTCAACTGCTATTGCTTCAATAAACTCAACTGCCGCTGCTGCTATTGCTACTGCTTCTTCTTCATCTTGTTCTTCTTATTCTATTGCTACCAACCACAAAAAAAAGTTTCAGGAATAATCATGTATTTGTAAGTACATGAAACTAAACAATACATGCCAACTAGTTCAAATACAAAAATAACCCTCCCTCATATTGAAACACCAACTAGTTCAGTAAGGCTGCATTTTTGAATTATTGAAATATAGTAATTGTATATTCTGTTTCCTAATATATAGGAAACAGATTCCCCAAATCTCTCATCTCCCCAATCTTCTCTCAATCTCTTTTCTTCTTCTCCAAGAATGTAATTCATATATATAGATGTATACAGTAAAGAAATAAAAAAACAAGAAGAATAAGAATTATTCTCCCCAAAATTATTTTCTTCATCGTATCAGAGCCTAATCAGATCCAGGCCAACTGAAGATGAAGAAGAGGAGGCTGATCACCTCCATCTTGATCTGATCCCGTTCTTGATCGCGTCACCGATCATCGACCTCATCTCGTCAGATCCCGTCACCGAAAATCCTCCTTACCCGTCGCCGTCGCCGTCGCCGCTCTGCCCTCATCCACAACTTCCGCCACCACCCATCGACTGCTTCTCCCTCCATTGCTTCGTCGCCTCCTCGTCGAATCCATCGTCCTCCATTCATCGCCCTCATCCTCACCATCCCACTCCGATCACCCCCAACCTCCAGTCGCAACCTCCCACTTCGTCGCCCTCCCGACGCCAACACCACAACCCCCTGAGCCTCCTCCTTCTGCTCTTGTTGATAGACAACAAAACCCCCAATCCCAAACTTCCCTTCCTTCCTGTTTTGATGCCTCCCGTCGCGTCGCCTGACCCCCAGCGTCAATGCCGCCCTAACCTGTCGCCAGCATTGCAGCACCGCAGTCGTCGCCCTCCTGCCTCCGTCGGGCTACCTTTGCGATGCCGTCCACCGCTGTCGGCCAGATTCCGAGAGCTTCTATTGTGGCTCTCTCTTTTCTACTGTTGTTGTCTCTTTGCTTGGGGTTCTTTGCACGTAGTTTGTAAACGTGTTAATTTTCTGTTTGCTGATCTGAGAAGGAGGGATCTTGATCTTGTGTTTGGCGTTTGGATCTCGGTGTTTGGTGTTTTTGATCCGCTGTGGAGTTACTGTTTGGGTGTTGGATCGTTGCTGTTTTTGCTGTTTTGTTGGAGACTTTGAGCTGTTCTTGGCCAAGCTGTGTCGTTTGCTATTGGCTGCTGAATATCAGATCCGTTGTTTTCTTGTGCCACTACCATGGGACAAACTGATGGAGCTAAGAAGAATATTGGACTCGCCTCTACATTAGTTACAGCTGCAGGTAATGATGGTAAGGTATTTAATATTTCTGCTTCTGTTATGAATAGTGCATGGATAATTGATTCGGGTGCTACTGACCATATGACTTTTGATTTTAGACAAGTTCAAAATTTTCAACCATCCACTAAATCAACTGTGTCCACTGCCAATGGTGATCCTGCCACTATTACTGGCGAGGGTACCATACACCTCACAAACAACCTAACCCTAGATACTACCCTAGTTGTGCCATCCTTGAATTTCAACCTATTATCTATTGCTCAAATAACCACTGCCTTACATTGTATTGTAATTTTTTGGCCTTCACATTGTGTGTTTAAGGATATTCAGACTCGCAAGACGATTGGTTATGGGGTTAGACACGGGAAGCTTTATTACTTGGATTTAGAATCTGAATGTTCGAGCAAGTTGACTCAAGCTGTAAGTGTGGAAGGATCCGAAAATGAGAAGAAGAAACCAGATATTTGTCTATGGCATCGACGTTTAGGGCATGCTTCTTTTGGTTATTTGAAGAAATTATTTTCAAGTTTATTTTTGAAGTTGGATATATCTGCCTTTCGGTGTGATGTGTGTGAACTCGCAAAAAGTCATCGTGTCTCTTTTCCTCCAAGTCCAAGTAGAAACTCTCTTCCTTTTATGATTATTCATTCTGATGTTTGGGGTCCATCCAAAACCACTACATTTGGAGGAGCCAAATGGTATGTAACCTTTATTGATGACTGTACCCGTATGACCTGGATTTGTTTGATGAAGTCGAAAAGTGAAGTTAGTGGTTTGTTTCAGAAATTTTACAAGCATGTTATGATTCAGTATAAATCACATATTCAAGTTCTTAGGAGTGATAATGGTGGAGAGTACCTGAGTTCAAATCTGCAAAAACATTTGGTGGAACACGAATTGTTCATCAGACTACATGCTCGTATACACCTCAACAGAATGGGGTTGCAGAAAGAAAAAATAGACACTTGCTCGAAGTGGTCCGTGCTTCTCTCATCTATGGAAATATGTCACTCATTTATTGGGAAGAAGCCCTTGATTATGCTGCATACTTAATCAACCGAGTTCCCTCTAATATCCTAAACTTTCTCACACCATTTCAAGCATTAACTGAAGCTGTGAATGCACCAAAAGTCGTCAACTTGCCACCTCGTGTGTTTGGGTGTGTTGCATTTGTTCATATTCATCAACATGAACGCAATAAGTCAACTCCTCGAGCTGTCCGCTGTGTTTTCATGGGATATGCACAGAATAAAAAAGGGTATCGATGCTATCACCCACCAACTCAAAAGATGTTTGTGACTATGGATGTTGTGTTCCATGAAGATGAGATGTATTTTTACTCTGAGGTTGAACTTCAGGGGGAGTACCGAAGTGAAGTTCAAACTCTTGCCTATGATGAAGTGGTTACTATTCAAACTGAACAATCAGATATAAGGAAAGAAAATCAGGATGTAAGTAATGACGATCACTCGAATGAAGACTTGGAAGAAAATTTCTACGAAGATCTGCAGTCAGTGCCGAACCTCCATGAAGATGAGCCATCTCCACCACCAGCACCATCTGAACTATCTCCACCACCAGTACCATCAGATCTATCTCTACTCCCAGCAGAATCCCAAAACCAATCGTCATCGCTGTCCGAAGCTCCAAGAAGAGAACTCCCAAACCGTACTACTAGAGGTATTCCAAAACCCACTTACGAGCCTAATCCCACAAGTAAAGTCAAGTATCCCATGAGTCATTATGTGTCCACTCACCGATTGTCTGAATCAAATAAGTCATTTGTGAATCAATTATCTGCTGTATCTATTCCTAACAGTATGCAGGAAGCCCTTACTGATCCAAGGTGAAAAGCAGCTATGGATGAGGAGATGAAATCCTTGAAAAAAAACGAGACTTGGGAGATAGTCAAGCTGCCAGCAGGAAAGAAGCCATTAGGATGCAGATGGGTTTATACAGTGAAGTATAAGTCTGATGGTTCAATAGAGCGATACAAAGCAAGGCTGGTTGCCAAAGGGTACACTCAAACATATGGAATTGATTATGAAGATACATTCGCACCGGTGGCAAAATTCTATACTGTTCGAGTCTTACTGACACTTGCTGCCAATCTTGACTGGCCGCTGGAGCAATTTGATGTGAAGAATGCATTTTTGCATGGGAAATTAACAGAAGAAGTCTATATGGATCTTCCACCAGGGTCGAACAGACCAGTCCAACACAGCAACAAAGTATGTCATCTGAAGAAAACATTGTATGGACTGAAGCAGTCGCCAAGAGCCTGGTTTGGGAGATTTACAAGAGCAATGAGGACATTCGGATACTATCAGAGTAATTCTGATCATACTCTATTCCTAAAAAGGAAAGAAGGTAAAATTACTGTTCTCATTATTTATGTTGATGATATGATAGTAACTGGAGATGATCCTGAGGAGATGAAGGCAATAAATAACTACTTGTCACAAGAGTTCGAAATGAAAGATCTTGGTCCTTTGAGATACTTCCTTGGTATTGAAGTTTCTCGCTCAAGAAAGGGGATATTTCCTTCTCAAAGAAAATATGCTCTGTATTTATTGAAGGAAACTGGAATGTCCACTTGTCAACCGATTAGTACATCATTGGAAGAAGGACTGAAACTATGCAACGAAGCTGATCAATTGCCTTGTGATAAGGAAAGATATCAGAGATTGGTTGGACGACTAATGTACCTTGTACATATACGGCCAGATTTGTCATATGCTTTAAGTGTGGTAAGTCAGTTTATGTATGCACCTCGGGAAATAACATATGGACACGGTAATGAGAATTATGAGATACATTAAGTCAACCCCAGGAAAAGGTTTGCGAAACATGGACACTTGAAGGCTTAGGCATATACTGATGCTGATTGGGCAGGATCTACAATCGATAGGCGCTCCACTTCAGGATATTTCACCTTTGTTGGAGGAAATTTAGTTACATGGAGGAGCAAGAAGCAAAATGTTATTGCAAGCTCTAGTGCAGAGACTGAGTATCGCGGAGTAGTTTTAAGTATAACAGAAGCTTTATGGCTGAAACTCCTATTGCAGGACTTAGGCTATGGTCCAAAGGAACCTATGAAGGTGTATTGTGACAGTCAAGCGGTGTGTGATATTGTGGCTAATCCAGTTCAGCATGATAGGACGAAACATGTAGAGGTGGACAGATTCTTCATCAAAGAAAAATTAGATGAGAAATTTATTGAGATGTCCAAAGTGAAGTCAGAAGAGCAACTCGCAGATATCCTAACCAAGGCTGTTTCGAGTCGGCTCTTCTTAAAAAAATTTGACAAGTTGGACATGTTCGATATCTATGCACCAACTTGAGGAGGAGTGTTGAAATATAGTAATTGTATATTCTGTTTCCTAATATATAGGAAACAGATTACCCAAATCTCTCATCTCCCCAATCTTCTCTCAATCTCTTTTCTTTTTCTCCAAGAATGTAATTCATATATATAGATGTATACAGTAAAGAAATGAAAAAAATAGAAGAATAAGAATTATTCTCCCCAAAATTATTTTCTTCATGAATCACAGCGACATTCAAGCTACAATCTCCTACTATCACCTAATTTTGATTTGATCATCCTATTCACACATTTTATCACAAGAACCAAACCCATCAAAATTTCATTCAACAAAACAAACTAATTGCTCCATAAGCTTACTTTAACATGATACCTCCACAGTTTGAATCACAAAGCTTCTAATTTTTTATTATACAAAGAATCTCCACTACTAAACTGATACAAAATAACAATGAATCAAAATAATTAGTAAAGTTTAGTATCCAAGTATTATCATCTAAGTGTTGAATGTTTAACACATCTCAATCATAGATGCATAAGTGCAACATAGTTAATTAGCTCCTTATGACCTTAAGATAATGAAAATTCCTAAGTCTTGAAGAAGAAGGGAGTAAAACAAAAGCAATCAGCAGGAAAATATAGGTTTTTGTCATCCTGATTGTCACCACAAGTAAATCAGGTAATCAAATTTTAGTAATTGTGAGTGACCATATTGTAATTGCATTAGAAGCAAATGCTCAAGGACTGAGGAAGATCTTTACTGCAGAAGTTAGATCGTACAAAGTTAAAGGAATCTAATATTCAGTTATTATTGACAAAAACAAGATACAATGCATGCATTTTAATAGCATTATTCGTCAAGATCTGCATTCACTTGCAAATATGTGATGTTGGAACACGTTTCTGCCAGGTTCTAGCTTCTTTTTTCTCATAAGTAACTTTTGAATGTTTAGTGTTTATACCTTATGCTTTGATGTTTATGTACTCTATTATCCATCCTACACTTCCATAAGAACTTCATCCAGCCTCTATGAAAATAGCTAGTACTGTCATTAAAATCAATATAAAAATTGAAGTTTTCATGTTTCTCAATAATCAGTTTCAATTTCACACTGTTTGTAACACATGTTAAATTTTTTAAAATGATATGCCCTCATTAACCATTGAAATTGTCATTAAGCCATAGTTTTTAGGATCACTGATTGTCGACTAAAAGTAAGCTGACGCCAGTCATTTAGTAAATGCATTCAGCCCAAAATTTAGAAAAGGACGAATAGACTAGAAGCATTTCAATAAGACAGAAATAATGCCAAGTGAAGCAAATGATAAATATATTAGCAAGCCATTGCACGCAAAAATTAAAGCCTACCTCACTCTGTTGAGCTGTGAAATATTGCAAGCAGCGCTGAGCAACATGATTACCATTAACATCTTTTATTAATGGAACAATACCAGGCTTGAAAGAGGAAGCGACAATGTAAATTTGATTTGGAGAACAATTAGTAAAGTTTAGTGTTAATACCTTGGCTCTTAGGAACTTCAGTTGTAAAAGGTCTTCCTTTCTCAATCCCAATCGAACTCTGCTTCTTCTGCTGCAACTTAGGCGCATAGCCATTGATTCCCAAATCAAGTTTCTCTGAAATTCAAAACAAAAATTAGGGTTTCATGCAAACTACATGTGTGTATAAATTACTACCAGAATCTAAGAATCTTACCCAAAATTGAAGGTCCTCGAGAGGTTATTTTCTCTCTCTCTCTCTCTCTCTCTCTCTCTCTCTCTCTCTCTCTCTCTCTCTCTCTCTCTCTCTCTCTCTCTCCCCGCCGCGCGTTGACGTTGATGACTAGGCTAGAGTCGAGGTCCTCGAGGAGGTAACATCAAGATCGACGGCGAAGAGGGGCATATAGGGGAGAGCTCAGGCGGGAGTAGGTTTCGAGAGCTGAGGAGCTAGGTTTCGACGATGACGACGGGGCTAGGTTTCGACGAGATTTAAAGGGGAGAAATGTGTGTGTGTGTGTGTGAGAGAGAGAGGTGCCAACTGGGAGTGTAGCTTTAAAATTAATTTGGAGGGTATTTTGGTCTTTTCATATACCTCTTAACGGGTTTTAACCCGTTAAGGGGCATATTCCTGTAATATTTTACTAACTTAACTGAGAAATAAACGGCGGAATTATTTAGATCGAAATGAACAAAATTTGGATGCTATTATGGTATTATTTTAACTTTAGATGTGTGTATGTGATTTACACTTAACTTTAGGTGTTAATAGGTCATTCACCCTATAAAAAAACAAAATTCCAAGCTTTCATATGTCCCACATGCACTTATTCTCTTTCTTTCTCTTTCTTTCTGTCACTCTCTTCATAGTAGGCCTAGAGACACCAACTACTTTGAGAATGCGTGTGTTTAGTGAATCAAACAAGGATAAAATTGAATTATTTATTAATCACGATTAGTTAAGAGGAGGCTTTATTACTTTCTGATCATTCTATGAAACCTTCCATGTTGAACGGAGTTTAATTGAATAGTGTGTACTCCAGCTGGAACACAAACCAACAGTACTGAAAAGAATATTAAATAATGAAGAAGAAGAAAAAGAAATTTTTATTATAATGAGTTTAATAGATAGACCAATGTTCTTGGAACTTCTTTTTAGTTTATGCTTACTTGGTCATATAATTCAAAGACACCACTCGATGGTGAGAATTCTTCGACAAACATCAAATACTTTCGGTGTACATGCCTAGTAAATATAAACATAGAGAAAGTAGAACTTAAAAAGAGTCCAGAAAATGAATAATACTAACATCTCTTCATCATGTATTTTTGTTTGATGTTATAGACATCAATTTTATATATTTTAAGATAATTATATTATTTTTGTTGTATAAGAGTACATATTGTATACTTATCATTGAATAGTGGGTTCTATAATATGTTTCAACCAGATAGAAAGGAATGGTTATATCTATAATAACTATTATAATGGGAGAGATGGGGTTCTCAAACAAATAAACAATTATTTATTCTTTTGTGTATGTGTGTCAACACGTGCAGCGCACGTGTTGGTAGAATTTTTTTTGTCCTTTTCATTCCCCCTCCACGTGTATCGCACGTGCATTATACTAGTATATCTTATGTAGGAGTATGTATCTTGAATATTTATGATATAATACATTAAGCAAAACATAGCCGTTTCTATATTGTTCTAATTAAGTATAAACCCTAATTCTTGTTTTACATTTTGCTTATTCACTTTTATTTTTCTCTCCTTCGTCGTACCATATTATGGTATTACAGAAAGAAAGGATGAAAAAATTTTCAGAAAATTAATAAAGGTAATCTTTGATTAGGTAATTATACATATAGCCTGTATAAGAGCATCTGTAGTCGTTGTAAGACATTTTTTGGGTATTTGGCAAATGGAAATAAAAAATTTGAGTCGGCACTATAGTCGTCGAAAGTTAAAATTTGGTTAGACGAAGGATTATCTTTCGTCTCAAAATTTTTATTAAAAAAAACAAAAAAAAAAAAATTTAGCTGAAATGAAGCAAAAAAAAAAAAAAAAAAAAAAAAAGGGGGACAAAAGTGAGGGACGGTAGATAATTTACCGTCCGAACACTTTTTTCTTATGCAAAATTGTTAGGGACGGTAGATTATCTACCATCCGACACCTTTTTTTTTTTTTTTTAATAATTTTTTTGGGACGGCACTTTATCTTTCGTCCGAATACTTTTGAGTCTGCGATTGTCTAGCGACGGTAAATAATGTATCGTCCGATAAAAAAAAATTTAAACGACGGAAGATAATCTTTCGTCCGATCGAAGGGACGGTAAATCATTTTTCGTCAGCTATATTTTGGCAATTGCCATTTCGATTGCCAAATATAGTTAACTACTGTAGCGACCAAACCCAAATTTTGGGTAAATGGCCAACGACTACAACGCTTTTTTTTTTCTCTCCAAATTTTGAAAAAATTGAATAAATGGCAAACGACTACAGATGCTCTAATCCAAGGACATTCAACAATATTGTATTATTTTATCAAACACCGTTCGTATGAACATGTGCTTTAATCACATTTGCTTTGCCAACTGGAAAGTTATCTTTTTTTTACCATAAAAAATTGTACTTTGATTGTAGGTCCTTTTCCATCTGTACTTTTCCTGATTACATTGTATTTATAGATCTAGATAAACCCTACTTTAATATACTTGATACATTAACCATCCGATTACTACTGGAAAGATAATCCTGCATTGGGGATCGTACGATCTGACTTGAAGACGAAATTGAGCTTCTCATGAATCTCCATGACCCGACCCAAATAACACATTAGCGCCGCTGTCGGTCGACCATACACAACAATCGGTCGACTGTTCCCCTCTCGGGAATCCTGTACAGTCGGAGCGGTCGATCGACCGCAACTCCTGTTTGTTTCTGCTTACTGCTTTCATTCTTCTTCGATGTCTCGCTTCGAACCATCTCAACGCTTCATCGTCTTTTCATTGGACATGTGTATGCAAGATATACAAATCCAACACACTTATCTACATCCGCCGGGATTTCCCAATCGAAACATTAATCCCTAGACGAAAGTAATGTTGTTTGATTTTGACAGAGGAAGAATATGAGAAAGGAAAGGAGATAAGCAGAGGAAAACAATCAGTGCAGAGGAAACAATCTGCTTTTTTTTTTTCTTGATTGATTGAAAAAAATGATGAGCATTACAAGACTTACATAAGTTAGGAAGTAAACTAAACTGAACTGAAAACTCCTAAACAACAGCTAAGAAATAGCAACATACTTGACTGGATTGTTTTCTGAAATTATGCAAGAGATAGCAACCGGCTTGACTGGGTTTGTTTTCAAGTTTGAATCAAACTTCAACAATGGGAACTGGGCAGCGGTCCAATAACTGTCCCCGAACAAGAAAACGCCTCAACATACAAAATTAATTGCCCTTTCAAGTTGTTTGAAGGTAGGACCTAGGTGACCAGGGGTTGATCCGAAAGTTAAAACTTAGAAGGGTTGGTAAAATGTATGCATGGGTGTCTCTTTCACTTTGGATTTGATTAATCAGAGGACTGAACACAAACCGACCAAATGAATTTAGTGATCACAAATCATTTAATTATTATCAATCTCTTAACACATTGTTGATCTGGGAAGCTTCATGTATGTCCTACGCACTAATTCTTTATCTTTCTATTTCTTTCAGTCACTCTCTACGTAGTAGGCCTAGAGACACCTTCTACTTTGAGAATGCGTGTGCTGAATGAATCAAACAGAGATAAAATTGAATTATTTATTAATCACGATTAGTTAAGAGGAGGCTTTATTACATTTTGATCATTCTATGAAACCCTTTCATGTTGTACGGAGTTTAATTGAATACAGTGTGTACTTCAGCTGGAACACAAACCAACAGTACTGAAAAGACAATTAAACAATGAAGAAGAAATATTTTTTATTTAAAAAAAAAAAATGAAATAATGAATTTTATGGATTTTTTTCCCAAATTGTCCCACTTTTTAAAATTTTTTTTCAAATTGCCCTACTTTTTAAAAAAAAATTTCAAAACGCCCTACTCGCTTTCTGAAAAAGCGATGGGGTTAAAACCCCACCCCATCGCTTTTTCAGAAAGTGAGTGAGTCTTTGGTTTTCGCTAGCCTAGACTCGCTTTCTGAAAAAACGATGGGTTAAATCCCACTCGTTTTTTCAGAAATCTAGAGTGGATTCGTACTTTTTTAGCTCTCAGATCTCAATTTGGATCTCACTTTCTCTCCATTCTTACTCTTGCTTATCTCCTTAACTCCGAAACCCAAAACTCTAGCTACCCAAAATTGGCCTCCTACCCACAAAGTCTTCTCTAAATCTAAATATATTCACTCAATCTTTCCCAACCCCTGTCACCTTCCACTCTCAAAACCCTAAACCCATCTTCCGAAAGATCCATATTTTGGAATTTTGATAAACTTGAAGAGGATAAAAACTTCAACTCTTCTACCTAAATATCTACGGCTACATCCTTCCGAATAAGCTTGTGAAGGTATGATTTATATCACCTATTATTTTGTACTTTTTTATAGGTTTCGTTTGTGGGTAGATAATAGCTCGTATATTCGTATAAATATACATAAGTATGGATTACGATATTCCTATTTGGTTATACTTTGGTGGTAAAATAATTCCTGATCCAAAGATAGGTTGTTGTTATAGTATCGTTGATCTTGAAATAGTTTGGGCACCTCGTACCATTACATTGACAGAAATAGTTGAGAATATTTATGAAGTTACTAATTGGGATAGAAATCAATAGAATGTGAAAATTTTAGCTCGGTACGTAGCAGGAAAAGGAGATGGTCAGTATTTTATAACAGTGCCCATATCTATTGATAATGCTATGAAGTCAATGATTGTTAGGATACTTGATCTCAATTGTACTTGGTCTGCATTGGAGTTATATATTCAGCAAATCTAAATTATGAATGCTCAGCCACATGATAATCCTAGTTTAAGCTTCGTATGAGAAGTATCGACACAGCAGATGAGGTCTAATCTCGTTCAAACTTTACAAGCAATCCCACTATTCTGACAAGAAGAAGCGTTCACAAATACAATAAGCCCGGATTCTACAGATGTTGAGTTGCCACGTCAACCTAGTCTGGTTCATGACCATGTTCGAAATGACACTTTATTTGAATTATTTCAAAATGCTACCATTAACAACGAACTATTAGACGATGAAGAAGAAGAGGAAGAAACAGACGATGAAGTTGATAAGAGTGTAGAAAATGATGATGGTTCGAAAGATGATGAATATGCAAATGTAAACACAAATAACAGTAGGTCTAATAAAGTGAGAGCTACTAATAGCTATGCCAATGTTAACGCTCATGTTACCAAGGAGATGACACAAGGTTCTAGAGTATATCAAGTTCCACAAGAGTCGTCTGGTTCATCCAATGTAGACGAATTGTACATTGGATAAGAGTTTATAAGCAAAGAGTCGATTCAACAGAATGTGAAGTTGTATTATATCAAAAAATATCGTGAATTCGTCACATTGAAATCTTCACCGACACTGTACACCATTAAATGTAAATTGACACCTAAAAAATATACAATTGAGGAGATGGTGCAAAGTCCCCCGGTAGTAAGTGAGGGTGGCTGTCCTTAGAGATTACGAGCAATCATTCCAAAAGACGGGACAAATTTTGTGGTGAAGAATATAGTTGGTCCTCATACTTGTACGAATCCCACGTTGAATCAGGACCACTGTAAAGTTGATTCTAACCTTGTTTGCAATTTGATTGTGAGTGTGGTGAAGTCTGAGATAGGTTTAACACTACGGGCCATTATTGAGATAGTAAAACTACAATATAATTATCAGATTTCATATAAGAAAGTTTGGATTGCAAAACAAAAAGCAATTGAAAGGTTTTTGGTACCTTCGAAGAAGCATATACGAAGTTGTCTTTTCTTCTATCGGCAATTCAAGCAACAAATTCAGGAACCGTTGTCTACTGGGATAAATATCAGTCTAGTCCCGGCGAGGAAACATTCAAGGAAGTATTTTGGGTATTTGGTCATTCGATTGAAGTATTTTGGGTATTTATAGATCTAGATAAACCCTACTTTAATATACTTGATACATTAACCATCCGATTACTACTGGAAAGATAATCCTGCATTGGGGATCGTACGATCTGACTTGAAGACGAAATTGGGCTTCTCATGAATCTCCATGACCCGACCCAAATAACACATTAGCGCCGCTGTCGGTCGACCATACACAACAATCGGTCGACTGTTCCCCTCTCGGGAATCCTGTACAGTCGGAGCGGTCGATCGACCGCAACTCCTGTTTGTTTCTGCTTACTGCTTTCATTCTTCTTCGATGTCTCGCTTCGAACCATCTCAACGCTTCATCGTCTTTTCATTGGACATGTGTATGCAAGATATACAAATCCAACACACTTATCTACATCCGCCGGGATTTCCCAATCGAAACATTAATCCCTAGACGAAAGTAATGTTGTTTGATTTTGACAGAGGAAGAATATGAGAAAGGAAAGGAGATAAGCAGAGGAAAACAATCAGTGCAGAGGAAACAATCTGCTTTTTTTTTTTCTTGATTGATTGAAAAAAATGATGAGCATTACAAGACTTACATAAGTTAGGAAGTAAACTAAACTGAACTGAAAACTCCTAAACAACAGCTAAGAAATAGCAACATACTTGACTGGATTGTTTTCTGAAATTATGCAAGAGATAGCAACCGGCTTGACTGGGTTTGTTTTCAAGTTTGAATCAAACTTCAACAATGGGAACTGGGCAGCGGTCCAATAACTGTCCCCGAACAAGAAAACGCCTCAACATACAAAATTAATTGCCCTTTCAAGTTGTTTGAAGGTAGGACCTAGGTGACCAGGGGTTGATCCGAAAGTTAAAACTTAGAAGGGTTGGTAAAATGTATGCATGGGTGTCTCTTTCACTTTGGATTTGATTAATCAGAGGACTGAACACAAACCGACCAAATGAATTTAGTGATCACAAATCATTTAATTATTATCAATCTCTTAACACATTGTTGATCTGGGAAGCTTCATGTATGTCCTACGCACTAATTCTTTATCTTTCTATTTCTTTCAGTCACTCTCTACGTAGTAGGCCTAGAGACACCTTCTACTTTGAGAATGCGTGTGCTGAATGAATCAAACAGAGATAAAATTGAATTATTTATTAATCACGATTAGTTAAGAGGAGGCTTTATTACATTTTGATCATTCTATGAAACCCTTTCATGTTGTACGGAGTTTAATTGAATACAGTGTGTACTTCAGCTGGAACACAAACCAACAGTACTGAAAAGACAATTAAACAATGAAGAAGAAATATTTTTTATTTAAAAAAAAAAAATGAAATAATGAATTTTATGGATTTTTTTCCCAAATTGTCCCACTTTTTAAAATTTTTTTTCAAATTGCCCTACTTTTTAAAAAAAAATTTCAAAACGCCCTACTCGCTTTCTGAAAAAGCGATGGGGTTAAAACCCCACCCCATCGCTTTTTCAGAAAGTGAGTGAGTCTTTGGTTTTCGCTAGCCTAGACTCGCTTTCTGAAAAAACGATGGGTTAAATCCCACTCGTTTTTTCAGAAATCTAGAGTGGATTCGTACTTTTTTAGCTCTCAGATCTCAATTTGGATCTCACTTTCTCTCCATTCTTACTCTTGCTTATCTCCTTAACTCCGAAACCCAAAACTCTAGCTACCCAAAATTGGCCTCCTACCCACAAAGTCTTCTCTAAATCTAAATATATTCACTCAATCTTTCCCAACCCCTGTCACCTTCCACTCTCAAAACCCTAAACCCATCTTCCGAAAGATCCATATTTTGGAATTTTGATAAACTTGAAGATGATAGAAGCTTCAACTCTTCTACCTAAATATCTACGGCTACATCCTTCCGAATAAGCTTGTGAAGGTATGATTTATATCACCTATTATTTTGTACTTTTTTATAGGTTTCGTTTGTGGGTAGATAATAGCTCGTATATTCGTATAAATATACATAAGTATGGATTACGATATTCCTATTTGGTTATACTTTGGTGGTAAAATAATTCGTGATCCAAAGATAGGTTGTTGTTATAGTATCGTTGATCTTGAAATAGTTTGGGCACCTCGTACCATTACATTGACAGAAATAGTTGAGAATATTTATGAAGTTACTAATTGGGATAGAAATCAATAGAATGTGAAAATTTTAGCTCGGTACGCAGCAGGAAAAGGAGATGGTCAGTATTTTATGACAGTGCCCGTATCTATTGATAATGCTATGAAGTCAATGATTGTTAGGATACTTGATCTCAATTGTACTTGGTCTGCATTGGAGTTATATATTCAGCAAATCTAAATTATGAATGCTCAGCAACATGATAATCCTAGTTTAAGCTTCGTACGAGAAGTACCGACACAGCAGATGAGGTCTAATCTCGTTCAAACTTTACAAGCAATCCCACTGTTCCGACAAGAAGAAGCGTTCATAAATACAATAAGCCCGGATTCTACAGATGTTGAGTTGCCACGTCAACCTAGTCTGGTTCATGACCATGTTCGAAATGACACTTTATTTGAATTATTTCAAAATGCTACCATTAACAACGAACTATTAGACGATGAAGAAGAAGAGGAAGAAACAGACGATGAAGTTGATGAGAGTGTAGAAAATGATGATGGTTCGGAAGATGATGAATATGCAAATGTAAATACAAATAACAGTAGGTCTAATAAAGTGAGAGCTACTAATAGCTATGCCAATGTTAATGCTCATGTTACCAAGGAGATGACACAAGGTTCTAGAGTACATCAAGTTCTACAAGAGTCGTCCGGTTCATCCAATGTAGACGAATTGTACATTGGATAAGAGTTTATAAGCAAAGAGTCGATTCAACAGACTGTGAAGCTGTATTATATCAAGAAATATCGTGAATTCGTCACATTGAAATCTTCACCGACACTGTACACCGTTAAATGTAAATTGACACCTAAAAAATATACAATTGAGGAGATGGTGCAAAGTCCCCCAGTAGTAAGTGAGGGTGGCTGTCCTTAGAGATTACGAGCAATCATTCCAAAAGACGGGACAAATTTTGTGGTGAAGAATATAGTTGGTCCTCATACTTGTACGAATCCCACGTTGAATCAGGACCACTGTAAAGTTGATTCTAACCTTGTTTGCAATTTGATTGTGAGTGTGGTGAAGTCTGAGATAGGTTTAACACTACGGGCCATTATTGAGATAGTAAAACTACAATATAATTATCAGATTTCATATAAGAAAGTTTGGATTGCAAAACAAAAAGCAATTGAAAGGTTGTTGGTACCTTCGAAGACGCATATACGAAGTTGTCTTTTCTTCTATCAGCAATTCAAGCAGCAAATTCAGGAACCGTTGTCTACTGGGATAAATATCAGTCTAGTCCTGGCGAGGAAACATTCAAGGAAGTATTTTGGGTATTTGGTCATTCGATTGAAGGTTTCAAGTCTTGCAGACCTGTTATTAGTGTTGACGGAACTCGCTTGTACGGTAAGTACAAGGGTTGTTTGTTAATTGCTGTTTTTCCGGATGCGAATGATAGCTTATTTTCCTTTGCATTTGTATTAGTTGATGGAGAGAGTATAAATACTTGGACATGGTTTATGAGTTGCATTCGGTATTTTTTACCGATCGAACTGAGTTGTGTGTTATCTCCGATTGTCATGCTGGTATTTTGTCTGCTATGGACTTGCAAAATGGAGCTTGGAACGAACCTAATGCATATCATCGTTATTGTATGTGTCATTTCGCTACGAATTTCTTCAGTAAATTTGGTAGCAAGTCAATGAGGGAAAAAGCCAAAATTATAGCGTGTCAAAACCAACCCAAAAAGTTCACTACCAAACTCGCTGAATTTGAAACCATCAATGTCGAGGCGGCTAATTGGTTGAAAGATAAACCGGTTGAGAAATTGGAACTTTATGCAGATAATGGTCGACGATACGGCATATTGACTACAAACCTATCAGAAGTCTTCAATCCAGTCTTGAAAGGTGTCTGTAATTTACCGGTAACTGTAATTGTGGAAATGATATTTTATCATCTAAATTCTTACTTTACTAATCGTCTACAGGAAGCCAATAAGCTTTTATTTGAAGGAAAGATTTTTCCTCGAAGAGTACAGGAATTGATCGATAATCGCTATGAGA
The DNA here is from genome assembly GCA_017893485.1 of Hemerocallis citrina. NCBI lineage: Eukaryota > Viridiplantae > Streptophyta > Magnoliopsida > Asparagales > Asphodelaceae > Hemerocallis > Hemerocallis citrina. The sequence continues at coordinate 662,695 of JACEHZ010000269.1, forward strand.
GAGCAAACCAACATTAGGTTACAATGTTTCATCATGAAACTGGAGTTTTTGCCGTCAAAACGGGTCTACGCTAGCATTGGTATCTGGTCGGGTCGGGTCGGGTCCTTCACTACCCGGACCCGAACCCGGTCCCCTACTGGTCCAAAATTGGACCCGGACCGAGACCCATGAGGATCGGGTCTGGTTCCGGGTCCGGGTCCTATAAATATTCCTACCCCTTCAGGTAGGAGCGGGAGTGTGAGCGTCGAGTAGAGGCGGCGAA